>CM029666.1:14230559-14830559 GCA_017311315.1 Dendrocalamus latiflorus | reverse complement strand
CCAAAAAAATAGAAAAAAAAATTACATATAAAGCGAACTATCATAGACGATTTTGTGGTATAAACTGTCTGTGAATGCCTACTATCACATATAGTTATATGAACCAACCGTCTATGATATGTATCCCGTCATAGGTGGTTGGTAAATAAAATCATCTATGATGTTCAACATATCACAAACGGTTTCATGGTATGTGGTAGTTGGTCTTCATAGACAATTCTTTATACAAATTGTCTGTGATGTGACTTATCACAAACAGCTTAAAAACCATATGTGATAATCATTTGTTGTCACAGATGCAATAAATCAGACGGTTATAAACCGTCTGTGATGACCCTCTGTGTGGTAGTGTAGGCCCTTATTTTTTACCAAAGGAGCCAAAGGATGCCACATTTGTCTTAGGCAAGTTTAACCAAATAAGGCTAATGTTTGGTTTGTAGCCACAACTGTAGCATGACATATTTTCTTAGCCACCTAACCAACTTGTCATCAACTTATCTTTGTGCCAAGCTTTGCCATATTTGTGGCTAAGAAATTCTTGGCCAGAAAAATGTGGCATGCCACACTATGCTAAATAATGTTAGGCAAAGTGAGGTTTCAACCAAACATTCCCTAATTCCTGAGAAATGCCAAGTTTGATTCATTGCTTTATGCCTTTATGTCCTTTAGACACAATGAACCACATGCGAAGCTGCACAACCGCACAATTGTAGATTTCAAGGCTAGACAAAAAAACAAATTATTTCGCAGCCGTATACTCCTTTTGTTTAATAAATCAATAGATACTTATTCCATTTGCACTAGTGTTAGAAAGCACAAGCAAAAAGGGAAAAAAGATGGCTATCTGATAAATCATGGAGACGGCATCATAGTACTGCTGAGCCAATATCATATATATGGAAAAAGGTTAGTCTAAGGTTTCCCTCAACCTTAGATCCATGATGGTAGCTTTAGATCAGAGACTAACTCATTTTCTTTTCGTTCCTCCAATCGCAGTACCCGATGTGGCTTATCTTCATACTTGCTTTAGATCCAAGCTTCCGGCCGGAATCGTTCCTGACCTAGGGACTTCTAAAGATGGATTTTTTTGTTCTGCTTTATGCTTTATAATTTAAAATTTTAAATTCTGATTATTCATGAGAAATAGTACGCAAAAGGATAATAATTACATGTGATTTTGATCGGTACAACTGAACTCAGTATACTTTTTACTATAATATTCCTGTTGATTCCGTCTTAAAAAACGCACCGTTTAAAAAGTAGTTACTGTAGTATAAGATATAAGTAATAAGTGAAAAAGAAGAGAGAGCTAATCTTGTGCAGTGTCATGTATCATTCTAGCTAATTATTCGAACTGATGTGCATTAATTCAACACTGTTTGCTGAGAAGAGATCTGCATACGCGATTGCCATCCATAATCGAACTCTATCATCGGCATGATTTTATCCATGTAGGACGGCTAATGTCCATTTCACAAGCTTTCAGCAGGTCGCATTAATTATTGAAACTACCTGGCTTACGCTTTTCTGTCTAGCCCTTCATCGTGATCACCGACACTTTAGGAATAAGTCGTGCTAAAACCCAACTTGATTTTGTTTCATTTAGAGTTTTCAGCAAGATCCCTCTGAAAACTTGAAGAGAAGATCAGAGCAAGCAACCTAGTTGAGTTACACACTTAATGTAAGCTTATAATTTCTAAATATATAACGTTTTAGATATTGACGCTGTGTTTAAGATACAACTTTGATCACTATTTCTTATTCATGAAATAATATAAAAATATCATAATATTTTTATGAATAATCTATTTTTACTATTTTCACATGACCAACTTTTGTTTTTTTTGTTTTTTTGTTGAAAAGCAGCCAATCCTATTACAACGTTCCAAGGAGGCTATCGGGCCTCGGCCGAAACCACGAAAGCCCAAAGATTTTGCGATCGGGCCTGCTTTAAGATCCGGGCAACCTAGGCAGCGCGATCGAACCACACAAGGTCATTTAACAAACCGCACCACCCCCATATATAATCCTCCCCTTCTCGCCCCTTGCGAAAACCCTAGCCCCCAGCGCCGCCGCCGCCCTCCTCTGCTTGTGAGCTCTCGCCTCGGTAGCTTTCTCACGACTCCTCCATTCGCCCCCCCCCCCCTCGTTCGATCTGCTTCTAGATGACTGACTTTTTCGTCTAATTCGCTGCTTTCTTGAAGGATTTGGGAGATGGCCAAGTCGAAGAACCACACGGCGCACAACCAGTCGTACAAGGCGCACAAGAATGGCATCAAGAAGCCCAAGCGCCACCGCCAGACCTCCACCAAGGGGGTAAGCAACGCACCTCCTCCTCCTCCTCCTGCTCCCACTTCAGCTTTGGATCGTGCGACCTGTTTCATGGCTTGAGGTTATCGGCTTATCGTTCTTGTCGAATCGCCTAGATGCGTAGATGAGTGTAATTCGTGTTGTTGCGCCCAGCTTAGCGTAGGCGTGTAGTGGTGGTGGATGTTTCAGATAGATGCGCGCCATCTAGGTTTGTTTCCCTCCACGGGTGAGATGCTAGTTCCTGGATGGGATGTAGTGAAATTTTGTTTTATTTTTTTAGCCATGGATCGTTCTAACTTTGTCTTGGTAGTGGTTTGTGTAAATGTGGTAGTAGTCGATTTCTTGGCTGAAGAGTGTGCGTTATTTAAAGCCATATCTTGATGGAGTATTGTAGTGATCCTAATCTGTGATTTGGCGCACGTAATAGCATGATATATCTGGTAGCAGAAGGATGTGATCCTAGAGCTGTTTGGGTTTGTAATATCGTAGTACTAATCACCAGCGTTCAATTAAGTTTCTGTTGCTTCTTTGCTCGATTCCATCAGTTTTTTTTTGTAACTCTTTAAATAGTTGCATTTGGTGATGTACAATCATGTTGGTGGCTGTCTCTTGGTGTAGCCATAATATTGCAGTTAGTATTGCTCTTGATCTTTTGACTATTAGAGTAACATTTCTGAATAGTTGTGTGGTGGTCCAATTAATTTGGATAACAATTCTTGATAGATCATCTAATAAGGAGATTCATATTGGGCTAATGTCAAATCGAGTCCTTTTTTTTATCTCTGGAAGTATTTTTCCAGCTATTCTTTGTGTGACGCTTCTTTTCTACCTGTGATATTTATCGAACAGATGTGATTCATGAAATTTGTATGTTTGCATTATTTTGAATTCTTAGCTCTTGATGATTAGTTTTGCCTCTGTTCAAGGACACTGCGTTTTATGCAAAGTTACTCTGGCACTTCTGTAGTTCTTTTTAGTTCTTTCATTGACGTTGCTTTCATGATGTCTGTAGATGGACCCCAAGTTCCTGAGGAACCTGAGGTATTCCAGGAAGCACAACAAGAAGAGCGGTGAGGCTGAAGCTGAGGAGTAAGATGGAAGTTTGTGCTCATTGAGAAGCAAGTGTGTTTTCGTTTTAACTCAGTACCTTTAGGATCTTGAGTTTCATTAAAGATGGAACTTGTATGCTTTTCTGTATGATCACAAGGATCTCTTTTTCCTCATGAGCATTATTATGATCATTATGCCTTTCAGTTGATCCTACAGTTTTAATTTACATATTATTGAATTATGTCCTGAGATATATCACCTTCAGCCATCTGAGATGTTTTTAGAGTTGTGATCTTGCGATCAGTTTTTCCATAGCAGTGTGCTGGTTTCTTGGTCCTATGCGAGGCCATATGGTTTCAGGTGGTTTCAGGATATATTTCTTGCGAGTCTTCCAGTTTTTTACAAGCTGATGAAACCTTTAATGACGGTAGGGAAATGTGTTTTCAAGTCATAAGAGCGTTTGGTTGATGAGGTTCAAATGAATACTAGTGGACTTGTAATCTGGAAGCTGAATTTGGAATCTTTGTGGATGGCGGAAATCTTTGAAATACTTTGGATTCCTGCGTTGTAGTTGGCATACGGTGTGGCTCACCGGTTTGAGTTGCATTGTGCAATTGCCTATCCCTGCAACCGTCAATAGGTTCTTGTTTTGTGGTCTACGTTCTGCGTATGGCTGTCAGTTATCACTGAGATGTGATGTGCCGCTGCTGTTGCCCGTGTGCGATATGCGATGCCACCTTTGTCACTGAGGTGTGCTCCCCGTACCCCGTGTGCAATTGAGCAGCCACTCGCTGCCGTCAATAGGCTTGTCACTAGTCTATGCTTGCTGCTGCTGGAAATGCAAAGTGCCAAGTGAAGACGGAATCAACTCCTCTGACGTAACTTCCCTCTGACGTTGGGTCACTGCGCGTGGGCCCTCTCGCCGCGTGGCCCCACGCGTCAGTGACGGGGAGTTACGTCAGAGGATCACATTTGAGTGAAGACTGGCACTTGCTGAGTGCCAAGTCAGGCCTCGCCGAGACTGGGTCGCATGTATACTCTTGTCGTACTTGTTAGGCCTCAAACATTATGCACATCACATTAATCCGTTAACCTTGCACTAGAACACCTAGAGGTTCAATAGATCGGGAGATGTACGGTCGGCAATGAAGGCCATTGAGCGAAGACCACGTGCCTGCGTGATGTAGGCGTGAGGGCGAGTCGGTGAAGGTCGGGGAGGCGTCAGAGTCCGGGTAGTCGCCGGCGATGTCCTGCAGTAGCGGCGGTCTTCCCGTTGCTGGCAGCGCACAGTAGATCGGGTCTCTTTAGGGTTTGTGCGGGGTTTTTGGCTCTCACGGGAACGAACGGCGAACCCTACGTGAGAGGCCGGAACTCCCTTTTATATTGCGCTGCGCAACGGGGGACCGTAACCAAAATTGGTTAGGCACCCCCGACCAGGGCGCGTGAGAAACGGGAGACGTGGGTATCACCCCACGTCTCCTTTCAACCGTTTTAGCCTGAGATCAAAAATCCAACATTCTCCCCCTTGATCGTAAGGCTAAACATCATAAGCCCTCTCTCAATAAAAGTTCACACCAAAGTAATGCGTTACAACAATCAATTAAGTACCGCTGGACATCAGGACTTATAGTGCTTCATTCTATATCGATCGGATAACATAATACTTCATGGGAGTTGGTTACTTTATATGGTCCTCTTATTCCAGGATCACAGGCTCTCCAATAAACCCATGCCGGCAACATGATCACGAAAAATATTGGGTGGTAAGCCTTTTGTGAGCGGATCCGCAAGCATAAATTTAGTTCCAATATGCTCAACCTTAATTGTTTGATCCTGGACTCTATCTTTCACAACATGATACTTTATGTCAATGTGCTTGGCAGCCGCCCTCGACTTGTTGTTGCTCGAATAGAAAACTGTGGGTTGATTATCGCAGTACAGAATGAGTGGTCTAGAAATGCTGTCTACCACTCTCAATCCCGGGATAAAGTTCTTAAACCATACAGCCTGCCCGGTAGCCTCATAACATGCCACAAATTCAGCCTGCATTGTCGACGATGCAGTGAGTGTTTGCTTTACACTTTTCCATGAAATTGCTGCTCCTGCGAGAGTAAAAATATAACCTGATGTGGACTTCTTAGTGTCTTTACACCCCGCAAAATCAGCATCAGAAAAGCCGACAACCTCAAGGTTATCGCTTTTCCTACATGTGAGCATGTGACCTTTAGTGCCTTGCATATAGCGTAGGACTTTCTTAACGGCTTTCCAGTGGTCCGGTCCTGGATTTGACTGATATCTGCCAAGCATCCCGGTAACAAAAGCTAAATCAGGGCGTGTACATACTTGAGCATACATAATACTTCCGACAGCAGAAGCGTAAGATACATCCTTCATCTGATTAGATTCATAGTCATTCTTTGGGCATTGAAATTTTCCAAACTTATCACCCTTAACAATAGGAGCAGGCGAGACAGAGCATTTATGCATATTGTATCTCTTTAGTACTCTGTCAATGTATGCCTTTTGTGATAAACCCAATGTTCTTTTGGATCTATCTCGGTGAATTTCAATACCAAGAACATAAGATGCTTCACCGAGATCCTTCATGTCAAAGTTGGAAGAGAGAAATCTTTTAGTTTCCCGCAGCATGTCCACATTGCTGCTGGCCAATAATATATCGTCCACATAAAGAATTAAGAAGGTGTAATTACTCACCCTGAACTTAACATATGTACAATTATCAACATCATTCTCCTTAAATCCAAATTCCTTATGACTTCATCGAACTTAAGATACCATTGCCTAGAAGCTTGCTTCAGGCCATATATGGATTTCTTTAGCTTGCATCCCAAATGTTTCTCGTCTTCCACAACAAAACCTTCCGGTTGTGTCATGTAAACGTCCTCATACAAGTCTCTATTCAGGAATGCAGTCTTAACATCCATTTGGTGCAACTCTAAATCAAAATGTGCTGTGAGCGCCATTATGATTCTAAATGAATCTTTAGATGAGACAGGAGAAAATGTTTCATTATAATCAATGCCTTCTCTTTGTGTAAACCCTTTTGCTACAAGTCTCGCCTTAAACCTTTCGATATTCCCTTTAGAGTCACGTTTAGTTTTGTAGACCCATTTGCAGCCTACTGTTTTGGCTCCATTAGGAATTTCCACTAAGTCCCATACACCATTATAGCCCATAGAGTTAATTTCATCTTTCATGGCATCTAGCCACTTAGATGAATCCTTACTCTTCATAGCTTCCTTATAAGAGCCAGAATCATCCACCTTTCCAAGATCATCTTCATTCAAGTAAACCTCATAATCACTTGGGATAGCAGATCTCCTCACTCGTTCTGATCTCCTGACAGGTTCATTAGCAGGCTCATTTGGCTGTTCATTAATTGTCACAGAGGGTTGTGAAAGCTCATCATTAGGTGCCGTACTCGTACTTTCAGAGCCCTCAACAGAAGGAGTAGCCACAGAATTAACTGGAGACGCAACAGGAGTTGCAACTACAGGATCAACTGTGGGCACAACCATTTGGGGCATAGAAAAATCAGTCTGTCGGATTAGCGGTGAAGCAACGTAAATCCGCTTCTCCTCAAGATCAATTTTCCTAGGCTCCAAGTCGGCACTGATGCCATCATTTTCCAAGAACACAGCGTGTCTTGTTTCTACAAATTTTGTGGTACGATCTGGACAATAGAATCGATACCCTTTAGACCTGTCAGGGTAGCCAATAAAATGACAATTCACAGTCTTGGGATCTAATTTCCCAATTTGTGGGTTAAATACTTTAGCTTTAGCTGCACAACCCCACACATGGAGGTAGTTCAAACTTGGTTTTCTCCCAGTCCATAATTCATAAGGTGTTTTAGGCACTGATTTACTGGGAACCCAATTGAGTATGTGTGCAGCGGTCTTTAATGTTTCCATCCATAACTTTACAGGCAACGTGGAGTAGCTCAACATACTTCGAACCATGTCCATAAGTGTGCGGTTTCTTCTTTCCGCTACTCCATTTTGCTGGGGATCACCGGGCATTGAGTACTGGTCGACTATACCATTTTCTTGTAGGAACCTGGCAAAAGGACCAGGAACCCGCCCATAAGTTGCGTGTCACCCATAATACTCTCCCCCACGATCCGAGCGCACTACTTTAATCTTTAGACTGTGCTGATTTTCAACTTCAGCCTTAAATATCTTAAATTTATCAAGTGCTTCCGATCTCTCTTTAATAGGATAGATATAGCCATAACGTGAGTAATCATCAGTGAACGTAATAAAAGAATCATAACCATCCACCGATGTAACAGGGAAAGGACCACATATGTCAGTATGAATTATTTCTAAAATCCCTGTGCTTCGAGTAGCACCTTTCTTTATTTGCTTTACATACTTGCCTTTGATACAATCAAGGCAATGATCATCCGAATCACTAAAGTCTAAAGGGTGGAGAATTTCTTCTTTAATGAGACGTTCAATTCTCCCCCTCGAAATGTGGCCCAAACGACAGTGCCACAATTTCGACAAAATCTCATCAATTCACTTTCGCTTTTTATTCACATCACATACATTCATGGATATAAGATAATCTTGCAGGGATAATATATAAAGTTTGTCGTGTTGGATGGCACGACCAACATTATCATTATTAAAATAAATCAGACACTCTCCGTGTCCAAAATTACAAGAATATCCATCATTATCTAATAATGAAACAAAAATTAAGTTTCTTCTCATCGAGGGAACATAAAAAACATCATTAAGTTTCATTACAAAGCTATTATTCAAAACTAAAGAAACTGATCCAATGGCTTCAATTTTGGCTTCCATCCCATTAGCCACTCTTAGGTTTCTTTCCTGTCAGACCCAGATTTTATAATCCGGAATCTACTGTGTTTAGTTGCACTATTCCCTGGATCAGTAGATAGTGCACACAGTTACAGTAATGGACATCAAATTTACATACCATGCGGAAGCATAATTAAAATAATAAACTTACTCATGGGCCGATTAGGCCGAAATTCAGAAAGTTGCAACAGCGGAAGAACGAAGCACACAGGTGGGACCTTCAGGACATGCCCACAGGCAGCCAACTGGAGGTTCGCGACCTAATTTCTGACATCTTCATCTTTTCTGCCAGTTTGTCCAATCTTGTTGCCGAGGCGAGGTGACTTGATCCTTGATTCTGAATTTTTGTCGCAAAAGCGAGCGTGAGCACTCCGACCCCGTGCTCCGCGAGCCAATACACAAAATGCAAATAAATAGTATGCATGGCATAACAAAGGAAAGGCTCGGGTTATTTTATTTGCCAAAAATTTGCTTTTAGCGGCATTATTATTCTTAATTAATCAAAGTTTTATTATTACTACCTAACTCCACACTACAATTACCAAAATCGACTTAATCCACCGAGAATGTACTCTATTTATTGATTGCTGTCTAAAACTCCAAACAGCAAGTATCATCATTTATTTAATCCACCGATCATACTTTGTACTTTAAATTATTAATAATCCAATCCTGTCATTATTATTCATCAGCCCCTTACCTCTGAACTCTAATGATTCTCTAACATAATTACTTTCAAATCCACCGATATCATTTGTATTCAATCCTTTTTGTCATTGATTTCAACCCATAATCCAATAATCCATCTCATTTTTCCATTATCTATCACTAGCTAATCCTTAGATATACCTCCACCAAAATTTCAATTTACCAAGATTATAATCCACTAATTATCATGACTCCTCTAATCTTCTCAGAAATTTAATTCGTCCCTCTAGTAATTGATCAACTCCTATTAATTTCCTATATTGACAACATCTTCCAAGGATTAACAATCACTCTTATATATCCACCAAGAATATCATTAATCAAGAATTATAATCCAATACTTGTATTATTCCACCAAATCCTCAAAAATTCATTTGATTCATCTAGTAACTGAATCTATTAATTCTAATATTGACATCTCCCAAGAATTTATTTATCAGTGTCATAATCCAATATCTATCTGTGCAATTCCTAAATCTCCAAAAATCATTTAAATCCTCTATCTAGCCTATCATTTAGCTAGACTTCACCAATTTATTTCCTCCAGAACCCACACTATCATTTCCTATTCAAGATCGACATGAATCCACCAATACCTTGTGTGTACTCTACAAACATTCTTCTCTTTTACTCGCGACCCTGTTTATTCCACCCATATTTTATTTTGTAAGAATAGGAATGCCACTATTTGAAATATAATACATAAAATTTCCTGAGACCTAGCAGTTTTGAGCAAAAACATAATGTTCAAGGAATATTAATATGAATTTCCATACATATGGCATCACACCGTATGACATTTTTCAGCGTTATAGCCGCTTAACTTACCACTGGGACGACACCCAGGACAACTCAAATCAGGGCTTTCCTCTGCCCTTCCACTTTTCCATTCCCATTTTTCAATATTTTTGTAAACAGAACTATATCTAGTTAAGTTCACATGTCCGCCCTTGACCGTGGGCACGGCTATTCGAATAGTTTTTACTCTGCAGAGTTTGTACACTTTCACCACAAGAGACAATCAACTCGTTGCCCCACACGATTCCTTAGACGTGTGGTTGAGCAGACCATCACAGTGACTTTTCAAAGTATCTAGACCCTTTTGTCATCTCACATTTATGGGAAACTGCCCACTTGCGGTGGGTCCCATCTGTGCGCGGGATGTTTCCCCCAGCCACTACGCAGCCGGACTTCTACCTCTCCGCAACGTAGGACAGCTGGGAAACTTCACCCTCCACTGGTGTCCCTTCAGGCCCCCTTGCCATAGCATAACCCCTTCACACCCCTACCCGTGAGATGAGTCCGGAGTTTCGATAAATTTACTTAGCCAAGTTGTAATTTACAGACTTGTGGTTGTACGGTTTTACACGGGTTGACATGACAAGATTCAGTCCTTAGTGGCATCTGGGCGGTCTTATCACTAGCCCACTTTGTGCATCCACTGCACCACACTGTGCATCCACTGCACCACACATACACACCCTCGAACCAATCCGCCCAGATATTTAAGCATGTTGAGAATATTGGGGTGTGTAAAATAGGTATATCAAGTATGTCAGTCATTATCACCATGACTGCCCAAACCAGTTCTTACGATTAAAAGTGACAATGAAACTTGGGGCATTTCAGCACCCCCTGAGCATTAATGCAACACTAAGCATAGCATATCATTAGGGACTTATTTTCGAAATATTAGTATTATAGTTTTGCTAGGGCGACAAGGTTTTCACATTCAATCATTCCAAAGGAGGGTAATACTATTCAAGGTAAACATTGGCATTTAACTAGAATATCAAGTTTAGCATGTATTTGCATAAAAATAACAGCATGCATTTTGTTAATTTAAAACAAAGTAATTTGCATAAATGTGGGTTCAACATGATCAAAGTATTGACTCGCCTGGCGCAGTTCGCGGTCTTGAGCTCACGCAATGCTTTCTCTTGAGCTTCGGATCTTTTCTTCGCTTCGCTCTTGATCTCGCTTGATCCGTGGAATCTTCGAACTTCAGTTTCTAACTACGCAACAAACGACTGAATCCAAAAAGAAAGCAAATAACTCAAAAGATCCAAATAACTCCAAGTAAATTCAACTTTTGTATTATTATTAGTAATTGGGTGATTTGGGTAATTTGAGGCAAGGCTGGTGGCAGAGAATGATGTCTTGACCTTTTATTAATAGTTTCTTTCATTATTTTTATATTTATCAAGGAAGTTCCATGAGTTAGGTTAGATCTATGGACTGGTGTAGGAGTTTAGTGTCCCAAATTTTATCTTTTGGTTATGCATTCCTTGCAACTCGGGTTATGGTAAGGGCAAACTGGACTGATGAATGAGATCTGTACTTATTCTATAAATCTTTAATAATCCCATTATCATGCTTTATGTATCTTCGTTTATCGTTAGTTTAAATTTAAGTTAAATTAGGATCCATTGGTACGAATCCCAGCTTGCTTTATATACCATTGCACTTAATGTTTATTATGTACCATGTATCAAAGCTAGTGTCAAGACCTAATTAATTGCACTATTATTAGCTTGCTCCTACTTTAGCTGCTACTTAAGATTTTATGGTTGGCAGTATGCTAATGATAGGGTTTATATTTTCAATAGGGTCTAAGGTGTATAAAAATTGCACTAGTATGATTGTTAATGGGTCGCATACATGCTATCCACATTTCTCTAACTGCTTACTTCCATATACTTATAGATGCTTATATATATATTCGCTTAGTAAGGCTCTACATTTTAGTTGTTACTAGTTTTTAATATAAACGTATCTGTCTAACAAGGCTTGCTGTACAAAGTTGTATTTCAATATTTACTAAATAGCAAAACCTACGGCTAAAATTTATGTAATGGAGGCATGTCAAATACGGGCATAGATTTTAATTATAATTATTGGTAGTCTTTAAATTTGAACATTTAAAAATAGATTTCTTTTATTACTTCCCTTAATTTGCATTTTAGCCTTTTAATTTAATTACGCAAACCACAGTAAATATTACTAAATTCTAATGAGCTCTAAAATTCATGATTTCAGTTCCATTGGACAGATCTTGATTTTAGATGAATTTAGAAATTTGTCTCATCCAATTTGGAGTTAAAATGAAAAAGTTATGATTATTTGAAGTTCTCAGGTTTAATTAATTCCAGAAAATACAAACTATCTGACAGGTGGGACCCACTGTTTATTTTAATATTTTTATTATTTTGTTTAATCCTGAGTCTCTGACCAGTGGGGTCCACATGTCGGCGTGCGCTAGACACTGACGGGTGGGGTCCGGCTGTCAGTGGGCCTGCGGTCCCGCAGCGGCTGACGAGCGGGGCCCAGTTGTCAGCGAGGCATTTTAAAAGAAATCGCTCGACCGCAGGCGCGGAGCCGAGGGCTCGAACGCGCGCTGCGGGAGCGGGGGAGGGAAAGAGCGAGCGGAGGTAACCAAGTGGGCGGGGAGGCTTTGCCTACCCCATAAGGGTAACTCACCCTTTTGAGGTGGCTCTCGGAGGCGGCCGGCAGAGGAGTCGGGGCGGCGGTGGCCGGCGGCGTGCGGTAGTCGGGAGGCTCCGGGGCTGCGTGGAATACAACCTCCACGAGATGGCGATGCTTCTGGTGTGGACGGCCGAGGGTGACGGTGGCCGGAGAGGGCTGGCGACGAGCGACGGCGGAGGCTCGGGTGGGAGCTCCGGTGACGGCGAGCTACGGGCTTCGGGAGGTGCGGGGAAGGCCGGGGTCAGCTTCACCGCGCTCCCACGAAGCTTCAGGAGCTCGGTTTGGCTTCGGGGCGGCCGGAATCGACGGGGAGGGTGGCACCGGAGCTCGGGAAGAAAGGGTGAGCCGGCGGCGATTCAGGGCACTACGGCTAACTTGCGGCCAGGGGAGGGAGGAGGAAGGTTCTGCGGTGCCAATGCGGCTCACGGGAGGGGCTTTTATAGCCGGAGAGGGCTCGTACGGCGAGGTCCACATTCGGCCCTCCGCTGTTCATGCCGGCGAGGGGGAGTGGACGAGATCTTCATCGAGATTTCGTAGGAGAGAGATGGCGGGAGAGGTGAGTCCCCCCTCCGGTAACCGTACTTTTTAATTTGCCCGCGAGGTGAAGGATTCGCTGCGGCAGAGCGCGAGCGCGAGGAGAAATGGCGAAGCGGGCGCGTGGAGAAGAGAGGCCAGAGGAGGAAGAAGAGCGCGCGGGCATGAGGGCCACCCGCCAGAGGGAGAGGGAGGCCTGGCGTGTGGGGCTCGCGCGGGATCGGGTCCAACGGCAGAGGGCGAGGGAGAGTGAGCGGAGGCGGGTCCACCGCGCAGTGAGAGCGAGCGCGCTGTGCACGTGGGCGTCCGCGCGGCCACGCGGCAGCGGGAGGAGAGGCGCGGGCGGGATGCGGGTCCACATGGCAGCGGCGCGCGCTGTGCCCGCGGAAGCTGGGCCGCGCGATGGAGGGCGCGGGCGACGCGTCGCGCATCGGGCCGGCCAGGTGTCGGCCCGAGGGGAGAAGGAGGGTGATTTTTCATTTATTTTTCAGGATTTTCAGAAATGCGCAGCTAATTGAATAAATCTCAGAAAAATCTGAAATTACTTCCAAAAATTTCAGGAAAATTCACAGAAGTTCCTGAGGACATTCTGGACTTTAACAAAAAATATTTTTAACTATTGTTGGTATTTAATTTATTTGCTTCCCTTGTTATTCATGCCATTATTTAAGAATGAGGGCTTTATGTTTAAACCAAAAATGTTCCCCATTCCTTTCTAGATCATCTTTTCAGATTCTTATTTGATGTGTATGTTTTATCATTTTATGCGTGGTTTCTTCCCTCTCTTTTTATTTTTGCAATTCATTTATATTTACAAAAAGCCAATAAACTCCAAGTTTAAATAAAAAGCAAATAAAATAATCCAAAACTCCATAACTTATTATTTATATTTCCCAGGATGTTACATTTCCCCTCTGAGACCTCTCAACATATGAAATCCCTGCAAGGAATTCGTAACGTGCACAGTGGCACCAGAATCAATCCACCAAGAGTTTATAGGAAAATCAGCATAAAATGCTTCATCAACAAAAGTAATTTCATTAGTACTTTTCTTGGTGAACCATTTTAGCCATCCAGGACAATCATCTTTGAAGTGGTCTTTTGACTGACAAAAGTAGCACTCATCACTTTTCTTCTGTCCATTGGAGCTTCCAGGACCTGAAGCGTTTTTAGACGCCTTAGGATGTTGTGGATGCTGTGGCTTCTTATAAGGGGAGTAGGCTTGCTCCTTCTTTCCCTTTCCTTTATAGCCACCTCTATTCCTAGTGGGACCAGCTTTATTTGAGGAATCGACTTGATTCACAAAATCATTAGCTCCCTCAGCTTTGAGCCTCTCTTATTCCTGAGAAACATTAGCGATCAACTCGCTCATGGTCCACTTGTCCTTAATGATGTTATAGTTCACCTTAAAAGCTTCAAATTGCTTAGGAAGAGACATCATAATATAATAGACAACAAAACCATCAGAAATTTCCATGTCCATTGTCTTAAGTCTGGCAGCAATGTTAATTATGGTCATAATGTGCTCACAGACATTTCCAGTACCATTGTACTTAGTGTTCATGAGCCTGTGCATCAGTGTGGTAGCATAAACCTTAGAGGACCCCTTAAAGTGATCCTCGATGCAGGACAAGTACTCCTTCACCTTTTCCTTTTCAGGGATTGCTCCGCTAATGGCTTCACTGATGGAGTTCTTCATTACGGCAAGTGAAATGCGGTTAGACCGCTCCCACTTTTCAGCGTTAGTTTTGTACTCCTTCATTTTGTCATCATATTTGTCCCCCCCCCTTCAGTAGGAGCGACAGGTTCATCGAATCTGAACGCATAGTCCAGATCCATGAGCTGGAAGGTCGTCATAAGTGCAAACTTCCATTTCTGGAAGTTGTTGCCGTTAAGTGGCTCAATTGCATTAACTTGAGCGGAAACAATAGCAGCTGAAAAAATTTAAAATTTTCATTAGAAAAATGCATAATTAATTTGCATGAAAGTTAACCTTACGTTGGTATGATTAACAAACATGCTCATAATAATTTTTCGCATCACCGTTGGGCAGAAACGAAAAATTTAACATAATTCTTAACATGCAATTATAATTAACGTTAGTCAAAGAGTAATAGCATGGGAAAATTAAACACAACAAAAATAAACATAATTGATATCATGCAATTACAATTAACGTTGGTCCAAAAGTAATAGCATGAAAACATAATTCTCCAATTGAATTTCTCGTTGGTTTCATTCAATTAGAGACAGAGCATCAGGCAACGGAAATGATAGCATAATATTTTCAGCAGCTTAAAGACATTATCCAGTAATATTTTCATGAGAGAGACATCAATTAATCATTAATTATACATGAGATATACTATAAATACATGAAATATATACTGGAAAATACATACATATACATACATACATATATACATATATATATATATATATATATATATATATATATATATATATATATATATATATATATATATATATGGGCAAAATAACAGGTGCACCATGGTGCCCAAGCTCCATAATTACAACTTTCCATCCATGATTAATACTTTCCATTCATGATTGATTCCTTTTCAAATTGATGCCTTTTCGCATTAATGAATCTTAATAGGTTTACCTAATATATTGCACCTGCACGCATCTAAAAGCAATCTAACGACAGAGAGGTTTGGTGCCCGGGCACCATGGTGCCCCATTTCAGTATCCTATATATATATATATATATATATATATATATATATATATATATATATATATATATATATATATATATATAACATGCACTTCTGGGCCGAAATCTAACAGCCATCCTTTTTTTCGGCCCGCATCCGCATTACCCGTGCTTGGGCCACCTCATGCGCGCGGCCCATCAATCCGGCGCGCGCGGCGCCGAAAATCGCGAGCAGCCCATCGGACACGCGGGCCAGTTAACGCCCGCGGCCCATCAAAAATGCGCACGCGCATGCGCCCTTGGATCTGGATCCAACAGCCCAAAAAATCCACCCGTGACTTAAAAGCCTCAAAACCCTAACCCTAATGCCATATGCGCCGGTTCATCCCGAAAAAAATAGAGAGGCGTTGGGGGGCGGCAGTGGCGGCGCGCGCGGGCGCCCGCGCGGAGCTTCGGTGCGGCACGACAGCGGCGACGCGCGACGGGGCGGCCGCGTAGCGGCGACGGCAAGGCGGCGTGGAGCGGCTCCGGCCCCACGGAAGCAGAGCGGCGACTCCCGCACGGCGCACGCGCGCATAGCGGCGGTGCTCTACACCGGCGATGTCCCCGTAAGTCCCCCCTTTCCTTTTTTTTGCTTGTTTGCCGCCGATTTAAAGCTTCAATCGGATGATTAGGGATTTAGGGTTTCGGGTGGGCTTGACATTTTTTGGGGATTTCATCAGGTTTTGCATAAGGAAATTCGTAACTCCCCTCCTTCTAAATGCTAACCGAGACATTAAAATTAGATCTAAGCTCTTAGACATAAAATGGAGTTCGGTTAGGGGTTGATTAGGGTTCAAGATGCGGCTAGGGAGGGCTCTGATATCAAATGTTAGGCCTCAAACATTATGCACATCACATTAATCCGCTAGCCTTGCACTAGAACACCTAGAGGTTCAATAGATCGGGAGACTTACGGTCGGCAATGAAGGCCATTGAGCGAAGACCACGTGCCTGCGTGATGTAGGCGTGAGGGCGAGTCGGTGAAGGTTGGGGAGGCGTCGGAGTCCGGGTAGTCGCCGGCGATGTCCTGCAGTGGCGGCGGTCTTCCCATTGCTGGCAGCGCACAGTAGATCGGGTCTCTTTAGGGTTTGTGCGGGGTTTTTGGCTCTCACGGGAACGAACGGCGAACCCTACGTGAGAGGCCGGAACTCCCTTTTATATTGCGCTGCGCAACGGGAGACTGTAACCAAAATTGGTTAGGTACCCCCGATCAGGGCGCGTGAGAAACGGGAGACGTGGGTATCACCCCACGTCTCCTTTCAACCGTTTTAGCCTGAGATCAAAAATCCAACAGTACTAACATTCTAAGCATTGAAACAGTTTGCAACGTTAGCAAAATGTAGTTACAGAGGATTGAGACTAGCTCATATGGTGAGGGGATGGTGAGGCGTGCTGTCCACCCGTCCGGCCTCGACCTGGACATCTCATTTTCAGGAGGTACTGTTTATACAAACAGTGCTTTCTATATACACACATACCTATGCTCTGTAAGGTTTATTTTGTTTTAAGTGTGCGTTTGATGTACCCACGTAGGTGTGTAAGTATATGTGGTGTTATATGTATTCGTAAGTGTTCTTTATGTACTCGTATTAAAAAATGTACTTTCAGACATCAAGAGCTGGTCACTTTATTCAAGAGTAAAGCCACCGGCAGCATACTAACGAGGAAACCTCACCACACGTTCATTATTCTTCGCCACGCACAAAATCATAACACTCGCACACAGACAAGCAGCCAGCAGCACAGCTTGCACACCCAGCCGCGGCCGCGCGACGGCCCGACCGGCACCTTCTTCTGTAGCCGCGAGCCAAAACTCCTCCATGTCCATCTCCCGCGTACCCTCAGGCAGCTCCCAGTCGAAGGCGTGCACCAGCGCCCTCAGCATGCATTGGACCAGGATGTTCCCGCGCACGTCCACCGCCCCGCGCCGAACGGGATGAGCTCGAAGTGGTTCCCCGTCGGCTCCACCTTCTTCCCTTCCCCCGTCATGAACCTCTCCGGCTCGAACCACACCGCCGCCGGGTGGCGTCCGATCGCCCATATGTTCACGATCAGTTTCGTCGCCTTGGGATACGGTACTGTTGCCGTCAGATTTTAGCAAATAAAATAGTTGGTAAAAGTATTTTTTAGCAATTATTAGGATTTTAAAAAAGATCGGGATCTATGGAAAATCAGAATCAAGCATCTACCATGTTAAAAAGCCTCTAAAAAATACCGACTAAGAAAAGGTAGATACAAGAAAAAAAAATCGTCAACAGAAGATTGAAAATGAGAAAATTTGTAAATGGACAGAGATTCTATCCGAGAAAAAGTTGAGCCAACACGAAGAGAGAAACTTGAAACACAATTCAAGATTGAGTTGGTGGTTTTAGGGTATAAATACCCTATATCGGTTGACCGAAAAACACATACACACCAAGCTTTCCTACCTTTTGCATCTACTTTTTTTGTACCTTAGGGGTAGGCTGTAGCTAGTAGAGTTTTACCTTCGTAATTTGACTTTGATCAATATTGCTTCGCGACGTATTGATCAATCTGTGAGTTACACACCTATCCCCTATTTTGAGATTTCGTTATTACTTCGCATCGATGTTTTGTCAAGATAGACTTTTCTTCAGATTTATCTATCATCGACTTTGCCGATTTGCTGAAAAATTAGTTGGCACATCACATACGCTGCTAGAGAGCACCCTCCATAGGACGCAATGCTACTGTCAGGAATTTTCTGGCGGTAACACACTCTTGGCATGCCAGTGGGACCCAAATCGTCTGATCAAAATGAAGATGCCACCAAAGCTTAATGAAGATTCATTGGCTCTTGAAAAGCCATTGGGTAATTTCAATATCACCGAAGAAAATTTGATTATTCCGGAGCTTGGAGAACTTTCTAAGGAAGCACAAGCCGAGTTTACTCAAAAGATGGAGGAATTGATAAGAAGATTTCGGTGTTGTTTTGTCAAGACGCATGATGGTCAAATGTTCCTAGAGGGGAAGTTCTTAGCTTGAAAGATTTGATACCAACTGCCACTCCGATGATTCTGCTAACTTTGCATAATCCGCTCATTCTAATATCGACTCCAACGAGTTCATCGAGCATATATCAAGTTACCTTGAGTTCACCTAAGTATATATCTAGTCACCTAAGGCGAGCTTAGTAATATTGTCAATCAATATGTGCATCAGGGTCTTATCAACAACTCTTCGATGTTCGTGAGTACTTTTGATCTTTACTTGCATGAAAGATTTATTATAGGAACTCACAACTTCACTGGAGATGTTTTTAGTTTGTTCCAGATTTACCACGATATCCTGCATTCTCTCCTAATATGTCAGATTTTGTGAGGAATTTTATAAAGAATAGTTAGTGGGCAGTTTCTACATCCAATCTACATTAGGTTGCATCGCCCATACCGCCGAAGGAGCCAACATGCCCGACTATCAAACAAATATATGGATATACTGATGGAGCTTAGGCTGGATCCCAAGCTAATTCATCAGCTTAGAAAGAACAAGGCCAACGACTATATGAAGGGGAAGAATTGGCGCCTTTACCTTCCAAATCGGCTAAAGAGAATATGAAGTTCAAAGATTTGTTAGCTACATATCAGCGCAAAAGCCAACAAGTTCAGAGCAAAGGAAAAGCTGATTCTCAATAGAGCAATCAAGCTAATTAACAATATACTTTCTAGTAAAAAGACTAATGATATCGGTCAATGCATTAGGTTATCAATATGGGTCTCCAAATAGTTGGTTTGACCAATATCATGAACAAGCTCGCAAATGGCAAGGATCAGCAAGGAATTATCCTATGGGCGCATATCCACCATTGATAATGGCTGATTCTTTCATAAATAATGAATCTGGTAACAACTGACAATCTATGCATGCGCGTCTTATTTTTTTTCAAAAGATAAAAAGTTCTTCTTCTAGTACTGATCGCTCTACCAAAAGCAAGAAGGATGAATTTTCTGGTATTGATATTAAGCTTTAATCTGACAACCTTTAAGCATGATGGAGGAAAAAGGCCGATTGATCGGCCAGTAAGAAACAAGCTAGAACAAAAGCCACAATGGATACCATCTGGGCTCACTAGGTCACAAAGATGTCGGCTATAGAGACTCAAAAAATAGAAAGAATATGAAGTCGAGGCTAAGAACATAAATAGTAGTGACATCCAAAGTCTATAGTCCAAGCAACATTAAAAACAATGAGGAGGCATTTGACTCTGATGATAGTATTGTGTTGCTAGATGATTGTGGTGAAAGATTGGAAAGAACATAAATAGTAGTGACATCCAAAGTCTATAGTCCAAGCAACATTAAAAACAATGAGGAGGTATTTGACTCTGATGAAAGTATTGTGTTGCTAGATGATTGTGGTGAAAAACTTGGGTTCGAGGGGCAGAGCGACATCAATATGATTTTTATTCCACTATTAGATTGTAAGCATCTAGACGAGCGAATAGAACTAGCTATTGTTAAGTTATGTCTTGGGCCTAATGATGCTATTTTCTCAAAGTCTGATAAAAGGTTGTCAACACCTCAGGCCATTATACTTAAAGGGTTTGATCAATGGTAAGCCGATATCCAGGATGTTGGTCGATGGAGGAGCTACCATCAATTTGATTCCCCATAAGATTTTCAAGAAGCTTGGAAAACTTGAAGATGAGTTAACTAAGACCAACATAATGTTTAATGCATTTACTGGAGATTCTACTGAAGCTAAAGGGGGTGTTGATGGCCGATCTTATTGTTGGTAGTAAAACATTGCTCATAGCTTTCTTTGTGGTGGTGGCTCAAGGAAATTCCAATGTTCTGCTAGGAAGAGACTAGACTCATGCCAATTGTAGTATTTCATTGACTCTTCATTGAGTGTTGATTCAGTGGAACGAGGAAGAAGTAGAGGTTATCCCAGTCAATACATCTTCTCATATTGCTTTGGTAAGTGTAGATGCAAATTGGAAGCATGAGAATGCGAAGTGTTTGTCTGGCCAAATGTTTGAAGATTGTGATTTCCTTAATGTCTCCAAAAGTAGGTTTACATTGATAATTATGCAATCAGGCGCCATTGATCAAACAGAAGAGGTCTTTTAGTGTTGGATGCTTGGTGAAAACTAAAACATCATGAGAAATATCAAGCTATTTATAATCCGATATAAAAGTATGATACTTGAGTTAAAATTCAGTTCTCTGAAAGCAAACTCAGTTGTGGCATCTAGCTTACTACTGGTGAAAAACCAATTAATTGATCGCCCTAAGAATAAAAATACAAATTCTTTGTCTGGCTGCTTTATATCAAGCCGATTAAGAAGTTTATTACATGATATCTTGTATAAATGCTGGTACTAAAATGACTAAGTAAAATGGTTTCTAGTTCATTGATATTAGCTAAATATCATGGCTAGTTGCATTTACAAAATGATGCTTGCGCTAAGTTAAAAGGCTATCAGTTTGTAAGCCGATTACAAATATCCTAAAGTGTTTTTCAGTTTGGCCTTTTGTCTTTCCAAAGCCCTTGTTGCTTAAGTGATGCGGATCGAACCTCAAGATGAGATTGAATCCGTAGTTGGCCCAATCTTTCATGGTGGTAAAATAACTAGATACAAGTAGAGCACAAATTAAAGGATGTAATTCGCACTAGGATAGATAATTTTACTCCCATACACATTACAACACATGATCAAGAAATAGAGATCAAGGATCAGAGGGCAAATACTTACACCACAATAGGAACCAATATGCCAAGATGAAATCCTAGATTAGAATTCACAATAACACAATAGCACAGAGATGAACCCTAACGGTGAAGGCTAGCACACACGCGTTTTAATTCATAACTCAACTCTGACTTACATGACACCTTGGCCTTTTATAGGCTTACATACACACACACATAGAAAGATAGGAGTAATGATCCAAAACTAAACATGTATTTTCCTTTTTACATCTCATGAAACTAACATGACCGATTTGGAACTAAAATAACTAAATTGACACGATCCTTTATTTGGTGCATCACCTCCTAGTTGGCTAGACTGCAGGTGGGCTCTATCCAAGGTTGCAAAAACATAAATAGAAACGTGGAGAAAGGAATGCACATGTATGTAATCTCCTAATTAGCTTGTAGTCCACCTTGTATTTTCCTATTAAATAGCAGATATTTTTGTTCCAATGTTCTGATTCGTATCCTTCTTTATCTATAAGATTAGCAAATGTGATCAAGTAGGACTCCTAAAAATGTGCTAGGATAAAAGACATCGAATTAGCTCCTGGATTTGTTTAGACGCAAGAAAGTATAGCCCATGGATATATTTATACGCAGGAAAGTAGGACTCAGTTGATTTTCTCCCTCATGGACCCATTGGAAAAAGCTGCCCAAGATTGTTTTTATGGCTCGGTGGTTCTAGTACATGTGCACATATTTCATGCACCTGCATTGACTCTATTTTTCACACGGATTTCTACGTCCACGCGTGCCTCAGCCAAGTCCAAACGTGATATGGTGTCTGCACGCACTACACGATTAACTTTCTTCGTGCCTGTCTCCTTCTCGCCTAACTCTTCTTGCCTAGTGTAAAAACGAGAAACAACACCAATCGGTGAAACAACAGTGGTTTGGGAAAAATGAGAAACAGCACCAATCAGTGAAACAATAGTGGTTTGGGCCGCATCATCGAGAAATCTGATATGACATGATGAACTAGAGATTATTATCTGAGGAATCTGATATGACATGAAGACCAAGAGATTATTATCTAAATTCTCCACTCGTCTTGTAGTTTATCAACTATTCATTGAAGCCATTTTTCTTGTTACTCTACATCTCTGCCTGCATCCATCAGCTTTAGCCTTTCAAAGAACAAGGACTAGAGCCATTGGTTGACTAGAAACCTTTTAAACTTAAAGATGGCCAACCAGTGACATCTGAAGCCCAGGCTTACTTCAGATCTAAAAATCCCCTTACCAAGGCTATTGAACCAGTGCTCAAGAGTTCCAATTTCTCATTCCTTGTCATCAAGATGCGTGTGGAGGATGTGCATTTTCTTGTCGGCATCGTTCGCTGCTTTCTTGGCTGGTACAGGCGACTTTCCAAAGCATCATATACTGTTGCATTTGCCTGCCGAACAAAGCTGAATTATTTAACTAGTCTAGTTTTAGTAATCATTTTTTTATGCTTGACATATCAAACTGCTTAATTGTGTCTTGAATCTGAGTCAAGCCTAGGTTAGAGCTATTCTTGTTTCAACTTGAATCATTGTTTAGCTCTTGCTTTAGAAAACATTACATCAAAATCTCAATCGTACTCATAATTGCATCTCATCAATTGTTTTTCATGAGATTGTTTGTTATTGCATTTGGCATAAATTTAGGGGAAGTTTTATATGACCAAGACTATTTTCTTAAGATTTGTGCTTGACATTGTCGATAATGGCTTGAGATGTTTGAATTTGATAAAATGAACTCAATTCTAATTAGTTAAAGCTCAGGAGGCCGTTGTAGATGACTTCTAATCTAGGACGTACTTTACTGAGATAGACCTAATAGATGTGAGCTAAAATCTGGGCTGGAGCTTAGAGGGTAGTTGTAGATAACTCATGGTGTAGGATTTGCTCTACTAAGATAGACTATGAATCTCTAAATTTGTCAAATGCAATATTCAAATAAATCTTGTTGGGGAGGGTCCCCACGCTACCTCGAACCCATAACCACCTTGGGGTGATGATAGCCGTTGAAAGGTCTACTCAAAGCTAAGTCCACGAGTCAACCTAGAGAGGTCCGCAAAGTCAACCTCAGCGAGGTTCACAAGACCAACGTCGGTAAGTCTAAGTCCGCCCCCAATGGCCAACGGACGGCAACTATCACCACGATCCCACTCTAAGGCTAAGGTATTTTAATGTCTTGTCAACTCATTGTAGGCTACCAGAGGACTTGTTGGTATGAGCCCGTGCGCCGACCCCTTCTATAGGTCGGTGTGCTAGCTTAGGCGGGTGATTGATGACCGTTCGAATTGGCAAGAGGCTATTTTTGGCGGAGGCTCCCCGCGCTACCTTAGACCCACGACCACCTCAGGGTGATGGTACCTACTGAACAGTCTACTCCAAGATAAGCCCACGAGTCAACCTCAGCGAGGTCCGCAAGGCCAATCTCGCGCGAGGTTGGTAAGACCAACCCTAGGCAAGGTTCGGGACCAACCCCGGAGGAGGTCCAGGGGACAGTCACGCACCAACCCCAGAGTCCTGGACATGGAGGGACCTACGCAGAGCAAAGGACGTAGATTCCCCTAAGGCTAAGTTAGGCCCTGAGGGCAAATTTGTAATTTTACTTGTAATGGGAAAGGGGAGCAATTTTATAACCCTAGACACTAATGTTGAATATGCTTGGTCATTTGTGTGCTTCTTTTTGAGTCCCTTTGTGTCCTTAGCGGTCTCCACATCCTACCGGGAGTGCCTTTAACTTTACTGTCCAGTCTCGTATCGATGTCAGGCCTTGAGCTTAGGTAACTCAGTTTGGAGCTTTTAGTGGTTTCTTTTCTTGATCGAGCTTCTAGGCTTCACTTTGTCATTTTGACATAGCATGACTCAATTGGTAATTAATAGTGATTTTGAGATAGCCTGAAATAATTTAAATCCATGAAATCACTTCTAACTAGTCTTGGTTTGCTTTACTATATAGCATGGTTTGGTGAAATACCTTGAAAATTGACTTGGATAATTTCTAAAGCTCCTAATCCTCCCAAATAAGTAAAATTTATCCATATTTTCAATTTTCTTCCCTAGTAGCATTTAGTTTCTCTCCTTTTTTCATGAATTCATTGTAAGGGGGAGAAATTTTGACAAAAATGCATACATGGGCTAAGGGAGAGTGTGTTTTGGGGTTTCTAAAATTCATTGCTCATTTCAAGATCATTGGACAATTGTTCTTTTATTGGACCTAGAGTGAGAATTTTTCAAGTTTCCTTTGGATTTGAGTGGTTTTAATGAAAATTACTTTCTTTTGCCCTCAATCCATTTCATTGCTCTCTTGATCATTTTCATGCTTTTAGCTCAAATCTGGACCAAGTGAGTTTTCTTTGCAAAACTTCTCCTCCAATTTTCAAAAACAATTGAATTTGCATTTTTCTTTTGTGTAGTTGCCAATATTTCATTAAGGGGGAGATTGAAAAATCATGTGAGAATGTCTTAATCAATTTGTGATGAACAATTGGCATTTGGAAATGTTTTGAGCTGTTGGCAGTTCTCGTAACCTGACATCGAAGCCCCGCTCATTTCAGCGATAGCTTCTGGCTTCTACTTTTAATTCATTATTCCTTAACTTCATCTTTTCTTCTGACTTTTTGGGTTTTTTGGGCTTTTCTTTTTCCCGTATTCCTTCTCATTGTCCGTGATGGGCTAACATATTTTTTTATTTTTAAATTTTTTAAATTTAATTACGTCAAATAATCTACCTCAGCTACAGTGAAAAATAAACCAACTACAGTAAAAAAAAGGCATAATCTATCGCCAAACTGAACGCCTCTTTAGGTTTATTAGATGGGAGTCCAATTAGGAGTTGGATTTTCTTCAGCCATTTGTCAGATGGGAAATTGGTCACATTTGCTTCCCTTCTCCTGTGGTGAGTTCATGCTCATTATTTCTAATTAATTTTGTGTTCAATATTTTATGATCTGCTTTCTTCTTCGATTTAGTAGGCAACATGTGGAAACTGCGATCAATGGTCAGAAGAGTGCAGTGTTTGTTCTCATGGGTGGGTGTTTTATAAACTGTGCTTTGTTGCTGAGTTGGAATAGAAAATACCTGAATGCGTGGTGGTTGACGATTCATAGGGTTGGATCATTGGCTTGCACAAAAGCCCAAATATATGAAACATGTGAATGTCTACCAGATTGGTTATCAATATTTCTTATCATTATCCATCGACTGTTTATACAGACTAGCCATTTTTTACTATCTTTATTAGGGGTGGAAACGGATCGGATACGTCGAATAGTCTCAAATATGAATGCGAATCCATATTTTTAAAACGAATACAAATACGAATTCGAATATTCTTAAATACGGATATGAATATTCTCGAATACGAATATGGATATTTTCGAATACGGATTTTCTCGGATACGAATATCGGATAAAATGGATTCCTAGCGGTTTTGTTGATTTTTCACCGGTTTTTGACTGGTTACCGGTTTTAAACTGCCTAAATTCAAATTTTGAATCACAAAATTCGTACAGATTTTTCATGGGTTCTAGAAACGGATCGAATACGAATACGAATTTTACTTACCACATTCACGTTTTCTCGAATACGAATATTGAATAAAGCGAATTATCTGTTATTGATTTCCACCCCTAATCTTTATGGTACATTTGTGCTGTGACGTTGACAGTCAATTACTCAATTTGGATAGAAGCTCATTAACCTATTATTTATGCACTTGGAAGTTGGAACCATTAGATAGAGTCACTGTCAACGGCAAAACAGTACAACATGACAGGAAACATAAGGTGACCTGTCTGTACATACTATAGTTTCACGCCATCATCGGATCATTGGTCACGTTTTCTTCCTTTCTTCTGTGGTGAGTTCATGCTTATTATTTTCTAATTAATTTTGTGTTCAGCAATTTACGATCTGCTTTCTTCTTCGATTTAGTAGGCAACATGTGGAAACTGCGATCAATGGTCAGAAGAGTGCAGTATTTGTTCTCATGGGAGGGTGTTTTATAAATTGTGCTTTGTTGCTGAGTTGGAATAGAAAATACCTGAATGTGTGGTGGTTGACGATTCATAGGGTTGGATCATTGGCTTGCATAAAAGCTCAAATATATGAAACATGTGAAATGTCCACCAGATTGGTTATCAATATTTCTTATAATTATCCACGACTGTTTAAACAGAATAGCCATTTTTACTATCTTGATGGTACATTTGTGCTGTGACGTTGACTGTCAATTACTTAATTTGGATAGAAGCTCATTAACCTATTATTTATGCACTTGGAACCATTAGATAGAGGGGGTGATCGGTTCGGCTGAAAAGCTCGTGGCTTATGGCTGAAAACACTGTAGCTGGCTGAAAAAAGCACTGTAGCTGACAGAGGCTTATTTAGCATAATTAAATTTAAAAAAATTTAAAAATATAAAAAATATGTTAGCCCATTACGTATAATACAAACACATACGGGAAAAAAAAGAACCGGCAAAAAAGCTCAACAAAAAGCCAAAATTTCAGAAAAAAAACGAAACTTATGAATAATGCCAAATAAGCCCGCAGCACTGTAGTGCAGCCATGTTGATCGCGCCCAGAGTCACTGTCAACGGCAAAACAGTACAACATGACAGGAAACATTAGGTGACCTGTCTGTACATACTATAGTTTCACGCCATCATCGGATCATTTCCATGGTCGATGGGTGTCACGGCGCGACGCATGACCTTGTACTATATGTAACACCAGCATATATGCACACTTTTCGACATGAATTGAAGCAGAATCCAATGGATGGAAAGAACAAATGAGCCGACAAATTAAGACAGCTGGATGTCCCACGCAGTTTGTATTACAAGAGATCGGCTAGAACTACTGTCTGAACAGCTAGTGAACACATCATCAACTCGATCTTTGTTGTACAAGAAACCGTCAAGCCAGGCTTATATATACACACATATTGTACATTACATGTTCAGCACTGATTGATCTTTAGTGTTTGCTAGGATTACTCTTTGGGCTTCTTGACAATCAGGACCGGGCATTTGCAGTTCTGCGCACAGTGATTGCTCACGCTGCCCAGGAATGCCCTGCAATTTTTGCACCGACATAAGCTAATGCCAAGATGGCCAGGAAAATTGAAGGAAAGTACAAGTTAAACACACAGAAGATGCAATAGGTAAATGCAACTTCTGGCTATTTCAAGTAATCAAACTAAAAGCTCAGCGAAAAATAACAGTAGTGTCCCAGCGGGCAAAAAGGAAAAAAAAGAAAGGAAAGAACAACCCAATAGGGATATTATGAACGTGAGTGTAGATAAGTGTAGATGAACCGAGTTTTTTCTCCGTTCAGCAGCTCTACCGAGATCTCTGCCAATTTTTTTGTTTTCTTTTTTCTTTTTGAAAATACCCTAGTGGAGAGAGAAAATCACCACAGTACAAGTGAGGTCCACCTCCTTATGGCTCACCCACCCTCTGATTTCTCTCCCATTCCCTCAGTCTCTCACCAACTCTCTCTCTCCTTTGCCCGTTCCGGCAGTGACCACACGGCGGTCGGTGACTGGGAAGAAGAAGGCATGACAGTCGGCCACGGAGAAGAATGAGGTGTGGAGGTAGGTGACGTAGAAGAAGGCGGTGTGGTGCCCAGTGACGGAGAAGAATGCGGCTGTCTTGCTGGATCCATCGTGACCAAGTGCGACATTAGGCTCGTCGCACCGTATCCATCATAATATTACGAAAGTGTTTTTCTAGACAAAATATATACAATCTAAATATTTTTAAAAATATTAATAACTAAAGTTTTTAAATTTTAACTACATATTTCTTAACACGATATGTATTTGTAATTGAAGAGAGTAACAGTGACTTAAGTTTTTCAGAGAGCTTCTCAATCATAACAACTTGAAGTTTAGGGGCAAGCTAGGACGAGTTTAAAGTCGACGACCTAAGAAGCAGGGGCGGATTTGGGCCCCCAGCAAGGTGGTCTTCAGCCCGGGGCGTGAAAAAATTTGTAGTGTATAGCCCAGGTCAGCCCAGGGTATTTTTTTAGTATTCAGACCAGGTACCATATATATTTCAGCCTAGGCAGCCCACCATTCCCCCGTCTCCGCGCGGCCCAACATTCCTCACGCAGCCCACCGCTGTCTTCCCGTCTCCGCGCGGCCCACGCCCCACGGTCTTCACGCGGCCTTCACGCGATGCCGGCTGCGGCGCCGCTCGCGGAAACCCTCGCCTCGCTCGCCACACGCCTCAGCGCTGCGCAAGGCCGATCCAGCACCGTCGCCCGGCTGCGCCGCCGCACCGCAAACGCTCGTCTCCTCCGCCTCGCAACTGGCCTCCGCCTCGCAACCGGCCTCCCGCCTCCGCCTCGCAACCGGCCTCCCGCCTCAGCGCCTCCCCGCCTCCCGGCGGCGCCCGCCCCGCCCCGCCTCCCGGCGCTGCCTGGCCTCCCGACCCGTCTCGGCGCTGCATCGGGCATCGGCTGACCGGCGACCGCTGATTCAGACATTCAATGATTTCACTGATCTGGGATTTGGGATTTGCTGCCGATTTGGGATTTGGGAATATCTGAGGTACAGTTTGCTATAGAGCCTAATATTGCTAGATATGAATTGAAATTGAAATGTGAAATTATGAGGTAGTGAGGTACAGTTTGCTATAGAGTCTAATATTGCTAGATATGAATTGAAATCCTAAGGTGATTTGTGAAATATTAAAATGTGTTTCACTGTTTCTGTTGAATTGAAATGTCAGGATTGGCACTTTAGCAATGAATTGAAATGTGAAATCCTGAGGTACAGTAGCTGTTCTGTGGAGCTCCAGAAGTGATGGTCAATTTTGTGACATCATGTTATAAACCAGAGCTGCTGGTGCCTCTCGTTAACAATATCACAAAAATACCTGAAGTGGTATGTAATTGGAGCCTTCTTGTTTTGATACTAGTATGATGATAACATGATGGTTAAGCTACTTGATTTGCTAATCATATAATCCACGTAGAGCTCTTGTATACGGTAACTGTTCTGGTTTTTATGCTAATTAAATGTTTTGGTACCAAGTTTTGGCCCTCCAATATTAATGTTCCTGCACCGTTAATGTAGGTCAGTGTTGTAAATAATGTGAACACATCTGTTGGCAATACATCTGTGGGTGAACAAGAATACACCTTGTATGGGAAACCAACCATTACAGAGATCTTGAGAGGACTTACATTCCAGATATCTGCCAACTCGTTTTTCCAGACTAATACAAAACAGGTTTGTGTACAACTTTATGTTCTATAATGCATCAATGCATTGTAACATGTTTTCCAGTCACCACTGCAGCATGCCATGTGATGTGTTTCTTATCTTTTTATGTTTGTTTCTTTGTTTATTTTAGATGAATGAAAAGAGCTAAAAAAAGCATAAGATAAATATGAACCACATGAGCAGATAAAAGGAGTTTATATATTTACCTAGCTGAGGAAATTAGTAAATGACAGAAATACAATTGTTGAAATGAAGTCCCTTCTTTATAGTGTTAATGCTTGGGTGTTTAGTGCTTTGGAATTTTACAATGAATCCCTTCATGGCTGCATATGAAAGTAGCAAGAGTTTCCTGCAGGCTGATGTTCTCTATAAGCTTATTGAAGATTCTGCTGGGCTTAAAGGAGATGGCTCTGAGATTGTTCTTGACTTGTTTTGTGGAACTGGAACCATTGGTCTGACCCTTGCAAGAAGGTAGTTTTTCTTGTGGCAGTAGCTATTGTGAGATATCAATTGCTACCAACTGTGAGAGGCCAATTATGATATACTTTTGTTATATCGTGGTATGGGTACAAATTGGCGTTAGTTTTAGGTGGTTAGAGTTCAGCCCGGGGCGTAGCCAAATCCTGGTTCCGCCACTGCTAAGAAGCATCATCGGTCAATGGTAAACACACGCACGGTTCTATTTTCTAGTAAAATCCTTTTCACGTGTAGCTGTCCCTAATCCTTATCCAATTTGGAGTATCACTCCGATGGATACGTGCAATATAATTAATATAATCAGTAATAAAGCGATTAGTTAGTGGCAAACCTCTGGATGAAGCCATATCCATGGCTGCCCATGACCAGCAGGTCGGCGCCCATCTTGTCAGTGGCGTCGCAGATCACGTCGCGCGGGTCCCCGCTCTCCACCAACGTCTCCACCTTCACCTGCGCGCGCACACGGAATCACCGATCAAATCAATTGGTGCATACATGCATAGGTCTTGGAGTAGTAAGATGAACAAATTGGTACTAATACGGACGTGAGGGTGCGCGGCGCAGATGCGCTTGGCCTTGTCGACCGCCGCCGCCGAGACGGCGTTGGCGTGCCTCTCCACGCTCGCCATCACATCCGAAGTCAGCATGTACCCTGCAGCTAGCGATCCATCCATTTATTTGCGTGCTATGCTAAGCCACACACGTCCATCAACTCGTGTCGTACCTGAGCTGTCCATGGCGGCGTAGACGGGGCGCGGGCGCCGGGCGTGGAGGAGCAGGAGCGTGTCTTGGGCGCCGGAGGAGGAGACGACGTTGGCGAGGCACCAGGAGAGGGCGTACACGCTCTCCTCGCCCTCGTCGACGGCCACGACGATGCGGCGCCCCGCAGCGGCAGCGGGATCGGAGGCAGGGGCGGATGCCATGCAGGCACAGAGCACAGCAGGAGACGACGTGTCCTTGGATCGATGGACGGCTGGAACAGTGGATTGGAGGAAGAGGAGAGCCAAGGAGATCGCTTTAAAGAAGAGATCAGGACAGACAGGCCCTGTCTCTGGCTGCGCTGGCTGGCTGTCCCTGTCTCTCTGTGGGGGTACTCGGTTTTTGGGGCGGCCGCCGCTGGATTTCTGATTTCTGCCGTGTGTTTCTGGTTTGCCGGGCATGCCCTTGGGAGGTGCGAGGAATTGCCAGAGGGCAAGGCATCTAGTGCAATAAAGAGGAGGGGGTACTGTTGTCATTTTTCCCCTTGGCCCGAGACTTGGGGGAAATGGACGCGGACTAAAGATACCGCGGCTCCCACCGGGCTGTTTTGGCCCAGGCTGCACGCTTGATAAGGGGGACAAAAGAAAAGAAGAGTCAAGGTTTGCTCAAAACAGGGTAACTCGCCCATAGGTTTCAGGCTTGTAGCGCACATTGGAGGGGAGGCCCATGCACCCGTCGTCGAGTTTCAGCCTCCGGATCACCGGCCCGATCTTTGGGCCGTATAGCGCGGCCTGACGCGTACAGAGGCGGTTTGGGGTGATCCGTGTTTGTTAATCTGAATCTTCTCTCTATCTTGTGCTAGCAGGTAACTCACATAATATAATATTAATAAATATTATATATATATATGTTTAAATAAAAGGAGTATTTGATATTACATAGGGATCTATAAATAGATTTTATGACCAGTTTTACAACACGACCGGCAGGCTAAATGAGATTGTTCACAGCAAAACAACGGAAAGTAATTAAGTAAACTAAAAGGACCTCCATAATCTGCCACAGACAATCAACTGGAGCTAAATCTAGTATTGGCCATCGTCTTCCATGCCGTATCCAAGTGGCATGGATGTATACCTACACCGTGTCATTAACTTTGTCAGCTAAAATCACATATTAAATAACAATAAGTATAAAAATACTCAGCAAGTCTTTATAGTAGAATGTATAGGTATATAATTCTACATGCAAGGCGTCTACAAGGAAAGGTCTTACATTTCTTTTAGCATAAAGCCAATTTATCAAATATAATGTCTTAGCTAGTTTTCAAACCAATGACTTAGCCATTTTTACTTGTAAACCAATATTCAGTTTCAAGTCAAGTTCGTTATGAGAGAAAAATACCTCTACTTTCATGTCCAATTTTCAATTAAAGTTATCATAGCTATTTTATTCATAATCACCATTAATTTATGAAAACTATGCAAGTGAGCCATTTCTACACTTTTGCCCATATCTGAAAGCATAGCTACAACAACAACAACAAATCCTTTTGTCCCAAACAAGTTGGGAGAATTTTTTTTACGAATAATATATTTTTTATTCGAAATTACAGAAATATACCCGTAAGAATTTTTTTTACAAAAATAGGCTCCAGTCGCCCCATGGGTAGGCGACTGAAGCCTTTCGCTGAACCGGGTAGCGACATGTAAGGAATATGGCAACGGTTGGGCGAATTATTATTGTCGCCCGAGCGTTAAGCGACTGAATTGCAGTCGCTGTACGGTTAGGCAACTCAATTCAGGCGCCCAACGGAAGGGCGACAGGAGCGGGGAAGCGTTAAGACAGCGTACTCAGCCGCCGCTCACTGCCTTTTTTCACTCACTTGTTCTGCGCACAGAGAAGAAAGGAGAGAAAAAGAGAAAAGAAGAGGAGAGGAAGCAGGAGAAGAAAAGAAGGGGGAGAAGAGGAGAGGAAGGAGGGAAAGAAAAGGGGGAGAAGAGGAGAGGAAGGAGGGGGAGAAAAGGAGGGGGAGAAGAAGAGAGGGAGAAGAGGAGAGGGAGAGGAGGAGAGGGTAGGAGGAGGAGTGGAAGCTATTCCATCTATATGGATCCAGGTAGTTTTTTGATTATGTTGTATTTACACTATTATTTATATGAAATGTTGGTGTTAGTAAAAATTTGTGATGTAGAAAATTTAGTAAATTTTTAGTATGGAAATGTTAGTATATACATTTCGGAGGAAACATTTTTTAGTATAGAAATTTTAGCACAATTTGTAGTATAGAAAGTTTAGTATTGTGCGATGATATTTGACATGTCGCAAAATTGAAACATATATGTAGGCCGACATCATCAATGGCAGAAGCCACTACATTGAGAGTGTATTATGGTGCTGGAACCATTCGTGAAGGTACGAATGGTGTGGATTTGAGCGGTTTTCCGTAAGTCACTCTCGTACTTCCGGATGGCGAGAATGCTCAAATCGCAGATGTGCTGCATTGGTTGACCCGGTGTTTTTCATTGGACCCCGAGGTGTGCAGCGTCGTCGTGCAAGGCCTTTGGAGCTGGTCTCCCACGAACATCAGATGGGAGTTGAAGACATTGGTGCGCTTTGCTTCGTGGAAGGGTTTTGTGCAAGGGTGCCGGCACCGTGGATACGAGTGTGTCCTGCTTGTGCAACCGTGCTCACTGCAAGTTGCTGCGTCTGCCCTTGCTCTGAGAGGTGTTAGCAGCTCGGGCGGTGTCATACCCGGATTTTTCAATCCAGAATCTACTGTGTTTATTGCACTATTCCCTGGATCAGTAGATAGTGCGCACAGGTATATTGCTGAATCACATTATACATCGCATGAACATTAATAATATTACAGAATTAAAATACACCACATCGGGTGAGGGTTTACAAAAGGGCCGATTAGGCCAATTGTATTCATTACAACAAGCAGCGGAAACAGAAGCAAAAGTGAGACCACATCCACAGGCAAGCGACTGATGGGTAATGTGTGCAGTATATATCACCGGGAGTCCGATAATATATGTGCACACAATGCCTTGGGTCAACTTGTCTATGGCTAGAAACGAAGCATGCGCCCTAATTTCCTTCGTTGATTCTTCCTTCAGTCGCAGGGGTGTCTTCGTGGGCATAATGATCCTACGTCTCTGTTTTTGGGTAATGCGAGTGTGAGCACAAATCCACCGTGCTCAGCGAGCCAACACACAGAATGCAATATTTAACATGCTCAGCTTATCAAAGGAAGGTTGGGCTTATTTTATTTTGCGTAGAGTGCTTTTGAATACAATTACTTAAAAGTCCCTACGACCTAGCAGTTTTAAACTCATGACTTAAATTTGTGAAGTAAGACTATCTTATAATCGACACAGATGCCATCCACCGTTACATGGCATCTGCACCATATAACATCTTTCAGCATTATAGCCACTTATCTTACCACTGGGACGACACCTAGGACAAATCAAATTAGGGCTTTCCGTTGCCCTCCATAATTCCATTCCCATTCTTCAAACATTTTTAAATAGAACTATATCTAGTTATGTTCCCATGTCCGCCCTTAACCGTGGGCCCGGCTATTCGAATAGTTTTGACTCTGCAGAGTTTGCACACTTTACCCACAAGAGACAGTTCACTCGTTGCCCCCACACGATTCCTTAGTCATGCGGTTGAGCAAACCATCACAGTAACCGTTCAAAGTACCTCGCCCCTCCCATCATCTCACCCTATGGGTTGCTCCCATTTGCGGTGGGTCCCATTCGTTGTACGGGATGTTCCCCTCCTATGCGCCTAGCAGCTGGCTACCCATACTACTAGCGCGTCGCAGAAGAACTTCACCCTCAAGCCTGCCACCCAGGCCGCCACTTGCACTACTTCCATGATGATGACTTTCAGGGTCTGAAAAATTTAATAAGCCAAGTTGTACTTTACAGACTTGTGGTTGTACTTGTTTTACATAGGAGGTCATGACAAGATTCGGTCCTTAGGGTTATCCGGGCGGGTCTATCACTAACCACTTTGTGCTTCCACTGCACCACTCTGATCCGCTCAGATAATTAAGCAACTTGAGGTTTTTGGGAGCATAAAATATCCATACCAAATATACCAGTCATTTCCACCATGACTGCCCAAACCAATTTCTCAAGATTCAAAGTGAGGCTATAGGGCATTTTTGGTGCCTCTGATATCTAAGCAGTACTAAGCATGACGTATAGGTACGGACTTATTTTCAAAAGCTACATTATTATAATCTTGCTACGGCGACAAGGTTCATATGTCCAAAGTTTTAATGGAGTATTACTATCAAGCATAATATTAGGTGCATAACTATCATCTTTTAAAAATGAACTTAATCTACCACATAAAATAACAGCATGCATGTGGATAATTTAAAAGAAATTAAATTTGCATAAACATGGGTTCAATATGGTCAAAGTGTTAACTCGCCTTGGTTACAGGGGTCGAAGTCTTGATTTTCTTGAGCTTATAGGGTGACTGCCTCGGCCTCTTCCTCTTGAGCCTCGTACGCTATTTTACCGTGCAAAAAATCCAATCAAAAAGAAAGGCAACAAATCACTCAAAATATCACCAGAAATTCAAATGAACTCTAAAAATCATGGTTTCAGTTCCATTGGATAGATCTTGAATTTAGATGAATTTAGAAATTTTTTTCACTCAATTGGAGTTAGAATGAATAAGTTATGCTCATGTAAAGTTTTCAGTTTGGTTAAATCCAAAAATTATTAAATCCTGACAGGTGGGTCCCACTGTGTATTTTTAATTATTTCTTTTTATTTTTATTTTTTATGTGCTGCATCTATGACAGGTGGGCCCAGACGCTATCCAATTAGGGTGTCGCTGACAGGTAGGGCCCTGCTGTCAATGGGCCGCTTGGGAGCTGCCGCCACTGACAGGTGGGGCCCACCTGTCAGACGAAATTAAAAGAAAACTCAACCCGGCGTGCTGCAGAGCCGGAGGCTCGAACGCGGGCGGCTGGGGAGTTGGGGGGAGAGCGCCGATAGCCAGTCGAACCGTAGGTGTTACTTGACAGTAATGGGCGCGTGAATTACTTAACCAATGCTGCAGCATCGGGCCGGCTACCATTTATATAAACTAGTCATGGTCCACATGTCAGTGAGGGTATTAGTATCTATGACAGTCATTAGGTTTTTAATTTTTCATTAGCTACCGGCTCAACGGTGATTTCCTTTTCTTAATTATTACTTAATCCTCTCTTAACCCTACCCTACTGTTACCCTCGGCAAAATAGCGAAAAATCCAAACTATATTGCGGCCCGAGGATTCGAACGCGGGCGGGGCGGTGAGAGCGCACGCGGCTAGCCAACGGAGCTCGGGGGTGTTACCTGATGGAGGTGGGACGCAAAACCAGTTGAAGCGTGCAGCAGAGGAGGTCGGAGGCAGCGGTGCTGGCGGCGAGCGACGGCCAAAGTGGAGTCAGGGAGTGCTAAAATGGATTGCCGGAGCTGAGGGGGTCCCGAAGGTGGTGGCGTCGGAGACCGGGGAGACCCGAGGCGGACCGGCGGTGAGCGGCGACGGCGGCTTGGGGAGGACTCCGACGCCGGTGGTGTGTAGTCCACGGGAGGCTGGGTACGGGTTTGTGGCGTTCCGGGGATGGTGTGGATAGCTGGAATTGGGCTCTTATGGTGGAAGTTGGCGGGGAGACCGGTGAGCGGACTTGGGGACGAAGGACGGCGCCGGCGATGGAGGAAGCTCTAAATCCTGATTGCTTGGAGGGAGAGGAAATGCGGAGCGTGGGGAAGACATTGGTGGGCTCGGCGGTACTTAAAGGCAAGCGGGCAGGGCTAGCCTCGGGACCTCGCCCGTGCGGTCGCATCGGCGGGCGGCGGAGGTAGTGGCGGTGTGACAATTGAGGCAGCGGCGGTAGCTGGAAACGGCGTGCGCAATAGGTTCATGAGCGAAGACCCGGTATGATGGCGTAGCAGCCTTGGCGCCGCGCATTGCGTGATGCGACGGAGCGAGCGGGCCAGGGTGGCGGGGTCAGAGGCGGCGGCGTCCGCTGGTCCGAAGCGGATGTCCGCTGGTCCGCGCACGCGAGGAGGGGGAATGCGGGCTGGGCTGTGAGGCAGGGCGAGGGAGCAGGGGCTGCGGCCTGTGGGGGAGAGAAAAGAGAGCTCGGGGGGAAAGAGAAGATAAACAGTGGTGCGGGGAAGGTGTTGCTCGGGCAGGGGAAGCGAAGGAGTGGCCGGCCGGTGGGGGGAGCGGGGTTGGGCCTCTCGGACAGAAGGAGGTGGGGGTTGGGCTGGGCCAACTGGCCTGGTCTGACCCCCTTTTCTTCTCTCATTTTTTTTGTGCATATACCTTTTTATGTTTTTTCTCCTTTACTAAGCCTTTTGTATATGATTTAGGTATATAATTTTACTGCCCATTGTAATTATTTGTCGTTATCAACAATTTTGTATTTCAATTCAAATTTCTCCCCCTTTCATGGATCATTTTTTTATTTCAATATTTGAGCATGTTTGTTCCTTCTTGCACGTTTAATTTTTGGAACCTCAACCAAATTTTCAGAAGTACATCATAGACTCCAAATTCAGATAAAATGTATTGCAAAATAATTCAAAAACTTCATATTTTCAAATTCAAATTTTCAGGATGTTACAGGCGGGCCGCATGTTGGTGAAGATGATGAAGTTGATCGTGATGAAGCCAATGCAGTACATGGAGGAGAGTTACAGCCGTCAAGCCGTAGAGAGGGAACTGGGCAAACCGATGAAGGAGAGCATAATGAGTACATCGTGCAGCAGATGGACTCTGATGACCAAAGGGTATAGGATGAAGAGGCAGCTGTAGAGGATGACGACGAGGACAGTTCTGATGAGGATGAAGTTCCTATCCCGCGGGAATGGAACCGGTTTAATGTGGAGGGTGTTTCCGCACATAATGAGCATGAATCACCATGGGAGTATCATGAGACAGAGGTTCGGTTGCATGCTATGTTTGCTGACAAGGAAGCACTGCAGAATGCCATCAAGCTGTGGGCCCTTTCAATGCAGCGGACATTTCGCGTCGTCAAATCAAGCCAGGAGCAGTACACTGTGAAGTGCGAGCAGGCTGGTTGTCCTTGGAGGGTGCACGCACGTAGACCCAAGTATAAGACTCATTGGATTGTGTCCAAGGTGGAGCCGCACTCCTGCATTCTAAACACTGTATTGGCGATGCATCGTAACCTGACGTCCGGATTTATAGCCAATTTGATGTATGGCGAGATAGTGGAGAGACAGACATGGAGGCCACGCATATTGTGGTGGCTATCGAGAATAAATTCAAGTATAAGATTAGCTACGCGAAGGCGTGGCGTGCCAAGCAAAAGGCGTTGGAAAAACGTTTTGGCACTTTCGAGGCGGCGTACGACAACCTTCCTCGTATGCTTAAGGTCTTGCAGGAAAGGAACCCAGGCACGTACATTGCCCTGTATGAGAAGCCGTCCATAAGTCCACCAGGATATGCAGTGTTGCAGAGGGCATTTTTTTGCATTTGGTGCTTCCATCGAAGCATTCAGGCACATGCTGCCAGTGATCTCAATTGACGGGACCTTCTTGACAGGCAAATACAAGGGGCACATCCTGATGGCCATAGGCGTTGACGGTAACAATCAAATATTGCCGCTTGCCATTGCATTTGTCGAAAGTGAGAATTATGAGAGCTGGCTGTGGTTTCTAAGACATGTCAGGGCTGGAGTTGTAGGCACTCGTTCTGGTGTGTGCGTAATCTATGATCGCCATGGCGATATTATAAAGGCTATAAGAAAACTACAAGAAGACCCCAAGGATCTCTTTTCTTGGCCAGACATGAGGAACCGGTGGTGCAGTCGTCACTTAGGGGCAAACTTTTTCAAGCAATTCCCGAAACAATCTTTAATAAAGCTATTCAAGAGGCTGGCTAGGCAGAACCAGCAGAGGAAATTTGATGCTTTATGGGGGTTGTTGGATGAGCACACTAGGAAGAACGTCGAAGAGAGGAGCAAGGGGCCGGTCACTCCTGGGGCCACGTGGTCCAAGAAGGAGGAGCTCACGAAACATCAAGTGCTTCTCGCAGTGGATCGAGGGGGAACCATTGGAGAAGTGGTCGCTGTTGCACGACACAGATGGCGCAAGGTACGGCATAATGGCAACTAACCTTGCGGAGGTGTACAATTGGGTTCTCAGGGGCCTCCGTTCTCAGCCCCTTATCGCCATCATGGAAGGTGTTCTTCACAGCACAATTCACTACTCCAGGTGAGAGGCCATATAACGGTGGTAGTTCCGGCCCTCGGGCTGATTTCAGCCCCTTCTTTGCTCCAACGGCTAGATTTTTAGGAAGTGTATAAATAGCTCCTCAAGGGCTGTTGGGAGGTTGTTGTTGAACTCATATTCTGTTGTGTTGAGCTAGAGTGAGATTCTCCACTCAAGAGTGCATGTGTTGCACTTTGTGAGAGAGGGGAAGTGATCTAGAGTGCATGTGTTGCCTCTAGAGGAGGACTTTGTGTCCGGATTGAGCTTGTGCATTTGTTGCACATGATGAGAGTCAAGTGAGGGACTTGGCTTGTTACTCTTGGAGTTTGCCGACTCCTAGACGGCGTGGGAGGCGTCGTGCGCGGTGATCTTCTCAAAGAAGGTTGTGAGAAGACCCGACAAAGTTGTGAAGGTTGAAGCTCACCTACCCGAAGCGGGAAAGAGCTATCACTAGTGATTTTAGGTGGAAGGCTTAATTCGTGGAGCTGGTCCGATTTATTCGGGTTTACCTCAATGTGGACTAGGGAAGACCGGCAAGTCTCCGAACACCACGGTAAAAAGAGAACATGTCATTTGTGGTTTGCTTTCTTGTGTTCTTTTTATTTTCAAGCAATTTACATTCATAAACTCAATTTGATTGCTTGTAAACCTAGGATTGCAAACCTTGGCCTAGGATAGAATTATTGGTGCACTTAGGCGAATTTATTTGTTCTAGGCGCTATTTGAGCTAAACTAACTTGAATTTGGCTTCCACATTGTATACTTGGTTTAGGCAAATAGAAAAGGTCTTGAATTGCTAATATTAATTTGTAGAGAATTTTTAAACCGCCTATTCACCCCCCTCTAGTCGGCCTCCTCAATCTTACAATGGGTTAGGTAATTCTCCTCATGTGGCCTTAGCTATCTGGAAGTGTAAGCTACTACCTTACCTTCCTACATCAGTATGGATCCAAGTCTTTCTCGAGATGCATCGTAATAAATGTCAAATGTCTTCTTGACATCTAGTGATACTAGCACTAGGACAGAAGTTAACCTCTTCTTTAATCCTTGAAAGCTTTGTTCGCAACTCTCAATCCATGTAAACTTCTTTTCTTTATTGAGTAGTTGCGTCTAGCAATCTTAGAAAATCTTTTAATGAATTATCAGTATTAGCTAGCTAATCCAAGAAAGCTTTTGATATCTGTTAGAGATGAAGGCTATTTCCAATGGAGAATGGATTCTACTTTGGTTGGGTTTACAGCAACTCCTCCCGCAGACATAACATGTCCTAGGAAAGTGACTTCTTTTAGCCAAAATTCACACTTACTGAACTTGGCATAAAACATATGCTCCTTGAGCTTCTCCAAATTAGCTCAGGTGTTCTTTGTGTTCTTCCTCTGTCTTGGAGTAGATGAGGATATCATCAATGAAAAGTACTATGAACTTGTCTAGGTATTCTATGAATGTATTGTTTATACAGTTCAAGAAATATGACAGGGCATTAGTTAGTTCAAATGATATGATGGTAAACTCAAATAATCCATATCTGGTTGAGAAGCTTGTCTTGGGCATATCTTCCTATCTGATCTTCAGTTGATGGTATCTTGATCGCAGGTCAATTTTGGAAAACATATATGCTCCTTTGAGTTGATCAGCCTCGGCATGCGATTCTAGGGTTGCATAAACTACACATGGGAGTATCCCAATCGCCGTTGGGACATGAGCCGCTACCGACGGCCAGTAAGGACCTGCTACAACTTATTCTTGTAACATTTTTCTCCACAACTGCACACTAACATCCTGTCTCGTCTACCCATAGTCTCCAGATCCGCTATGTACCTACCGCAGTTGGATCGACCGAGCAATCCACCCGTATGACCAATGGTGTCTTGATGGCGAGGAGTGAGATGTCAAGACCCACTGTAAGAGAATGGAGGAGTGTCGCCACGACAAAGAGCGCAATGACTGTATTTGGCGAGAGACGTAGGCTTATCTCGAGGCATGCAGGCATAGGAAGCGCGAGGCACACGAGGAGGAGCGCGAGAGAAAGCACGAACTGGTGACCAAGGCGAGGAAGACGGGCGAGGAGTACTAGGCCCAGCTCGCAAGGAAGGGTAATTGGTTGTGGTCTATGCAGTAGTTCGAGGCATTTTTGTAGAAACCCCCTGCTAGCCATATTGTTCCTTTATGCACATACATATATTCTGGCATTAGTCTGATGCTTTTGTCACAGTGTACCATAGTAGTATCGATCTTTACTTAAGCAATTACCGGAAGCACTATGCCATGTAACTAAATCGTATGCGCGTCGGTTCAGGGACTCTAATATATTACATATTGCTTGTCTCCCAACTTATCTTTGGCCAGAATATTTCATCACTCTTATACCTTTTGGTGTATTCGCACTGTACAACATGATTTGTATGCAGTATATTTTTTCCATCCAATAATTCGTGAAAACAAAATTGATACTCAAACTCTACTATATTTAATTACAAATTAAGCCCTCAAACGGACACTTTTTTGCCATATGACATACAACGGACTATCAAAAATATTCTGAACTATTATATAGCACTACTCTATAGTATAACAAAACCATCAACAAGTCATCGAACCGTTGATCGACAGGAGGTACTGTTGCTGAGCGGTTGGGCGATAGTACGTATTGTCTGACTGTTGGGCGACTGCATCCCTGTCGTCCAACGGTAGAGCTACTGCCTGCTTATCGCTCAACTATTGGGTGACAGGGTCTTGTCGCCCAATGGCTTGGCTACAGGGTGTTACTTTTGTAAAAAAAGAGTAAAAGTGCAGGTATAATTTTGTATTTTTGAATAAAAAAAGATGACTTTTAAAAAAATTTCAACTTATATAGCTCATCTAGTGACCGAACGGTTGGGCGACTGAAGGGTGATGTCGCCGAACAGTTCGGCGACAGTATTTATCGTCCATCCATTCAGCTACTGCATTTATGTGGCCTAACGATTGGGTGACTACCTACATGTCGTTTTGCCATTGGGCGATAGGGGCTAGTTGCCTAACAGTTGGGTGCAGAGGTTACTTCTGTAAAAAATAAAAATGGAGGTATAATTTTGTATTTTTGAATAAAAAACGATTATTTTTTAAAAAATTCGAATATGTACTGGTTGGATTCAGGGCCTGTTTATATAAACTTTTGGCTTTGGTTTTTGGTTTTGGCTTATGATTAGTAATAGCTTCTAGAGACACACTCACGTGTGATTTTGGCTGATATAATATAGTCGCTGCAGTATGCACTAGAATTAACTAGTAGACTATTTTTTAAAAAGGCATTCCGTTTAAAAGTTAGATACTATAAAAAAATAGCTTTTAGAAACTAATATGAACAGAAATCATTTTCACCGCAACTAAGATATCAAATACTACATATCGGACAAAGCGTTCCCACACACGGATACTAGAGAAGAACAAAATCCACATTACAGCTGGCTGCAAGATCCTCATCAGGCCTTGCTGGGCTTAACTAACTCATCTTTCTGTACAATTCTTTTCCCCACATTGTGCTCTCCTTTTCTTAAAGCCAGCTTTGGCAGCTAATGTAGGTGCCCTAGGCTATCACAATATAACCAAGTCAAATGTTGAGAGTTCGATGACACTACCATACATGTGCAGTTGTGCATGGCCCCCATCTCCCACGGTTGGATTTGTCCCCGGTGCACATAGCTGGTGTTCTTTGACATGATCTACATTGCTGTGCCAAGAGCCACTGCCAACCCTTCTCTTGGAACAGGCATACTCCTACCAACCTAGACTAAGCTGAAGAAACAATCTCACTGTATTTTCTTGTGGCTGGCTAGTGGGTCCCATAGTGTTAGACTAGTGTACGTGAAATAGTCCTAGGCTATTAGCTACTATTGCCGCGTTGAGCAAACGGCTAGGAACAAAGGTTGGATGTTTTGACGGGTTTCACGGCTTCACCTCTACAGCTGAAGCCACTCGGTTGGCCACCAACAGCGGCCACCATCTCCTGTTCCTAGCCAAACAAAAAAAATGCTCAGCTCACCGGTATGTACTGCAGCAAACACTGACACCGATTCCTATTTTTTGAAAAGCTTCTTTCTTATAACCTAGGCTATTTTTGAAAAGCTTCTTTCTTATAACCTAGGATATATTTAGAACGCATGAATTTACAAGAATTTTAAAGAAAAAAATCACGTAAAATGGTTTAATTAACAAAAATCCAGAAAGGCTACTGCGATCCAAACGGACCTTACAATGTTCCATGTACTTTAGTAGGTTTCCCATTTGACAGTTACTGATAAGTACTGCCGAAAATTTCTAAGGAATAGGATGGCTACACATACCAAAAAGGTTGTGCCTACCTTGAGTATCACCTGTGGGATGGGTACCACATGTTGAGAAACCTAGGCCCAGGACCAGGAGTCTTGGCCTAATATGGGCACCCCACCGTAGGCTATAAATAGGGACATATACCTGCCAATTATGTACACCTAATGCAATTGAAAGCAATAAAGAAAGACCAGGAGTTCTTTCTACCTCTCTGTGTTCAATCTATTCTTCTGTGATTGATTCGTTCTTGTTCTAAGCAGAGGAATCGCTTGGACTGGTCGCCAGCAACGATTCCTCAACACGTTATCAACACAACTTTGCTCCGGTGAACGAAGGTAATCATCGAAGCACAGATTGAATTTTCTAGATCGCTTTGAATTCACAATTTCTTTTGCGTTCTAGATTGAATCTCTACGGTGCAAATCCGCCCTAATCTACTGCAAGCAGACCTGAAGTCGCCAGCACAATGTCGATCGGTAGATTGATCCATGGGGTAGATGTTGATTGCACTGTAGATTAGAAACGAAAAAAATGAAAATTTGTTTGTTTTTCCCTGTTTGGTTTTCGCATTGTTTTCTTCACGGCATTGCATGAAAAAAGGAGGATTGGTGTTGGCCTGAAGCCACCACCAGTCCACCGCTGGCATGCCGCCAGTCGCCGGCGCGCTGCCGGTAGCATGGCTCGCCACTCGAAGGAGTTGGCTCGAAGCCATCCGGTCAACGGTCGGCCGCCCCGCATGGCTGTCGCCCCGATCGCTCGGCCGCCGTGCCGCGGTAGCTCGAAGTTGAAGAGTCACCGCATGTAGGATCAAGGATACCGACTAGAAGGGGGTGAATAGGAGGTTTTTAAATTTTTCTTGATCACTTGATTAATTCTTTACAAATTAGCTGACAAGAATGGAAAGCAATTAATCCTACACAATTCTAGTCAAGAATATAACAATCCTAGCTCTAATCAACAAATGATCACAATTAAGTAAAAGATAAGAGCTAAGAAAGAGATGAACATAACCGATGTTTTACCGTGGTGATCGGAAACTTGCCGGTTTCCCCTAGTCCACGTTGAGGTTAGCCCGAACGAATTGGACCGGCTCCACGAATTAAGCCGAAGCACCTCGATCACTATGGTAGCTCTTCCCCGCTCCGGGTAGGTGAGCTCCGACCTTCACAAGTCACCGGGTCTTCTCACAAGCTTCTTGAGAAGATCACCGATCGAATCTTCTCCCAATCGTCCAAGTGCCGGCAAGCACTAAGAGTAATAAATCTGGGCTTCACTTGAATGCAATTCTAGTGCCAAATGGATCAACTAATGAATTCTATCACTAATTGCAAAACCGCCTCAATTTAATGCTCAAAGTGTGAATGAGGGTGGAGTGAATGCTTTAGGGCTTAAGAAATATGCAATGGGTCTCTAACCTTAGCCCTTGTGCAGTGGTGGGGGTATTTATAGCCTCCACCAACCAAAACTAGCCGTTTGGCACAAATTCCTGAAAAATTCAGGATGAGCGGTACTACCGCCCCCACGGGCCGGTACTACCGCTACCAAATCTTCGCGGCAGAACGGCTATGTCAGAGCTCTGCAGTGAACGTTGGATTTGGCGGCGCGGTACTATCGCCGTTGAAACTTGCGGTACTACCATTCTGCGGTAGTTCTGCAAAGTCGGCGCGGTACTACCGCTCTGGCCGAAATCCAAAAGGTCCCAATTTGGCGCTCTCTGGAAAAAAACATTCCACTCACAAACCGGAACTTCCGGACTCCGGAAGTACCGCTCGGAGTAGCGGAACTACCGTAACCAGCGGTAGTTCCGGCGTTGAAAACACCGGTACTTCCGCTCCGAGAAATTTCAAATTTCATCCAGAGGAGCTCTCTGAAAAAAACGTTCCGCTCAACCTCTGGATCTTCCGGGCGCCGGAAGTGCCGCTCCAGAATACGGAACTACCGCTCACTACGGTAGTTCCGGCATTGAAAACGCCGGTACTTCCGTTCCCGCAAGAGATCAGATTCATCCGGGGGTGCTCTATGGAAAAAAGGTTCCGCTCGAGATCCGGAACTTCCGCTCACCGGTACTACCGCTTCTGGGTGCGGAACTACCGCTCTCCGGTAGTTCCGACATTCAAATCTGCGGTATTACCGCTCTTCCAGACAGAGCACAGATTTTGTTTTAAAATTGATTTTTGATGAATGCATGCTTCTAAATTTGATCCAAGAGGCACATAAAGTTTGCATTCAAGTTACTTGCCATGATCCCTCTTTATAGTACGATTATCTATCCTATAATCCGGTATTCCGCCTTTTCTTCTAAAACCAGCAAAATTAAAAAAAGAGATCCTATACTAAGTATACCTTTGTCTTGAGCCCATTTGGATCTTTGTATTCAACCTTTGGATTGCATCTTGTTGCTCATATGTGGACTAACCCTTCGCATGCTCATAAAACACGTTAGTCCCATATTCACATAAATTCATTAATTTCCAAAACCATTTTTAGGGGCCTAGATGCTTTCACTGCACTCGAGCCATGACCGCCGCACCGGCCACGGCCACTGTCGCAGCACCGGCTTCGGCCGCTTCCGATGCTCAGTAAAGCCGCGCCGCACCGCCGCTTGGGACCTGGTCGCGCACCACCTTGCTACTACCCGCACCCGCACACAAAGCGCTGGCCAAGGAAGCTGCGCCTGAACGCACGGCCGCCGGCACTTCGGCATTCGCGCCCGCATGCGCGATGCTTGGCCACCGGCGCTTCGGACTTCCCCGAGTAGCCACTGCTGTGCCGCGGACCTACAGCCGGCTCCACCACGCCCGCAAGCGCCCGCGCGCCGCACCGGTCTCCACCCGCCGACCATCTTCCCGCACCACCCGAACCGATCGCGCGGATCAGAGCTGCTCGCCGCGACCCGCAATCGCCTCGGCCGGCCACTTCGTGCGCGCCACCTTGGCCCACTTCGTCGCTCCCGGGTCACCGCGCCTAAGCCGGCCACACCCCACGCGCCGCCCCGCTGGTTGCATGGACTGGGTGTAGCCGCCGCCGCCACAGGAGATGTGGCAAGGGGAAACCCTAGCGGGGAGAGCTTAAGCTGCCCGGATGGGCTGGCCGGCCAATGGGCCTTAACGGGCGAAGGGAAAGGCCGCATGGGCCAAAAGAAGATGGGCTGGGGGGTGGAAAGAGAGCCCGGCCGGGGGGAGGGGAGTTGATTTTGCGGGAAAGCCCTTCTATTTTCCATAAATTACCGAAAGGCCCATAAAATTTGCATGTAAGTCCAGAATTTTTTAGAAAAGGCATCGTAGTTTCAAAAATTACGAATAAGCCCTCAAATTTACGAGCGGGTCCAGAATTTTGCAGAAAACACTTCGGTAAATCAGAAAATTGCGCGAATTTTTCTCTGAACTGAATATTTGCGTAGAAACCCCCAGAAATTATAGATTTCGCTGAAAACTTATATTCTAGCATAAAAGGGCCTCAGGAATCCGAATTTTGAATTATTTTTAGCATTTGAAGTTTATTTATTTATGCCATTATTATTCTCTATATTTTCTGTATTTATTTACTGTTTTTTGATTAATTGTAATTGCTGAAAAATTATTTTTAATCACTGAAATTAGAAGTAAAATTATAGAAAATGCACACAAAATTATGAAATATTATGAGATCCTTTTGTACCACTTATTTACCCACAGTAAATTATTCCATGCATGTTTACCTGAAGTAAACTTATTTTATTTCGTTCATACACATGTAGATGACTGGCATCTCGAACCATGAGTTCGAGGAGCTGGCCCAGCATGGCCAAAACTATCTGACATGGGTATCCGATGTCGATATTGTGCTTGGGGGCCGGAAGCTCTGCGCAGCTATTGGGTTAAGCGGACCGAAAGACGCCTAACCCACACCTGAGGAGAATGATCAGACACTTCATTTTCTCAGGCACCACCTCTGCCCAACTCTCAAGAATGAGTATATGGCGGAGAAAAGCGCGCTAGCACTCTTGACCGCACTCAAGAAGCGGTTTGAGAGGCTCAAGTACACCATTCTTCCTCAAGCAGAGCAGGAGTGGATCAGACTAAGGTTTGCCGACTTTAAGACGGTCGGGGAGTACAATTCTGCCTTGCACAGGATTTGTACTAATCTTCAACTCTGTAGCAAGGAGATCACAGATGAGCAGAAGATCGAGAAGACCCTGTCCACCTTTCACCCCAGTGCTGTACAAACCGCCCGCAACTATCGTCAAGACGGCTACAAGGAGTACGCCGAATTGATTGATATGATGCAAGTGACGGAGGCTCAGGACGAACTTCTCCGCAAGAATTACGTCACTCAGCCACCAGGCAGCTCCGCTGGCCGTGATGCCAACGCTAGTAGTTACAAGGTGCGAAAGCCCTTGATGAAGAGAAGGGGAAGAAGGGTAAGATCATTGCCCAGTAAGGCAAGTCAGATGCTCCAAACGACAAAAAAAGCTAAGAAGAGTGGTAAGACCTATGGCCAGCAGAACCAGGGTTGCTACAAGTGTGGCAAGTGGGGGCATTGGTCGCGGATATGCAAAGAACCGCAACATGTCATTGATGCCCACCAAGCTTAAAAGAAGAATGGCAAAGGGCAGCCTGAAGCTCACTTTGCAGCAGTCAAGGGGGAGCAGGTTGAGCAGCTGCCTGAGTTGATGGATGTTGAGCCCATCCCAGCAGCAGCACCCTCTTATGACTTAGAGGCAACCACAGCCATGATCTCTCTTGAAGAGAACATCACTCCTGAAAAGATAGTCGAAGAAGTTGATGATTTTCTAGTTGATTCCGTCTGATGCACAGAATGCATTAGATGTTAATTATCATTTATTTTGTGTTAAATGGACAAGTTTAGAACTTGCATGGATGGTGCTTTAGGATTTGTTTTCTCATAATGGTTGGATGATTTTGGAATAAAACATTCATTTATTCGGTTTATGATGGCATTATATGTTCTGATATTGGCGTATTTTATTTATGTGTTGAATGCCTTCTAATACATGTTAATTAAATACGTTATATTAGAACACGTGTGTCGCCCTATGGAGGAAGTATGCCTTGCCGATAGTGGCACAACGAATACCATCTTAAGAGAGACTAAATATTTCCAGTCGATCCGTAAGAGCACCGGCAGCCTTACAACAATCGCGGGAAGCGATGCATGTATAATTGGTTCCAGAAGAGCCACAATTATACTTCTAATGGGCACAACTTTGGTTATTGAAGAAGCCTTATTGTACCTAGAATCGACTAGAACTCCTAAGTTTTAAGGATATTCGCGCCAATGGCTTCCACGTTGAGACTGACAAAGAGTACGGTAAGGAATACCTACTTATCACGAAGAGAATGGCAAAAGGGTACTCGAAAAACTTCCTTCACTTGAAACTGGGCTATATTATACCAACATTAAGGCGCATGCAGCATACACTGTTCTGAAGACAACATTTAGAAGCTCTGAACTTTTCTGTCTCTGGCATGATAGATTAGGCCACCTAGGTCTTAGGATGATGAGAAACATAATAAATAACTCACATGGGCATAATATTAATGTGAAGAATTTTCCGAATCATGAAGATTTTGTGTGCCCTGCATGTTCCACCAGTAAACTAATTACTAGACCCTCCACTCTGAAAGTGAAGGATGTAGTCCCTGCATTCCTGGAGCGTATCCAGGGAGACATTTGCGGTCCCATTTAGCCCGTCTCAGGGCCATTTAAGTATTTCATGGTGCTCATTGACGCTTCATCGAAGTGGTCGTATGTGGGTTTATTGTCCACAAGAAACCACGCTTTTGCAAAATTGATCTCCTTTCTTTTTTTTCTTTTCAAAAATAAACTCATCTTCTTGCCTTTTTCCGTGTTTGTCAATATACTCATCAAGGGGGAGATTGAGAGACCATGTAGAGGTCACCCGAGGTTTGTGCTAGTTCTACAAAGTCGTAGCCCTGGCGAAGTGTTCTGCAGCTAATACGACCACGTTGGCCATGGTCGGTTGCCCACTGGACCTTTTACGACCACGTTTTCCTTGGTCGGAACCGGGTAGAGGCATTGAACAAGTGGCCGGAAGGCTTTACGACCACGTTGGTCGTGGTCGAAAGCCGTGCGCACTGTTTACGACCACTTTGGGTGTGGTTGAAGGTCACCCGAGAGGTTTACGACCACTCTGGCCGTGGTCGAAGGGCACCAGAAGGGAGTACGACCATTTTGGTAGTGGTCGAAGTTCATCAGGAAGGTGTACGACCACTTTGGGCGTGATCGGAGAACATCAGAAGGGTTTTCGACCGGTTATGACCACGTTGGTCGTGGTCGAAGGCAGCTACGACCACGTTGGCATGGTTGAAGGCAGCTCAACCACGTTGGCTGTGGTCGGACGCTGCTACGACTACGATTGGTCGTGGTCAGAAGCCAGGTTCACAGTTCACGACCACACAGTCAGCGGTCGAAAGCCGGGAAACTCATTTACGACCACGTTGACGGAGAACGCGGTCGTAAGGTGCAGTCGGTGGTCGAAAGCGGTCATACGACCATGTTGTCGCAGACTTCAATTCCTAAGAACGAAAGCGGGTTTCGACCACGTTATGGGCGAACGTGGTCGTAGCTCGGTCGGATGCGGTCAGACGAGCTTGGAGCGCGGTCACAAGTAGGCGACTGCGGTCGGAAGTGTTCAAACATGGCCGGAAGGGTTTCGACCACGGTAAATCTCATTGTGCGTGGTCGGAAGGTGGTTCGATCACGCGGTAAGCGGTCGTAGCTTCTGTTAACCGATCGTATGGTCTCTAGAAGCGGTCGCAAGACCTGGGAATCGATCGTAATGATCTGGGATGAGGTCGTAAGCTTTGAGTGTTGCTTGTCTTGTGATCTCGATCGATCGTAAGTTGGTATGACCTGGTTAGGTAGGTCGTAGCTGGTGTCTCTGTGGTCGTAGCAATGTTGTGTGCAGTCGTAGGCTCGGTACGACTTGGTGATCAGCTTTACGACCTGGTAGTCGTAGCGATCGGGTGTAGAAGTCGAAGCCTGTGTGATCGGCGATCCTAGGCGACTGTTTGGTGGTCGGCTGAGGCTGTTCGACTTGGTGACTGGCTTGGTAGTCGTGGGATCGACTTGGTGGTCGGCTGAGCTTTGCGACTTGGTGGTCATAAAGGCTCGCGACTTGATGTCTGGCTCTACGACTTGGTAGTCGTAGGAGTTGATTTGACTTTGTGATCATAGCGACCAGTCTTGGTAGTCGGTAGTCGTAGCCGCTGTGTGGTAATCGTTGCAAGTTTGCGATGGTCGTAGCTTGTGTCTTGGCAGTCGTAGCAGCCTAGTGAGTGGTCGTAGGCTGCTGGCACTTCTTGACTTGTGCATTCGAGTGGTCGTAGGGGGTTTACGATCAGGTTTTGTGCTGTGACACTTGTTGGTTGTACCGATGGTTTGTTTGTTGTCTGGTGTGGTGCTATGTGACGGTTTGCTTGTCTGTGTGGCTGCAGGACTTCGGAGCTATTTCATGGTGAGGCGTGGGAGGACCGGGACTAGGCACATGAAGTGTTGAGGTCCAGACGGTCGGAGACGCCGAAGATGATTGAGGCTGGTGAGGTGGTTGCAAGCCGAGGAGACGAGGAACCGGAGCTAGAGCTACCGGAGGCGGACACGACGGGCAACGGCGAGGTGGACCAGGACTAGGCTCAGGGAGGGGCTAAGGTTCAGTCGGTCAAGTGCCGGGTGAGGTCGTGCGCGGTGGAACGGACTGGGACTAGGCTCTGGAGGAGTTGAGGTCCGATCGGTCTGGAGGAGTTTACGACCAGGATCTTGGAGACAAGTCTTGGTGAGGCTTGGAGTGGTCGGGACTAGGCATGGGAGATGTTGAGGTCCAGAACGACTGGGTGAAGCCGAAGAAGACTTGGGGCTCAAGGTGGTTGCATGCGTGGACAGCAAGGCAGGAGGAAGCTTCCAGGAAAGTGCGGGGATGGCATTTTGGTGAAATGCGCAAAGCCTGCAAGGTGGAAGTGGATTCTGTTGGCTCTGTCAGCTAAAGTGCGGGTAAAGCACTGAGTTAACGGGTAAAGCACTGGGATGGTCAATGTTGTTGGGTAAAGAGTGGAAAACCCGGTGTTAGGTGGGGTTTACGGGTTAGCCCCAGTGAGGACTAATGGGTGGATCCATTAGGTCTAAGGCTCGTGCGTGAGGCTATAAAAGGAGAGGGGAGGCAAGTGTGAGAGGTGAGTTTGCCGGCTAGGCCTTGGAGGCAGCCGCCTCTCCCTCCCATGGGAGTCTGTGTGCGTGTGTTCGCTCTAGGGTTAGAGCTTGTCATCCCGAGGGGAGTGGCTGGTGGGAGTGGCTATAGGAACCTCCTTTGTAATCATTCATCTCTCTGTATCGATCTATCTAAGAAGTGTTTTGTCTGAGATGTCTTGATTACTCGTGTCTTTCTTTGTCGATTTTGTCGATTCTTCTCGGGTGTTCTTGTTGGCTTTTCTCTTTTGTGTTGAGTTGTTGCTCAAGACTACCTTGGTCTCTTCTGCTCTGATCTGGGGAATCAATCTCAAGGCCATTTGGCCAGTTCTTCCCAAGAGCAGCAAGTGGTCGGAGAAGGTCTCTTTGCCGAATGGTCGTGCGCCCCATGTCCTCTGATCTAGTTGTGACTTTGGCTTTCTTATTGGTCTTGGCAGAAAAGTTCTGGTTTCTTTGCAAATTATCTTTCAGAGGATGAGTTCTTGAATCGTTCAAAGTCTCATGACCAAAAGATCTATGAGTCTAAAGTTACATGGAAATTAGATCTTGCGGTCGAGCACTGAGTGACTCTGTTTTTCAGTATCGATCTCGTTGTTCTTCTCGGTTGCAGTAGAGAGACTTCGGCCACTCTGTGATTTCTCAACTTGAGGTCGTTCCGCTGCTGTGGTTGAAGTCTCCTGGTTATTTGACTCAAGTCTTTCAAGTTATTCGTTTTTGGGTCTTATCGGTTGAGCGCGCTTTCACTGTTTTCGGTCGTTGCTGTGTGTTTTATGTTGTCGATCTGTTTGTCTGATTTGCAGTGGAGCATCTGTCTTCAACCGAGCGATTCGATTGACCACGAGTAGGTATTCGACCTCTCGGTCACAGACAGCATACCTCTGATCAGATCGACCACGATAGACCGATTAGATTGTTCTTGATCTCGGCCAGCTGCTGCTCCAGTTCTTTTGTCGATCAGGTTTCTATTCTCTAGTGAGCACTCGATCTTCTTGCTTCATAGCCCCTGTAGCTATCGGAGAAGAAGATTATGTGAATTCTTGAAGAGGTTTGAAGGCACCATTCACCCCCCTCTGTTGCCTTTTCGGTCCTATAGAATCCCTAATCCCGTCCAGAGGCCTCAGAATAAAAGAACGAGAACTCCGGCTCCTCGAGTCCAAAGTAACCGGGGACGCCTAGCAAAAAAGGATAAGAGGGATTTACCACAGTCGATCATTGAAGTCCCCCAGAATGAGAAGGGTAGCCAGTTGAGACATGGCACAAGTATGGCACAAGTATGAGTGGAATCACCTTTAGATATTTGATCTCGATGGCAGTGAACTTGAACTTAGAAATGAAATTGATGGATGTTGTGACTGCATACCTTTATGGTAACTTGGATTCGGAGATTTACATGAAAGTCCCTGAAGGAATACCTCTCCCGAACCAAGACAGAGCAAATAGAAATCTGTACAGTGTGAAACTCAGAAAATCACTGTATGGACTAAAACAATCTGGAAGAATGTGATATAACCGCTTAAGTGACTTTCTCTGCAAGAAAGGCTACATGAACACTGAAGATTATCCTTGTGTATTTATACGGTGATCCCAGAATGGATTCTGTATAATCTCTATGTATGTAGATGATCTAAACATCATCGGGACAGCCGAAGACATAAAAGAAGCAAGCTCCTACTTGGAGTCAGAGTTTGAAATGAAAGATTTGGGCAAGACCAAGTTTTACTTAGGCCTGCAGTTTGAGCATGTCCCTGGAGGAATCTTGGTACATCAGTCGACCTACACCCAGAAGGTGCTCGAAAGGTTTGGCTTTGAGAAGGCATTCCCATCGAAAGTACCGATGATCGGGAGGTCTTTACAGCAAAAAAAAGGATCCTTTCTGACCTAGGGAAGAGGGGGAGGAACTCCAGGGACCAGAATTCCCATACTTGAGTGCAGTGGGAGCACTCATGTACTTAGCAAACAGCACTAGACCGGACATTGCATTTGCCGTGAATTTGTTAGCAAGGTACAGTGCAGAGCCCACCAAAACGCATTGGCAGGGCATAAAGGATATCTTCCGATACCTCCAAGGAAGCAAGGACCTTAGATTGTTTTACAAAAAGAATCAAGATCTGAACTTGATTGGCTATGCAAATGCTGGGTACCTGTCTGACCCGCATACCGCAAAGTCACAAATAGGCTATATATTCCTGTGTGGTGGAACTGCAATTTCCTAGAAATCGTCCAAGCAAAGCCTGGTAGCTACTTCGACGACCCACTCAGAAATTATAGCTCTGTATGAAGCCGCACGAGAGTGCGCTTGGCTCCGACAAATGGTTCACCACATCCAGCAGTTATGTGGGATGAACATTGTGCAAACCCCCACGATTATCTATGAAGATAATGCAGCTTGCGTTGCAGAAGTAAAAACGGGCTATGTGAAAAGTCATCTCACAAAGCATATCAACCCCAAGTTCTTCTATGTTCATGAATTGCAAAAGATGGACGAGATTAAAGTACTGCATACTAAGTCATGTGAAAATCTCGCAGATTTATTCACTAAATCACTCCCCGCATCTAGCTTTGAAATGTGCGTGCGTGGAATTGGAATGATGAGACTTAGAGAACTGCATAATTCAGGGGGAGAATTCTCTCAAGCCCGCTAATAAATCTTGATCATGAAGATTAAGTACCCAATGAATAAAGTCCTGAAGACCAAATGAAATTGGGTGGATTGTACTCTTTTTCCCTTGACGAGTTTTCCATGAAGTTTCTCGACCAAGGTTTTTAATGAGGCAATTCGTGCATCGCAGCATCACATATATCATGTACTCTTTCTCCAAATTTTTCCCACTGGGTTTTTATAGAGTTTTAACGAGGCATGGGTATGTCGGGTGAGTGCCCAAGGGGGAGTGTTGAGAAACCTGGGCCCAGGACCAGGAGTCCTGGCCCAATATGGGCACCCCACCGTAGGCTATAAATAGGGACCTATACCTGCCAATTATGTACACCTGATGCAATTGAAAGCAATAAAGAAAGATCAGGAGTTCTCTCTACCTCTCTGTGTTCAATCTATTCTTCTGTGATTATGTTATTGATTCGTTCTTGTTCTAAGCAGAGGAATCGCTTGGATTGGTTACCAGCGACAGTTCCTCAACACCACAGTCCACAGGTACTCCCATCTTTTTCGAAATATAATGCTACCTTTCCCTTTTCACCTAGACTAAAAAATGTTGAAGCCAATAAGAAGAATTTAATTATTTTATGTTACCAATATCAGTAAGGGTATAATTAGAGAACAATTTAAGTGCAGCTTGATTTTTCTCATAGCCTTACATTTTAAAATAAGACAAGTGGAGAATGTAGGTCATATATTTCGAACGGGAGAAAATGATATATGTTTTGGATGCTCCATGAACTTAGAGAAGAAAATGCAAATGTTTTTTTTGCAAGAAAATACTAAATTTGGAGAATTTGTAATTAAACATTTGCCTCAATTCTTTACAAAATCAACTCTAATTGGACACTAAATATTGGAACTATTCTTAGTGCAAAAGAAGCCATTTTAAAATAGAAACAAATCTATTTTACTCCCCCCTAAACTTTTCAAAAAGTCCATTTAACATTCTCAACTATAAAACCGGATATTTTACTGCCTAAACCTATAAAATCAGATCAATTTACATCCTAAGGTGGTTTTCAATTGCGGTTTTGATGATGCGGATCTCACTTAAGGTGGTTTTCGCTATATTTAATAATGATCCAATTCACATGTGGTTTTCTCTATATACATTCTCTTTCTTTTTTTTTGTTATCATCCCTTCTCTAATTTGGATCTGCATCAGCAAAATTCAGTGACATAGCTGTCAACATGGCATAAATCGCTATCAGCAAAATCGCTCTTCAAAACCAGCTTAGGGTATAAATCGACTCGGTTTTATAAGTTTAGGGTGCTAAATATTTGGTTTTATAGTTAAGGGTGTTAAATGAGCTTTTTGAAAAGTTTGGGTGAAGTATAAAATGAACTTATTCCTTCAGCTTCTGCTTTCTGACTCCTGGCTTTTAATTTATTATTTCTTAATTTCGTCTTTTTCTGGCTTTTTCCCTATATTCCTTCACATTATCCGTTATGGTCTAACTTATTTTTAATTTTTTAAAAATTTAATTACAAAAAATAAGACACCAACAATTACAGTAAAAAAATAAACTAGCTACAATAAAAAAGTCATAAACCATCGCCAAATTGAGCGCCCTGCCATGGCTGTTCCTAGAGTGGTAGGCCCCACCTCACAGCATTCAGATTTCGGGCATGTTCTTTTCCTCCGAAGCTAGCGGCTTTTGGCTTTTGCTACAGTACCTAACTTTCAAACGAAGTATTTTCTCAAGACGGGGTCTACAAGTTAAACGATCTACACGTTAAAAGCCCAATATCTGTACCAGCCATAATTGCAAGTAAGTATCTGTCTCTCCGTAATCTGTACCGTAAACAGTCAAAATTCAAAAATTTCAACCAAAAGTCATAAGCTGCAGTCGTTGCCAAACAGGCCCTTCCTCTCCGCAGCACTTTTCTATGGGAAGGAACTCACCAAGGTCTTTTCTCATTCAGCATTGATCCGGTAAGCCTCACGTCAGATCAACGGTTCCACATCAGATTAGCAGTGGAGGGAGAAGGCCTCATCTGATGCCCTCCCCCACTAGATTTTCTTCCCCCGTTACATGACTACTTTGGGTTTTCTTCTCAAGTTATTTAAAGCCATCTCCATCCACAGAGAGAGAGAGAGAGAGAGAGAGAGAGAGCAGAGCAACCAATAGCAAAAGAGGCAGAGGAAGGCTGAGAGAGGAAACGAATGGAGCGAGAGGATTTGCGCGGTTCTTGCTCACTGAGGCAGTGCAGGATTTGCCACGAGGAGGAGGATGATTGCTGTGCAAGCATGGAGTCCCCCTGCGCCTGCTCTGGCTCCCTCAAGGTATGCATGTATGGATTTACATGGATTCTTGTTTCTCGAGGTTTGTTCTGTTCAGTTAATTACTTGGTTTCTCTTGAGAAGGTTTCTTGATGGTTAATCACTTAATCTGCGTGTTTGTTCTTGTGCCTGTAGTTTGCTCACAGGGGGTGTGTGCAGAGATGGTGCGATGAGAAGGGGAGCACCCTTTGTGAGATTTGCCTTCAGGTTCGAGAGATAACTCAGCCTTGCTGTTCCTTTCCACCTTCTTGCGAAAATGGCATCGAAATGTTGTTTCCGTGTCTATTTCTTTGCTTGATCACTGTTTCCTACTGTTTTACCCATGAAAGTTTCCCTTTCTTTACTGAAGTATAGCAGAACTTTTAATATCTATGAGCATTAAGCTATTGATCATCATCTTTCCTCTTCCTTTTACATGAAGAGTTAAGACCTGTATGAGTAATACTTTTGTAAAGACTGGAGATTTCTTTGAGACTAAACTAAGCAATTCTACCTTTTTTATCACGTCAAGTATAGTTTGCTGCCTAAAATTTTGCTTTTGGCCAAAACAAAAGCAATCAACAACCATTTCATAGAGCTCTCTGCAAGCTTGTTCCTTGCATGGTACTTTTGCCTTTCTTTAACAACATGTTTTGCTGTCAGAATTTCGAGCCTGGCTACAACACCGTTCCTCCCGAGAAAGCTCAGGTTATTGATGTCGCAGTCACCATCAGGTGGGCCCCCCCTCTCTCTCTCTCTCGTTGGAAAATGGGCATTGGTACCAGCACAGTAGTACGCGCAAAGAGTTTAAGAGCATCTCCAATGGGTCTATAACAGCTATCTACAAGAGAGTCCATGTCATCAACTGTCCTACGTGGAAGATATTAAATGAAGAAAGAGAACGCAGCTCTCTACAGCTCTAGAGATAGTCTATAGCGCCAAACGAGGCAGCCTCCATAAATTCTGTGTGTGCATGTAAGCATCAAATAGCTATCCTTATAGATAGTTCTTTAGAATGCTAACTTTAGTGTGTACTATATAGATGATGTGGAAGTCTTATAGTTAGTTGTTAGCTATAACCATTGGAGATGCCCTAACAAGGTGAATGTTGGATTAAAATTTTAATTCATGTAATCGCCAGTACCAATACGGGTGAGCCTTTCCTCAATGGGTGTGTCACCGAGGTCCCTTCATCGAAGTTCGATGGTACGCCTGAAGAGAGGAAAAGAAATCACATGCATTTCATTTTTCCCAAAGAGTAAAGTCCATTACCGGTCCTTAAACTTTTTATGCTGTGTCATCCCGGTCCATAAACTTTTAAAGTGTGTCATTCCGGTCCTTAAACTTTCAAAGTGTGGCAATATCCTATGTAGTTGTAGCAGTGAACTTTTTATGCTGTGTCATCCCGGTCCATAAGATTTTCAAAAGAAATTGTCACACTTTGAAAGTTTAAGGACCGGGATGACACACTTTAAAAGTTTATGGACCGGGATGACACAGCATAAAAAGTTTAAGGACCGGTAATGGACTTTACTCTTTCCCAAACAACAGTATCAGGAAACGTTATTTGGCCAAGTTGCTAGCCAACCAAACAACAGTATCAGTACTGTCTCTTCATTTGTACTACAGTCTGCAAATCTACAATACAACTAATAATGCAATGGAATGGGGGAAATAGGGTACAGGGATCAGGGTCAAATGTTCAATTCTGTCTAGCTGAGCTACCAAGTGTGCCGTTTGTTTAACTGATGCTTGTGCTACAGAGGGAGCCTGGAGGTGCCCTGGCTGAACTACGAGCCTGAGGATGCGCCGTTTATCGGACTCGACGCGGTGGCCGGCGACCTGGACTACGCCGAGTGTGCTCGTGCCGCCGGCAGAAGCGCTTCCTGGTGCCGGTCGGTGGCAGTGACGGTACATAACTGACATAAACTGAAACCACATTGTTATCTTCAGATAAGTGTAATGCAGTATGTCTGAACTCTGAATTCTGCTTGCCCATGCAGTTCACAGTCCTACTGCTGTTGAGGCATCTCATCACTGTGGTGACGGTTGGAGCAGCTAACCAGCATGCATTCAGCCTCTAAACAGTGAGTTCCATTCCATCTGGGGTGCTTCCCATTGTAAAGGAAAAAAAAATCAGAGATTCAGAGTAGTTGCTGTGGTGAATTATAACATGGTGTGTTTCTTTGCTTTGAAGATATACTTGCTCAGGGCTAGTGGGATCTTGCTGCCATTCTACGTCGTCATGCGATTGATCTCCGCGGTTCAGCAGGGACAGCGGCAGTACTGGCTGCAGCTGCTCCAGGTTAGTTGTGACTTCTGCACATCCATTCATGCTAGAGATGTTGGCTGAAGAAGTGCTAGCTAACCTTCTCTTGTTCCATACCTTTATTGCTGCAGGAGCAAAGAAGAAATGCGTCAAGAACGATCAGGTTACAGGGTCAGGAACAGCAACAGCATGTAATTCTAGTTCGCTGAGCTAGAGAATGAAGTGACTAAATCTGTATAAGATTGTAAAATGTACTATTGTTCGGGGAAAAAATATGCAGAGAAAGCATTGTTTACAAGTTTCCAGTATATGTACATATGAACATTTCTCAGTGATTACTGCTTCCAAGAGATGCAAATATTATTAGCCTTGTTGCCAGGAACTTGGGTAGTTGAATGTTTGAAATCTCAATGCTGCTCCAAATAAACATAAATTAGACACTGAATGCTTTTTTCCTCCGATGATGCAATAACGCGCCAACGATATCAACTGGAGTAAAAAGATAAAAGCAAACAAACAATTATAGAGCCCATCTTCCCCTTTGTTCATGAATCATGACGTCACTCTTTATCACCGAGGGATACTAAAATAAGAGCACGACAGTAATCCTGCATAGATCCGCCCACCAAACTTGTTTTTTCACTTCAAAAGATGAGCCTATGATAATTCATGCAAGGCTCACATAAATAATGCCTATACAGAATTACAAAGTAGGATATATATATAATACAGTGTACTAGTTCATCTCAGCAACAAAGCTATCCGTTCGAAGCAAATCTCAGCAACAAAGCTATTTGAGGAAACAGTAGAAATGGTTTTCTGCATTATCCTATTCCCAGTCCTACCAACCAATCGATCCTGACAAGTAACAGCAGGTAGTATCAACATCATGTCAGTCCTAAAACGCATGCATGCTATGGCAGATTGGCAGTAACGTGCAATTAAGAAACGACTAGGTTCATAGCAAAGTCAGTCAGTCAAACACAACAGTACAGGATGCACGTACTACTTTGGTGTGACAGTACTCAGATCTGTAAGCGATTCTGTCGTGAACACTAGCACATCTGTACCAAACTTGCAGGTACCAAATTGGAAAGGTTTTATTGATTATATACCCTTCTCTTAGGTGTAAATTCAGGATTTAACCTCCTGACCCACGTGTCAGTGACTTATAATGACCCCACATGTCATTGAGGTAGGAGTGTAAATCCTGAATTTCCCAACTAAGAGGAGGATATATGATCCAATCCCCCGATTAGAAATAGTCAGCACTTGATAGATCAAAGTGTGGCATGCGATTGCCAATGCACAAACTCACGTTAGTACTACGAGGGAGACAAGAGAGAAATGACAAGCAAGTACAGCACGGAAAGCTTAACTTTGCAAGAATAAAGAGACCTCTGGACTGGCGAAAGTGCAATGAGTCTATGCAGTGCCCACTATGAGCCCACGAGAGCCAGTTGATAAAAGCGCAGTGCAGGTTTACTGCTAAAAAGGCCCAACAGCCAGATGCAAAAGGACCGAATTTTTTTTAAATAACCTATTTATTATTACAAATTACAGAAATATTTTTTTTACACTAATAACCCTCTGTCTCTTTACTGTTGAACGACTCAGACTAACCATTCTACCGTTGGATGCCAAATATCCAAGTATCTATCGGTTGAGCGACTAGCCCCTAATCGTCAAACCGTTAGGTGGCCATCCAACAAATCGATTAACCATCGGACGAAACGCATGTATAAAATAGAAGCGTCACGCGGAGGTGCTTTTTTTTTTGTTGCTTCGGTCCATCACGTGAAGTTCAAGCACAAAGCATCAACATGCATCGCGTGAAGGGAGTCTTCACGTCGTTCCTCCTTCACGTCTAGGAACGGAGAGCAGAGGTGCTGCTCGTGTCGCCACGTCGAGAAGACCGGGTGGGCAGGAAGAAGATCACGGGAGACGAGGGCGTCTCTCGCGTACGTGCGCAGGCAGGTCACGTCGAGTCAACCGGAGCAAACGATTGCGGGAAACTTTTTCCAACTAGTGCTCTAAGGAGAGAGAGAGAGAGAGAGAGAGAGAGAGAGAGAGAGAGAGAGAGAGATGAGCGGAGGGCACGGGCGTGGTTGGATGGGATTAGTGGAAGCCTGATGGATTAGTCGGTGTCGGCGCGTGCGTTGTATCAATATGGATGCTATAGATGGAGCGGCGTCCGCCGAGTCACGTACGTTTTGTCCAACGACGTGTCGCTTCATGATGTCGCTTAACTGTCAGTCGACTATGACTAGTCGCTATTAGTCTAAGTCATTTAACAGTAGAGTGATAGAGCATTAGTAGTGTAAAGGACTATATGAAAAAATTATAAATATTAGTGTGATGAATTATTATCAATTTAGAAAGTTAAAAATTTAAACTTGACAAATCTCTAGATTATATACAGCTCTACTAAGGAAGCCATGCATATCATATCATTAATTAGTTGCTCATTAATTAATTGATATTTTAGGAAGCTCTGCTGCATGGAGCTTGCAGCATGACATTAAATGCTAAAGTGTGTTTGGATAGTATTTTATTCGAATCAGATCACTGCATGTGCTGGCTGTTAGCATTTAAATATTGCTTGCGCATTACTACTCAGCAGAATGGGAATTCCGGTTGAACCGCCTGGTGGTTCCGGTAATCCGGTGTGACCGCTTATTGACAGCGGTCTGACCGCTGGAGGCAAGCGGTCAGACCGGCTTAACAGAAGATTTTTTGGTTGGATTTTTATTCTGTGGTTTGTGAATTGTGAAATAAGTTTTGATCATTTTTCTCAATGGTTTTATGTTGCATGAGCTATGTTATAGCTAATATGGATCAAGTTATGAAGAATTTTGCTCAAAACGATATCTTTGTCTTTCGATATGCAGAGTCGCTTAGAGTCAACCGTGGTCAACGGCAAGGATCAAGACTAGGCTCAGAGAGGAGCTGAGCCCTAGAATGATCAAGGGTGCCAGGCAAGATGATGAGTTCAAGCATAGCACGAGAAACACGGGAAATGTTGAAGGCGAGTTCGAATGGTGGGATTGCACTATGAGGCCTGGACAGTCCAGTGAGTTGTGGTTTGGTGAAACCAGGATAGAAGAGATTTGGCGATGTGTGGCAAGCTATTAGTGCACGTACACGTAGCAATCATAATGATTGCTTATAAAGGATGGTGATGATCGGGTTAACAAAGAGTATTTTGGTAGTTTGATCAAAATATCGGAAACCACCTTAGATAAAAAACCGTGACACGTAGACGGCGTATTGGAGAGTAGTTTACGTTAAGGTGGTGCTGGTTTGATCAAGACGTATCAAGCCTAAGAATTTAGCGGATATGGACTTATGCACTTTGAAAAACGTGCATAAGTGAATATGTGTGAGTAAAATCCATGTATATGGCTGGTTGCCCACCTATTTAAGGGGTTGGGATGGAGATATGTGGTTAACCCACTACAAGATGGCAGAGATTTGGTGGCACATAATTTATGGTGGCATTTGTCTTAAGTGCCCCTTAAAATAAATAAGACGGCACTTATTTACATCCACGGCACTTGATATCATGGCATATAGTATATGCCACGATAAAATAAATGCTGACACTTTTATGTGCCATGTTATCTTTATTCAACTATGGCAACTATTATATGCCGCGATAGAGAAATATGGGGCAAATTTATGTGCCGCAGTAGTTATATATTAGTGCAGGCAGATTATATGCCAGCTAAAATAAACCACGGCACATACGACAATTTTAGCGGGAAGGAAAAAAATTGGCACGTGGACGCGAGGCAAAACCGGCCAAAACCAGCCGTGTAAACCCCACTGATCATATTTCTCACCCACACCCATCTCTCTCCAGGGGCGGACCCACACACGACACAAGGCCGGCGCGTCCAGTCGATCCGCCGCCGCCGGTTCGCCTGCCGCACGCGCCGCCTCCATCCTCGAATCCGCCGCCGAGGACCCCCGCGTCCTCCTCCGCCGCCGCCTCCAGTCGATCCGCCGGTTCGCCTGCCGCACGCGCCGCCTCCATCCTCGAATCCGCCGCCGAGGACCCCCGCGTCCTCCTCCGCCGCCGCCTCCAGTCGATCCACCGGTTCGCCTGCCGCACACGCCGCCTCCATCCTCGAATCCGTCGCCGAGGACCCCCGCGTCCTCCTCCGCCGCCGCCTCCAGTCGATCCACTGGTTTGCCTGCCGCACGCGCCGCCTCCATCCTCGAATCCGCCTCCGAGGACCCCCCGCGTCCTCCTCCGCCGCCGCTGGGAGCTCGCTTCCATTCTCCACTTTCTCCGGGTGAGCCCGCTTCGCCTAGGGTTTTCTATTCTCTCTCGGTTTGAAGGTGCTGGATTCATGGGGTTTCGGTTTGGGGTTTCCAGGTGTTCGAGCCGGTGATCAAGGGGGACCTGGCGCTCTCCACGGAGGAGATCGAGACGGCGTTCATTTCCAACAACCACGACCTCGCTCGCATTCACATTGCCCTTTTGAAGGTAGTTTATTCGTCTCCCTGACATTTTTTGTCTTAAGATAGCTGAGCATTTTTCTTAACTAAATATCAACAAGTTCTCATAACTATTTTACCACACATGTGCTTGATAGAAATTATCTAACCTGCAGGAAAATTTGAGACTTCTATGTATATTTGAGACTAATACAGTTGACTTAATGTTGGTATCCACCAACTATTTGGTTACTGCTATGATGGATTTTTAGTTTACTTGTGTGCATGCAGTCGAATTAATGAGGATATAGTAAAGTATATACAGTAGATTGCAAATAGTTGCTATGTATGCAGTGATATTGTTTTTTGAGAGATAGAGGTGGATATTTCTTGAAGAGAAAAAAATATTATTTTTTCAGACTAGCTGGTGCTGTATCACCCATAAATCTATAAGTCAGTCGGTATAAAATATCTATTTTAACCCATATATTACATGTAACAGATGGTAAGGGACAGCTCTAGAACATATAGTTTTAACCTGTATCAATATCAATTGTAAATTGTTTTCTGACTTGTTGAGGCTAACAGATTATTTTGGAATAATACTTATGTCTAGCACAATCATGGACAAAGGATGGATGCAGTTACCTAGGTAATTCGGCCTTAAATCAGTAAAATAAAATTGCACAAATTTTGTTGAAAGGGCCTAATAATTTAAACTGTACACCATAGGTACACAATTGAGTACCAAAATGGAGTGAAAGAATTTTTAAGGTTTGCATTCGCTAAGTCTGCAAAAGGAGAAACAATCCGTTGCCCCTGTAATGAATGTGCAAATTTCTACTGGTTAGAAGAAAGCACAGTTTATGATCACTTGGTTTGTAATGGGTTTATGCTAGGATATACTAGATGGATATCTCATGGTGAGAATTGGTCAGCTGAAGATACTAGCTGTGTAGATCCAGAGGTACAAAACAATCATAGTGACGAAATAGATAATATGCTCAGGGAAGGACTTGGGTTTTTCGATAATGAAGCTCCAAATATAAATTGTACCAGTGATAGTGAGTCAGAGCAGGATATAGATAATGAAACCTACTACAGATTAGCAACTGAAGCGAGTGAAGAGTTGTACCCTGGCTGTCAAACATTTTCGAAACTACAATTTCTTGTGAGACTACTTAACATAAAGAATATATGGGGAGTCAGTAATGCATGCTTTGAGGAACTTTTACATCTTCTGGGGGAAGCACTTCCTATAGGTGTGAAATTACCAAAAAGCTACCATGAGGCAAAAAAATTTGTTAAGGATGTTGGCCTTGGATACACAACTATTGATGCTTGCATAAATGATTGTATCTTGTATAGGAATCAATATGCGGATGCCGATAAATGTCCAGTTTGTGGTGCTTCTAGGTGGAAATCAGAGAAAGTTGGTCTTAATAGAAAGCGTGTGCACAAAGTTCCTGCTAAGGTTGTCCGATATTTTCCAAATAAAAGAAGGTTGCAAAGAAGATTCATGTCCTCAAAGACTGCTGCAGACATGAGGTGGCATAGTGAAGGACGTACTAAAGATGGCTTGTTACGACATCCAGCAGACTCTACTGCATGGAGAGACTTTGACTATAGGCATCCACAGTTTGGGTCTGAAAGCCGCAACGTTAGACTTGCTTTAGCCACTGATGGTTTCAACCCATTTGGAAATTGTAATGTTAGTCATAGCACATGGCCTGTTGTTTTAATCCCATATAATGTTCCTCCATGGATGTGCATGAAACAATCTAACTTCATACTCTCTTTGTTGATTTCTGTCCCAAAATCCCCTGGAAATAATATTGATGTGTATTTACAACTGATAGTAGAAGAACTTGATCATTTATTTCACAAAGGTGTCAAAACATTTGATGCATCTTGTAATGAGTGGTTCACAATGCGTGTTGCTATACTATGGACAATAAGTGACTATCCAGGTAATGCATACTTGTCCGGTAGGAGAACTGACGGAAAGTATGGTTGTGCTAGTTGTTACTCTGGGACTTGCTCAGTGCACTTAAAGCATGGACGGAAAACATGTTTCATGGGCCATCGCAGATTTCTACCTCCTAACCACAAGTTCAGGTTTGAAGCAAGTGCATTTGATGGTACAGTAGAACTAAGAGAGGCTCCTCAACCAGTTTCTGGTTATGACATATCTGAGCAAACAAAAGATTTGCATATTGTACATGGAAAACTGGAAGAACAGAAGCATGCAAAGGAGCAAAAACGTATGGACGAGGAGTTAAAGCCAAAGTGGAAGAAGCGGAGTTGTTTATTTCAGTTATCATATTGGGAAACTCTTCTAGTAAGACATAATCTTGATGCAATGCATATTGAAAAAAATGTATTTGACAATATTTTAAATACACTTCTAAATGTCAGTAAGAAGTCAAAGGATAACTTAAATTCTCGTCTTGACCTTCAGGAGATGGGTATAAGGTCAAGTATTCATCCTGAATCACAAGGAAACAAGACTTACATACCTCCTGCTATCTTTACAATGAACACGGCTGAGAAAAAGATGTTTTGTCAAGTATTGAAAAATGTTAAATTTCCAGATGGGTGTGCATCTAATTTGTATAATAAGGTTCTTATTGATCAAAAGAAACTGATTGGTCTCAAGAGCCATGATTGCCATGTTATTATGCAACAGTTACTTCCTCTAGCTATAAGAAGGGTTTTGCCTGAAAATGTTTGCACAGCTTTGATTCGTTTGAGTAACTTTTTTAAGCAAGTGTACTCGAAGGTCATAAATATTAGTGATATGGAAAAGCTGGAATATGAGATAGCGGAAACACTTTGCCTCCTTGAGAAAATTTTCCCACCTTCATTTTTTGATGTCATGGTTCATTTGTGTCCATCTTCCAACTGAGGCTAGACTAGCTGGACCAGTACAATATCGTAACATGTATCCTATTGAGAGGTGCGTCAAACCAATATGCTTGTACCACTAATATTCTACTATATGTGTTGTCCTATATATTTACTCTTTATTTTGTATAGGTACTTATTAAAGCTAAAATCTATGGTGCGAACTCGAAGCCACCCAGAAGGGTCTATAGCTGAAGGATATGTGCTCGATGAAAGTATCACTTTCTGCTCTCGTTACTTGAAAGGCTGTGAGACTATATTCACTCGTAGAGCACGTAACGATGACACTACTGATAACTACAATTCAAGTGACTTTCCATATCTGAGAACAACAGGTCGTCCACTATTGGGTAGTTGTGTGGACGAATTGGATGGCATATCTTGGATTCAAGCTCATAGATATGTCTTGTTTAACTATGAGCATATTGGACCATATATCGAGTATAATCTCATACCTTTTACTGCAAGTCTTATTGCTGTAAAAAATATGGGATAGCTCATAGATACTATTACTATGAGCTATTTTTACTGCAAGTATATACAATACTAGATTTTTTTGAAAAAATAATATAACATTCTTGTATTATGATAGGTTAATCAACTGATTCTTGATGGAAATAATGTTTCAGAAGAGTTGAGAATCTTAGCCAACAAGCCATATAAAATGGTGAAAAAATATAATAGTTATGCTCTAAATGGATATAAATTTCAAACAAAGAGCTACAGTGAAGGAAAGAGTACCCAAAATTTTGGAGTGTCTGTGGTTGCACAAACATCAAGTTTCTCTAGTGCTAATGATCAAAATCCAGTAGTAGGAGAGGTCACGTACTATGGTGTCATCAATGATATTATTGAGTTGAATTACTCCAGCAAGGGATCAGTTTTGTTGTTCAAGTGTGATTGGGTTGACACAGTAAGAGGCAAGGGAATTCAAAAGGACAATTTTCGAATAACAGTAGTGAATTTTAACCACTTGTTGAATAGTGGTAACAACATTTCTGATGAGCCATTCATTCTTGCAACACAAGCTACACAGGTGTATTATGTGCAAGATCCTATTGACAGTGAGTGGCATGCTGTACTCATATCGAAGCCAAGAGATGTTTTTGATATGAAAGCAAGAGATGAGGAGGAAAACGATGAAGCTGAGTTGGACTATTTTAATGAGACCAGACAGCCTTTAAATAACAATGAGTTAGTCGGAGAAGTTTTGAAAATGAAATTTGTGCTAGAACTGATATCAGTGGGATGCTCATTGATGAATCTCTGGATAAATTGAAGTGGTATAAATTCAGTAATCTTTTCCATTTATATTCACAACATTTTTAAGTAAAGGGAAGGGGGACTTATATTTAAACAAGCACATTACAATTTCTAAATTCTATGCATGTCTGCTTTTATGTCATAACTTACATTTTAATTACTTTATTGTTGTTTGTTCACCTAGTATATATTTTATTTGTTTGTTCACCTAAGAAAATATGTGTTGTACTTACCACTTATTCTTTTCACGACCAGGATGAGATACTTGGTCGTCGTGCAAGCAGGGCTGAAGTTTATATTGCCACACATACCAGGGGAGATGGACGAGCTCTTACCAAGGAATGTGAGGAAAAAATTGTAAGTATTTAAACAAAGCAACAGTTTGCACATAGTCTAATTTTCTAATGGCTGTAACACAAATGGAATAATTGTAGGGTGAGATACGTGATAAGTTGGATGAAAATCCAGATCTTGTGTTAAAATCAATTGATGATGGGGACCTATATGATGATATATTTCCAAACAAAAAGAAAACAAAACAAATTGCTGGTCTAGGGCTGCTAGCAGGATCAAGGGCAGTTTCTCTAGCAATAACAGCAGATACAGTTAGGCAAATGGGAGAGGAAAATGCTGAAGTCAGAGCTAGGATGGAGGAGATATCATTTGAATACAAATCATATAAGGCATATGCGGAAGAAAGATTTGCAAGAAATGAACAACAATTTGCTGAACTTAAGGAAATGCTATTAATGTCATTGAAAGGATCCACTCTCGGTGCTGATAAACAACTAGAGGCACCCCATATTTCACAGGTGATTTACTTGTTATTGCTGTAATAGTTATCATTGCTCATAAGACTCAAATGAATTGATACTTTATACACTCGTCTTAATGCTGGTAAATATTAGGATGTGCATGCTGCAAGTGGTCAATAAGTACAATCATCAGCTTCTGAAAATAGATTGCAAAGAGATGAGATTAACCATCAAATTCCAGGGAAGAAGGTAGGACAAAAACAAGGACAGGTAATGAATACCTCACAAGTTGTGTTGTGGTATGCATCTCTATTGCCTTCCTCCTATATAAAGCTAAGATGCAAATTTCACACGTGTGCTAGAATAGTAAGCTTAGTATTGCTTGGATTAGTGAAATGTGCAGTTTGTTTATAGGGCATTTCACCAATTGTTTACAAAAATAACAATCAAACATATACTAGTTCATATTCGTTAGCAGTGATGTTTACAAATTACTTTCACTTTGGCTGCTCCTTGAAAATTCAATAGTCTTGCTATCAGCAACATATACTACTTTCTAAGATAATCATACCTATTTTAGTTAAACAGCCAGCAAAGGACAATAAGTAATTGTAAAATTATCACCAATGAGCAATACCTATTTATGTATTTCCATGGCATCTTGATATATATCCTGAAATCTGCATCTTTATATATATCGTGGAATCTTTATATATAGGGTTTCATTGTTTACTTTGCAAATGGAGCAGATATAATCAATCCTTGGCTAACATGTGCTTATGACTTTGTATCATTTCTAAATGAACGTTGTTGTAGTTTGGTAAAGATGATACTATGTCTCCGTTCTAAAAAGCAGATTGGAACATCACAAAAGGCACAGGTGTTGTTCTTGGCAAGACTCTATTTATTTTATGTTACTGGCCACAATGTTGAACACATATTCGTATAGTAATGATCAATTATCAAAATTGGTAGGATGTGCTAAGGTGTAAGCAAGTAGAATCAGCCTTTGCAAAAAAAAGAACTCGTATGGATGAAGTTAACCAACATACTGTCAGGAAGCTGCCACAAAAACAAGGACAGGTGATGCATCATTTCAAAGTCTATACTTTATGATTTGTGCAAGCATAGTGCCTGATATATGTGATCATTTATTGTTTTAGTTTAATAAAGAATTGGCTTCTGGTTCATGTCCTCAGAGAAAGCAAGGAACACGACAGGTGATTTACTACGCATGGATTTGTCTACACTATATTCTTGTCTTAAGTTATAAATGCATAGTTTGTTTTCATATAGTAATGGTCAATTATTGAATTTGGTAGGAGGTGGCTATAGCAAAAGATCAACGAGCACAGTCATTTGCTTCTGAAAATAGGCTACAGGCAGATGAGATTACTACAACAAGAGTGATGAAATTGCCACAGAAAAAACAAGGAGAGGTATCATTAGCTTACTGTTAGTACTGTTATTACACTTGGATTACCTTATCATCGAAGTCGGTCCTGTTGGGCAAATGGGTTACACTTGCATTTCTCTTGTCCGGATCTGAACTTCAAATGGGTGGACGCCCTCACACATGATGACAGTGTGCAATGATCGATACCTGTAACTAGTAAATTACCAGTGATTCTAGAAAAGCTTTTAAGAAAATGATAAAAATTTTATTCTGCATACCCATTCAATTTTGGATGCAATATATAGTCCTTAAATCTTCCAGCAACTCGGGGCCACAGTTTATGGACGATGTCAAGAGCTCGATAACAATCTTGCTGTGTCTCAACCACAAGCCGTAGACCATGGATGTCGTGTACATCATCCATTGTTAAGTTTTTCCTGGAGACATCACAAGCATAATTAGAGTGGGTACTGTGAATTCTCATCGATTTATTCATTTTTCTGAACTGTCAACAATGTAAAAGAAAGTAACTTTGGCATACTTTGTCATCTTGGAGTATGTACTGTACAGGCTCTTGTGCCTCCCAGAAAGACTGTGATATGAAATACCTTCATATCTGAGACCTTTATCTAGTTTTTCCAGAGTAGCAAATATTTTCCAGCTGATCTTTCCAGGTAGCAATTCCTAATCGATTAGCCAATGGCACAAAGATTTCCATAGTCTCTTTAGCAAATCTCTGTTGTTTGACCAAAGGCAAAGCATCTATCGTCTTCATGTTGTGCAGACGATCTGCTAGCTTTGTCAGAACGGCTCGTGCATCAGCCATTGCAAGAAACATTGTATGCAGGCGATCTGCTTCAACAGTCCTGCTTGCAGTATTGTTGTCCCGAGCAAGTTTGCTCAAGTGGCTTAACTTCGAGACCTGAACATTGAATGATTGTCTGGAAGAGTGCATTTATTCTTCCAAAATGATAGTTATTGATTGAATGATCAATTGCCTCCAATCTGAACTGTGATGTTAGTCTTGTCTAGAGTATTAGTGAGAGGGCGGCCGTACTTATTCCTGGCCACTGTTTTTTGTTGATTGTTTGATCGTTGAATATTGATAGTGAAGATGTGCTACACGCTTGTTATGGGCAGCTGTGATTTGGTTTTACCACTTCCTTGCCAATTAGGTATGGAAGCTGATAAGGTTCATAGTGGATAGTGGAGAAACCATAATCTACGTTTATAAAATTTCATCCATATAGAAGAATACATATTCAACATTTGATGGACATTGAAATGGATAGAGATTAGCTGAAGTGACTCAGACATCAGTTAGTTCTTAAAAGAACATTTATGTTAGATTAATACTAATTCATAGGTCAATGGTTTGAATAAGAAAGTTGAAATTTTACATGTGTATCTGTTCTTCAACTGAGTTGTATGCATCTGAGTTGCTATTGCTAGATCATATATTGTCAGATTCAGTTACAAGTAAAATTGTTTACTTTGCAATGCCAATAAACTGGATTATTCATAAAGATGAGAGATAATACTTTCTGTGTAAAGTATATATGCAAATTTGGTCTTATATGTTGGACAATAGTGCTTATATATTTACATTTCCTATTGTAGGGTGCTAAGGAAGTTGCTCTACTTTCACTTACTGAAAATAAAATTGTGGCACATGGAAGACTTAGATGCACAGATAAAACTGTTGCATATGCAGATGGTCTACCCTTGGGGGATTTTTATGAGATCTTAGTTGATGTTGTTCTTGATAAGAATATACTGCTACCTAGAGTCCAAGGGCAACCTACTAAGTTGGGCACTACAGTTGGTCGGTGCATTTTGTGGCCAAATCAAAATGTATGAAATCTGTTTCAGTAATTAAAGGTATAGGATATGCCAAATAATAACGATTGATCCCATTTATTATATTATAGGTTGTGCAACCAGATGGATCGACTCTGAATATACCCAAGCGTGGAAGAGGTATTAATAACTACTTATGCCCATCTAAGTTTCTCAGTTATTTATGCTATGGAGCTACTTATAAGCTCATGTTACTCAATTTAATCTTAATAAGAATAATGATAAGTATATAGCTGTATAGTTCTACGCTAGCTGAACATTTTGATAAATTAGTTGCAATTAACTATATTGTATCAAATAACCTTGACTTGCACTCTTCATCCAGATTATCACAGCTGATTAGATGGAGCGATGTGTAATAATGCACACTTTTGCTGAAGAGGAAGGTGGAGTAGATGTGATTTATTTGCAAATGTGCCAAGGGCTTTTTCATGAAGACATGATAACATGACACAATTGTTATAAAGGCTTTTGTTGAACTTCTAAGTTATGTATTGTATGCAGTAGGATATGCCATTTTTATTTTGCTACTCATCTATATTGTGTTGAATGGATAGGTGAACAATGGATATATATTTGGATTATGTTGTGGCCTATCCCATGTGTATGCACATGGTAGTACGTTTCATGTATGAATTAATCGATCTTATTAAAGGTAATTTGCTCCTCTTGTACTGCACTTCGTGAACATGATTGAAGTCAACTTTTCTTTTGTATTAATTAGCTTGTGTATTCAAGGCGTTGCTTCTATCGGACCCTCCTATAGCACGATGATGGCAAAAACATGTGCCGGCAAGTAATGCATGGCACATATTATTAGCTGCGAAAAGATTAACTATGGCACATATATGTGCCACTAAAAAGTATCATGGCATAAATCATGCGCCGGCAATCATTGAATACAGGGGCACATATATGTGCCATTGTCATCGCGGCACATAGCATGTGCCGGCTTTATTTAGGCAATAAAGGCACATATATGTGCCATTGTCATCGCGGCACATAGCATGTGCCGGCTTTCTTTAGGAAATAAAGGCACATATAACTGTCGTGGTTATCTATGTGCCGCGTTTTACTTTCCGCGACACGATTTTTCCCAACACATAATATGTGCCCTCCAAAAGCATTCCAAGCACTTACTTACATACAAGGGCAGATATATGTGCCGTTTATATTGGTCTGTCCTGTAGTGACCATCCAATCCATCTCTCTTGTGCTCTCATGTCTAGGGTTAGGGATTGAGACTTGAGTGCGTTATGTGTTCTCTGTCCTCCAAGATGTAGTGACTGTAAAACTTACCTCCTAAAGTAAGCAATACATCAATTTTTGATCAGCTCCATAGATCACTTATGTTTTTATTGATTTGCTCTTAATTTGGTTGGTTTTAATCTCTTCTATTCCCTTTTCTTGATCTTACTATGCTAAGGACGTGTAAGAGATGGAGACAACATCTGATAATCTATCTCCACTCATTTAGCCATTTTGATAGCAAGTTTATCAAGAAAACATGATTTTGCTTGATTTGGCCTTAAAGTGTGATTTCTTGATCCAATGGTTTTTGACGTGATTTCTTTCATGTTCTTACTTGCTAGGATATGTGAGAACATATCTAAAGCTATCTTAGCCATCGTCTGCCCAGAAGCAAGTTGTATTCATCAATTTTGGTTTTGACTCGGTTTCGGTGCACCTTTCCTTCAAACTGAAAAAAGTCTCAATTTTGGCCATGATTTTTTATAATCGTTTGTTGGAATAGGTTCTTGATAACCTAGAGAAGATCTCTGGTAAAATTTCATGTCATTTTGATGCGCGGATCAAAAGTTCCATTGATTTTCGGATTTGAAATAGCGCTGAAATACTATTCATATCCTGATTTCCGGTCAGACCTGTTTTTACTTGACAATCAGACCACCCCTTGTGATAGAGGTTAGACCGTCGGGTCTCTTCACAAATGTCTTTGAAGAGATCACTGCACAACCTCCTCCAAGTCGTCTAGGTATCAGCAATCACCAAGAGTAACAAGTGACAGTGCTTGCTTGAAGGTTTTCAAGTGCCACAAGGATCAACTAATGATGCAATACACTTGAATGCTCTCAACCACCTCAACATGTGTAAATAGAGCAAATGAGTATAAGAGAGTTTACCAAGGGTTCAAGGTTATTCAATGAGGTCCAAAAAGAGTTCCTTGTTGCTGGTGGGGCGGTATTTATAGCCTCCACCCACCATGAGGACTGTTGAGTCGAAATCTTCAAAAATTAGGAAATACGGTACTACCATCAGGTAATAGTCGATACTACTGCACCAACTGTTGAATGGCTATTTGGGATTCATTAAATACATAGAAACTAGCCATTACTTCAAATATCAGTACTACCACACTCACAAGGGCCGGTAGTACGATCAGGCAGTAGTACCGTACCTCAATTGTGGTAGTATCGATTTTTAGATAAGAGAAAATGCTCCATATACCTCTCTAGAAATTAGCTACCGCCGTGTAAATTTTGGTCCTACTGTTTTTGTGTTAGTATCGATCTCAACATGTGGTCATACTGCCCTACGGTAGTACCGTTCTCCATGAGCGGGTAGTATTGATCCAAGGAAAGTTCAATGAGCACCTCTCTATAAATTAGCTATCGCATGTAATGCCTGGTAGTATTGTCAATATGCTTGCGGTCATATCGGTTTTTCAAAGGAAATTCATAGAGGGTTCCAAATGAAGTTCCAAATGCATGCATGAACAATTAATTAATCAAAGTGGCATAAGATACGCTTCAAATTACTAGCTACGACCCCTTTTTATGGTACAACATTTATCCTACAAATCCGGTCTTTTCAACCAAACACCGAGACCGATAAAAACTATAAAGATATCCTTATACTATAATATATCTTTGTCTTGAGCCATATCTTGATCCATATCGATCTTTGATCACCTTTGCATGTCTTTTCCATAATGTCATCAAAATAAGAGATTTAACCTTTCAATCATCTTAATAAGTTAGTCTCTTTAGTCATTGTTGTTATTAATTACCAAAATCATTTTTAGGGGCCTAGATGATTTTAGGCTCTTGGAAATAGTGTTGTAGGGTGTGAAAAACGAGGGCCCTAAGGGCTATTTATGCCCTGAGATGTGTGTGACACCTACGCAGAGACGACAGCAGCTCGGACTCTGCATCCGAGTCAGTGGTGGCGGCGTGCAAAGATGGGCCAGGCCAGGTCGAGGCATAGTAAGGAAAAAGAGGTGGGGCGCGGGACTAGGCCGTCACGGTGCAGACCAGAGAGAGAGAGATGGGCCAAAAGGAATTTTGGCCCACGAAGCCTTCCAGGATTTTTATTTACTTTTTATTTTTAGAAAATTCTAGAACATCAAATAAGCCTAGAAAATAGCAGATGAGCCGGAAAAAATCTCAAAAAAATGTAGAAAAATACTTTTGAACAAGGGGAGCCTGAATAAAATAGTTTTGGATATTATTGAAGTTTGGTTTATTCACATTAAATTATTTATTTTTTGGAAAATCCCAGATAAGCTAAATTTAATTCCAGAAAATATGAATTTTTTTTGTAAATCCTTATTTTGAATAAAAGTGTTTGAAGTACACGAAAATTAGCATGTTACAATGGGTAGAGGATGAGGAAGATTACGTTTGCTTAAGCGACGAGGGTAGCTATCGGGATTTGTTGACGGAAGATGATGCTGACACTGATTGCGATGTTGGATCCAATGTGGAGTTATCTGATGATCTTGCTATCGATGGCGGTGATGATTGCGAAGCTCAAGTTGCATGTGACTGATCTGGATAATCCTAAGATAGCAGAGGGTGTTACATTCACTGCTTGAAGAAGACCATTAGGCAATATGCGGTAATGAAAGAATTTGAAATTGCAGGTCTCTATTTAGAATCAACCAGGACATTGCAAGGCTAAGTGCAGGTGGACAATACATGCATCTAGGCTACAAAAGGTCACTGCTTTCCAAAAGGTCACAGGAGTAACTACCCAAACTGTCATGTCCCAACTCGATGATGAAATCACTAGGATCATCACAAATAACTTCCCAACTCAATGATGAAATCACTAGGATCATCACAAATAACTCACTGTAAGTGCCATTTTCGCTTTTTGTCACAAGGTTTTTTTGTCATAAAAGGACGAATTTGTTGTAGTGACCTGCCAGGTAATGTAATATGCGATATTGTTCAACGTATCCATGATTTTGTTTGCATTCTTTTCAATTGTGATATGTTAATGCAGATAAAGAAGCTAACTTTCAAGCACACCTGTGCAAGCACAAGCAGAGGAATTTCATGGCTACCAATGCATGGGTCAGGGACGGGGCCATCGATTGGCTGAGAAAGGACCCTACAACAGGGGGCATCAGCTCTGAAGCACAAGTTGGAAGAAAAGTACCACCTCCAGATTTCATAGAATAGGGGCAGAAACTCTGAAGCAGCTGACTAGTAGGGCGGTAGTTGTGGAGAATTATCTTGTGTGATGTGTATCAAACTATGCATGCTATGAAGTGCAACTTGTTGATTTCCGTGTGAATGGAAGCTTCTGGAGACAAGCTGCACTCGTCACATGCAACATCAATCCAAAATATATTCATCCATCCAAACAAAAACCAAGGAATAACACCATAACCATTCAAGGAGATGATAAGTGAACTTAGTTTCATCCAAAATATAGCCATCCAGAATACATCTAACCGGACTAAAATATATGACCTGATAACAACTAGGTAGCCTAACTGCCTAAGAACTAAATAGGCTCGTCTAGCATACATTCATCCAGGCATAAACACATCCACGCTACCAACTACGTCATATCTATTGCCAAAATGAAACCATCCATATTAGTCAAAATGCAACCATCTAACATCTCCAAGTGAGCTACTTGACAAGGGACATCACTAGGATCAGCACCAGAAAGATAGAAATAAGAGTAGCAACCATGATCAGCTTCTCACCCAAGCGAGAATTCTTGTTTAGCACCGCAACATTGTTAGCCGTCCAAATCCTTAGGGCGCTTATTGCGCCCTTCATCTCAGCATGCACGCCATTCATGGATTCTCTCATCGCGTTCATGCCTAGAGGCATCGCAAGCAGGGCACCCTGCATATTAGTCATTATTAGTATTAATTTCTTCTTGTCTTCCATGGTGTCATGTATCTCTTCCAGGGCGGATCTCATGGCAGCCCACGTCTCCAGCATCTACTTCATAGCATCCTCAGTCGTGTCAATATGAAGCACTCCCCTTCTCAAATAAGACTCGTACTGCTCTTCCAACATAAAATTTTTTTGCAGGCGGTAGGTGTCTACAATCAACGAAAGCCCAAATCTTAACTTGCATCTTGCAATTTCTACACAAAATTGAAGGTGCTAGTGAAACCTTAATGTTCCAATTCAACCACAAATTTAACCAGCGTCACAAATTACTTACAATTTCATTCCTAGCACACTTGAAGAACTTCTTTTCTAGGACCAAGTATATACTCGAAGTGCGCTCCGTTGTCATCTTGCAAAATAGGCAGACCAACAGGGCAAATCTGCCACCTCGCACTCTGCTACCGGTCTTCAGGTGAGTCGAGGTGGACAACATGGAATGTGATGCCCTCAAGTCGCCACCGCCGCCGCTTCGCTAGGGTTCAATTGAGAGGAGCATAGGAGGGGGCGGAAAAATGGGGAGGCTGACCTGGCCATAAGGTACATCTCGGCCAAATAAGAACAGCTCCGACCTGAAGGGCATTAGTTTTGTAATGGTACCCGACCAAATATGGCTTTCGCAGTGTCTCCGCAAATGAAAGCAAAGTGCGATGTCCACGAGCAAATTTTGTCAAAGATTAAGTATCCAACTGTTATGTGGGGGATTCCATATCGGAGGCGAGCGGTTCAACCACCCGGTTCAACCGGAGGTGAGCGGGTCAAACTACCGGTTCAACCGCCAGTGCCGGAGGAGGGTTCAACCGGAGAGCGGGTCAAACGACTGGTTCAACCGCCATTGCCAGAGGACGGCAACAACTAAAAACAGGAATACATACTCTAGTCTATCTCCAGTTATACGTTTATTTTAAATAATAGATAGATAACTATCTTTAGGAAAAGGAATAAGGATTGTATTCAGAATAGGATTTGGCTATGGGACTATAAGAGGGGAGCCTTACTCATTGTACCGATCAGAGATAATACAATAAGCCTTGTTCCCAGTCTTGTGCTTCCTATCTCCAATTCCCCAGCTATCGCGACTACCTCCACCACAGCTCCTGGGCAACGAGGAGGTCAGCTGCGAGGTTCCACCAATCACCAATACTTCCTGCGCAGCTGACGTCATACCAATCTGGTATCAGAGCCATCCGCGGTGGAACCAATGTCAGGATCGGAGGAATCAACGGAAGAAACGACCATGGCACAACTCATCAAAACCATCCAGATGTTGACAATGCGAATTGACAGTATGCACTAGCAATTGGGAGATGTGGTTACCCGTCTAGTGGCCGTTGAGAAGCAACCGGTGGCGGAGTTGCCGAGTCTGCTGCAGGCCCCACTTGGGTCACAACAGCCAGCCCTTCTGACGCACATGCGACAGTCGCCATCTGTGCCACTGTAGACTCAATCCACGACATCATCATCCTCCAATTGGTACCCCCTTTATCTATTACTGTTCTACTTCAAGTCATTGCCATCCGATCTCCCTTTGATGGATGTTTATCCCGTTATGGACTAAGGCTCATGACACCAACCTTCAGAGTGGAGAAAAGAGTTTCGTCTGCATGGTGCGAAATCTTGAAACACCACTCTTTGGAGTGACAAATATGTAGTATCCATATAAAATAGAAGCCCAAATCTCAGGATCATTATTTTCAAAATTACGACCCTACCACAATCCTAATAAGTACCGCATTCTCAAGACGTGCAGATTGACGACTAATAATTTTGTGGAGACATTGACAAAACAAAGATCAAGAAGATGCGAACAAGGCTATTGGCTTACAAGCGCTCGTGTCTAAAAGGAAAGTCATACTAAATATGTGAATTTATCGTTTACACAGAGGATAGTACATATAAAGTAAATCTCTTAGTAACTCGCTATCATCTTGAAGCCAACAATAACTTTCATGCCCATCCATTCATCACTTCAGATGACATTTCTATTAATTATCCATATTAGCTTTTGGCTGGGTTCAATGTCCATGTATTAAGTACCCCCGTTTTTAATACCTCCTTGATAGTTTAGCACTTGAAAACTATGTAATATTAGAGTGGCAAAAGGGAGTTATACCACTTCCTGGAGTGGAAAATATCTAACATTCATGTAAAATAGCGACCCAAAGCCCCAAAGATTAGGAAAATTATTTCAAAATTATGATCCTACCACAATCCTAATAAGTACCACATTCTCAAGTCGTGCATATTGATGACTAATAATTTTGTAGAGACATTGACAAAAGAAAGATCAAGAAGATGCGAACAAGGCAATTAGCTTACAGGTGCGGCCTAAATGGAAAGTCATACTAAATATGTGCATTTATTGCATACACAGAAGATAGTACATATAAAATAAATTTCTTAGTAACTCGCTATCATCTTTACACTGCGCATTAAATACCCATGTTTTTAATACCTTCTTGATATTTTAGCATTGAAAACCAGGTAATACTTACCTGGCATACACTATGCCTATTCATCTATTCAAAATTTCTCGTATCTATATAAATGCATGTATATCATCCTGTCAAAACATACAACCCTACCATATTGTTTTAAGACATGCATCTATGAGGCTAGAATCCATTGATTAGCTACGTGATGGTGAAGAGCAAGCTAAGAATGGGTAAGCAAAAGATTGAGATAAAGCGCATCCAGGATGAGGTGACAAGGCAAGTGTGCTTCTCAAAGTGCCATATCGGTGTCTTCAAGAAGGGCAATGAGCTCTCCATCCTCTGTGGTGCAGAGGTTGCTGTTGTTGTCTTCTCCCTAGGGGTAACTCTACTCCTTTGGCCAGCCCTCTGTTAGCCCTGTCATCAATCGTTCCTTTTGGATGGCACTCGTGACAACCCCACCGTCGGCAATGACAACCAAGGTAGTAGTGGGGCAACAAGCACACTACATGAGCTGGCTCAAGAGCACGCGAAGTTGCAGAAGATGATAGAGGCTAAAAAGTGCTGAGGTAAGAATATCCGGGAGGCTATAGAGAATGAGATCCAAGAAATTGGATTGGATGATCCGGAGAAACTCAAGGAGGAGTTGGTTGGACAACATGACATGATCAATATGAGAAAGATCCAGCTTATGAAGAAAAGGGCCATAAAGGCATTCCAAGACGCTATGATGGGCATCTATGGTCCACCACAGTTCACTTGGTGGTCAAGGTGCCTCACAACTTGGAGTCAATCCTACTCCCGATAGTAGTACTAGTGGAGCAGGAGCCTTTGGGCATGGCCTTAATGGCAATTTTGCCATGTGATGCCTATAAGTTTTGTCAAGAGTAATAATAAATTAAAAATCAATCATATCATAGAGGATCGACAGTAAAAGAACTAGTGCTATGAGTATTCCAACATTTGTATTGTGGGTTAAAACCTGCTTGACTTATTACTCATTATTTCAATTCCCTGAAACTGTGTCATATTTATTGCCAAAATAAAGGCATCCATATCAATCAACATGTTACCATCTAACATCTCCAAGTGAGCTACTTGACAAGGAGCATCACTAGGATCAGCACCAAAAAGATAGAAATAAGAGCAGCAACCATGATCAACCTCTCACCCATGCGAGAATTCTTGTTTACCATCGTAACATTGCTAGCCATCCCAAACCTTAGTGCACTCATTGTGTCTTGATCTCAGCGTACAGGCCATTCATGGATTCCCTTATCGCATTCATGTTGGATGCATCGCAAGCAGAGCACTCCACATATTAGTCATGGAATTCTTCATGTCCTCCATGGTGTAATGAACCTCTTCTTGGGTAGACTTCATGGCAATTGACGTCTCCAGCATCTACTTCATAGCATCCTTAGTCATGTCAATATTCAACACTCCCATCTCAAATAAGACTCGTGTTGCTCTCCCCACAAATTTTTTTTGCATGTGGTAGGTGTCTACAATCAACACAAGCCCAAATCTTAACTCGCATCGTACAATTTCTACACGAAATTGCAGGTGCCAATGAAACCCTAACATTCCAATTCAGTTGAGGATATTTGTGGTATTTCCTAGTGTTCTAGGGTTTAGTCTTGTGTATGTCCCATGTACTCTATACATTTGCTAATTGAGCTACTGCAATACGACTAACATCCATTCCTCTTCTCCACTTAACATGGTCAGAGCACTAGATTTTCTTTTAGCCTCCACTCTCTTCTACTACTGACTGGCACTACCCCTGAGAGGAGCAATCTCTACTCTTGGGGTGCCCAACTCTTAATGGTTGCCTTGTTAGTGGTAGTAATCACTAGAAGCAACAGCAATCCATAGCCGTCTTGTCTGCTTGTGGCTTGTTGTGACCAACGTCTTCTGCTGACACCACCGGAACCTTAGCGCTCGACATCGCTAGATCAGCTGTATCCCGAGCCAGATCCAATGAGATACCATGTCGTCGTCATGTTTCCAGCTCTGTCCCGGCCAAATCTAGACCAGATTCGACATCACCTAGCCCGATCCGTCCGCTAGTGCGGCAGTTTGCAATAGGATCTGGCGTATTGAGCCTGGATCCATTGCTGCCGGCATTGTCCTGCTCACTCGATGTAGAGCCCTTTGTTGTCTTCTTCAAGGCTGCCGCGCTGCTAGACCTACACCATTGTCATCTAGCTTCTCTGGCTGTGCCACTGATCGGGGTCCCTAGATCCTGTTGCCATCAGGCCACTGCCCCCACCGAGCTTAGGCCATGCACATCTCTTCCTAACTTGGATCCGCTAGCCTGTGACATCTTCATCACGCATGCTATCCTCAAGCACCCTTTGCTCCTTTGTCCATGCCCACGTGCAGCGCCTGCTGTTGCTCCTTGGAGTGATGCCGCTGTCACCCTTCTTTCTTGGAGCACCGTTGTCGCCTTCCTTTTCTTCTTGGAGCGTCACTTCATGTGCATCAACCAACTACAGCTTTGGCCTTCCTCTTCATAAAGCTCTACTTGGATTACATTTTCTCTTGGATTTGGCCGCTGCCTCTTTGAGCTAGTTCTTGTGCAGGGTGTGCAGCAGTAGCCCCATCTTTCTTGTCTGCATGTTGCACTACTACTTGTATGCACTTTGCTTCATGTTGTGCTGTGCGGTGCTTCTAGGCTAGTACTCATTGTTTGGAGGAGGCCATGTGTTGCTACTACTATTATTTCCCTTTGAGTCTTCTGTTGTATCCATCTAAGTCCAAATATCTTTGAGTTCGTCCATGCCGTGGGAGTCCACATATTTCTTGTCAGTCAGCCAATTGCTTTTTTGGCTATGGTGCGTCCATTGGATCTAGTGTGGCCCACTCCTTCCCTTTTGCATGGTAGTAGTAGCCATTCTTGTCTGAGACGTTGTAGATTGTAGAAGTCATTATGATGTCACCGCTTCTCTCTGAGCCACCATCCCGAACTTCTAAGGCCGCCGTGCTTCCATTGCGCGTCACCAATGTCTCAGGCTTTGATTTGCGCTTCCATACCTCTATCTATCTCCTTTGACTTGATTTAATAGTTCTCTATCTTTTCTTGTTGGTTTCATCGTTTTCTTTGTTGTGTTACCTCAGTTGACTCTCCTCCCACTGGCCCTTGCCTTTGCAACCCTACACTACTTACCCTAAAGTGAAGACGACTGCATGATACTCGACAGATATTTCACAAGAGCTTCACGCTACAATGACATCTTCAAGGCTCGGATGTTACACTTTCCTGATTTTAGTGTCATCCCTTTCAGACTTTGCACTTTCCTAATTTTAGTGTCGTCCCTTAAGTGTCAATTCTTTCAAATACAATGCTACATACGTGCATTTGAGGGGGTGTTAAGGGTATTTTTGGTCTTTCCTAGTGTTCTAAAGTTTAGTCTATGTATTTGTCCCTTGGGCTGTTGCATTATAACTAACATCCATTCATCCTCTCCACTTAACAAATTCAACCACAAATCTAACAAATGTTATAAATTATTTACATTTTCATTCCTAGGGCACTTGAAGAACTTTTTCGGGTTCAAGTTCATCCTAAAAGTGCACTCCACCACTGTCATCTTGCGGGAGGCACCACCAGGGCAAATCTGCAACCTCACGCTCTGCTACCAGTCTTCGTGTGAGTCAAGGTAGATGACCTAGAATGCGATGGCTCCACCATTACTACATGCCCTCAAGTCATTGCTGCGACTGCTTTGCTAGGGTTCAATTTACCGGAGTAATGGAGGCGGTAGAGAAACAGGGAAGACCACTCGGCCATAAGGTATATCTTGGCCAAATAAGAACAACCTCCTACCCGCAGGGCATTAGTTTTTGTAATGGTACCTGACCTAATATGGCTTTTGCGGTGTATTTCAGTAAACGATGGCAAAGTGTGAAGTCCGATTTAAATAACACTCTGACCCTGTTTCACATGGTGGTATTGCCCGCATGACGTTATGAGTGGGTGATTTTACCACGTAAGATGACACACTGGCCAAGTTGGGTCAACGACATATGTAGTCTATAAGGGCTTCTCCCTAACCGAGCTCCCAGCTGTGCTTCCATGGCGACCACCCCTTTAGTTCCCTCCCTCTCTGTTCTGATTTGGGAGAGAAGGCCCTGTGGGCACCACCTGTCATTCACCTAACTTGACCAGCGTTTTATCCTACATGGTGAAACCACCCACTCATCGCACCATGTAGGCAATACCACCATCCAAAACTGGATTATGGTGTTATTTCAACTGGATTGCAAAGTTGGGGGAGTCAAATGTCCGATTTCATAGTTCAGAATGCTGGATGAACTTTTGAGCAATGTTGGGGGTGTTATATGGACTTTTCCTTTTAAAATTACGATCCTACCACAATCCTAATAAGTACTACATTCTCAAGACGTGCAAATTGATGGCTAATGATTTTGTGGAGACATTGACAAAACAAAGGTCAAGAAGATGTGAAAAAGGCTATTGACTTACAAGCGCTTGGGTCTAAAAGGAAAGTAATACTAAATATGTGCATTTACTGATCGCACAAAGGACAATACATATAAAATAAATCTCTTAGTAACTTCCTATCATCTTTACACCAACAATCATGCCCATCCATTCATCACTTCAGATGACAATTCTATTAATTATGCATATTAACTTTTGGCTGGGTTCATTGTCCACGTATTAAGTACCCCCATTTTTAATACCCCCTTGATATTTTAGCACCGAAAACCAGGTGATATTTTATCATGAAACATCACTCTTTGGAGTAGAAAATATCTAACATCGATATAAATAGCAGCCCAAAGCCCCAATGCTAAGGAAAATTATTCAAAATTATGGTCCTCCCACAATCCTAATAAGTACCACATTCTCAAGTTGTGAAGATTGACAACTAATAATTTTGTGGAGACATTGACAAAACAAAGATCAAGAAGATGCGAACAAGGCAATTAGCTTACAGGTGTGGCCAAAAAGAAAAATCATACTAAATATTTGCATTTATTGCTTACACAGAGATAGTACATATAAAATAAATCTCTTAGTAACTTGCTATCATCTTTACACCACGCATTAAATACCTATTTTGTGGAGACATTGACAAAAGAAAGATCAAGAAGATGTGAACAAGGCAATTAGCTTACAAGTGCGGCCTAAATGGAAAGTCATACTAAATATGTGCATTTATTGCATACACAGAACATAGTACATATAAAATAAATCTCTTAGTAACTCGCTATCATCTTTACACCACGCATTAAAAACCCCTGTTTTAATACCTCCTTGATATTTTAGCACCGAAAACCAGGTAATACTTACCTGGCATACGCTACACCTCTTCATCTATTCAAAATTTCTCGTATCTATATAAATGCATGTATATCATCTTGTCAAAACATATTATCCTTACATATTGTTTTAAGACGCACACCTAAGAGGCCAGAATCCATCGATTTGCTAGGTGATGGTGAAGAGCAAGCCGAGAATGGGTAAACAAAAGATTGAGATGAAGCGCATCCAGGATGAGGTGAGAAGGCAAGTATGCTTCTCAAAGCGTCGTTCCGGTGTTTTCAAGAAGGCGAATGAGCTCTCCATCCTCTGCGGTGCAGAGGTTGCTATTGTTGTCTTCTCTCCAGGGGGTAATCCCTACTCTTTTGGCCACCCCTCTGTTAGCTCTGTCATCAATCATTTCCTTTTGGATGGCATTTGTGGCAACCCCACCATCAGCAACAACGGCCAGGGTAGCAGTGGAGCAACAAGCACACTACATGAGCTGATTTGGGAGCACGCGAAGTTAGAGAAGATGATAGAGGCTGAAAAGTGCCGAGGTAAGAAGATCCAAGAGGCTATAGAGAAAGAGATCCAAGAAATGGAATTGGATGAGCTAGAGAAACTCAAGGAGGAGTTGGTTGGACAGCATGACATGATCAACACAAAAAAGATCCAGCTTATGAAGGAAAGGGCCATCAAGGCATTCCAAGACGCTGTAATGGGCATCTATGGGCCGCCACAGTTCCCGCTTGGCAGTCAAGGTGCCTCGCAGCTTGGAGTCAATCCTACTCCCGATAGCGGCACTAGTGGAGCAGGGGCCTTTGGGCATGGCCTTAATGGCAATTTTGCAATGTGATGCGCGTTAGTTAAGTTAAGAGTACTAATACATATAATCGATCATATCATAGAGGATCGACAGTAAAAGAACTAGTGCTATGAGTATTCCAACTTTTGTATTGTGGGTTAAAACTAGCTTGGCTTATTACTGGTTATGTCATTTCCCTGAAACTTCATTGTATTTTGTTCCAACTATTGTTATATATATGGGATGAGATGATACTACATCGTTCTCATTCTTGCTTGATGATAAATTATCTTACCAAGATAATAAATGTTCATGATACCATGTTTTTTATTAGAGATGCTATTATTTTCACGCGGTGAATCTTAATTTATAATTTTACGTATATTAAGGCTCCGGTTGGATTACGGGTTTTTTTCTTATTCATGCTTGATATAAATTGAAGGAAATATTTTTTATTTGCCACTGCAAAATTCCCCAATCCCAGATCCGCCATTACAAAATTGACCTTCCCTTATTTGCCAGTCTTCTTACAAAACGATCCCTTCCATGCCGTTGTTGACTATTTTCAGGCAATTAAACCATGCCAGAAGTGTACAAAGACCATTTTGCCATCTCTTCTCTCTCTCATGCTAGTTGACCCCACATGCCAAGCACCTCCCTTCTATCTTTCTCACAACTGACCCATCTTTCTCATAGCCGACCCTACATGCCAGGCATCACCCTTCTATCTCACTTTTCCTCTATTTGTTCCTCCCACACACTGCCTCCTCTCATAGGCAACACAGCTACTCGCCTACCAGTGCCTTAGGCACCCCTCACTGCACCTCTGGCTACCGCCTCCACCATGGCATTAGGCCTTTGCTATCTCCCTCTTTCACACATGCTAGCGTCTCCCAAGGCCGCCGCTGCTCGATCTCTACTGATAAGCTCACCGTCGATGAGCTCCAGCTTGATTCCACCTCCTTTGCTCCACATTTTCACTCCTATAGCCTTCCCTTCCAAGAGGTAGCCTCGACCTATGCAGATGCCATGGTGGCAGCCTCACGAGCATGGCAGTGGACAGGCCATGCTCCTGGTTGGTCTCTTCTTTCTAAAATTGTTGGCCTGGCATGAGATTGGAGATCAGATCAAGAGCCTCAACAATTGATTTTAGGAGGTACGCAAAGATAGGCTTGCTATTCTTGAGCCTCATCGAGCCAATGTAGATGACGGCAGCACTCATGCCAGTCGGGTCTGGTCTCACATGAGCCCCCTCTTTTGGATGTCGATGTTGTGGGGGAAAGAAATCAGAAGCATGACAGATGGGTTGGTGGAGGCGATAATGCATTAAGTCCCTAAGGATGTTGGTGTCGGACCTTGAATTTACAATCCAAAATCCTTTGTGATTCCACTACAATATTCTCTAGATCAGTAGATACTGCACACAGGTACATTACTGAACATCAAACGCATATCTCGCGAAAGCAAAACTAATACAAAAGCAGTGGACAATACATAAATAGACCTAATGGTCCTTAACTTACATAGGGACCGATCAAGTCAAAACTTTTAATGAGCAGCAGCTGAAATGGAAATATCACATAGGTGGGAAACTCAGGATATGCCCGCAAGCAATCTATTGGGCTCGCGACCTAGTTCTTGTACTCTTTATCTTCAGTCTTGCCAACACCTTTAGACGATGGCAGGACTTTTCTTTCTCCTTATTTACTGAATGATAGTAAGTGAGCAATATGAAGGTATTCAGTAAGCCACCACACAAAATGCAATTATAATAGATGCAAGATTGAACAAAGAGAGGTTTGAGGTTCTTTTATTTGCAGAAAGCCACAATTGAAATACAATAAGTAGGAAGCATGGGACTTAGCATTTTAACTAAACCATGTCTTTAAAGAGTGTAAGAGAATGCATTTTAGCTAAATCATCTATCTTTTACAGAGCATGGTTCCATCTACCATATGCTATTCTTATTTCTAGGGTTCTATCCACCCATTATATTCACTAGGCTCTATATGTCCAGGGGAAATGAAATTCAGGGTTCTATCCACCAATTCTATTTTTATTTCAACCACAAAGATTCTTTTGTAAAATAGACACTAACTCAGTAAGTCCCATGCCCGCCCTTAACCGAGGGCATGGTTGTTTGAATAGTTTACACTCTGCAGAGGCCACACATTTTACCCACAAGAGATGTCCAACTTATTCCACCGCCATGCTACTTTTGGTGTAAGGCTTAGATAGTCACCACAAGGCCTTTACAATGCATCTTCCCAATGTGGCTATACTTGCTAAGGTTTTCATTGCCGTAGGGTTCTATCCACCTGCTCCGAAAGCCCCCTCTTGCGCTGCACGATAAGGCATCCATCCAACACTCTTGCCCATGTTCAACCGGATGGCGCATCCAACGTTGGGTCGATGCAAATTACTTGGTCAAGTCGTACCCATTAGAGACTTGTGCTTGCACTATTTTACCTTGGGAGGTCATCACAAAATCTAGTCCTTAAGGTTATCTAGGTGGTTCTACCACATACCACACACTTATGCTCCAACCGCACCAGCTCTACTTTACCATCCGCCTAGGTATGAAGCAAGTTTAGAGTTTTGGAGTCAAAAATTTCCTTTCTAGTTCAACATATCATCTATTTCCCTCCAATGGCTGCCTAAAACATGTTTCAATGTTTTGCAAATGATGTCAAGGAAAATTAATGTCCACATGTATCAAAGAAAAGCTAAGCATGACACTTAGATACGAACTTATCAGCTAGTATGTATACCGTGAAATCTAGGGTGACAAGGGATTATGTCCAAAGTTAAGGAATAGAATTTACTAGCACAATAATTAATAAGGTGTTAACTATGAGCTAGCAGCAATATAATTTTATTAATAAAATAAGCATACAACTTGATAATTTAACAAACTATACTTTGCATTCAAAATGGTAGATGCAATATGATCAAAGTAATGACTTGCCTCTGCTCAATTTACTAGGGTCTTGTTCTTGCTCAAAGTCTTAGTCTTTGTCTTTATCTGGATCTTGACCTCTCTCAAACTGTTGCTTCTTCGAGACTCCAAATTTTAATTACGTGAAAACAACTGAATCAAAATAAATCCAAATGCAATAGAAAAACTCCGATGGAATTCGAATCAACTCAAATAAACATCAAAATTGAAATATTGATACCAACGTGTAGACTCTAATTTTAGATCAATCTAGGATGAAGGGATTAGTTTAATCGAAGTCCGGCAAATGGATAACCAGTTGCTAGCGAATTTTGCGGAAGGAGGGAGAAGGTGGAATGTTATTTGAAATATACTTCATGGGTCTTCTTAATTCTCAACTCAGTTACATTTTACCAACAATTTACCTAGGAGGCCCAGAGCCCCAGACAACCAGTCTAACTTAACCCCTGATAACTTCTATTTAATAATTTATTTTAAACTTCAACTTATGTGGGTCCAATTGGTCATGAGTTTACTATAGTGTGTTAGACTTAATCTTTAGTTATTATTCATAAATAATGGTCTTGGGTCTATTATTAGATGAGATCTTTCCTAAGATAATTATCTTAGCTCATTAACAATCAATGTAGGTCCACTATCAAAAAATTAACTTGGCCTTCCAACCCCAATGAGATCCAATTATAAGCCGTACTGGTTTTACATTTCCAATTATATTTAATTATTAGTGACCTAAGGTTCACAAGCATTTGGACAAAATGCAACTCTTATAGTAACATGGATACTACTCGTCCTCAAGACTATGACCTACTGTTATGCTGGTGGATTATTTTAATTAAAGTATAATTAATCAACCCTTCTACTATGTAGTTCATCAAATTGTAGTTTAGCAAAATTATTACTAATGACAAATGGTCCATGTGCCCTTAGAGAAATTAGTTACATTTTTAAGAGGGTTACATCTTAGCAGGGTTCCCTATTAAAGTTGCGCTTAGAATTAAATACTCTTGGTACCCTAATCATCTTTACTCAGCATCTAGCACAAATTCATTTTAGTTAAAATCTAATTATTTGGGGCCTAGCTTGTTATACACACATTACCTTAATATATATTGCAAAGGCATCATTCGTGGCCTAAGGCTCCATATACGTAATTATATTTCAATATCATTTTTAATTAAAATTGTATTTAAAATTTAAGTGCTAGAGGCATGCTAATAACTTTAATATCATTTATACACAATTATATTTTAATAGTGTCCTCAATTAATATTTGAATTTTAAAATAAATATTAATGATATCTTATTAAAAGTTTTCACGAAATATCTTTGAATAACATCTAATTATATTTCAAGGTAACCCTTAAATAAATTCATGTATTTCTAATTAAATATTAGTGACATACTATATGAATTAATTACCTTTACTAATTAATCATTATTTGCAAAAGGGGCCTCATAACTTTTGTAATATATAAATAATTATATTTTACATGGCTTAATCCTATACTAATTAGTTTTAGCCATTAATCAATTTGCTAAACCTTAAAGACTTGGAGCTTAATCAAGATTAACTTTTCAATTATTTTCAATTTACATAAATCCTTATTCTAATTACATAATTAAATTTATCATTATTTTATTTATAATTAATTCTATTACATTTTTTATTTAAATTTTTCTTAAAAATTTTAATTTCTCTAAATTATTTTTAACTGTAAAATGGCAATAGGCAATGACAAGTATGGCCGTGAACAGTGCTTGGGCCCATTGGTCATACAAAGAGAGACAGAGAGAATAGAGACACAGGGCAGAAACAGGGGAGGCGGTGCAGCAGCTCTGGAGGCATTGACGACGGCGAGCAATGGCCAGAGAGGTAACGGCAGTGACCAAAATGGGTTGCTGAGGGGTAGAGGGAGCTAGGGTATGCAGTGTCATCACTCGAACGGTGACGAGGGGAGCCGGTGACAGCGAATGGCGATTGGAGAAGGATAGGAGAATGGGCGGTGGCAACTGGGAGGGAGAGGGGCAAAATTACAGAGGGCATGAGCATGAGTCGGTGGAGGAGAGCTTACCATAGTGATTGACGATGGCGGGGAGGAGCCGTGAAGGGTCGACGATGATAGCCAAGGGCAGCGTGATGAGACTCACGGTGTCGGTGACTTGGAGCAAGGGAGATTCCAAGTCGAGGGTTAGGGGAGGAAGTGGGAGGCATGAGGATGCTCCAAGAGAGAGGAATCAGAGAGGGGCTCACCGGAGCAAGAGTAGCAACAATAGCGATGGTTTTCATCCGGAACAGAGGAAGATGATGATGTGGCGAGATCGTGTGGAGGAATCCCAAAATTGGGTGAGGGCAAAAGAAGACGGAAGTGTGGAACACGTTTTGACGCGCACGGTTTTGATGTAGCTCACCGGATTCAACCGGAACGACGAGGAGAGCTGGCAGTCAGTGCTGAAGAAACCGCGTACACAAGCTTGAGCTTGATTTTCTTAGTGCGGGGAGGAAGATGATAGATGGGGAGGGAATGGGGAGATGGAAAAGAACAAAGGAGTAAGAGTGAGCCAGCCAGCTTTGATAGGCAGCCTGGCATGCATGTGCGCACATGGGTGTGTAGCTTGACATGGGCGCGCATGGCTCGGCTCAGCATAGGCGCGTGCGATGAGGCAATGTGAGTCGGGGCACGCGGGCGGGCGCGCGATGGGGCTAGGTCGAGGGCGCAGCCAGAGCAGAGTGAAGGAGAGAGTGAAAGAGGGGGAGAGAGTGGGCCAGCCAAATTGGGTTTGGAAAATTTTCTTTTTATTTGAATTTGAATTCCAATTTAAATTTCTCTTGGCAAAATTTTGAAAAGTGTCTAATTCAAATTCTTTTCAATCTTACGTTTGATACAAGTTTTTTGTTAAGTGATTTAAATTTGAATTTCGCTTCTCTTTTTGTTGTAGGGGTGGCCCAACCCCCCGTGACTAGGCCGTGCAACTAGTCCAACATGTAATAGGCCCAATAGTATAGAGGAATATACCAGTGTAAATATACCAGTGTACCCCCATCCTTTGTAAATACTAAGGGGTAGAATGGGTATATAAGCCCCCAGGAGGGGCAAAGGGGGGGCATTCCCTCATTCTTACTCAACTCCCCCACACAGACTTGGCTCCTCTCCTCCTCTACTTCCACTAGTCCCCTCTCTCTCTGTTTGGCCCGTAGCCACAACACTTTTGTTTTCAAACTTCCATTTCAATTTAAATTCTCCTTATTTAAATTATGGATCATCTTTTCAAATTTGGATTTCTATTTTTAGTTTGCTCTGCCAATTGTATATCTTTTAACCATAGACTTTGGTTTTCTTTTTATTAATTGATTTGTTTCAAGCACAAAATCCAATCAAGTTCCTCGGATAAAAACCAAAAAAATTCAAGTAACACCAAAACGCATTAAAATTTTTGAAAATTTTCATATTTTTAATCATTCAAAGTTTGGGATGTTATTGTTAGCCTCGTCGCCGTCGTCAGGATGAGCAGCATTGGCAATGCCACACTCGTGCAGCAGGTGTTCAACAGCCAGAGGGTCGGCAGCAGCTTCCCCCTGAGGGTGTGGCTGTGTGTCTTGCGGTGGCTGCCATGGAGACAGCGGCGGCGAGATCTGTGGGGGGCAGCAATGGCAGATAAAAGAGGGGAGAGAGGAGGGTGGGGGAGGATTAATGCATAAAGAAAAGTTAGTAAGGTGACATGAATCCCTCCCTGAGTAGTGCTGTTTTATTCTTTGGACAGAGGCCCATGGGATCATGTATCTTTCTATACTAATTTCAGACTTGTTTGTCAACACAGCAACCAGATATCTAAAAACCATATCTGGTCATAATCAGTACTACTTTGCTACTAAAAAACTTCCAATGGCATTGGATGCGTCAATAGCTTGTTGGTTAGGTGTTGCTTAATATGTTGGTTAATGTTCAACATAGTAAAATCCCTATTTCTTTCTGCTGAAAACGATACCGATCGAAGTAGTATCATCTGACAACGGCAGAAGCGTCCCGTTGTTCCGACTGCAAGCAATGAATGGCCAGTAGCCCTGTCTATTAGAAGGTTAAGAAGTAACAACGAAATGCCAATACCCCTTTATATGATTCAGAGAAGAAAGAATGACACGTAACGACTAGCGACAGATCATAATGTCTCCCAAGCTAATTACTCGGTTATGTCAGGGGCAGCAGGGGTTGAAAACGGATCATTAGCATGATAGTGAGATCACCATGGACTAATCTAGTGAGAATTGAGAGCCCTTACATGAACCTGCAAGCCAATGATGTAAACCCTGCAATCAGGGTTTGTACAAACCACGTTCGACACGCTAATGTAAAACGTCAACGCTCTGATTTATCTCGATGTCTCCTTATCGTTCGTACAGACTTGGGATTCAGGAGTATACAACTCCTCCTATCCAACTGAGGACCCACCGCCCAACCCTAAGTACCTGATGCCACAAAAACCACACAAATCACAAGGAATGCTGGCGTACCTCCAAAGCAGACGACAATCGGCGGTGCGCACTCGAGCTCTTGCGGCCGGCTGGCGTCTGTCTTCGGCCGAAGCGTCGAGGCCTGACGGACGGCAGTCGGCAGCCAACTCCGCCAGCGGAACTCGAGTAGAACGATGGGGATCTTGGACGGGCGACGGCGCACCAACACGGGGCGGAGCGTCGTATGCGAGGCTCGGTTACTCACGGGTATAGGCCGAGGACCAGAGAGAGTGGGCTCTTTTGCTTCTATCTATGGTCGCGCGTGGGCGAGATGTGCTACGGACGGCTGGGCTGATGCGCCGGCGGCCTGGGGATTCTTGGGGTTGCTTCTACTTTTGGCCCATTGCACATGGTACTCTTGCTACTTTTGCTTCCTTAGACCCCGCTCATTTCGACTTGAGTTTCGGACTTCTGACTTATTTTTCACTATTCAACAATTTTTTTTTTCTGCTTTTTTGCTTTTTTTATCAGTTCTTTTTTCCGTATTCATTTGTACTATTCGTAACGGGTTAACATATTTTTTCTATTTTTAAATTTTTTTAAATTTAATTACGCTAAATAATCAACGGTCAGCTACAGTATTTTTAGCCATAAGTCATTTAAAATAAGTCCTTTTGAGTAGGGCTTTAATCATGCTGGTGTGGTTACCGACTGCCCAAGCATGGCATGGCTAGCAGTTAATTTTCGTCTGTTACGGATATTTTGCCTGAACTAAACAGGCCACTACCACCGCACCTAAACGGTGCACCAATTAAGGCCCTGTTTGGATCCTTTAACTAATTTTTAGTCACCTAAAGTTTAGATCTAGTCCATCCAAACAGGTGAACTAATACCTGGATTAATTTTTAGTTCATCCCCAACTAGCTATTAGTTCATTAGTTGGCAAATGTGGACTAATTGTGGACTAAAAGGTGGTACCAAACAGCAAAAGACGAAAATACCCCCGCTACCCTTTCTCCACTACTCCACATGCAACACACTAACAAATATAGGGGTATAAATATCTTTGCCCATAAAAGTCACCACCTTTTAGTCCATGTATCCAAACAGCACTTGACTAATTTTTAGTCACCTAAAGTTTAGTCACCTAATTTTTAGTCCACCAACTAGTGAACTAATAATTAGTTCTAGGCGATCCAAACAGGCCCTAACCTGAGCCACTGCACCTATATTTGAGCGTTAATGGAATAATTAAGCGGGACACGACGTTGGATCATCGCCTCATGCCCATCGCTCCACGAGCCTTCCCTATCCTATGGAGTGCTTTCCTATGCCCCCGTCCCCTTGGAGAACAACCATTGGCTCATACTGTAACACGGTATACTCCTGTTAAGATATCTGTATATTTGCAAATATAGTATCCTGAGTTGATTGTATTTAGTTAGGCTCCAAGTATAGACGGATACGAAATCAACCTTGCCGATTATGTAAATCTCATGTAATCTTTGCAACCTATATATATTTATGTGTGGGTGCCCCGGCTATTCATGTCGGCTTCATTGGGCTCCACCTCCTTAGCATCAATTGACGACATATGGAGAGCTTTGGAGACTCAGCCTAGAAAGAGGTTGAGGAGGGTTTTCTAGTGCTGCAACCTACGCTCAAATCTCAGATCAAGGCCGCTCAACTCAAAGATCCAGCAATCGCCAAAATCAAGCGTGATTTGCAGAATAGTGAAAAAAGGAGTTCACCAGAAATGCGAGTGGAATAGTTATATACAGATAGCAGCTTTATGCCCCAAATAACCAAGAAATCAAGGAGTTAATCCTCTGAGAAGCTCATGATTTACCACTCTCCATTCATCGAGAGAGTACAAAGATGTATCGGAATCTCCAAAAACGATTCTAGTGGTCCGGTATGAAGAAGGACATCACCACATATATTTCTATTTGCACTGTGTGCCAAAGAATCAAAATAGAGCATCAGTGACTAGTAGGATGGATCCAACCTTTGAAGGTTCCCGAGTGGAAATGGGATGATATCGACATGGATTTCATCACTAGCTTGCTGAAAACCCGAAACATGCACGACTCAATATGGGTTATTGTCGACCGCCTAACCAAAGTAGCTCATTTTATCCCAGTGAGCACCACATATCATGGAGCTACGCTCACTGATCTCTACATAAACTATATCATTTGATTGCACGGTGTGCCAAAAAATAATAACTTCCGATCGATCCTTAATTTACCTCACAACTTTGGAAAGGTTTGCACGAGCTTATGGGGACTGTGCTATTCTTTAGCATGGCATTCTACCACAAACAGGAGGCCAAACCAAGAGAACAAATTAAATTTTGGAAGATATGCTAAGAATTTGCCTACTATCCTATAGCACGAATTGGAAAAATTGATTGGCATTCGCCGAGTTTTCTTACAACAATAGCTTCCAATTGAGCCTCCAAATATCTCTGTTCGAAGCACTTTATGGGAGAAAATATAGAACCCCTCTTTTCTCGTCCGAGGTCAGTGAAAAACAATTCTTTGGACCAGTTGTTATCCAAGCACTTCAAGAACATATTGATATGATAGGAAGTCGATTGAAGGAAGCGCAGTCTTGTCAAAAGAGCTATGCTGACAATCATCATCATGAGTTGAGCTTCGAGATAGATGGCTATGTTTATCTTAAGGCCTCACCACTTTGTGGCATCCGCTGTTTCCATGTCCATGGTAAGTTGGCACCCTTGGTACATCGGGCTGTATTGAATCATTGCAAAGAAGGACGAAGTGGCATACCAGTTGGAGTTGCCGCCTCACCTTTCAGATGTGCATGATATTTTCCATATCTCTCAACTTAAGAAGTGCCTCCACACTGTGAGTAAGCTCACCCAATTGGACAATATCGATCTACAACCTGATCTTTCTCATCAGGAGCATCTGATCCGCATTTTAGACGAAGCCAAGCGACATACTCGCAACCGTGTTATCAAAATGTTGAAAGTCCAGAGAAGTAACCACACCGAGGATGAAGTAATGTGGGAATAAGAAGATCAATTTAGAACCGACTTCCCAAATTTCTTTACTGAACTCGTCGAATCTCGAGATCGAGATTCTTTGTAAGGGAGTAGCCCTATAACATCCAAAATTTCAGGGAATGCAAAAATAAGAAAATTTTAAAAATGTTTGCATGCATTGAATTTCCTTGGCTTTTATTAGAGTTTCTTTGGAAAAATAATTTGCAAACATAAAAATTTTGGAAAAAGAAATGTGCATTGCATGTAATTCAAATTGAATTCAAATTCAAATTTAAAAGATGATCTAAAGGTGGCATGAGAAAATTTATAGGGAAATCATTTGGAAAACTCACAAATATCATCATGGCACTAGAAATAAAATTTTGAGCATGTTTAAAAAAAATTATGCAAATCAAATAGTGGTCTTTAACTAAAATAGAGACCTTCCAATATTTTTTGAAAAAACTCTAGAGAAGATCAAATTCTGAAAAATTTACAAATAATTGCCGCTGTGTAAGAGCATCCACAAAAATTTTATAATTTTTGGAGCTGATTTGCTATCTCTAAAAATTGCCCAAAACTCTCAACCACCTCACCCCTTTTCCTTCTCTCACTGCCATGTTGGCTTGTTGGCAGCAAAGCCACTGCTGCTACCTACTGTTTACCAGCTTGCATGCCCCTAGTTCCCCCTCTGTTCCCTACATTTCCTCACTCTATTTAAAGAAACTGATCACATCACTTTGTGTTCTATCCTCTCCTCTATAATCTACTCAAATTTCAGCTCAAGCGCTTCTTTATCTTGGCCAAAATGCACACGTCTTTCCCAAAGCCAGTGAGCGCACCCGTTGTAGTTGTAGTGAAGACATTGTCATTCCTGCTCCATCGATGAGTTTTTGGCTGAGACGTTCATGTCACATTGTGTTCTTAGCCTTAAGGATCAAAAGCCCTGTATTTATTTTGAGTTTCATGCAGTGCATCTCTGGGAACATGACTCTTCCCCAACTTCGACTGAAAAACTAACTACGGACATTGCCGTCATTGTAACTCCTCACCGAGAGATTCTCCCTTCAATTTCTCACTGCTAGAGAACCCCCTTGGACTCCTCTACCTCCCTCAAGGGTCGGTTTGAAGATTTATCCACTAAGGAACTCCCTGCACGTGCACTACCATTGCCATCATCAGAGCTCCATGGATAGTCTACTCCATCCCTCCTCTACCTCTGTTGAGTGGTCTAGTGAGTTCCCCTTGGCCCATGGATGCTCTCCCATCTCCTTTTCCTTCCTTCTTCTCCGGCAAGCCGCGTCACCATTTCCCCCATTTGGTCGTTGCCTTGCCACTGTTGTGAACTCTCCACAAGCCGCGAGAGAGCGAGCCGCCACCACCGTTGGAACCGTAGTCTCCCAAGCAACACATTTTTGTAGTTCCCACTACCTCCCTAGCCTTTCCTTGGTGCTGACCAAGCTCCAACAGAGAACAACAATGTTGACTGTAGTGTCTCTCTCTCTCCTCCCTCTAGTCAAGTGAAGAAGAAGGCAATCCATGTGTATGACACATGGGCCCCACTTGTAAGACTTAAGTAAAGAATCATTCAATAGATGTGTATGACATGTAGGTCCACTGGTAAGAAAACATCTCTACAAATTAGTAAAAAAAATGGAAAACTCTAATAGTGGGTCCATGGCCAAACAGTGAAACCATTTCCTTTTTTCAGGATTTTTCAAACCTAGCAAAATTCAAATGCTTATAATTTTTGTATACGAACTCCAAATTTAGTGATTTTTTCCTATAATTTTTATAAAATCATGCTATTTCTGAATATGCAAAAATATTTAAATTTTGTCTCTGTATGAATTTATTTGGCTCTTATCTATATTCGTTGGATTTTACTGAATAGATAGCATCACGCTGGACAATTTCAAGAACACGTCTGAATCATTCTCTAAGCACCATGAGTAAGGAAAGCTCCCCCTTTAACCATATTAATTATAATATTTAAAGTACTGTATATTATTTGCAAAATCTATTATGCATGCGTGTATGTTCCATTAAAATTGTTATACTGTTGGTAACGGTAGTTATAACCACTCGTATGCATTGAATCTCCTTGAAAATTTAATATCCTCACTATTTGTAGCCTTATGACATGGTTTAGATAATAACCAATATTAGACTTGGTATATTACATTGAGTATGTGGTCTAGATGCTTAGCCACGCACTAGTTTTGATTAAGTTTGATCATTTGGACAAATTTGCGTGTGGACATGGGTGATTTTTGGCCCAATTATGTCGTATCCTTGCCATATCACAATTGTAATTTTTGGCCCTTTTGCCAACCATTGCAGAGTTTTACTTGATGACCTTCAAGTGAATCGCACCTGCAACCATTCGTTGAACCGACAGTTGTGCTGTCTCATGATCCAAACCTCTAACCGGCCTAGATTCTCTTAGCATAGCATGCCTTTGTGCTCGTCAATATACGGAGACACTTCAGTCATGTGTTGTGACACTGTGAAACGAGATTGAGCGTACATATCTAGATCAAGGGTTATTGCTTTCCTTCTGATGGTCCCGATATCCTCTAGTCTCCCCTCGTGACAAGATAGATGCTCACCTATCAGTTCAACCTGAGCCATATAATCGACGTTGAACTCAATGACCTCTTTGGTTACATAACCTTCTATGATGTTGCTCTCTGACCGAGATTGATTCCATACATAGGACTTGTTCCCATGTACCTCTCGAACTGATGCAAATGGTGTAGAAACACATGGCCGCATATCCTTATCTCTTTCACAAAGTGGATAATAAAATGGACCATGATATCAAAATTTGGGAGGAAAATATATCTCAAAATGACATAGAGTCAGCACCACCTTAGCTTGCAAAGCATCTAGTCTATCGGGATCAATGACATTATAAACAATTGCGTTAAAAAATAACACAACCTCATAATTGTCACTTGAACCTTGTTCAGCAAAATACTTCTAATTGCAATATGAAGCAATTATGTCATTAGCACATGATAGTTATGAGACTTCATGCCAATTAATTTCAAATCTTCCATGGAAACAAATTTCTTCATGCTGGTGGAGTAACCAGACGGAACTTTCACACCATACAAGCACTAGCACAATTCAGTTCTCTCAGCCTTAGACAAAGTGTAACAAGCTAGGGGAAGGTTTCTCTTGCATTTATCGGTCTATATCAGTGCTAAATCGGTCCTGATGGTTATAGAGATCAAGTCACGCCGTGCATTAACAGCACCCTTTGTTTTGTCATAAATGTTCAGTAAGAGACCAATCAAGCTATCACATACATTCTTCTCTACGTGCATAATTTCGATGTAATTACGAACTTCTAAGTTCTCCAAATAAGGAAAGTCATAAAATATTGATCTCTCCTTCCACATGTTCTTCTGACGGGTCATCAACTTACATTCCTTTCCAAGAACAATATCGATATTCTTAACCATATCATAGATCTCTTTTTCACTAAAAGGTCTTAGAGTTGAGTCATCCTCTTTTTTCCATCAAATTATTTCTTCATCTTGCGGTATGTGTAATACCTTAAAAGAAATCCACATTGATGCATGTACACAGTTTTGCGTGAGTTGTTCAATCACACACTCTTGGTATAATCTAAGCATTGCAGACAAGCTTTGACTCCTTTTATACTCAACCCTACAGGCTACCAAGGGCAGAAAAATCATTAGTAGTGCAAAACAACATGGCACGCAGAGTGAAGTTCTCTCGTTTGTCTACATTCCATACCTGTACCCCTTGATTTCACAGTGTCACAAGATCTTCCAGCAATGGTGCTATGTACACATCAATATCGTTCCCAGGTTACTTCGGCCCTTGGATAAGTAGTGACATCAAAATTTACTTTCACTTCATATACAGCCAAGGAGGAAGATTGTACATGTATACATTCACGGGTCAAATGCTATATCGGGGATCCTTTCCATCTGTACTCAACCCAAACCTTATATTCCTTAGTTCTGCACTGAAGTCTACAAATATCATATCAATGTTTCTCCACTGGGAAGAATTAACAACATGTCTTATCTTTCTTATGCTCCTCAGAGTGCCAACGCAGCAATCTTGTATCCTTTCGATTCACAAATAAACACTTCAAATGGATAATTACAAGAAGATACCAAAACACCATAGTAGGAGGTCCTTACTGCAACTCGATACCCTCGCCATCATCGAAGTCATTATTATGCTTGTATCGGGATGTTTTGCACACCGAACAAATATGTAAGTTTGTACACTATTTACGGTAGAGAATACAATCATTCAGATATGCATGTATTCTTTCTACTTCCATTTCTAATAGACAAAGAACCTTCTTGGCTTGGTTGGTGGTTCTCGGTGACACGTTTTCCTCCAGAAGGATGTTCGTCAGGAGATCTAACAAAATCGTGAAACTCTTATCAGACCAACTATTAATTGTTTTCAATTTCAACAGTTCAAGAATGGATGACAACATGTGTATTACGGCTTGCAGCCCGGGAACAAATGTTTCTCAGATTCCTCCATCAAGCTCTTGAATTTACCAAACTATTTCTCACTATAGTTTTCCTTTGCATCGCATAGCATCTATTCCAAATTATCATCGTGCGACTTATCCTCATCGAAAGTATAGTCCACAACCGGCATATTGTTGTCTCCCTCAGTGATGTTATAACTACCCACTTCACCGTGACTGGTCCAACATGTACACCTCTTTTTGAAACCCTTTTGAATCAAGTAAGTTTTGATCTATGTTGTGTTGATAAACATCATCATATTATTGTAATCAATACATGGACAATACATATATTCCATCTCCTTCTTCAACATATGCTACTCGGCCACTCTTCTAAAATTAGACACGCCATAATGTACTGTTCACTCACACAGTTCTTAACGTACATCCAACTTCGGTCCATCTATACAACACATGTAACAAATTAGTGTAAAATTAGATTAATGCTCCTATAGCTAGATAGCCTAATACTTACACATAATTGTCATTCACCTTAATAAATTTTTCACTTAAACTAGCTAGCTACGTACTATTTATGAAGTAATATATATATCAAGTAAGAATATATGGAAGTAAACTAGGAATAGTAACGCATTCTTAAATTAGGGCAAACTAACAAACTAGATCTAAATCTAGCTATCATCCCTCTTTATTATAATGCATATAATTAAAAGTAAATACTAACCTCAAATCACTAAGAACAAATCGATCTACAATCACACTTACAAATCTGCGGTATGCTTTCACCAAAGTCTCCAAAGCTAACTCCCCAAAGTCGGCCGTATCTTTCAAAGCAGCGCAATGCAGAGCAGACAGATCTGTCATGACTGGCCTGGCGAGGTGTTTAATAACACGACGTATGATAGACACTTCCAACCATGAACTGTCTGTAATAATTACTTATCACGGAAGTTCGTATTAAAAATCATCTATGGATTATCACAGACGGTTATTAATACAAACCGTCTGTGATAATGGAATACTTCACAGACGGTTCGTATTAAGAATCGTCTGCAAATTATCACAAACGATACTTAACAAGAACTGTCTGTGATAATGGGTGTCTTCACAAACAATTCTTATTAGAAATGTCTGTGATAATTCACAGACGGATATTAATATGAACCATCTGTAATAATTATATATCATAGATGGTTCTATCCATCGTTACTAACATATACGGTCACACATATAAAACCGTCTGTGATAATTACAATACTGATGGATTCAAGGAATCGTCTGTGAGTATGGCATTCTCAGTAGTAATGATGGGATATATTTTCAGCATTCTTTTGTATAGTTCTTCTCCAACCTTTCATAGTATAACCTCAGATTTTTTTCGACACTGATAATGATTTTCCATTTCCGGCCACGTCCGAAAAACCGTTTTATGGTCAAAGACGCATGCCCACTGCCGGGTTTTATGGTCAAAAACTCCTTCCTCACCTAAGATATCCCGAGCAGAAAGAAAAAGATCCTCCTCCCTCCCAACTTCCCAAGTCCCAATTGCTCTCTCTCTCTCTCTCTCTCTCTCTCTCTCTCTCTCTCTCTCTCTCTCAAAAAAAAAAGAAAAGGTCTCAATTGCTTAAAATATCTCCCAAACGTAGACGGCGTGGAGCACAACGATTGGCCAAGAGGTGATAAGAAACGGGTGCACGTAAAAGCCTCCCTTCCCAAACGAAGCTATAGATAAACCTCTCGCCGCTTCAACGCAAGGCGTTGTTACAGACGGCATACGCACGGAAGAGCACGCCATATCACACAGAAAAACCGTATCAAGCTAAGCAGCAGTACGTGCAGCACCCCGCGGCAATGGCGTCGACACTCACCAACGTGGGCCTCTCTACCCCCGCGTCCTTCGTGGCCACCGCGGGCTGCCTCGCGAGGCCGCAGGTCGCGCGCGCCGCCCGCGCCACGTTCCGGACGACGAGCCGCCGCGCCCGCGGAGTCGTCGCCATGGCGAGCGGGCCGTCCACGCCGCCGGGCATCTCCGAGAGGGTGTCGGAGAGCATCAAGCAGGCGGAAGAGGCGTGCGCGGAGGACAAGACCACCGGGGAGTGCGCGGCGGCGTGGGACGAGGTGGAGGAGCTCAGCGCCACCGCGAGCCACGCCCGTGACAAGCTCAAGGAGTCCGACCCGCTCGAGAACTACTGCAAGGAGAACCCCGAGACCGACGAGTGCCGCACCTACGACAGCTGATTTAGCCCGTGTGTGTGCGCGCGCGTTAGTTTGTCACAGACGACAGAGGGGGCCGGGTTTGGCAGTATTTAAGGAGACTTGAAGGGACGAAGTGAAAAAGATTTTATACCTGGGTGAATTTGCATGAAGCTTTTGTGCTTGTCTACCTGTATTACTACTCATTATTATATTTGTATGTGTTAATATAAATGGTAAATAAACCATCAAGCTTTCCATCATGAACCATGTAGAAATTATCTTCTTTTTATGTAGCTTGAAACCTCGTGCTCTGGTTCCTCTGTGTGGTTGTGTGTTTCTTTGCAGGCATGCCCTCCAGAAATACACATTATCATTAGCTCACCTGCCATTGGATTGTTGTTTAACCAGTGTGGTACTTTGGGTTTTTTACCGGCAGGCAGGCCGAGATGGATTCCCACAAACTACACGTTAGATATGTTATTCATGTATAAATTGTGGAGCATTTGAAGATTTAGCCCAACAAATCGTCTGCTTAATGGACTAGCAATATACTTTCAAATTTAAGCCCTTTGCCGAACTGGGCCTACTCTTAAAGACACTGGAAGCACGGAGCGAGACCCGGTAATTCGATCATTTTTCTGCTTCAATTCCAACCTCCTCATAAGGCTCGCTCTATATTTGAAGTTGCAACTATGTTCATATGAAACAGTATAATTCACGTAGGAATCAAGAAAATGTCAGCGTTCAGACGGAGCATAAAATACTTTTGAAAACCAAACACAAAAGTACTTATGAAGTGGTAATTTAAACTGTTACAACCAATCTAATTCAACGATATTTGTAAAATTTCATCTAAGAGAGGAGGTCACGTGTGGTGATTCGAGTGTGGTAAGCTCAACCACTGATGTGGCTAAGAGTGTGAATGTTATATTGATTTGTGCTTCATCCATGCAATCCGAAGTTACAAGGCTTAGTAGTACTGAATTGCCCAAGGAGAAAGAAGCGATCGGTTATGAGAGAGAGAAGAATATCCTAGTTCGTGTGGATGCTTATGTGATTCCTCCTTTGCGCAATGCAAACAAGATAACAATGCATAGAATTAAAGGTGTGGATGGAGAAGAAAGAAAGCTAGTTTGGCTAAAGAGGAAGACACAAGATCAATCAAGTTCTCGTGATTGCAGTTCTGTCCACAATGTTCATGAAGTTTTCAACGCCAATTCTAAGGTTTCTAATGCACACAAAATACATATTTAGAAATCTAATGAAGTCTACTTTCCAACGAATCAAACAACGCTTGATTTGAAGCATCCTACACAAAGTTATATCAACTTCATTGGATGCTGCACGAGCGGTCCGGAGAGACGCGCGAGACCTGTCAAACATAAAGAGTCCGAGTATTACAATACAAGTAAGGGTAAAATCCCGACCACACCATAGCTTTCCAAAGATTGAGAAGGATTCCTTTTCAGGTTCCAAATGGATTTGGAAGTCCCGTGAACAAGAAAAGAAAACATATAAAGATTTAAATTCAGTTCGGATTCGGTTCGGGTCAGACAGGAAGTCCAACACTAAAACGCCCATAACTTTCACAAACATAGTCCGATTTGGGTGTTCTTAGACTCATTGGAAAGCTAATTCGAAGCCCCATAAAATGAATAAGGTGCCAGCCAAGGAATCCTCATAGTCACGTCACAAATTGAGAGAGAATCCGGTGGTAGCAGTTTAGACATTTCCTTTTTAGTTCGTATTGGAGTTTGTTTCGGCCTTAGGCCAGATTGTGTGTGAGTTTTAGTCAAAGTCATACATTATGCACCAATATAAAGCCAAGGCCTTAGCCCCATTATAACTTAGGCTATTATATGATAAGTTTTTATGCTTGTGAAATAAAGGAGAAAATTGCCATGATGGTTGTTGACGGTCAAATTGCGTGATTGCAAGGTTTTCTCGTTTGGAGTTTGTTGAGTTGGTGCAAGGCAAGAATAGGAGATTTTTGAAATTGCCCATTAAATCTACAAGGTTCATCTCTTCTAATTCGTGTCTTCTTGCTGAATTCACTGTTTGGGGAGTTCGATGAAGTACTTCTAGTGTGCGCCTTGCATACTAGTGCAAATTGCCCTTATCAAGATTGTTAGCAGCATCAAGACAAGGAGAAGACCTATCCATAGGAACCAAAGGCGAAGGAATCTCGCTGAACGCACCAGAAAAAATCGGGCCATCCCTATGCATCAACTAATTCTTAGTTGGTCCGTTTCAACCACATCAAGACCTACTGCCCTAAGCTCAAGGGCAAGGAGAAGGAGTACTGCAAGCATTCACCGCCTCTAGATGCCAAGCTGAAGAAGCGTAACTACCGCAAGATAGTCCATCGGATCATGTCCTCTCTCGAGCAACTTGGACTCGGGGACCAAGGAGAAGGAGGATGAGCCGCGAGGTAAAAAGGTGAATGACTTCACCAGCATATACTTCAGGTCAAGAACCAATAACATCTCCGATGAGGGTGATCTCTACAGCGACCCTGATGAGGTAAAGCCCACATACGATGATATGTCTTATGCTGTAGTTCACATAGATTATGATCTTAGAAAATACAAAAAGAAAATAAAGAATCTTGATTTCTTGGTTGAGGGCTTGAATGCTGAAATTGGTAGGCTTATATCATTAATTTTTTATGATGATAATTGCAAATCTTGTCTAGTTCTTTATTATGAGTTAGAGAAGCTAAGAATCATTTTTTTAATGTTACTAGTCAGTTTAGAGTAGCACTTGATAACTTGACAACATGGAAGCTTGCTTTACACTTAGCACTACTATTCATACTTATGTTGTTAATGAATTACTAGTCACTAAGGACAATTTTGATAAAATGAAGGATGTATTTCTTGCTGGCTCCTTAGTGTATAACTCTCATGCTAAAACCTCAATCATGTTAATGATAGAATTGCTCAACTAAAGTCTAGCAAATCTGTATGCTTAGTAGCTAGGACATGAATGCTAGTACTTTCCCTTACTCTAGTGTGCTTTGCTAAATTTGAAGCTTAAAAGTGCCACGCAAAGAATTGTTGAATTAACTAATGAGATGATTCACTCCTCTCATGCTCAAATTGCCCAAAGTTAACTACTGAAATTAATGCAATAACTAGAATTCTAAATGACTTCACTGCTAAAGAAAAACATGTGTTATCATATGCATCAAAGAAATCTGATCTTGTTGCATCCATTGCATGTGCTTTCTATGCTGAGATAGGTCAGGATCTACATAATATGCATGAGGTATTTAGAGTTAAGTTTGATCAGTAGATTAGAAAAATTAAGACTGCATCTTGTGTATCATGTGAGTCTCTAAAGTGAGTTAGTTGTTTATAAGGAGAGATATGCTAGAGCGGTGAAGAAGAGTGAGTGTAATTCTTGTGTCACCCTAGCTAAAGAAAATGACTTCCTCAAGAAAACCTTAGAGTGATTCTCTAGTGGCAAAAAGAACATCAACATGATCCTAGACCAGTCTTAGGTGAGTGTTAAGAATAGAGGTCTAGATTTCAATGTCGTTGAGTATTCCAAAAAAATCCACCTCAGGTAGTGAGAGTTCTCAAGAATGGCATGTGTGAATCAGAGACTGAACCTAACAAGACTGTCTTCAAGTCTACTAGCTTTGCACAATCTCCCTCCTGTGTAGTGGATGCTTCTTCTTCAGCAGATCAAACTCCTCATCGAGTCAAGTACCACCGCACCTACTGTGAGAGGGATGACCACTTATTTTAGTTCTGCTTCAGGCGAGCCAAAGAAGAGAAGAAGGATATAGAGATATCCTTGAAAATTAAATGAGTACCTGTAGCCCGTAATGTCCTAGAGCTAGCTTCAGGTCTAGATTTTTTATGATTTCTTTGATGGCTTTAGGTCAGACCCTTGTCTAGGCATAGCTTACCATGAGGGCAGGATAGGTCCACGAGTGCCTACCAGACAGGGTGAGCAACAAGCTTTTGTTAGACCTAGGCGAGAGTTCAGGAGGAGTCTAAGTAGAGCTCGTATGGGGGTGTGTTCTCATGGTGTTCATGCTTTGGCTCATTCTGCATTACCTTCAGCTTATACTTCTACTGTTCAACTTCTAATCTTTGTGTGTCTTGGTACTAGATTCCCAAGTCTTTTATTATTAACTCAAGTACTAAGACCTCGAGGTTTCTTATTTCTATGGTGTAGGTCCGGCAAAGGAGGAAGGAGAAAATATGGCTAGTGTACTCCAATGTTCTCGACACATGATTGGAAATTCAAGATGGTTTTCCTCTCTCACCCGAGCGTCTAACAATGAGTTCATCATATTCAGGGATACTTGTCCAGGACCGTGATGGCCAAGGGCCCAGTCTATGTTAATGAAAACATTATACTCAAGGATGTAGCCCTTGTAAATAAGCTCAAGTACAATTTGCTTTCAGCCTCATAATGGATTGATGGTAGTCTTGATGTGAGTTGTAGGAAGGGTGCTAGTAGAGTTCTAAATCACTCTAGAGATCTGGTCTTTAGGATTTCTCATCTTGGGAGAGTTTTTAGTACTGATTTTGCTGAGTCTTTCTCTTCTAGACTTAGGTGTCTTGTTACTCAGAGTCTAGAGATTTGATTTTCTAGCACCGTAGGTGTCAGACCCGGGTTTTTCAATCCAGAATCTCCTGTGAAACCACTGCACTATTCCCTAGATCAGTAGATAGTGCCCATAGGTACATTGTTGCAGCATTTCATACATCGCATGAATCACAACAGCCCATAATAATATTACATAACTGAGTTGGAATTATGCCACATTGGGCTCATGTTTACATAAGGGCCGGTCAGGCCAAACGTTCACATTACAAAAGCATAACAGCGGAAGTAAAAGCAAGGTAAGGCCTTTAGTCCACAGGCAGTGACTGGGGGTAAATATGTGCCATATGATTATTACCTAAGCTTAAGCAATAATTATAGGCACACGACACCATAGTCTAAATGCCCAGGACCCAAAAAGCGCAGGAACGCCCTAGTTCTTAGCGTTGTTTCCTCCTTCTGCAGCAGGGGCATCTTCATATGCATAATGGCCTTGGGTCCCTGAATCTGGTTTTGGGTAATGCGAGTGTGAGCACAAACCACCGTGCTCAGCTAGCCAATACACAGAATGCAATTAAGATAATATGCATGGCTTATCAAGGAAAGGTTCAGGTTATTTTTATTTGCCATAAATTGCTTTTGAAATATACTACATAGAAATACCCTGAGATCTCGCAGTTTGAACTAAAACATAATATGTGAAAGAATGCAATAGTAATAGCGATCCAGATTCCATCCACCGTTACATGGCCTCTGCACCACATGATTAATCCTTCAATATTATAAGCGCTCACCTTATCACTGGGACGACTCCCAGGGCAACACAAATTAGGGTCTTTCTCTGCCCTCCACTTTTCCAATCCCACCCACAAGGTTTTTGAAATAGAACTGTATCTAGCCAAGTTCCTATGTCCGCCCTTGACCGTGGGCACGACTATTCGAATAGTTTTGACTCTGCAGAGTTTGTACACTTTACCCACAAGAGATAAATCTGCTCGTTGCCCCACAAGACCTTAGCCATGTGGTTGAGTAGATTATCACAAGACTGTTACAATGCATAATCCTACTTGTGGTTACACCCGCTAAGGTCTATCTTCTGTAGGATGCGTACATCCCTCGAGAAGGGTCCCTCGTGAGCCATCACGGGCAAAGGCGGGGATGAGACCATCTATCCCTTTGCTCGTGTTCACACCTTCACGTAACCACACTAGAGCTATGCAAATTAGTTAGCCCTGCCTACATTTTGCCAGCTTGTGGTTGTACTGTTGTACCATGGGAGGTCATCACAAGATTCGGTCCTTAGGGTTATCTGGGTGGTGCTACCACTAACCACACTCTCGTGCACCGCTACACCACACCCCCGATCCATCCACCCAAATATTTAAGCATGTTGAGGTTTTTGGGAACATAAAATATCCTTGTCCAATTACACCAACCATGTACACTATGACTTCCCAAATCAGTTTCTCATAATTTAAAGTAATTCTTGGGATATTTTGGTGCCCCCGAATATCTAAGTACAACTAAGCATGGTATATAATTACGGACTTAGTTTCAAAATATTACTACTTATAGTTTTACTAGAGTGACAAGGTTCGCATGATTGAATATTCCAAGGAAGGCATTATTAACTAACTCATATTTGGGTATGTAGCTAGGGTAATGAAAATCAAGCATATACTTTAGCACATAAAATAACAGCATGCAGTTGATAATTTAAACGAGAGTAAATTGCAGAAATTGTAGGTTCAATATGATCAAAGTATTGACTCGCCTCGGTCATAGTGGGTTTGGTCTTGGTTGTCTTGAGCTTCTAGAGCTGCTGCTTCGGCTTCTTCTTCCTGAGCCTCGTAGGCTAACTATAGAGGGAGGGAGAAGGCAGTTAAGTCGAGCGATAGTAGGGACCAAAACAGAGGAAGCTGAGGGTGGTGGACGGTGGCGAGGTTGCCGGCGAGGGGTGCCGGAGGGCGGTCGGTGATGGGCAAAATGGACTCCTAGCGTCGCGTGGAAGACGATGGAGGGTTCAGTGGGGCCCGAGGAACACCGGAGGCGGGTCGGCGGCGGGCTTGGGACAAGTTTGTCGCCGGCGAGGTGTAGGCCACGAGGAGCTCGGCCGAGCGAAGGGTTGGCATCGTCGAGTTCCTAGGAGGGTTTGGAAGGGGGAAATCGGATTGGCAGGGTGCGGTGCAGCGGCACGCTTGGCGGCCGGCCGTGGGAAGAAAGATGCACCGACGAGCAATGGAGGCACGGGTGGCCGATTGGAGGCTAGGGGAGGGAGAAGGGGTCTGGTGGTGAGGATGGAAGCTACGGGCGGGCTTTATAGGCAACGTGGTGTGCTAGCGTCGAGGACGGCAGTTGGCCGGTCAGGGCGTCGACGCAAGCTTCGGCGTGGCTACAGGGGAGGTGACGAAACGACGTCCGGAGGTGACGCGGCCCGGCATGGGGTGGCGCGTGCGCGGGCAGGCCGTGGTCCGGTAGCTCATGGCCGATGTAAGCGGGCGCAGCTCCGGTCTTCGGCATGGGCCTTGACGCGGAGGGGATGGGCGCCGATGGCTGCAGGCAGTGACGCGACGCTGTGTGGTGATGAGATGGCGCGGGTCTGGTGGTGACGCATGCAGAGTGGCACCGGGGACCGGCGGTCCGAAGGAGGGGCTGCGGGCGAGGTGGGCTGCGACACCGGTTGTCCAAACGGGGCTGCGGCCTGTCGGGACGTCGCGCAGAGGATGGGGAAGGCAGGGGGAGCGGGCCGGCTGGGCTGGGGAGAACGGGAGAAAAAGGGGAACGGCCTGGCTGGGCTGGGTCGGCCAGGCCGAAAGGCCCTTCTTATACATACATACATACATACATACATACATACATACATACATACATACATACATACATACATACATTTTCCATGCCTATTTTTATACATATTTTTATATGTAAAATTTCTCTGAATACATTTCTTTATTACCAATATTCTGGTATCTTGTTATTATTTTTATTACTTTTTTATATTTTCCTGCTTTACTCAATATTTCTTATTGGTTTCGTTTTTCTTTTATTAAGACTTTAAACCAAAAATCCAAGAAAATTTCAACACAGCTCAAATACCAAAACAAATATATTCCAAAAATAATTCAGGGTTTACATAATTCCCGAAATTCAAATTTCCAGGGCGTTACAGTAGGCTTAGACACATTAGTTTTGATGACTTGATATGGGTTAGTAGCATGGATCTGATTAGGAGATTATATAAGCTCAATGGTGGTAAGAATTTAGTTTGCTCTCTCTATTGGTATGGTAAGATGGTTGCTGTTTCACATCACCTCTTACCATGGTCATGATACATAGCCTAGGACAACTCATGCACATGGACACTGTAGGTCCTTTTGGAGTTCAATCAGTAGGAGGGATGTGGTAGTACTAGTCATTGTTAATGATTACTCTAGAAACTCTTAGGTTTACTTCCTGGTATCTAAGAATAAGGCATTTGGTTATTTTAGAAAGTTAGCCATTAGATTATCAATTGATCTTCCAGGAGCCCTTAAGGTCATTAAGAGTGATAATGGTGCTGAATTTAAGAACTCATCTTCTCTTTCTTCTGTGCTAAGCATGGTCTAGAGTATCAGTTATCATCTCCAAAAGTTCTCAGTAGAACGGTGCACTTGAGAGAAAGAACAAGACTTTACTTGAGATGACTAGGAATATGTTAGATGAATCAACCACTTCTAAAAGGTACTGGGCTGAGGCTATTTTCACTATCTGTTATGTGACTAACAGGGTATTCTTGAGAGCCTCATTGTGCAAGACTTCCTATGAGTTAAGATTGGATCATAGGCCTTGTGTGTCTCACTTTAGAGTCTTTGGTTATAAGTGTTTCATTCTTAAACATGGCAACCCTAATAAGTTTGAGTCTAGATCTTCAGATGGGATCTATAGGCTATATTACTCATTCTCGAGGCTATTGTGTGCTTAATATTGAAACTAACAAAATTGTGGAGACCTATGAGATTACTTTTGATAAGTCTTGTCTAGAGACTAGACCAGACATTGTAGGTACATAGGTTCAGGGAGACTCAGAGAACATCTTCCTTGAGGAGTGAAATGAAGAAGATAAGGCTGTTGATCTACTTTCTCTTCAACCAGCTGAAGCACATGCTTCACCTACTTTACCTTCAACTGGACAGTCTGCACCCAATTCTTTCTTAGCACCGTGTGGCTCTACTCCTACCTCCACAACCCATGAGGTAAAAGCCACCTTGACTTCAAGAATGCCTTAACATCTCCAGTGGCGACATCTGTTAGGTCAAATGATTGGAGGTCTTCATGAGCGAGTTGCTCGCTATAGGTTCATCTCTCCTGAATCACATGCTCATTCTACTTTCATTGCCTCTTTTGAGCCCTATGATGTCAACTATGCACTTACTAATGAGTCTTGGATAAATGCCATGCATGAGAAGTTAGAGAACTTTGAGATAAACAATGTCTAGAACTTAATTGAGCCTCCCTATAGTCATAATGTCATAAAAACCAAGTGGATCTTCAAGAACAAATAGAGTGAGGATAGGGTAGTTTTTAGGAATAGGACCATATTTGTAGCTCAAGGTTTTTAGGAATAGGACCATACTTGTAGCTCAAGGCTTCACTCAGACAGAGGGCTTAGACTTTAAGGAAACCTTTGCACCTATTGCTAGGTTAGAAGCCATTATGATTCTCTTAGCATTTGCAACCTCTAAAGGTTTTAGACTCTATCAGATGGATGTTAAGAGTGTTTTTCTTAATGGTTTATCAAAGAAGAAGTCTACATCAAGAAATCTCCTAGGTTTGAGAGCCCAAAGTTCCCAAATCATATCTACAAACTATTGAAAGCCTTATATGGTCTTAAGCAAGCCACTAGAGCATAGTATAATTGGCTTAAGTCATTTATGTTGAAAAATAATTTTCAAATGGGAAAAGTAGATAAGACACTGTTCACCCTCAGACATGGTGATGATCTCCTTCTGGTTATTATCTATGTGGATGACATCATTTTCGGTGGCTCATATCATGCTTTAGTTTCTTAGTTTTGAGACACCATGAATAGGGAGTTCAAGATGAGTATAAGGGGAGAATTGACTTACTTCCTTGGATTCCAAATCAAGTAGACGAAGCAAGGTACATTTGTACATCAAGCCAAGTACACCAAAGATCTGGTTTGATGATTCGACATGGGGAGTAGGAAGCCAATCTCCACCCCATAACTTCTACATCGAGTTTGTATCTAGATGAGGATGGTGAGCCTATTGATTAGGAGTATTGCAGCATGATCGGATCCCTTCTCTACCTCACGATGTCGAGGATAGACATACACTTAATAATATGTCTGTACACTTGATTTCAGGCTTCCCCTTGCCGTATCTCACTGCCAAGCGGTGAAGGGCATTTTCAGGTACCTCTAGTTCACCCTTGAGCTTGGACTTTGGAATTCTTCTTTCTCCTACATCTCTCTTTGTGTTTTCTCATATACAAATTTTTGGAGATTGTGGGATAGATAGAAAGAGTACCTCGAGCACATGTCATTTCTTAGGCACATCTCTTGTCTCTTGGTCTTCTAGGGAGCAGTCTTTTATTACATAGTCTATAGCTGAGACTGAGTATGTAGCTACTGCTAGTAGTTGCTCTCAGATTATTTGGATCTCATCTACTCTCAGGGACTTTGGGTTAGATTTAGATATTGTTCCACACTACTGTGATAACACTAGTGCTATTAATATAGTTAAGAATCTAGTGCAATATTTTAGGACCAAGCACATAGACATCTAGTATCACTTCCTTGGAGACCATATGGAGAATGGGGATGTTGTCATGCACTTTATTGAGTCTAAACTCCAGAATATTGATGTTTTCATAAAACCTTTGGATTCTTCTCATTTTGCCTTCTTGTGGGGAGAGTTGGGGGGTTATTCATTCTATGTGACTAATTTGAGTGGGAGTCCACTTCATTTGCATGCATGTGTAATATATTGTATATTTAACTTCTATTCTTGCATTGTAATATAATATGGAGCTTTGTCCATTATCCATACTCATTATCTATATCTAGTCATGCCTACTTTACTAAACTTTCTTTGTCATGTGCTTACATATGTAGCTTAACTTGTGCCATGACTAGTTCATTTAAAATTATACAACTTGAACTAATGTTGTATGGGCTAGATTTTTTGAAGAGTATAGTTTTAGTGATCATTTTCTAATTCCTACCATAACAAATTTCTTAGTTGGGTTCTGAGAGTAAGTCTAGCCTGGGTAGAGCTTTTTAGTTCTATTGTGAAGTATTTAGTAGCTCTTGCCTTTTCATTTCTTTACATGATCTCAATCATTCTTATAATTGCACCTCGGTATTTCTTTCTCATGAGACTATTTACCACTGTACTTGGCAGGAACTCAAAGGGAGTTATGCATGTCCAAGACCATTTTCTTAAGCTCTCTACTTGATATGGTCGGCAATGGTATGAGATCAATCAAATTGACTAAATAAAATTAATTCAAATTGGTTGAAACTCAGGAGGTAGTTGTAGATGGCTTATAGCCTATAACTTGCTTTACTGAGATAGACCATAACTTGGACTGAAGCTTGAGGAGAAGGTGTAGATGACTCCAAATCTACGACTTGTTCTACCAAGATAAGTCATTTATATTGTCAATTGCGTTGTTCAAGTAGATTTTTAGCTTAAGTGAATCATTTTGGAGCTCCTTATTCTATTTCATGCCTAACTTATAATCTTAGGTCATCTTGAACTTTGTGTTGTCATGACTCAGATTAGGATCTCTCTAGCTATACTTGTGATTTTGAAACAATCTGATATGTTTTTAATCAATGTAATTACTTATAGCTAACCTTGGTTTGCTTTGCTATATATCTTCTTACATGATTCTGGAAGCAAATTAGCATGGCTTGGCCTAATACCTTTTAATTGACTTGGATAATTTTTAAAGCTCCCAATCCAACTTAGATCTGAAAATTACCAAAAAATAGTCATATTTTCCTCTTAGTCTTGATTAACTCCTTCCTTTCATTACTTGATGAATTCATTGTCAAATGGGGGAGAAATTGTGGCAAAAATGCATGAATTGGGCTAAGGGGAAGAAAATGAGGTCACTTTGGATTCTTGAGCTTTATTGCAAATTCTTCATTTGCTTAGCTTCTTTTCACCATGATCAAGGTTAAAATAAACAATTATTCTTTCATATCGACCTAAAGTGATAATTTCTCAAGTTTTAATGACTTTGGAACGCTTATGTTGAAAACTTGCTCTTTCTAGTTTCTTCACTATATTTTCTAGCTTACTTGATCACTTCTTGCTTTAATTCACTTCTTGAACTAATTTGTGTTCTATTTTGTAAATTTCTCTTCTAAATTCTAAAATTAAATCATCTTTGTATTTATGGGAGAATTGCCAATGTGTTCATCATGGGGAAGATTGAGAGACCATGTAAAGGTCTAGAATATATTCGTGATGAACAATTGGTACATTGGCGTTGACACCAATTTTGTTCTGAACTTAAAACATGAATGAATATATATCTAAATAAATAATCACTAAATTAATAAATTATGTTGATAGCTAAAAATCCGTTACAACATAAAACAACTAAAGTTTGAATAAAATTGGCGCACCCGTCCCACCACAAGGACCACGCGATCTTCGACCACATGGGTCTTGACCACGTTGGTTTTCTTCGATGCCAATGTCGTATTTGCCTCACGCGGTCGTGAGCTTCGTGTACTTAGAAGACCCCTTCAAATGCCTTGAGTACTCAGAAGACACGAACTCTCGGAAGACTTCTTCGACCATCTTGTGCGTGGAAGACTTCAACAATTCTCAAAATAAACAGTACTCGAAATGAACAGTACTCAAAAGTGAATAGTGCTCAAAGCAAACAATTGGTCAACCATTATATTTTGACCACGCCGATCGACCATGTGGTTCGACCATGATATTCTGACCACATTGGTCGACCATGATATTTTCGACCACATGGTTCGACCATGATATTTTGACCACGTACTTTGACCATGATTATTTGACCATGTGGGTCAACCATAGTAATTTCAACCACATTGGTCGACCATGATAGTTCGACCATATCAACCAATTATGATATTTTTGACCACATGGTTCGACCATGATATTTCCACCACATGGTTCAACCATAATATTTTCGACCATGTGGTTCGACCATGATATTTCGACCATGATATTTCGATCATGTTGGTCGACCATGATATCTACGACCACGTTGGTTGACCATGATAGTCCGACAAGATAGTTCGACCATGTCGATCGACCATGATATTTTCGACCACGTGGTTCGACCATGATTTTTCGACCACATGGGTTGACCATGATATTTTCGACCACGTGGGTCGACCATGATATTTCTGACCACGTTGGCCGACCATGACATTTTCGACCATGTGGTTCGACCATGATTTTTTTCCACGTGGTTCAATCATGGTATTTTTGACCACATTGTTCAACCATGATTTTTTTGATCACATGGTTCAACCATGATTTTTCGACTACGTGGTTCGACCAAGATATTTTTGACCACGTGGTTAGACCATGATATTTTTGACCACGTTGGTCGACCACGATATTTTCGACCATATGAGTTAACCATGGTATTCTAACCACATGAGTCGACCATGATATTCTAACCACATTGGTTGATCATGATATTTTCGACCATATTAGTCGACCATGATAGTTTAACCATGTTAGTCGACTATAATATTTTTGACCACGTGGTTCAACCATGATATTCCGACCATGTTGCTCGATCATGATATTTTCGACTGCATCGGTCGACCATGATAGTTCGACCATGTCGGTCAACCATGATATTTTCAACCACGTTGGTCGACTATGATAGTTCAACCAGGTTGGTCAATCATGATATTTTTGACCATATGGTTTAACCAAGACATTCTTACCACGTTGGTCAACCATGATATTTCCGACCACATTGGTTGACTATGATAGTTTAACCATGTCAGTCGATCATGGTATTTTCGACTACATGGTTCGACCATGCTATTTAAACCACGTGGTTCAACCATGGTATTTTCGACCACATGGTTCGACTACATGGTTCGACAATGATATTTTGACCACATCATTTGACCATGATTTTTTGAACACATGGGTCGACCATGATATTTTTGACTACGCTAGTCGACCATGATATTTTGACCACATTGGTCGACTAGGACAGTTCAACCACATTGGTCAACCAGGATACTTCGACCACATGCTATCGACCACGTTGTTTTCTTCGATATGCACTGAACGACGCACTGCTCAACCAAATGCATACATGGATATTTTTCCTGTGCTGATAGGAAAGTGGCACCATAACTGCATGCATACAGAAGTTAAGCCCATTCCAATTAAATAATTAATAGTGACTAATGGGGCCACGCTTCAGCCATAACACACAGGAAAGACTCATTTGAACACCACTAGCCCACCTCTTGCACGACCACGAGCGGAGCCAATTGCAGCGCCTGAACTGCCTATTGGCAAAAAAACAAAATCAAACAGAGAAGTTGCAATAACTTCTCTCAAAGCAACCACCCTCTCATCCTTGCTCTATAAATAGGGGTGAAGAGTGAGACGGAGAAAAGATACACGGACATGAATGAAGGAGCTTAGGCAAGAAAAGAAAGTACTGAGCAAGCTCTAGGAGGAGACACGCAAAGTGAACTCGGAAGAAGAAAAAAAGGCGAGAGTAGCCAATCGGGAAAGAATGTGAAGTTATTGCTCTTCTTCCTCCTCTCACCTTCTGCTCCTCGGTTCGGCCATCGTGGTACAATTCAAGTAGCGTTCTCCATATCCACCTTCCCCGTCGCCCTTCGGTTCAGCCATCGCAATACGGATCAAGGTGCTTCGTTTAGTTTATGTTCTAGCTCCTCTTGGTTCAGTCCCGTTAGTAGATACAAACCCAAAGAATGAGTGCTTGATCCCTCGTTTCTTAGGTTCAGTCCCTACAAGTGGATACAAATCAAGGTGAGGTATGAAGACCTCATCTCCTCAGTTCGATCCCTCACAAATGGATATGAACCAAGAATGAGAAGTTGAAAGAGCACCCCACCTTTTCCACTCGGTCCTCCCAAATGGATACAAATTAACAGTGGGTATATGCTGCCAAAAATAAAATATAAAACACAACTTTCACCTGGGTTACACTACATCTACAAGCACAATGCAGCGCTAATAGTAATACAAAGCGGAGTAAAACAATAAAGTATGGAAGAAAGGAAATACTTTCTCTTCGGTTATGTACATACAAGCGCTCAATATTCATGAGCACTATGTAATACTAGACATCTGCATGCACTATAGCTTTGACTATCTCCAAAACCCGGTAGCTACGACTATCTCCAAAATCTCAATAGCTCTAACCATCTGCAAAATTCGGTAGCTACAACCATCTCAAATCTGGTAGCTACGACCATCTGCAAATCTAGTAGCTCTGACTATTTTCAAAATATTGTAGCTAGGACTATCTCCAAAATACCCCAAAAGTAGCTATGACTATCTCCAAGATACAGTATCTATGGTCATCTCCAAAATATTGTAGCTACGACCATCTGCAAACCCAATAGCTACAACCATTTCTAAAACCCGGTAGCTACAACCATCTGCAAATCCGATAGCTACAACCATTTCCAAAACCCGATAGCTATGATCATCTCTAAAATACTGTAGCTACGACCATCTGCAAATCCGATAGCTACGATCATTTTTAAAACCCGATAGCTACGATCATCTCCAAATCCCGTAGCTACGACCATCTACAAATCTGATAGCTATGACCATCTCCAAAATCTGGTAGCTACGACCATCTACAACTATAACCAACAAACCGAGTAAACACCCATCAATGATGACAAGATTGAAGACCATTTTTTCTTATATTTTGTAATTGTTGTATGTTGTATTTTGTTGTAATGCTTATGTTGGGATTCTTAGTTAGGGGTTTTCTCACAAAGAAATGTAATTAACAGAATTTTTCAGTAAATATATTAATTCTGGAGGTAATGGACATGCAATACCTCATTTTTGTATTTCATTTTCAATTAAATTTAATCAACTTGTCTCTAATGACCGAAGATGGGTTGCCGCCCATTGTCCCATCATCAGATTCTGGCACACTTGGTGGGACATATTTTTCCCCTCATCTTTGAATTTCAACATCAAAATGCAACATAAGACATTTAAATTAATCCTATTGCTGAAATATATATATATATATATATATATATATATATATATATATATATATATATATATATATTTGTGTGTGTGTACAAAGAGCTAAGATTTGGTTGACCAAGATATCTTGACCACGTCAATCGACCACGCTAGTTTCGACTACGTTGGGTTCGACCACTTCAACCGACCACGCTAGTTCGACCACGATGGCTCATAAGCGGTTGGGAGTGAGCTCGTCAAAACTTTTCCCAAGCATATTAAGGGCAGCTCCTTCCAAGACTACAACTATGGTTGTGTCATCGACTTCGAAAGGAAAGGCGGTGGTGTTCATCTAAACCCATTGTCCTCAACCAATTGACAAAAGAAAGGCTATGATGGCAGAGCATGCTATATCGATAGAGTATGCTATATCATCATCTCAAGGGAAACCATGTCATGCACAAACTCGACTTCGAGCTGATGCACCGGAGTTCGTCCCTGTGCTAGCCGACAAACCCAGCAGGTCAGTGCCTGAATTGGATCACAAGCGTACGCATCTGTGGGAAGGAGTGTACCTCACTCCTGATGACGTCGAGAGGGGCCACATAAATCCAATAGCTACACTTTCAGATCCTATGTTGTCATCTACTCCAATTCTATGACCTTCTTTTGAAGGATCATTTTCTCCATCGTGGCATCATCATCATCAATGTAATGCTCAATGTGCATGGGTTGATTTCCCTATGGTGATTGACCCTATCATGGCAAATCGTCAATGTGAGCAAGTGGGCAACACTATTTGGAACAAGGTAAGGAAGAATTGCTCAGGAATTCGAGGAAGAATGAATCTCGCCCTGGATGCATATATCACGCGGAGTATCTGCCAGACTCTGAGGGAGATACTTCCAAGCACATCTACATCTGTGAATGATGTCGAGGGTGCCACATGCGGCGAGCAGAAGCCCTCACCAAGTGGCCGGAGTACCAAGAGTTCTTTGAGAAAGACCCTCGGCGATAAAATTATGTCACCTAGGCTGCCTCGTGCACGTGCAAAATAAGCAGCCTACAAGCAAAAGGAGTTGGCAATACGAGTTGACTCTAAATCCAGCAAAATTCAGGTGGCAAAAATCTCCTTCATCAAGACATGGTAGCAAGACCCGAGCAGAGAAGAAGCCAGTAAGCACACTGAAGAAGGCATCGATGATGATGGCTCCCTAGCCGACTCGGAAGAGGGCCTCAAAAAATGCAGTTAAGGTACTTCTCTCAATGCCGGTTGGGGTCACAGAGGTGGCGGACAACACCAGCGAAACGTCCTCAACACCAACACACTTCAAAAGGAAGAAGACCCGAAAGAATGTTATAATGGGTCATCGTCCTGTAACTCCTAGTCAAACAAATTCGGGTGATGAAGAGCATGATTCAAATTACTCAGGGTCTCATAATCCTCTACATAGTGATTCCTCTTCCTCTCCTGAAAATGATTCCCCACATGTTTATGAACTGCGTTCCCGTGGTATTGAACCAAGCTGAGCAGAACAAGTTCTTGTGGTAAATGAAACACATTCAGTTGATGAGCAGCTAGCTCAGCTTATAGTTGCACTTCATTTGATTAGAGATTTTGAAGTTTACACCAAAAGTTATTTTGACTCAAGTTGATTTTCTATTATGGGAACAATGGGAGCGGTCAGACCGGCCCTAAGCCCGATCAGACTGGTAGCTGATATGCTACCAGCTTGTGGCCAGTCAAACCACCCATCAATCAGGTCACACCTCCAATACAGTTAGACTGGTTAGGTGCTGATTTGTGAGATTTTGTTGATTTGGATTGTGTCTTTGTTTAGGCTATCAAATATGATCTTCCTAGCTCTTTAGCTCTGGAGTGAAAGATTTCTGGATACTTGGGGGGGATTTTGAGAAGGCATTATTCACCCTCTATTGTCATAACCAGTCATTAATAAACCTTATTATGCAATGTAATAGATCAAAACTTTGCTTCAATCATGTTTTTGTTTGGGTTCTTTCTTGGTTTTGCTTGTTCCTGAACTAAATTTGGGATTCTGTATTTGTGGGAGTTCTTCCCCGATCTCTTGCTTAAATTATCATGTTAGGACATGTGAGAATAGATTTAAAAACCTTATGCCTTAGATTCTCACGAGCAAGAAATAATTTGAGTTTTATGGTTTTTAGTGTTCTTGTGACATAGATTTGATTCTCTCCAATTTGGTAAACTCGAACCTAAGAACCTTGTGATTCTAGATTGGTTTAGGTTCCTAATACCTTCAACACTCATGCAAAACTTGAATTTGTTTAGACGAGAATTAAGCAAGTTCTTGATATTTTAGTTTTGTCCCGATATGCTTTCGGGTCTGGGAACAAGGACTGATCAGACTGGCCCTGAACCTGTGGATAGACTGGCTAATCTATGATGGTATGACCGGTCTTGTGCTGTTGGTAACTGATTTTGTTGGTTTAGGTCTCTATCATTTATTTGTAAAGCATAGTTGGTACAATCTAAACTTAGTGACTCTCTTATTCACTTGAGTATAGATTTTGAATACCATAAAGAGAAAATCTTTAAACAATCATTCACCACTTCTGATTGATTGCATAGATGCTTAGCAAACACTTTTTATGGACTCCTTGAAACAATACGGGTGTCAACAAGAACACACATCTCGCTCGTTGCACCAGTCATCGGTTGGAAAAGGCTAAGGTACCCTCAAGTCACGTGATAGTTCTAATTTTCATGACGTATTGCGCTGCATTTTTATCAGTGAAATGCTTCGCATAGTAACAATTGTGGCCCACTCTAACTAGTTTACATTCAAAATTCTTTGCTGTAGCTTTTAATTTATTATTAAAATTGTATTGCAACGATTATTAATTTTTTCTAAGAAAAATAAAAAACCGTTATATCTTCACGGATATTACCAAAAAAAGAGAAAAAACCAAAAAATCTAAAAAACAAAATTAGTTAAAATTAGAAGCCGATATATTTCAAGTGACTTTTAGTTTAAATAAGTTAGAAGCTGAAACTGTTTGGAGTGGAATTAACTTCTCACCTTTCATCTACACCTTCTAGTTAAGCTAGATTTAGTGCGCAGTTAGCATACGAAATTTAGCATATATGGAGAAAGTCGCGTGTGTTTCCGGAGCAATCAAATTTAGATTTTTTTAAAAAAAAAAATTTAAAAACCACCCAACCCTTTTTTTCTCGAAAATTTTCGCCGGGCCCGTTTCTTGAAAATTAAGCGACAATCTTTTTATGGATGAACACTAGCGGACAACTTAGGTCGTGAAAAATCTGCACATCACATATCCGAGACGTCATACGAAGCAGATTTTTCTTCCATGTGGACAGCCAAACATGCGTAGCAAGACTTGCTACTACATCACGACAAAGACAGCACAGAACTGGAAATTTTGGATCCGTTTGGAACGTAGGAACCTCAGTTTAATTTCTTTAGAAATTATCGTGTTCCAAATGTTCCAGACTGGACCTTCGATAGGAGCGAACAAAGGCTCTCTACTAGTCCTCTTATCAAACTACATGTTTAACTCTGTCAAAAATTTTGAGCCGAAAGTAAAGCCAATTTGTACAAGATATTTAAGTGACAAACTCTATTTGACTAAACGAACTGATATAAACTCACTAAACATACTAAGGTCAAACAGATAAACAAGTATAGAAAAAAGGCACTTCTTTAGTACAAGTAAATTTATTTTTATAAGTCCTCTGCCCTATCTAACAGTTAACTTGGGTAGCCAGTATGGATACAGATTGCGTACAATCCATTAGCATCACGAAAGAACTAATAACAGCTTTTGCAGGTCTCTTCAAATCGCTTATACATTTTGTTTTGGTACGATGCCATATACACATGAACTAGCAAAATATTGAGGCAATTCATTGATCATGAATTCCTGATTAATTTTGACCTGATAGATTGATCATCATCACACACCAGGCCTATTACTGATTGGGTTGGCCGACTTTCCGAAGAAGAATTGCACCAGTTCACGGTCCAATTGTGCCTGTGTCGAAGTAGAGCGTCGTCCCAGAGGATCCACTTGCTACGCCCTCCATGAGCGCGAACCGCATGTCCTCCGACGGCTTCCAGTGCCTCTTCCTCTGGTTGATGAACCAATTGTTGATCTGCTTTGCGTCAAGGCCAGTCATCGCTGCGAGACTCACCTTATCTTCTTCCTGTCCACACCGCAACATATCAGACATTGGCCATAGTGTACCCAGGTTTCAGTTATAGAAAGGCGGTGCTTCACTGCATTTACCGTAGGATATGGCCAGCGGTAGTGCGTGTTCCACCACTCCAGCAGTGCTGTACGTGCATCCTTCGGTAGTTTCCCTTTCTTCCGCTTCTTTAGGAACTCAGACCGAAGTCGACTGAGGCAGCCACTGTACTTCTTGAGAAGCATTTCCTTGAGTTCATGGTCAGCTAAGCGGGAGCTGTGCTCTTGCCCCATGTCTAGTGCATCAGTTTCCCCAGAGCATTGCTCATCGTCAGAGGACCCCACTATTTCATCTGGTATGGAATTATAAATAAGGATCAAGTCAGAAAAAATCATTTGCACGACATGTACATCAAGTTTACATCAAGTCAGAATTGTAGACAACTACATACGTCCTGAAAATTATGTTTTCATAAGGTAAATGAAAAGACTGAAACAGGCAGAGATGGTCATGATTTTCACAGCAGAAAGTGCTGAGTTGCACTTCACAATGTAATAATCCATTCCCTAGAAAGAGATCATCTTGACAGTTCACAGAACGAAGATACTAGAACTTTTCATAGTTAAATACGTGAAAGCGAATATCATATCAATCAATTGTGTTAAGCTGCAACAATTAGCATGTGTCAACCTAGTTTTGTCATCTGTAGAACATTGTTGGCAACTGACGAAGAAGAAAAGGGGACCAAAATGACCTGTATTGACACAGATTGGTAGGGATCAACTTGAGCACCTCACAGATTGGTAGGGATCAACCTCACAGATTTTCTTTCAAGAACTAGTATCTACCTAAAATCATTTTCATGGGGTGCCAATAATTCACGTGATATATTGATTATTGCACTAAAAAAAAAGAAACTTCTCCTGAACTTCTACAGAAGCAGAAATGTAACAAAAGCTGAAAAGCACACAGTTAGCTGTTTGGATTTCGGACAGTAGCAAGGAAGGGCACAGGCAGAACCAAGGCCATGTTAAACAGTCAACTTGAAGATTTGCAGAGGTCTGTAAGGCTGTAGATTATTTTGCATGACAGCATTCCACAAAGAATACATCCTCACCAAATTCGCTGCTAAATTGGATAGGAAAAAAAGTCTCTCAATAAACACTGAAGCTTAGGACATTTGCTCACTTCAGCCAGACCTTATCCAAATTACAGAGAAGTCTACAAGCACCAAAGTATTGGAGACCACAAATGCCTCATGTATTAAGTCGCCGAAGAAACATTTTTTAAAAAAAAGAATGTGGAAGAAACTTCAGTTCAAAGCATATTGCGGCAGGCACCACATATATATCATTTGTCACCTAAACTCATTAGTCACATATATAATACTACATAAATAAAGCGATCGAACTGTTACACAAATACTACTCATGTTGGCCCAACAACGATTTGACCCATGATGTTCTCATCAGCTCACCAGCGCTTCTTTGGGAGTATTTGAACAGACAACCTCCACAATCTTTGAGCTTCCTATGGTATAATAAGTTATTTATTTGGGAGAATTGTGCAAAACCCTAGAAATTTGATCTTTCAACAACCTTTTCTTCTCAAGCACTTCATTACTTATACAGTTATACCTTCAAGGCATGAACAAACTTACAAGAAGAACTTTTAGTCCGTGCCACAAAAAATCACATTTCAAAAAAAAATGTCATATCCTTTTGCCTTGTTGGTCTCACACCACTAGAATAAAAAATAATAATAACTAAAAAAGGCCATCATTGACTTTACTTTTGAAGAATACCAAAAGGCCCCCACCCCTATTGAATTTTCAAAGGATTTTCTTATTCCAGAGGCAGAAGACCAGTAACACAAAAGGTGATGAGATTTCCAAACTTCTTTTTTCCAGTGGTGAAAAGCAGAATTCACAATAAAAACAGACATAACTGGTAAAATGGGCATATATGAGTCAAATGAGACCAAGATAGCCTCTACCACCTGTCAGTCATCATCGGAGTTCATATGGCACAAAATCATCGGAGTTCATATGGCACAAACCTCTGCCCATAATTCACAATTTTTTTACCAGCCAGGATAAGTTTCCATCAGCAACACGTCTTCTTGCACATTTCCAATGTATATATTATATTATTGCAAGCCATTCTTCCATATAATATTGGGAGGTTAACCTGCCGAAGCCATACAAGATCTATCACATCTTGTGGGGCCTACATTGGAGGTATATTATCCTAGGCAGAAATATGGTTCTTGCTGGTTGTGTCTTTGTAGAGTTATTAATTTAGTAAAATTAATAATCTCTCCTTGAGATGTACAAGCCAATAGCTGTTTTTTTGACACAGAAGTCAATAAGCTTACTGGGTCTTTCCATCTAGTTCATATTTGGTGGTATCCGGCTGTACTCTATTTCAGCTGTAAGAGTCTCCTAAGTGTAATTTAGTCCTATCGCCTCGCCGTTCACAGGGGGCGCTCTTGGATCCTTTTTATCTATCTATCAATGGAAAGATGCGCAGCTCTCCTGCGTATTCTCAAAAAAAAAAGTTCATATTCAAGCATGTTATTAGTTCATTAGAATGACTAACAGCATCAAAAGCATGCGGTGAGCCACCTAAGGAACACAGCATGCCAAGGCCAGAGCAGTGATGTCTCTAGTATTTTGCAAGAATAAAATTCAGTTAAATACAAACCAGCAAATCTATTGAAAAATTGACGTGAAATACCTTCAGAGGCAGTGTTCCATGGCAAATATGAGATAAGCTAGACAATCAAGATGTTCCATGGCAAATATGAGATAAGCTAGACAATCAGGATTTAGGGGTTCCTATTCCTAAGCAATGTACCTTAGCAGATACATCAAAAGATCATTATCTCACAAAGCTTATTTGAAAAATATAAAGCAATGTACCTTTTTTTTTACATTATTGGTTGGGTAATCTTTGTGCATTTTCACGTGATCTAAGAGTGTTTTTCCAAAGATGTAAAGATAATATGCAGAATCAAACACGTTATCAGTCTTTCAAACCATATAATTTCATGAGTTTATATAGACACATGTATAAAGAGCAAGCACGTTTAAAAATCAGCATGCCTGTAATCTGCCAATCAACCCTAGCAAATTAGTTGTTTAAGGACTGCCAAACACATGCACACACAAATAACGATTTCTTTCTATGAATATGATTACCATTTTTATATATGCAGTTGACCTCTACCATAGATTTAAAGATATAGGGTATGTATCTCCATTATTAGATCTCAATATACAAGAATCCTCACAGACTGCAGAAGTTGGATCAAAACGTCAATGCTGTATCAGAAAAATGGGACACCACAAGGCCTTGTCAAATCAAAACATAGCATTGTTGTCTCGCAAAATATTGCTACCGAGAACCCCAACCAAACAATAGAGTCCCGTGTATGCATTTTATTTTTTTTATTTTAATGCCTGTCTCTCTTCTGATGTTTTTGGCAAGGATTTGACTGGAACTGACCAGAAAGCAAATTCATCTTTATAGTTCCAATAAAATCGCTTTATTTATTGCAAAACTCCATATAAGTTTTAGTTGTCCAGGAAGATGAAGAACTTTACTTCAGAAAATAACATCTTAATTATGCCCCTTCATGCTAAGTTGCTCATCCTTAATGGCATTGTACTAAAGCACTGAGGACACGAAAGATAACAAAAACTGGCCCAGCTGAAAGTAATATATACTGCTTGTCGGTAGCATCAAATGCTTTTTGCATGCCTACAATATCCCATACATCATCAGAAACCATGTGCTTCTAAAGGCTCTATCGGTGTTCATGACTTCAACTCATCCGTTTACGGTGGGAAAAACCGCGGTTATCTCCATAAAATAGTGGATCTCGATGGCCATAGTGTTAGAAGATGTGGGCGTACGACGCAAGACGAAGATGTCTCCGTTTCTTGTTTGAGTCGTGTTGAGTAGATGTCCACAAGATGTGGCGCATGCCGTGGACCTGAGCGAGTCAAAGTCATGTGATGCGCGGCGTGCCGTGTGCACGGTAACGTAGCTGAGTTAAGATAGGTGATCAGTTAGTTGCATAGATGGTTGATTAGTTAGCCGTGCATGGAATGGCTTAGGACACTGTTAGTTTGTTGCATGCTGATAATATAGAGTTGCTGAGTTCTGTTGGTGTGTGAGTCATGTGCCCTCCATGTATTGGCCAAGTTAATGCATCGAGTAAGGTGAAAAGGAGAAAAAATGTGGCACCAAAGTTCCTTGTGTTGTTCCGTGTTCCTCTCCTTCATGTGGATTCTGTTGTGTGCGCGTGTGAAACAGCTATAGAGAGCGAGCGACTCAGTTCCAAGTTCCAACATGTAGTTCCATATTTCCTAGTCAAATATTGGTCAACATTATTATTCTTTGACTCCCCATCCATAATGCACGCTGCATGAGCAAAAGAAACCGCACGACGAGAAATTACCACTACCGTGGTGATACTGATACGTCTTGTCAAAGTACAACAACGGAGTCCCGCAAGATATCTCCTAAACACGAGCTCTAATAAAAAGCCTTTTTTTACAAGAACTTTCACCACTGGAGTACCGGTCTGGTAGCAACCTGCAAGCAGCTACCTCGCAAGCAAGAGCGAGATTCTCTCTTTTGGCAAAAGCCATCCAATCCAAGCAAGCTCCCTCCCCCACCACAGCATTCTCAAGTTCCATCAACGAGAGCATAGCTACTAAAGGCTAGCTAGAGAGAGAGAGAGAGAGAGGCAAAGGGTAGATAGAGATGAGATGGCTGGATAGAGAGAGAAAGAGGAAGAAGCCTAGCTACAACCTTGGACAAAACCCTACACAAGCATCCTCCCAATGCTTTACTCCACCCCTGGCGGCCTGGCCGCCCTCTGACAGTCTGCGCCCCATTTGCATGGACACGATTTGACCTCTCAAGAACACACACGCACATACATATACACATACACACACGAATACCTTCAGAGGGTACCTTTTTCAATACACCACAACAAGACATACACACTTACAAAACCAATGTGCAACACGATGCAATGTGTCATCTAAAATATGCAATGGCAACTTGTTACTACCGTGTATCTTGGACACGAGCTTTATACGTGCGTGCGCGCAAGCATGCGAAAATTGAGATGGGTGAGCGGCGATTGGTTTCGTTACCGGAGTGCGTTGCGGTGGCGGCCGGCGAGCTGCCCCCGCTGCAGAGGTTGCTGAGCTGCGTCTGGATGCTGCTGAGGAACGACGCGGCCTCGTCGAACGGCCGCGACAGCTCCTCCTTGTACCGCACCAGCAACCGGCAGTACGACTCCTGGAATCACACACACACACACCCCATGTAAACATGTAATAACAATCAGAAGCAAATCATGCGGCAAATCTAGTTGCCGCCACAAATCACACACATACACAAGTAGCTAGATATATATACACGACACTAATCAAAAGAGCGAACCATGAACTCGTCGAGCTCGGGATCGACGCCGATCTCCCCGGCGCAGCTGCCGGCGCCGGCGCGTCTCTCCCGGCCGATCTCCTCCAGCAGCGACGCCACCTCCGGAGGCGCCCCCACCTGAAATCAAGAAACCACACTCATGTAGACGCATACACGTACGCAAATACGCATCCTCGTTCTTCACCATACCACCTCTCGCCGACGTCTTTTCCTCAATTCTTAGCATGGGCAACTCTCAAGAACACGCAAAAATCTCACGTAGGCGTACCTTGCGGCATTCGATGTAGGCGGAGAGGAGAGAGGGGTAGCGCGGGTGGCTGGCAATCTGCGCCTTCATGAGCTCCGTCAGATCCGACGGCGAGGACCCGCCGACGATGCCGACGCCGGACGCCTCGCTCGCCGCGCCACCGACGCGCGAGATCCCCGGGTGGATGCTGTACAGATCCTCCATGTAGTAGCAGCGGCAGCAGCTCACCTACGCATCACAACTATATATGAACTATATGTGCACAAGTGGTAATCTGGTACCACTGTAGTGAGTGGTAGTGGTTCTTGTGTTGGAGTTCCAAGTAAGTCTAGAGGGGGGCAGGAAGGCAGAGGCCTATGGAGGATTTAGCAGCTCTTTGCACTGCAGCCGGAGCGGAGAAGCTGCAGGTGCAGGTGCAGCAGCAGCTTGTCTGCAGGGGCATACATGGGAGCCCAGGAGCCGAGGATGGATGGGAGGAGAGAGGGGTGAGAGAGAGATTGGGAAAGAGAGGGTGTGGAGTATTATATGTGGAAAAAGGTTGGGAGGGGTGAAGTATTTCATTTGACTGTATTTTTGAGGAGAGAGATTGGGAGGGTTGTTATTGATTTGTTAATTTGCATGGTTGGGCCCTTGTGTGAGCTGGGATTTGGGGGGACGCCCGATCTAGAAGGATCGAGACAGAGTTGATCACCACGTGAATTGGATATAGTTTTCTCCTATAGGGTTATCCCTTTCAATTGACAGTTTTTATAAATTTGTCATTTGTTTTTTAATCATAAAGTTTATAATACAATATTGTCGATATGTTTCATCCCATATCTAAATAGAAAATTTTATTTTAAGAGAATCATTGATGTTGAAACAAACCATGTTAGCAAGAAAGTTACATAACGAGAAAATTGCATCATACTAGTGAGGGATTATAATTTTTGGATTTTGTCGTATCATAGTCTCCTTTTTTAGAAGAATTATTGTAGAGTAAATTATATTGTAACTCTTTGAAATTGTGCGATTGTCTCACTTGACTCCTTGAACTTGTAAATTACTCCGTGGGCTTCCTAAACTTGCGACAGTTTGTACCGTAGGTCTATTTCGTTGTTTTCTAATAGATTCGATCAAGTTGGCATCCTACATGGTTGAGGTGGCGATGCAAACTGGTGAGATGGAGAAAATGGCCACGTGAATGTCATGTGACCATGCAGTTCGTCAAAAAATGAGGAAAAAATCGAGCTCCATGCGCTATTGACGAGCGAGAAGGGATGGTTGCGGTAGCCTCGGGATCCGTTGGTGTGCAAGGCAAGCTGGCGGGTGTCGAGTAGCTAGCGGGTGCGGTTGGCAATTGCAAATTCCCAAGCACCCCAAACGCAACGGCACTAGAGAACAATGGCAATAGGGACGATAGTGTGTTGGTGCAGTGACAACGATGGGACAACACTGGTGATTTCGATGTTGATGAGAACAGTAGCTCCGCCACTTGGACCTGGAGCATCTAGTCTCCCAATTTCTTGACAAATGCACAAGGAAGGATCAAACATCACCACTAGTGTCACCCGATAATCGGTTGTGACTAACCATTTTGTTCCTGTTATTCTAGTGAGCCTTTTAAAAAACTGACTATGTCATGCTGTATTCCATCTCCTCCTCCTTCACTTTTCCAAGTTAATTTGATTTCTGCTCACGCAGAGCGACGAATTAGCCATTTTCTTCCTCGCCTCCGAGTTGGTTTCGCCTACTGCCATTCGTTATCTGTAGTGAGCCTTGATCCAATTGCTTCGCACACAAGCACAGGAGCTACTTCGACAGTAGGAGGGCTGCCTAGCATAGGAACGGCATGGCTTCCTACTGATTTTTCGAGATGCCGTACCTTTCCATCTAATCTCTGACATACCTTTGCATTTTATCTCTAAGAGATGTCGTAATGTCTTCTCGTAGTCATGTCTCGTGCTCAGCTTTGGCTCTCTTCTTACTCCACTATGCTTTAGAGTCCTCTGAAAAAACATGTTTCTAAGGAACATAAAGACCAAGACCTCTCGTGCAACCTGAGTGCTCCTTGATTCCCAGGGCCACAAAAAGTATATCTCTCTCCATGAGAGCCTAGAATAAACCTTTGAAAGATTATATACTCAGCACTTCCTCAAGAACCCAACATGTTATTTCACTCCCTATGAAGTTATAGAGTAATTACAAACTAGGTAGTTCGATATCTTACCAGATGGTAGGACACTTCCTCGTTTGTGGGGTTTCGAAAGGATATGGCCCTGACGTCACAGTAGATGACCTCGCTTTTATCTCGTTTCGGGTGCTCTCATCAGGGATCCTAGCAAATGGCGGGGAGATGTCCCGCTAGATTGCCTACTCGTCTTTCTTCCTCCAATGTGGGATTTTACCTGCATACTCATCAGTGCCGAGTCTGTGGGGTACGTGTTTTTTTGCCTGAAGGGCCCTATGCGCTGCACTTTCACTCCTACAATTATCTATCGTCTTCATTACCACAAACTCTTACCTTTGCGGTTCCAGGAATAGATACTTGTGGAAGGGTGTCAAATCCTTCTCCACGTATTGCTTGACAAGCAGGCTCTTGAAGTTCTTCCACGCTTTGCACGCTACTAGCAACGCATGTCTTTGCACGAAGGCCTTGTGTTCTTCTGGTATCTCAAACGATCAAATAACTTCCATCACCAGTTCACTTTTTTGAATTTTGGTCACATTCTTCCATGAATCGAAAGTGATCTCAATCCATTCCTGTGCAACTATTCCAACTATTCTTCATAATGCGGACACTGCTCGGTAAGGATTGAGAGGGGTCCCAGATGCATGGACATCCGTGATGGTAAATCAGCCCTTGGGCCTTTTTTGATAGTCCTCTTCCTTTTTGGGTTTTCTAGAGAACGGTGTATCACACGCATCTGGTGACGATGTTGAAGAATGAGCAGACGATATCTTCAAAAGATAATAGAAGTGAGCAATTCTAGTGGTCTTCTTGAGCCCAATTCTTGGTGAATTTAGAATATGTTTCAAAAATCAATGTGCCAAGTAACCCCTCGAGCCAAGTTTTACTTTCTCATGAATATACATATGTAAATCTATTATTTAATGATTACCACAGTTTAGATTCAGTTGCTACATGAATCCCAATTTGTTGAACATTATTTTCCATGTCTCTTATTTCAAAGCCTATCCTTTAAGGAGAAAATGAAAATAAAAGTAACCCTTCAAGCAATATGAAAAGTGGTTTCAGCAATATTTTCATATTAATTTCAATTATAATCAAGCACAATAAAGTATAAACACAGCACTATGAAAACGACATGAATATATATGTATTATCTCTCAAAACAGATAAACTATTCAGGATATTAACATACGGCAATATGCTAAATAGTACACAAAAGTAGGCATTGAAAATGTGCATAATGCATAGATTATGTTTTTGCTCTTAGGTGAGGAGTTACGTAAGTTCTAAACTTGTCCTTCTTCCACTCTTGTCAATATTTCAATGATAACAATGACAATTTCTCAAAAATTCTACATATTTTGTCTAATTGAATATTACCTCAGTGTAGTATCAATGTTAAGAGTATTTAAAATCAACATATTTTGATAGAAATCATAAAAGAATAACATATATGAGCTACTGTAGAACCAACATATATTCGGCAAAGGCAAAGGACAGTAGTAAGTAATACTGAGTAGGAGACTAAGGACTAGCTATGACAAAGCTTCTGACTACATTGCACAGAAGTATACAACTAGCAAATATGAACTCAAACTAGCAGAATAATCCTAGATTGTCACTGAGAATTTAATCTTGACAAATTTCCTTATTGAGCAATCAAAAATCCATAATCTGTCATGCAATAGTTCTCCCAGTGCGAGCCAGCAATCATATTTCAGAGACAATAAACAGAGAAACTAGCATGGCTAACTAATGCACAATTAGATCTCACAGAAAAATCAAGAACATAGAGTAAAGCTCACTATGCGGCTCGGGGAGGCAGCGTGCTCGGGGGACATGCCGTCGGGCTCCAGGGAGGCGGTGTGTTCAGGGGAGGTGGAGGGCACCGGGCGCGGGAGAGGAGGGCCGCTGGAGTCAGGGGAGGTGGCAATGGGCTAAGGGGACGCGGCGTCGGGCTCCGGGGAGGCGGTGTGCTCGGGGGAGGAGGAAGGCACCAGGCGCGGGGGAGGAGGGCCGTCAGAGTCTGGGGAAGCAGCGACGAGCTCGGGGGAGGCGGCGACGTTAAGTGGGGGCTAGGGTGTAGCATTAGTACAATGGGAAAAACCCTAGAACGTAATATATATAGGGGAATAATCACAGACGGTTCTAGTTCAGAACCGTCTATGATAGTTATCATCTCAGACGGTTCTAAATAAAAACCATCTGTAATAATAAAATATCGCAGATGGTTTTAATTTAGAATTGTTTGTGATTATAAATATCATAGACGATTTTAATTTGAAACCGTCTGTGATGATCCCTACTCACATCCACATATATATCACATATTCTTATACACATAAATGCAAATTCACATATATATCACACATTCTCATATACATAAATGCAAATTCACATATATACCACGCATTCTCATATACATAAATGCAAATTCACATATATACCACACATTCTCATATACATAAATACAAATTCACACACACATATCACACATTCTTATATACATATTTGCAAATTCACACACACACACACACACATATATATGACATATTCTCATACACATATATAAATACAAATACATAATATATGTCACATAAACTTTTCATTCATCATTCCACTTGCTTATTTTCTTTAAAAATTAGCCCTCTATGATGATCGACACTTATATAATCTGCTCTTCACCACGACTGGTCCAATGTTCATACCCCTTTTTGAATCCCATTTGAATCAAGTGCGCTTCAATCTGCACTTGGTTCTTAAACATTTTTAGATTCTCGTAGTCAATACATGGATGGTACATATATTCCACCCTCTTATTTAACATATCCTCCTCGATAGCTCTGTAAAAGCAGACACGCCATTAATGTACTCTTCACTCACACGGTTCCCAGCGTACATCCAGATTCGGTCCTACGTTACGCATATAACATTTAGTATTAAATATTGAATTAATTAATTAGTGTACAATATATATATACACACACACAAGATCTAAAGTAGCTATATGTAATTTCTCAACTGTCAATGCGTCGAATTTTTAGGAATACTGTCAACGAGATTTGATAAAGAAAACAAATATACATGTAATTTCCTTTTCGGTTGTGCAATTTGTAAGTTGCCTGATTTTCCTCATCTTTGGATATCTAATTCTGATTTTGCTTCAATGGTTCCAAAGTCATTTTCTATGAATCATTTTGCGCATGTTTTGTAAGAAAATAGCTATATGTAGCAAAAAATAATTAATTAAATTGAATTAAGTAGAAATAGACTATGAATTGATTAAACCCTAAACTATGCTAAATGTAAATAATTTTCTCTCTACATCAAGCCAGCTTGATCTAAATCATCTTCAATTCTTCTTTCACCAAAAACTGAGGTGCTGTTGAGAATTTGCACATTCCCATCGATACTTTAGAAATTAGCAAAACCACCCTATCTCTGAATGAAATACTCAAACACAAGAGTACGCTTACTTGCAAGAGTCAAAATAGTTGAAATAGCGGTGGAGGTGCCATGCCTGTCATTCACTGCTTTGTTAAATGCATGTGTTCATGTCGACTGTGGTTGATATTTTTTGATTCTAGTATATACATTTATACGAACGAATTGAATGTTGATAATTTAATATGCCACTTTGAAAAGATTTTTTCGATAAGCCATTTTAAAATAATGAGGAAGAAGCTATCTTATTTATTTATTTAGAGAAAGTTATTAGCTATAAAACATAAGTTGAAATAAACAGGTCCATTCACTGAAAGCGTGAGCAACGAGTGGCAAAGGACGGTGAGGACTTTTCCCCCCTAGCGGCGCTTTGGCAGAATCAACATACGGAGGGTTCGGGCGAAATGACAAATCTAATCTAACGCAAGAGCATTTTTCCGTGCGGTTGCGACGACCTGATTCTCTTACCACAGCAACCTTTATTTTTGGGTCAAGAACATGTGAGAGGAATGCAAATGCATGCCATTCGATTAAAACAAAAAAAAAAGGTTCAGTACAAATAAAACAACCAGCCATGCATGCACCCTTTTTCAAAGAAAAGGAAAAAAAAAACAGTACGCATGCCTAGGCTACTGCATTATACAATGGTACACCCAGCACAAAAATTGAGCGGGAGCACCCAATCCGTAACGCATGAGTAGAGGCACCTCTAATAAGCTGAGTGAAAATGCAAGTACTAAGACATTTGGTTACCCATTAAAAATTCAAAATGCTCGATTGGGCTGAAAAGCTGTAGCTTATGGCTGAAATTGTACTGTAACGGCTAAAATTTTACTGTAGCTGAAGGTGACTTATTTAGCGTAATTAAATTTAAAAAATTTTAAAAATAGAAAAAAATATGTTAGCTCATTACAAACAACGCGAATGAATAGGGGAAAAAGAACCGGCAAAAAAGCTCAAAAGAGACAAAAGTTCAGAAAAAGACGAAATTTATGAATAGTAAAAAATAAGCCAGAAGCTGAAACTGAAATGAGCGGGACCTTAAGTAGGGGTAGAGACCCACTTGGCTCTCTGTAGGATCGGAAATGGCAACAGAGAAGGGGTGAATAGTGTCTTTTAAAAATCGCCCTTCAAACTATCCACAAACGAATTTTCTCTCCGATAGCTATGAAAGTTATGAAGAAGATGATTCAAGCTCTCTAGAAATCCATTCTGAATGGGCATGAGAAAAACATAAATAAGAACAGAGCAAATCAGAGTGCTGTACTCAAACAGACCTTAAGGTCGGTCTGACCGCCATGACTGGGCCGGTCAGACCGCCCTTGTGGCACCGATCAGACCGCTTTTGCTGGGCCGGTCAGATTGCCTTTGTCGGGCCGGTCAGATCGCCTTGGTCAGGCCGGTCAGACCGCCACAGCGCCTCCGGTCTGACCACTAGGGTGAGCGGTCAGACCGCCCCCTTCCATCCGGTCAGACCGCCAGTATAAAATCGGTCTGACCGGGCCTTGGTTCAGAGAACAGCGAAGGCTGAAATTTAGACACTAAGAACTGAAAACTTCAGACAACAGGGAAATTGTCGAACTTTAGCTAATCCTCTCAGGCTGAAAGAAAAGGACTTTAATCTAAATAGCAAGAGGACCTAGGGAGCCAAGGTATGCAACCAAAGGGGCAAGGAATCAACTTTTGAGCAAAAAATCTGAAGATTGAATTGAAAATGAGACTGATTTCCAAATTACTCATTATTCTCACTTCTTTTGCTCATGAACCTTTGCATTTAGCTAAGCAATGACCTCAGGGCTTGAAAACACAAATCATTAGCTACCATTTCACTGAGAGAATCAAGGAACCGAGCATCCGCTGCCTTCAAACCCTAGAAGTGCTAAAGCAGAGGAAATGAAACGCATGTATGAAAAAGAGGGATTCTTTGATCCAACCACTTTGCTCTTATGAACTAACTGACCAAATGGTCTTGATGCATATTCCCATCACAGAGCAATCCATTTGGCAACTAAACAATCAAGAATCCAACTCTAAATCACAAGAACTAAGGAAAACAATGAAACATAGACAAAACACAGACAGGAAGACAGGAAGCCAAATCATCTCAATCACATCATTTCTCATATCGATTAGGAGATATGAATGATTACAAGCAAGAGTTCTACATCCCCATACGCAATTGAGGAGAAAAGTTTCTCATCTCACTACATGATTCTCTCCAGAGTACACACACTCAAGAACTCACGCAGGAGAACACACACAGGCTGCTTCCTTGCTTGACTTACTTTCCAGAGCCTCCTCCACACCACATATGAAGGCAAGAGCTCACCCTCTAATAGCAAATCAAGAAAGGTCAGCCCAAACCCACTCCATACCCCACACACAAATGAGGCAATAGTCAAAGCTCAGGAATTGGAGGGAAAAACAGCCCCTCCACTCATGGCTTGAGTCAATTCTCCAAATAGCCCCCCAAGCATCTTCCCGGAAGCTTCCTGCAACGGGTACCTTGACCGTTTGGACCTCGACTCCTCCCTGAGTCTATTCCCGGTCCGCGTCACTGCACACGACCACACCCGGCATCCTGACCGTCTGGACCTCCGACTACACCTGAGTCTAGTCCCGGTCCACCTCGCCGCTACCCGTCGTGTCCACCCGACTCCGACCGACTGGACCTCTGACTCCACCTGAGTCTAGTCCTGGTCTGTTCTGTTGCACACGACCGCAACCGACATCTAACCGTCTGGACCTCCGACTCCTCCCTGAGCCTAGTCCCGGTCCACTCGTCGTTGCCCGTCGTGTCCTCCACCGGTAGCTCCAGCTCTGGTTCCTCGTCTCCCGACTCGCAACCACCTCAGCAATCTCGATCATCTTCGGCATCCCTGACCGTCTGACTTCAACACCTCCTATGCCTAGTCCCGGTCCTCCTCGCCTCACCATGACCTAGCTCCGAAGTCCTGCAGTCACACAGATAAGCAAACCGTCACATAGCACCGCACGAAACAGCATAATCAATAATAGCATTAGTAAAAGGTACTCAACCCTAGAATACCCAAAATAAACTCAAACTCTCTAACACAACCGTCAATTACTCATCACATACATGGGGATACCTCCACATGGTCTCTCACTCTCTGTCGCTCCTGGGTACACCAACCGATGCATGCTTACATAAGCCAATGATACGGATGCCAAATCACCTAGACGTGTATAGTCCCAGAGGCTGTAACGGAGACAAAGCCAAATTTAATATTGTTGCATACTTATATTTATAAAACTAATCGTATATATACTGTATTTACAAAAATAGCATTTCTGCTGTTCGATGGGTGGGCAGCATCACCGACAAGGCGACACGTGGCAAGACTGCTGGCGGCAGACACCTGCCGCCCCGCCAGCAGATGGCAGGCAGCCTACCATCTGGTGGGGGGACGGTAGGCCCTGCCTGCCGTCCGGTGAGGGAGCGGCAGGTGATTAAGCTGGCTAATTAGCTGCTTTAATTACTTGCCCTAATTGTTTTTTTGCGTTTAGTGTTTGTTTGAATTTTTAAATATAACAAATGAGATAAAAAAATTACAAAAATTTATATACAACCTCTCGACGTAACGTAACTTGTAATGTAATTTTTGAGTAATTTTATCCATTGTGAATATTGCTCAAAAATTCATACAATTTCGATATTTGTAAGAGTTTTTACATATAGCAAACGAACTCCAAAAATTACGAAATGTTATGTGAAGCCTTCTGACATAGTCATAGTTATTGTGTAATTTTTTTGGGAATTTTATGTGATCCAAATGTTTCACGTTTAGTTGGGATAATTTAATCATGAATTTACAAATATTTCACAATTGTTTACAATTTTATATATTAGGAATACTTGTACAAGTAAAAGTAATTATAGTAGTACAAACAATGCATTACACTGGATGCGATATGGCTCACCCATCTGAGCCACTGCTACCTCCTCGCCGCGTCTGCCTCCCCGTATGTGACATTGTCTTCCGTTGAGCACAAGCATGTCCCATGGGGTACGTCAGTTGGTCTGGAGGTTGCGTCTCGGGTCGAAGGAGGTATGGAGACCATTCTATTTGCTCAGTGGCCAACTGTGGTCCAGTAGGCTTAGGTACAGTAGGTTGGATCCAGTAATGGTCAAAGTCCTCCAGCTAAGACATGCCGAACTGCGAGTTGTCCGCAATAATGTCATAAATGAAGGGCTATAGAAATCCCCCTCGTGGTGTGATGGAACTCTGCCCACTGAAGTTTCCAAACCCTAGGTATGCTGTGAATGCTGAGCTCTGCCTTGCGTATGTTGCAAACCCTAGCACCGTGTACTGCTTTCTGGAAGCATCTGGGAGGCCCGTGTCGTCATCGGTGGACTCATCGTCACCCCATGTTGAAATGGAGGCTGCAAGATGAAACGATATTAATCACAATAAATATTTTGGATGTACAATGCGAATCTCATACCTTCCAAATGTGCAGCGAAGATGAACAACGTAGAGCGGTAGTCTGTGCAGGTGGTGCGGACGTCAAAGTGATGCATCTCGACGATAGACCTGCGGTAGGAGAACACCATGATGTTAGTGGAACACAATGCCTAATAGGAAAATAAAATGTAGGTTCGTACGTAAGTTACCTCCTTGTCGGTACGACGCACGAATGGTCAGCGGCTAGTACTTGATGCCAGGCATACTCAGTATATTGCGATGGCCGGCCGAACTTGCTAGGTCGTGATGACTTGGCTGGTGAGCATGGTGCCCCCATAGGGTGGCTCTTGTGCACAATGTGATCCGTGGAATGACTGCAGCTTAGGTTGTGCACTATTTTTTTGGTCTGCTTTAGGATGAACTTCATAGTCTTCTGTAGGGTCGGTGGTGTCTCTGGGCTGCTGATGGTGGTCTCCGACGCGCTTACGACACGCTGCGCCTGCTCCAACTGAAGTGACATACGAAACATGTCCAGTAACGACTAGTATAAATTTCTTTAATGAAACGATAAGATATTTAAACCGCCTTACACTGTCATGCCGCCGTGAAGCGCTGTGGGGATTTATCGAGCGTTATAGACTTTCCTCATGCGTGATTTGCTCGGAGTGATCTGGTGGAGGAATGGTGAGTCTGCTGTGTGATCGGGGTACTTACCACTCCAGGTACTCATCGTACGTCTGGACATTGTACGGACGCTACTCCATGACGACATCGACGTGCACCCTGTTCATCCATGCCGTCGTCCATTGTTGCTACAGTGCCAGCCAGTCTGTATCATACCGACCAGCCCTTGATTGTCTGGATTTCCAAAATCATCGATGTTACATAGCAAGACATACAAAGAGTACATATTAGTCGGATGGAGTATGACTCACCAGTGTACGGCTTGCGGTAGGAACCTGCTGTCCAGAGGGGGCGCGACTTAGTACAAACTAAACTGTCGCATAACGCGATGTGGCGCGTAAGCCTCCACCATGTATGAGAACACCAGATGGTGTGTCGTTGTCCATAGCTCTACGTCCTCCAAGCATTGTAGGGATAGCCCGTGCGGCGATACACGATGCACAAAATCTATAGTCCATGGACCCCATATGACATCGCTGTCATGCAACGACTCGAACTATTGTGCCATAGCAAGTAGCACCTCGACGATTTTCCCTTCACCCACCGCAGACGGGCAACAGTCCATTGGATGCCCATAATGAGCCTATCTGTCATGTCGGCGAACTCGCCGAATGGGTGCACTGGCGTCACGATGGTCGGACGTCCGGTAGGGAATTGCTCCTAACTCCACAGCTGTAGGAGCACATAACAGATAGCCAAATTGGGGGTTCCAATAGTGCCGCGCTGGCAAGCGTTACATAACTCCCGATACGTGGTGCACAGAACCGCTGATCCCCAGCTAAACCGATATCATTGTGTGTGGCTGAAAACATGCTCCAACCAAAGAGCTGAATAAGAAACATGCTCTAGCACCCATGGATCCCTCCCTCCGCACCTTGAAGGGCGAAAGGCCAACTACATCACCTGTCATCCATGAGTGGCAATGGTGTTTCTCATCGTATGAGTGTTCGAGAAGCTCCGATAAAACCATGCCATCTAATACATAGGACAGACTAAATATTAGTGTAAAGATTAATAATAATAGTAAAACTTATTTTATAATACAAACTACATTAATTATGACTAATTAAATAACATTAATTATGACCAGGACTATGGGAATAACGTCGAAAGCATGCTATAAAAAATTATCTATCTTTCGGGAGAAGCAATCAGCACTGCCACGTCCTTAATGGGTTATGCACTGCCTTCTATAAAAAATTAGCTATGCACTCGTAATGTTGAGAGTACCTTTCAACAAATGGGACAGACGAAATATTAGTGCGAAGATTGATAATGACATCAACATACTACAAGTCAGTGATTATATGCATATTACTACATACGAATACTTTATTAATTTCCGATAATTTGATTACTCATCCGAAAAAAATGATGAGCCATTCATTACCGTCGTCCCTACCACTTAATTACTTTCTACTAACTCATTACTTACCCCTAACTAATTGCCACTATAGTAATTACGACTACTTAAGTACATATTTCTATTCAATTGCAAATTATGGGTACCGTACGTACACAAAAATAGTAAAAAAAACTATGTCTAAATTACTACGAGCTTTTTTCGTAATATAAACTACATTAATCACGACTAACTAAATAACAATAATTGACTAAGATTATGGGAATAAAAAAGCATATGATAAAAAATTATTTGGCTTTCGGGAGAAACAATCAGTACTGCCAATTTTGCGTTATGCACCGCCTTCTCAAAGTAATGAGCTACGCACTCCCAATTTTGAGCGATGACCGCGACAATGAGCTTCTACGATGAGCGACTGAGATGAGCAATAACGAACTACGAGAGATTCGTATTTATGGCTGAGCGAAAAATGAACCCGGTGTGCTGACCCCGTACATCGAGGATCCATTGTCATGAGCAGCACTTCGGGTGAGGGGGGACGATATGGTAACACTGACAAATATGCAAACGAGGGAGCTGGCGAGGGTGACAACATGGATATAACAACATTAGTGCGAACCAGAGAGCGCGCGAGGGGGCACGACACACACAAAGTGATAATTGTGTAAACCAGATAGTAGAAAATAAAATATAGCACGATTGGCCGACACATGCACGAAGCACAGAGTTCAAAAGATGCTTGAGTATCATTAAATTCATGATTAAATTAATCCAAATAAATATGGTAAATTAGATCGCATAAAATTCTCAAAATGTTACACAATAACTATGACTATGTTGGGAGGCTTCACTTAAAATTTCATAATTTTTGAAGCTCATTTGCTATATGTAAAAACTCATAAAATATCAAAATTTTATGAATTTTTGAGCAATATTCACAATAGTTAAAATTACCCAAAAATTACACTGTGAGGAACGTTATGTTGGGAGGTTGTACATAAAATTTTGTAATTTTTTGAGCTCATTTGATATATTTAAAAATTCAAACAATTACTAAATGTAGAAAACAATTAGATAAATAATTAAGCTGGCTAATTAGCTAGCTTAATCAATTGCCGCCCTCTTATCGGATGGCAGGCCTGCCTGTTGTCCCCCCACTAGATGGCAGGCTCCCTATCGCCGGCGGCTTCGCCACGTGTCACCTCGCAGAAGTGCTATTTTTGCAAATACGGTGTGCGTACGGCTAGTTTTGTAAATACAATACGCAATAGTACCAAATCCGGCTTTGTCTCACTGTAACGCATGGTACTGCGTTGTGCAGATGTACAACACCACATGCGAGAAGACAATACCGAGTATATACCAACCGAACCAGTAATAATATGAGTACGTACAAGAAAAACAGAGGTAGCAATTATAAAGCGGACCGACTGGCTAGTGGAGCTACCGACCGAGCATGTATGTCGAAACCGGATTTCCGAATCTGAACCCTCTGTGTATTACTACACTAGTATCAGATCAAAACTAGTGTACACAGCCAAACAGTGATGATTACAAAACCAACAACGCTTTTTTATAATAAAAGGAGAGTACATATTTTATGGCCACTTTATTACAACTGAGGTTACAAGACCTCTCAAACTAACAAAACACAGCAGAAGCAAAATAAAATACTGACGATGACCCATCAATACGCCACAGGCAATTGACTGGGGAAGCGCAACCTAGTACTCCAGGAAGCCTTCTTCGAATCCACACGTGAAGTAGTCGTAGGCTCCTTCTTAATCTTCATAACCCTCTGAGAGTTGTTTTGAGTGTAGCATGTGAGTACATAAAGTACTCCACAAGTCTTAGAAAAATGTAGTTAACAAAGAAGGATAATATAGTTCTTTTGCACAAAGCAGCATTATGTTTCAAATACCATAATTAAATTTTCAAAAGCATCAATTTAATAAAGTAATTGCAATAACTGAAGCTAAATCAATTTTCTAGTGAAGGTTCCAACCACTACTACTAGTACAAAGGCTCTAATCGCCAAGGTTCAAGACTACGATTCCATCCACCCGCACCGGCTCCATTCCCTAGGACAGACTCCTGAGAGTTCCATTTACTATTGAGTTCCCAAAACTTTTACTTTGAAACCAAAACCAAAGGTATACCATGTGAAAGCGCACATTGCCCACCCTTGACCGTGAGCACGGCTATTCGAATAGTTGTACATTCTGCAAAGGTTGTACCACTTTACCCACAAGAGATAAGGCATGAGACTCAGATAATTTACCACAAATCCTTTACCTCACTCTGATCTAGTTAGACACCACCCATTGAGGTTTGACCGCTGAAGGGCTAAATCCACCACAGTCAGAAGCCCTCTCTTGCACCGTATGAGTACAGTAAATCCCTATGCCTCACTGTGAGAAAACCAGTAAATCCCTCGCACCCACTTACCACTAGTGATATCTAAACTAAACCTTTGTGAATTAGTCCACTAGGTCGTACCCATATAGACTTGTGGTTATACGGTAGTGCTCAGTTTGGACAATCACAATCATCGGTCCTTAATTGACTAGGGTGACACAATCACAATACAAGTTCTCATGCTAAATCTGCACCAACCAGATCTTAACATCCGCCCATGTCTAAAACAAATTTTCATCATTTTATTTTATTTTACAAACAACAGCAACACCTATTGCCAAACACTTGATAAAAGCAATTGTTTAGAGATTTGATAATATTATTCCCACCCATAGGGTTATAGTGACCGATCAGCTTGTCTAAGCAATTAGTACCATTCTAAAATTTATAAATATCATAATAATCTTAATACTGAGACAAAGGAAGCCTAGGGTGATACAGATACATGGTTGTCAACTTCAAATGAGGATATAATAAATTTGGATTAGCTAATAACCTTAAGACACAAATTAACATTTTATGTAACATAGAAATGCAATTAAATTTGAAATAATAAAAGGATTTTGGAAAATATAGGTACAAGATGATCAAAGGAGACTTGCGTTCCTACACGTTGTCTGGACCTTCTTGCTGCGGATCAGAAAACTCTTCGGTGATGTTGGGTTCTATGCATAAAAATGAGAAACACAAATAAATAAATAAACACAAACAAGTCACCAAAATACTATATATATATATACACACACACACATTAGAAGGAGGTTTGTGGTTTTATATGAATGTAGAAATTTGAACGGGTTCAAACAGAGCTAGCATGAAGAAATACGACTTCTAAACGTATTTGTCGTTGTCATAGATTGCAATGGTTGGACAAAGGCTAGGAGTGGTCGAAAGCTACGCAGAGTGGTTGGTGATCGGAAACTCTAGAGTAGTCGAGAGACCAGGAGTGGTTGAAGACTAGATCGTGGTCAAAGGATAGAACATGGTCGAAGGCGACCGCGGTCATGAGCGATGGTTAGAAGGATCAGAGGGATTGAAGTAATCGAAGGAATGGGACGGTGCGGAGTGGTCGAAGGAATCGATCGGCTTGGAGCGATCGAAGGAATCGATCAGCTCAGGTGGTTGAACAATTGTGATCGGATGGCTGAATGTAATTAGAAATTTAGACGTGGTCGATGGTCGAAGTGTCCGTGAGTGGTCAATAGTCGATACATGGTTGGAGGGAGTGGTAGAAAAGTTTGAAGTGGCCGAAGTATGTAACGTGGTTGAAAGGTATATGTTGTCAAAAGGTTCGGAGAGGACGGAACCATTGCAAGTCGAACATTATAGGAACTAGACCAAGAAGACTGGAACTGGTTGAAGACTTCAAAGTGATCGAATCTTGGTATCGAAAACTAGTGGTCAAAGGTTGAGAGTGGCCGAAGGCTTTAGAGTGGTCAAACGCTTGATGCAGTCAAAACCTACGAGAATTGTCGGAATGCCGAGAGTGGTCGTAACCGATGAGGTTGTCATGGCTGACCATGGCGATCGCAACACCGAGAGTGGCTGAGAGGCCCGGAGTGGTTGAAAGCGGCCATGGTCGTGAGCGACTACGGTTGAAAGCGACCGTGGTTGAAAGTGGCTGCGGCTGTGAGCGACCGTGGTCGAAAACAGCTATGGCCACAAGTGACTGCGGTCGAAAGTGACCATGGTTGAAAGTAGCTACAGTCGAAAGCGACTACGACTGTGAGCGATTATGGTCAGAAGTGGTTGCGATCGAAAGCAACTGTGGTCAAACGCGGAGCAATTGTTTTCAACATGCAAGGGAGTTTACCAGAGAAGGCTGGAGAGTGGTCAGTGATGGCAAAAGATGGTGGTGGAAGAGTGCTTTGGTTAGGGAATGGCTCTGGTGGCGGATTTGCTCGACGGCGAGGCGGAAGATAGTGGCGACGGAGTGCTCTAGCGGGGTCTTGGATGGTGAAGCGGTCGGCGAGGTCGCTCTCCTTGCGACGAAGCCGGTGGTGTCGTCGGTGTACTCAGTGACTTCTCTGGAGGAGGGGAGACTTTGGCTAGATGAGAGGGAAGGCGACACAGTCACGATGCTTCGATTTGTAGCTTCGGCAAAGAAAGGAAGCCGATGGGATTTATGGCACTGTGAGAGCGTTTTGGTATTTGAGGACGCGCGAAAGGAAGGGAAAGATTATGAATTGATCACTAGCACAAAATTGAGCGGTTTCCAAGTGAAGATGCAGAGGGAAAAAGGTTGTTGTCGGTTGGAGATTTGAGCTTGTGTCTGATGCAAGGTAAAAGAAGATGAACAGTGATCAGGCCAAAAAATAAAAGGAAGGAAGGTGAAAGGAATAAATAACAATGAAGAAGGCGAATTGGTGGGTGGTTTTGTTGGAACTCTGATGCTAAGCGTGCTTAGCTTATGGCAATTCTAGGATGGGTGACCATTTGAGAATTTTTTATTGGACTTTGAATTGGAATTAGGATTTTGATATTTTCTTCCACTATTACACAAATAATCCAAATAATATATAAACACTTTTAAAATAATTAATTTAAAATTAATTCAAAAGAAAGCAAATTTTTAGAATGTTACAATGTAGCAAAAGTGTCGTGTCCAATGCTTTTTAGCCCCTTGCTTAGCACATATAGCCTCTTTCACTTAAATTTAACTTTATAGAAATAGGTCTCACTTAAATCGCAAAAGGAGCATTAGGCAACATGTGTCATCTAATATGGTATCAGATTGCATTAGGTGCGTGATGTATGAAAAACATACATTGGACCACCTGCTGTGCTCTTTACCATAGCAGGTGCCTTGTCATGGCCCCCTACCGCGATAGGCTACTCACGGTAAGGGAGCACGGTAGGCCACTTACTGCAGTATAGAAGCGTAGCAGGTGGTGTGCTGCATGTTTCTTATGTGTACCATATTAGGTAGCACGTGTCATCTTCTGGTCTATCATTGCCGTGGAAGAGAGGACTATTTCTACAAATTTAAATGAGAGAGGGCTATGTGCGCTAAAATGAATGAGCAAACGCTTAAAAATGCATTGGATTCTACTGTGCCTAGCACAAGAGGGGGGCATGCACAGTGAGTAAACTTCGGGCACTGTACCCCTTTCCCAAATGGGCAGAAGAATAGTGCGTGTGTTGTCCCTTCCACCATCAACCCTTTAGACCCACACACGCACAAGCCACAAGGCGGTGGAGGGGCCTCTCGCATGTGGGAGCAGAGGGCACCAGCGACAGTGCCCTCGATGACCTATGGGCCCAAGGGGTTGTCCAGGGCACATGTTAGTATGGCTGGTGGTGCGAGTGCCGGTGCACGTGCAGATGAAAGCAGCAGGGGCAGCCCGTATTTGCGACCGTCCCATCGTCAGTAGACATCGACATGACGACCCGCCGCATGTCAGAGGGCCCGTGGCTTCTGTGGTATAGTGCTACTTTTTAAGGTACAAATTAGATACACACAACTCACGCATATCTACTCACATCACACTTACACACGCGTGTGCGCCTCTTACCTACGCTATAATTTTATTGAAGGTTCAACAGGCTTCAAAACGCGCGTAATCCGACTGAACACATGTATATATAACTCTTCTAAAAATACTACTTAATTAAATAGTAACCGAGATAATAAGACAACCTAGATGCGCCTGAACTAGTGAGCTGCACACCGACGGTCCCACCAATTGGCGAAGCTCGGCTCTCACAGCGCTACTTCAAAGTTCTAACCCGAGGGGATTGAGTGGTGGCCTGCCACCGGTCTCATCGTTTCTCTTTTCCTCCCTAAGATTTCATGGAATTGGGCCATGGATGGTGGAATTAGAATTGGGCATCGAAGTTTCTCTACAGAATAGAAAAACAAGAGGAAGACTAGGGGTCGTAGAACATTTTTAGTTTGGATGAACGGAAAAATGAGATTGAGATTGTGGCCCAATTCTATCGAATTGGTGGACATCTACAGTTGAAAGTGAATAGTACAGAGCTCGACGCTTGAACTCCCTCCTCTTTCTTCTTCTTTCTTCTTCTTTGGTGTTCTTCGTACATTGTTCCGCTATCGTCTGCGGAAGCCTAGCAACCTTCATCTACGAACCCAGCCGATTGCAATCCTGTCTGAGTGATCTTCTTCTGTTCGCCATTCCTAATGATGACAACTTTGATGCATGGCTCCTTAAACTCCGATGCACCACCTCAAGGCAGTGGGACACCATAGACCTATAGCAAGGAGACAAAAGGGGTAGAGAGTGAGGCAGGCATAGGACACGATGGTCATCCCAGTGGGTGAGCACGACGGCCATCATAGTCGGCTCGGACACTAAGGACATCTACAATGTTTAGAGCATCTCCAACAGTGACAAGTCAGCTAGCTCATAGCAGTACACATCAGCAATAGTCCTACGTGGAAGAAAGAGAAATGTGAAAACCAAACCAACTAGCGCCGGATCTTGAGCTAGTCTCGCTCAAAAATCGAGAACGGATGAGCCAGCCTTTATCACCATAAGCCAACTTAAGAGATAGTGTACAGGGAAGCTGACTTTTAATGTGCTATCTCTTATCTGAGGTGGCAAACTATGAGCTAGTTAGTTGGCTCAACCATTGGAGATGCTCTTAGAGGTTGCATAGTGTTTAAATTGGGATCAGCAGAAAGTTTATAAACTTAGCATAATTTTATGAAGTGTATAGAAACTACTATTGTTTTTAAGATTAGACCCACAATTATAATAAAAAATTAGAAAAAGTTAGCACTCCATCCTTCCATCCCTCTTTCACTAATTTCTTTCATTTTTCTATTCGTTGACTCCAGCCTCTAAGGCTGGAGGCAGTCTCAAGCATTTCGCAATGGTTAGCTTCGCCTCCATGGCCCTTCTCTCCCTTAAGAGGCCAAAAAACCATCACACTGTGGAATGTGGTTGCAATGGTTCACTGTGGAATGTGGATGCTCTACTGTGTTATGTCAGTGACATCAAATGGTAGCACATGGATGCGGGGATGGCTTGTGTCCAAGTTAAAATTTCCTTAGGCAACGGCCGAACACAAAATGGAATTGGCTTAGGATTCCGTCACCGAGATTCAATTCCTTTGGCGATCAATAGAAAAATTGGAAGGGACAAATTGCTCGGTGCCATTAAAAAGATCACCCATCTTACAAAAATCATCGGTATGGCATTAACATATGACTCTAACCCTGTTTGTCAGCCACACAGCGGATGCTATATTCAAATTTTACATATCCTTAAGATGGTACTGATCTAATTTTCTTAAGTTGGCTCAAATTAGAATATAGTCCACAAGTTCCAGTAGAATTGTATTTGGTACCTCTTCAAAAAAAAAAAAGAGAGTTGGATTTGTACCCTAATTCTACAACGTAATTCCAATTCTGCAATTCAAATGGACCCTTGCAATGATCTCTTGTTCAAAACATGGTTGCAGTTCGGTTCCTCGTAATGCACTCACTCATCAATGAAGAATATATTTTACAGAAATACATTATATACCAATAAGTTTGAGCTATTCTCTTTAGAAAAGTCACGAGAACCTTTAGGGCGTGTTTGATTACTCTCGTGCCAGTCGTTGGCCCCCCAAAAGCAGCTATTCCCCTAGGTGAAGATTGGGCTAATTGAAATTGACATGATATAGGGACTGTTCTTTTTTTTTTTGCTGTGGTTTATAGTTTTTGACTGCGGTTTATAGTTTTTGGGCTGTTCATGAGAGATTACAGATTAACAGAAACTCAAGTGCGGTTTTTGCAGATATAAATGAAGTCGGTATAATATGTACTACAATTAACTAGTAGACCCTATTTTAAAAAAATATTCCGTTTAAAAGCTAGTTACTGTAGAAAAGCTGAAAAGCAGCTTTTAGAAGCTGAAAAGAACAGGATCTAGCCTTGTTATTTTCAGCTTTTAAAATCTGTTTTTTGGCTTTTCTACAGTAACTAGCTTTTAAGCGGAATATATTTTCAAGATAGGGTCTACTAGTTAATTGTAGTACATACTGTACTGATTTCATTTATATCGGCAAAAACCGCACATGAGTTTTTATTACTCTGTAATTTCTCACACGAACAGCCCAAAAGCCATAAGCCATAACCAAAAGCCACAAGCCATAACGAAAAAGAACATACCCATAAGTAGGGCTTGTTTGGTTGTCTGAGATACTCAGCTCGGGTTTAGTTGAAATATTACTTTAATTGATTGGATAAGTGATACAGGATGCATGGATGAGGTGAGATAGAAAAGAAAACCAGCAATGCTTTGAAATTATTCTTTATTTTACCCTTTTAGCTCTTACCCCAATATGCACTAGTACAGTACCGGTATACCTATAAGATGATTTACGCTTTCTTAATTATAAGTCATATTCTTAACCATTAGATCGTACCATAATGTCACAAATTAATACACATCATTTTTAATCATAGGATCAAATCAATAATAAGACAAATACACACTCTTAAAGCTAATCCAAATATCAAGAAAATGACTCGGAGAAGAAATTTCTGACTAGTTACAAATAGCAAGGCCGTACTAATTATGCCCACAATTAAGCAAGCGCTAGCCTGACCTCACCCAGGGCTATCAATACGGAATGCTCCGTTTTTTTATTGTGGTTGATGGTTTTATTTGTATTTCTAGAGACGATAATGGATAATGAAGATATCAATACGAATGATACATATAGTTTTGAGTTTGAAAATCTGTTTGGAAAAATCGTTTCAAGAAGTTACTCAGTTTATTTTGGTTTTCAAAGAAACCGAAGCAAAAAACCACAGAGAAAAAAAAGACCAATACAAGCTGCATATCACACTCCACTATTTGATCCTACCATCTCACCGCGTCATCCGGCTATTGTCTACCTTGATGCATGGCCGGTTAATTTAGGTGCAATAATTTTTGTGTTATATAATGTTACCCTGTTAATACCTGATAAGTTCTACTCCAAGCAGTTTCGGTTTCTAGTTTCTTGTGGTTTCCGATTTTTAAAAACTAGAAGCCACTTGAAACGTATCAGATTCAAATTTTGGCTTTTTGGTTTTTTTTTCAGCTTTCTTGGTTTTGGTTTTTTGCTTTTTCGTTGTATTGTCCGTAGAGATATAATGGTGTTTTTATTTTTTATTTATTTTTCTTTAATTAATGACTAAAAAACTAACTATCACTATAGTACAATTTTACCTAACAGTCGAAAGCTGCAGCAATAAGCTGCTTGGCGCGGCCCATAATAAGCAAACTGTGGGTAGATTTTGGGAGTAGTTGGCCCACTCGTGGACGCAGTGTTTGGTCCTGGTCGTTTTAGTTTCAGCTTCTGACTTCGGTTTTTAATTCACTATTTTTTAATTTTGTCTTTTTCTGACTTTTGGTTTTTTAGGTTTTTTGCCTTTTTTTCTCGTATTTCTTCGTATTGTCCGTGATAGGCTAATATATTTTTTATTTTTTTAAAATTTAATTATATTAAATAAGCCACTATTAGATATAATAAAAAATAAATCAACTATAGAAAAAAACATAAACCATAGTTAAACTAAACGCCTTTTAACTGTTCGCCGACATGGACACGGGCAGCGACACTAGGAGAGATGGCCAGACAGCAGTACCAGCGTACCACCACGCCATAGCTGGAAGTCGTACTAGCCGCGCACCCGTGCATCTGCCGGGTGCTACGCACACTCCTGAACCCCGAATCCCACTTGCAAAGCAGAAAAGCAACAGCTCAACAAAGAGGCCTAAAAGCTTAAACTATACAGTGCCGTTTCTCTCTGATCAAATCGCTTTTTGCGGCAAGTCTAGATGCAGCGAGGCCTGGCCATTGCATTTTTCATTCATATGCCTGATGCATGCAATTGCAAGACAGATGCCGGTGGAGTCGTCGAAAGTAGTTAATTTGATGAAGGATCTGAATTTCTGAATCTGATGATAGTCAGAACTGTGGGACAGTTGATGAGGCTGGACCACAAACGGTCAGGTTACGTTGCAGCTGGACCACAAACGACCTCCTCGGACCCAATCGTCCACACAGCAAACGCGCATTGAATTCTTCAGATACTTGTAGAAACAGAATGCAAACGCAGATCATTCAGGACCACTGCCTTCTAGATAGGAATCACAACAAGTAACGAAGGGTGGAGTACCGTAAGTCGAGTGGATGAATGATTCTTTTAAAATATTTTTCTAAAAATTAATAACAACATATAGTAGAAATATAAAATCATAAATTCACCAAACCACTGTATCAAAGAAGGTAAAACTCTAGAAATTCAAAGTCCCATCGGTCCAACCTCTATAAGCTAGCGGTCAGACCCATAGCAATTAGCAGCCAGACCTCTATGTGATCAACAGTAAAATTAGCAAGATTTCAAAACTAAAAATCTATATAACTTTTGATCCAAAAATTCAAATGACTTGAAACTTGATATGGACCTTGTCTAGAATGTCACCAACCTATTTCAATTATCGATCGAGAGTATTGTTGTCAAAGTTATGATCTTTTTATATTCGAAGAAATGTTGCACCAAAACTGGTTAAAAGAGGGAAAATGAGGAATAAAATTTGCTCGTAGGTGGAGGATGGCTAAGATGATTCTAGATGTATTCCCATATGTCACAGCAAACAAAATTTCCAAATATTTGAGGCAAAACACCTAAATCAAGAAATCTCCTTAAAAGGTCAATCTCCATCACTTATACGTTCTTGGCATAGAGCAAGATCAAGAAGAAGAGAGAAGAGATCAAAATAAACAAGATCAAAAGTAAATTAATCAAAATAAGAGAGATCCATAATAAATGAAAAAATTTGATGTATTACTACTTTGATGATGAAGGTTTTATAGTCACTCCACTTAGAGAACAAGAGAGCACACTACAACACTCGCACTTCTCAAACCATAATCCTAGAACACTTGGTTAGAATGAAGAGAGGTTGGATGGATAACTAGTGATGTGACGATGGCCCGATCTTCCGAGAGGTACTGATAAGTCGATTGTGGAGATCTCGACGTTGATGATCCAAAGGCTCTGACCAAAACAGATCGAACCCCTCGCAATCACTACACCACTGCTCCATTGGTTATCAACCGTGCCGAACACGGTTGACCTCACCAAGAAGGCTATCTCCTGCAAGCGGATCGAGAACACAAGCAAGAGAGTTTAAGATGCAATCTGAAATTGCGAATAATGTTTAAGTTCACAAGTTGGGGTTCCTCAACCGAACATGCGGTGAAACTGCTGAGCAGAATAATCTCTTAAGAAAAACCCGAGAAAAACTAAAGGGGTGCGACCTCCTTAAATAGGGGAGGGGGAAGCCGCACTTATCTAATGAAAAGGGATGTGGTACTATTCAAAATTACTGTTCACGTGGCTATGGTACTGTTCACATGAACAGTACCAGCCCAAATAGTCTAAGTTACAAGGCCCTCGGCCCACTTTGACTCGGACTGAAAAAGTAACGTGTCTTTTTTCGCAGTTTCTGATCTGCTCGGATGGAGTTTGGATGTGAGACTAGATCCATCTGAAAGTAGACTTCAAGAGATTTCCAACGAGTACTCATGGGCCCCGAGAAGCCTTCTGGATCAAAAGTTATGGCCATTTAAAGTAGACACTGTTGCAAAGGCCGAATCTGAATCGAACTCGCGAACGGGACATGGATTGCGCTTGACGGTTCCACTTCTACACTTGAGCTCAAGTGGTTCTTCACCATGGTTCCTAAGGACAATTAAATCATCACAAGAATTAAGTAGTATGCCATTCTTTGAAACATTTGTATGCAAACTTAGGAACGCATTCACCTGATGGTTAAGTTAACGTGCTCGTGCTCGAGTTATTGGTCCTTGAGTTTGTGGAGTTTGTTGTGGAGTTAGCACAGTTGTATCTATGGAACGGATGTCCTCATCATCTAGCAAATCACCATCATAACCCTGCTAAATATATGAGATAACCAGTGTACATCTATCCTTAATAGATACTATTCAATAGCATATATGTGAGAAACCCATTAACCCCACTCAACATGGTTTTACTCATACACTATATTTTTGCACGCTTTTCAAAGCATATAAGCTCGAATTTGCTAAGACCTTAGCCTTTGATCCACTTGATCATCTCAGCTTCTCTTTGACCTAAATCGCATTCCCAAGCGTTATGGTTTTGATCCAATATAGTTTCTGGTATTTTGATTAACTTACCAGGATACTCTTTCTTGACTCAATCTTCATCTTTCCTTATAAATAATCGCCATACTTACCATATGTAGATACACAACTGAATTACTATAAAACAAGCTATACTGGATGCCTCATTATATATGGTTCATGGGAAACTGTATGTGTTGTAATTATTACGGACAGTTTTATAAGCATGACCGTGTACCATCTGTGATACACAACTACCACACACGGTTCTTGCTAATAACCATCTGTGATAGTTCACAGACGGCTATTAATATGAACCGTCTGTTGTAATTGCAGATGTCACAGACGGTTTTTAATTAGAACCATATGTGATAGTTCACAGAAGGTTATTAATATGAACTGTCTATGATAGTTGCGTATCACAGACGGCTTGTGATTGGAACCGTTTGTGATATGTATTTGTATGCATGAATGGCGCTTCATTTACCCAATATGTGCCTTTCAATCATTTGTAACACCAAACCGTCCGTGATATGTAAGATATCACAGACGGTTATGCCTCAGAACTATCTATGAAATATGTTATATTATAGACAGTTTTTGGTATTAGCCATCTGTGATATGTCAGATATCATAGACGGCTATATTTAAGAACCGCTTGTGATATTTGACATATCACAGACGGTTTTTGGTATTAGCATTTGTGATATGTCATATATTACAAATGGTTGTGTTTAAGAACCGTCTATGATATCTGATATATCATAGATGATTTTTAGTATTAGCCACCTGTGATATATTAGCTATCACAGATGACTATTTTTAAGAGCCGTCTGTGATACCTGACATACCATAGATGGTTGTTTTGAAAAACCGTATGTATTGTAACTTATCACAGACGGTTTCGAAGCCGTCTGTGATAAAACCGTCTGTAATAACCACCTATTATCACAAATAAATAAATTCAAACGGTTCAGAAAAAGTCTATGGTGACGATTTTGAATCGCCTATGATGACTCTTTCTATGGTAGTGCTGGCTTGCCACTCGTCGGCAAGTCTCTCCTGTTCTAGTTCCACCAGACCACGTCTCACTTAGATAGGCCAAGCCATATAGTGCAACCCGTCGCTCGAACTTTCCTTCAATATTTCTCGCCATGTGCCATACTTGAGCTCAGCCATCTCACTCAGCATCCTTGATTGTCTGGGCCTTAGCTGCTCTATAAGCGTAGCCCCGATCTTCCCCATTGACTATGGTTGACTACAAGCCTTCTTGCACATTCAAGACCAAAAAATTGTTTTTGAGCACAAATTCTTGACAACTTAACCACGTTAGTAAAAACATGCTTCATGAAACACATATGCACTAACTTAGGTCAAATCAAAATACACCACAACTCAATTTCCCAGATAATCCAAAATTTGGCTGAAGCATCTAGCCCTACAGATCAGACTGCTAGCCTTGGCTGGTCTGACCGCTGGCATATTTAGCACCTTTGGCATTTTTTAAAATCCTTTTTTGGCTTTAGTTGTGCTTCAATCATTTTTCTCATAATTTTGTTTTCTTAGTCACGTGCTAGATCTCAAGTCTTATGCGATCACCCCAAGTAAGAGGCTTAAGAAAATGGTCTTGATCATCCAAAACTCCTCTTGAGTTCATGTCTAGTAAAATGGCAAGCCGTTTTATAAGAAAGAATGGGTGAGATTAGTCTTTTCCGTACAAAAGAGATCATTTTGCTTTTTCTTGACGTAGTTCAAGAAAAAAGAGCTAATACTAACTTATGTTTCACTAAAGAACTAGCATAGTTCGATCTAAAGGTCAAATTAGGTTGAAGACTCAACTTAACTTATTTGGCATGACATGAATCATAAAATGATCACTAGAGCAAAAGTAGTCATAAGATCTAACAAGACATGATTTAATTCAAGTTTTTCATACTTAATAGAGCTAGCATGACAAAAGCTAAGCTACACATGAAATGACGTGATAAATCTAGCAAGCTAGCAAGTAAGAAATCATGTCACATAAGAATAATAGTCAAAACTTCATGTATTTATATTACAATGCATATTGCTAAATTTAAAATGCAATGCAATAAAGACCCCAGCTCCCCCTCAGCAAGTGAGTTAATTTTAGAAACATTTTGGTTCGAGTTGAGTTAGGTCAATATTGAGCTCTAGAAAATCTTAAATGAACTCTCCTTGAACCAACACAATAAGCAAGAGATAAGAAGGTTGGGAAAATAAAGAAATGACAGTTCTTAAAACATAGACAAGATAAAGGGATCACTATGGCTCAAACTTGCTCTCATCTACCCCATATGACTTTAAAACTATTAGCTGATTATCTAAACACAAGGGAGTAAACACGTTCCTTGTCTACTTAGGGGGCCCAAACCCTGCTAGACCTAAAATAAGTGAGTGAACTCAACCTGGTGAGAAAAGAAGTAACTAACAAGTAGCATCCTAAGGTCACAAGATAAGAGGAAGAGATCTAAGAAGTATAGTATGAAACCAACACTGCTTTATGCTAGGAAGACTAACCTAAAAGCACTCAGAAGCAAAGTGTAGAAAGAGGCAAATGAACATATGATACATAGAATACATGATGCACCCCCTCAGATTGTGCCATAAGGACAGACCACCCCAAGCTATCCCCGCAAAGCCATGAACCTCAAGCTATCTAAAGGCTTGGTGTAAAAATGTTAGCATTCTCTACATGGTCTCTAAGAAAATGATATCAAATATCTATGTGTTTGGTCCTAGAATGCTTCATTGGGTTCTCGGCAATTTTAATGACAGAAGTGTTATCAATAACACAGAAAAGTGGAATACTACCTATGACTAACTTAAAATCCCGTAAGGTTGAAACCATCCAAAGCACCTAACTACAGCAACTAGTGGCTGCAACATACTCAACCTCTGTGGTTGACTGTGCAACACTAGACTACTTCCTAGAAGACCAAGAAACAAGAGAAGTACCAATGAATTGGTAAGTGTCAGAAGTGCTTTTCCTATCTATCCTTCAGGCAACAAAGTCTGCATTGTAGTAGGCTCTAAGGGAAAGATAAAAAGCAGAAGAGTACCAGATGCTATAATCTAGAGTAGCTTGAAGGTACCTGAAAATGTGCTTCACCGCCTGACAGTGAGAGATGTGAGGAGATGCCTGTAATCGAGCATATAGACACATGACAATGTGTATATTTGGCCTCGAAGCAGTGAGGTACAGGTGGGAGGCAATCGTGCAATGCAACTTCTCATTTAAACATACCATCATGTCATGTTCCATTAACTACTATTCGGCAACATACCAGCATCAACAGTCTATATTATGTACCATCGCTCATCATTTATCATTAGGCTAGTATGTAAATGGAAATAGGCAACTCCAAATAGCATGATAGATGGTGCATCAACATCAATTTCATTGCAATCACTACTCAAATTTACCATTTTACCATGCATTTGCCTGATCAACCCCGTGGGTGATATGTGGACGGCACGGATCCTGAACCTCCACCTGAACAAGCATTATCCATTTCAATTTATCGTTAACACAAAACAAACACGTGCGAGCAAATGGCATCGCTCTTATGTACAAATCCAACACAACCAATTCCTTTCTCACCGGACACATTCTCGTTGACCTGGTGCCCAACCAACCCAAGAATTTAGCAATTTTTTTCAATATACTCGCAGATCGAATTCTACACACTTAATCTCACCTTGCTCACTATTGGGACAAAAAGAGAAGCCCTCTAATCTTTCTTTTCTCTAATATCTCTTTTCACTAATCTCTCTCCAATTAGTTATACTAATTAACCTTACTTTAATTTATCATCTACTGATACTCCCTCCTCACAGGTATCACATTTTACCCCCCTTAACAGAATTCAACCCTGAATTCTAATTTCCAACAATCTACATCGAATAAAATGAAACAAACTGAATAGAAGGCAACTCAACTAGTACCCACAGAGAACAACTCCGGGTACTTATCGTGCATGCGAGACTCAAATTCTCAAGTTGGTTCTCACTCAGACTGATGCGACCAAAGCACTTTAACATACTTTAACATTTTGGGCCTCAACACTCTCTCTGATTCCTCCAGAATCTAGACTGGCCAGGATTCGAAGGTGAGGTCTTACTTGATGATCAACGGTTCTATCACAATCTTATGTTTCGGGTCCCTTAGATACTTTTTGAACATAGACACATCGAACACATTTTGCACTCCTCGCATGGGCTCAGGAAGGTCCAAGCGATATGCTAACTTTCCAATTCGTGCTAGAATTAGAAATAGCCCAATGTACCTTAGGCTAAGCTTCCTATTGGTAACAAATCGCATGATGCCCTTAGTGGGAGACTCTCAAAAGCACTTGATCCCCCACTTCAAACTTTAAATTATGTCTCCTAAAATCTGCATAGCTCTTCTGCCTACTTGGGTAGCTAGCAGATTCTGTCTAACCTCCTCCACTCTTTCCACTGTGCGTTGGACCCAATCTGGACCTAGAACTGCTTTCTCGCCTACGGCATCCCAACCCAGTGGCGATCTACACTTCCGCCCATACAGAACCTTGAATGGTGCTGCCTGAACACTGAAGTGGTAGCTGTTGTTATAGGCAAACTCCGCTAGTGCCAACTGATCGTCCCAGTTTCCTTTCTAAGATAGAACACAAGACCTCAATATGTCCTCTAGTGTTTGACTGGTGCGTTCGGACTGCTCATCCATTCGTGGGTGGAAAGCAGTACTAAACTAAAGCTTCATGCCTAGAACACTCTGTAGACTCTCCCAAAACTTGAATACAAACTTGGTATCTCTTTACAAAACTATCATTTTAGGCACACCATGCAACCTCACTACGTCACGTACATAGATGGGTGCCAAGTCACTCATCGAGTTCGTTGTATGAATAGGGATGAAGTGCGTAGACTTGCTGAATTGGTCCACCACTATCCAAATCGCATCCTTACCCTGCTGGGTACGAGGCAAGCCGACCACAAAATCTATAGTAATATCATCCTATGGCCACTAAAGAACATCTAGAGGCTGCAACAGCCTAGCGGGACGCTTATGCTCAACCTTCACTTACTGGCAAACCCCACAAGATGCCACATACTGAGTGACATCCACTTTCATTCTCTTCCATCAGAAACTCTTTTTCAAATCTCGATACATCTTGGTATCGCTAGGATGTTCCGTGTATGAGGTATGATGAGCTGCCCTCAGTATTTCCTCCTTGACTTGAGCTTTTTGTGGCACACAGAGGTGGCCTTTAAATCGCAATGTGCCCGACTCATTAAGACTAAAATTGTCCATTTTCCCTTTATCGAGGTGCTTCCTCACTTGTTGAAGCAACTGATCATACCATTGCGCCTCTCTCACTCTGGGATTGCTGATTCTAGCAACAGCTGTGTCTCACCTGTGTTGTACCAACATAACAATAGAAAAATCCCATCCGATCAAGGTCAGCAATGAGATAGCCTAAAGTGGAGGGTGTCGTCTTGTGACTAAGGGCATCAGCAACCACATTTGCTTTGCTTGGGTGGTACTGGATAGTGAGATCATAGTCCTTAATCAACTCTAACTACCTTCTTTGCCTCAAATCAACTCCTTCTGAGTGAAAATCTACTTTAGACTCTTGTGGTCAATGAAAATATGACAGGACTCTCCATATAAATAATTCCTCCAAATCTTTAGAGTGAAAACCACTGTGGCTAGCTCTAAGTCGTGAGTAGGGTAATTCTGCTCATGTTTCTTCAACTGTCGTGATGCATATGCAATCACCTTGTTGTCATGCATGAGAACGCAACCCAGACCAACTCGAGAAGCATCAGAGTAGACCGTGAAGCATTTCCCTGGCTCAGGAAGAGTGAGAGCAGGAGCACCCACTAACTTTTCTTTCAAAGTATAGAAACTACGCTCACATTCATCAGTCCACTGGAATTTCACATTCTTCTGCATAAGATGAGACATTGGCTTGGCACAAATGAAGAAGTCTTTTATGAACCGCCGACAATAACCAGCTAAGTCAAGAAAACTCCTCACCTCCTTAACATTGGATGGCCTCTTCTAGTCAACTACCGTAGAATTCTTGGTTGGATCTACTAAAATGCCCTCTTGATTAATCACATGTCCCAGGAAGCCCACTTCAGAAATCCAAAATTCGCACTTCTTCAACTTGGCAAAGAACTAATTCTCCCTCAGAGTCTCAAGCATGATCCTCAAATGCTGCTCATGCTCTTCATTTGTCTTGGAATAAATCAGGATATCATCTATGAATACGACTACAAAGTCATCAAGATACTTATGTAGCATGTTGTTCATCATCTCCATGAATACAATAGGGGCATTTATTTGTCCAAAGGATATAACTTTATACTCATAGTGCCCATACCTCATAGAGAAAGCTGTCTTTTCAATATCTTGCTCCCGTACTCAAATTAGATTATACCCAGATTGTATATCAATCTTAGAGAATACCTGGCCCCCTTTAATTGATCAAACAAGTCCTTGATACGAGGCAATGTGTATTTATTTTTGATGGTCACCTGATTAAGAGCGTGATAATCTATGTACGTGCGCCAACTCCCATCCTTCTTCTTGGTGAATAGGATAGGGGCTCCTCAAGGTGACACACTGCGATGAATTAACTTCTTGGACAATAACTCATCCAATTTCTTCTTTAATTCCTCTTGGAAAGGTTGTGCCAAATGGTACAGGGATAGAGAGATAGGTCATGTGCTAGGAACAAGATCAATTCTAAACTCCACATCTCTCTCAGGTGGCATTCTCAGAAGCTTTTTGGGGAATACATCAGGATACTCTCACATCACCGAGATATCCTCAATGTGCAAAGGTGCACTCGTCTTCTCCACAAGTGCAAGAAGTAACCCAGACTTCATCGTTCATTGGCAAGGGAACAGGTTGGCCAACTGAGAGACCATGTGGAGGTATCCCCATGTTGGTGATGAGTAATTGACGGTGGTTTAGTGAGTTTGAGTTTGTTTTGGGTATTTTAGGGTTCAGTACCTTTTACATATGCTATTGTTGATATGCTGTTTCGTGCGGTGCTATGTGACGGTTTGCTTGTCTGTGTGACTACAGGACTTCGGAGCTAGGTCATGGTGAGGCGAGGAGGACCGGGACTAGGCACGGGAGGTGTTGAGGTCCAGACGGTCGGTGATGCCGAAGATGATCGAGGATGGTGAGGTGGTTGCGAGTCGGGAGACGAGGAACCGGAGCTGGAGCTACCGGTGACGGACATGACGAGCAATGACGAGAGAACCGGGACTAGGCTCAGGGAGGAGTCGGAGGTCCATAACGGTTGATGTCGGTTGCGGTCGTACGTGACGGAACAGACCGGGACTAGGCTCAGGGAGGAGTTGAGGTCCAGTCGGTCAAAGGCGCCGGTTGCGGGAAGCTTCCGGGAAGGTGCTTGAGGGGCAAAATGGTATTTGACTCAAGCAATGGAGGTGGAGGCAGATTTCCCTCCAAAAATCTGGTTTGACCCACTTTCCTCATTTGTGGTGTGAGGTTTGAGTGGGTGGAGTATGCCACTTCTTGAATTCTCCTTTTGGTGTGAGTATTGGGGGTTAAAAGGAGAGGCAAGGCAGCAGTGTTGGGGCATCCATTCAGGCATTCCATTGAGTAGAGGCAGCTAGCAATGGAGTGGTAGGAAAAGGAGTAGTCTGGATTGTGTTTGAGTTGAGCAGTGAGATGTGTATGTGAGCTCCTGCATGTAGACTCAAACATGTAGTGATTTCCTTGTATTAATCATGTATGGGAACGTAGTTCACCTACTTGTAATCATTCATCTCCATTCCAATGAATACATTTGAGTTCTTGAGGGTTTTTAGTTTCCTTCTGCTTTCTGCTCTTCATTGATTTTCTTGAGTTGGTTTGATTTTTGGGATGGATAGCTATGCAATAAGTTTGCTCTGAACTAGGGATCGTAATCCAAGTCTTTTGGCTAGACTATCTCTGAGAGCAAACATTCAATAGCCATGTTCTTGCCAAAGATTCCCTGCAGCTCAAATACTCTGTTTTTCACTGTAGCTAGGGTTTTGACCCAGAGCATGTGTGATTCCTTGGTCTCTTTGTGATTTGGTTGCTCTAAGTCTAAGGCCTGGATATCGAGCCAACTCATCGTCTTATCGAGCTTTTTCTAAAAATGACATAGTTTGATTTAATATCATTTTACATATAATTTAAAAGTATTTTTAGAAACGAGCTAACGAGCCGAGCCGAGCTTGAGCAAAATTCAAATTCATTTGAAATCAACTCATTTTAATGTTTAACCAATTTACAAGTATAATTGAAGCAATTTTGAACCGAGCCAACGAGCCCCACTAACGAGCTTTTTTCCACCCCTACCTGTGATTGTGTGACCATCCCTAGTTGAAATCCAAGATTTCATAAGCTAAGAATGGAAGGAACATGAGGAATCTGAAAATTAGCCTCCTCTTCAACTCATTTTCAGATTTAAGCTCAAAAGTTAAATGGTAGCCCTTTTGATTGCAATTCTTGGTCCTCTAGGCCCTCTTTGATATTAAGGTGTTTGTCCTGCTGTTGTGGTCTGAAAAACTCAAAAGCAATACCTCAATTTCTCAGTTTTTCAGAAAAACAGCAAAAGACTGCTCTGTGTTTCACTCGCTGTCTGAAATTAGGGTTAGACCGGTCTGACCGGTCGGTCCATGGCGGTCAGACCGGCCAGACCACACCGGTCAGACCGGTGGGAGAACAGCGGTCAGACCGGCGGCACTGGAGGGGTCTGACCGGCCGATTGCCTGCGGTCAGACCGCCCGGCCTCCTTGAGCCCTTTTGGTTTTTCATTGCTTGGCCTTGTGTTTAGTCAGTAGCACTTCCAGAGAGCTTATGTCATCTACTTCATAGCTTTTCATAGCTATTGGAGGAGAGATTCGCATGTGGATATTTTTGAGGGGTCATTTTTAAAGAGGCACCATTCACCCCCGTCTCTGTTGCCATTTCCGATCCTACACCAACATAAAGAGAGAACATGCGGATGCATTCCCCTAAATGATTATCTCCTCCATGGAAGGAGCTTGCAAAGTGACTACCCACCAGAAGCAGGAAATCACGACCCGCTAGCGATACAACCAGTCTACACCGAGGATAACATCAAAATACTCTATCAGAATAACCATAAGGTTGACAACAAAGTCCTCGCCATCTATTTAAACCACGCAACCAGGACATACAGTGGAGCTAGCAATGATACCCCCTGGAGAACTGACTATAATGGATTGTGAAATCTATTGCATACTCATCTTTGCCTTTCTAGCGAACTCACATGAAACAAAGGAATAAGTAGCACCTGAGTTGAAAAGAAAAAGGGCAATGTGTGAATCCACTAACAGGGTACCTGTCACCACGTTTGGTCGACCCGTGAACTCAGTAGTAGGCAATGAGTAGACTCCAGGTAGCATTGAAGCGGCAAGAGCCCTGACACTCTGCTGTAATGGCATCGGGATTGGAGGTGGTGCAGCATACTGAAGTGGAGCAATCAGTGTAGGAGACTAGTAGTTAGGTGGCACCCAGGAAGGAGGCTATGCCACAGGGGCAGCTACCAACATCTGGACTAACCCCAGAGTAGAAGCAACCGATGACAACATAGATACTGTCTCCCACTTGATGATACTAGTGGGATTCTACCGACACACCAATGCCTTGTGGCATGCCTGACCACATTGGTGGCAGTTCCCCACCCAGGAGCACTCAGCAGCCCGATGACCATTGCCACACTTGAAGCAGATCAAGCCTTGCCCTAGAACTGGATAATAGGCTTAGGTAGCTGAAAAAGGATGAGGCACCGAGCAAGGCAGCCTCGAGGACTTCGACTTTGACGACTACAGTGAATGCTAGCTCGACTTGAACTTCTTTGACGACTACAGTGAATGCTAGCTCCACTTGAACTTCTTAGGAGTGGGCCGCTGAGATGACCCACCCACCTCACTAGAACCCCTCTTCTAGTCACCACTAGAAGCACTTGGACGATTGAGGGTTGCAACCCTTTAGTGAGCTGCATTCTATCTCTATCCCTCTATCCTGTTTGACCACGGACCTGAAGTCACGTGGCACGGTAGCTCCCATAACAAGTTAGAACTTAGAACTGAACCCATAATGGAACCTTTTGACCTTCTCAAGGTCACTACTTGTGACTGATGATACGAAGCTGATCAAGTCATTGAATCACACCTCGTACTCAGCCACAGTCATCTTTCCCTGCATGAGGGTCGATAGTGCAACCTCCATACTCTCTACAAAAGATTTTGGGTAATACTTTGCCTTGAATTGCTCGATGAATATCTCTTAGGTGGCGCAACCCTCAGCAGGGGTCCTGGCCGAAAGGACTCCTTCCCACTAGATGTCCACCTAACCTTTCAACTGAAAGGCCACGACGCGAGCCCAAAGCTATGAAGTTATCTCTAAAGCTTCAAACTGTCTTCCCATATAACGCAACCAATCCGCAGCTTGGACTGGTGTACTCAACCCATTGAAGGTGTCCAAATGCAATGATATCCATTTGCGAAAGCTCATTCTTGCATCTAGTGCAACTGGAACAGTAGTCGGGGCAGCGATGGGTACGGTTGTAGCAGCAGCTGTGGGCACTTGTCGGCAAAGCTTGCGAAGCTCTTCTATGAACTCTCGTAACAAGCCGAGGACCGTGCCTAATCCTCATATGCAGACTGCTCAGCAGACCCAACCTCCTGGTCAGGTGCTTCCTGCTAAACCTCTAGCGGTGGCTCCGCTTGCACACGGCCATGACCATAGCCACCATGGCCTCGGCCAGCACCTTGACCACAACCTCTACCTCTCGGCATACCTTTCAACCCAAACAACAGTAGCACAATCAGTTCACAAACATCCATTGCATAACATAACTAATCAAGGATATGACTAATAGAAACGTAATGCAATGCTTGGCCCAAACCCATCCTATTGTGCACCAGAGTGTGTCAATTTTAATTTAATTATTAGACCAAAGTCAAGTTTTAGTAATTAATCCACCTAGGTTAAGTTTTAATTGAATAATTAAGCTAACTTATCAATTTTAATTTTTCTACGGATCTAACATCCGCTCTGATACCAACTGTAACACCCTGGCCCTCCTCTAAGCCCAAAATGCTACCGCTACACACTTACCATTTCAATTGGACGCTGTTATTAAATAAAATCTTGGCAACACCTCCCCTATTTATACCACTATAGACAGGCAAAAAAACATATGGAATGGCAGCTGTTGTAGGGGTGGCCCCCACCTAAGCCCAGCCGGCCTGTTAGAAGGTAGTAAAGCCTAAAATTGGGCATGTGTAAAGACATAAATGCCCTTGAGAGGGATACTTGGGTGTAAGGATATAACTGTAAAATACTCCCCATGTGAATATATATAAGCCATCCAGGCCATGGGGGGAGGCCCCAAGCATTGCTCACCTAACTCTCCACTACCATACCTTGTTTGGTCTGTAACCACAACAACAACAATATGACAATAGATCCCACATCACACATAAAATGACAACTGATTTCAAATCACAGATAAACATAACATAACAAAAACATTGGGCTCCACACCCAAGGAGTCTCACCACCATGAGCTTGCAAACATATGAAACCAAATGGCGAGCCAATAAGACCTGTCATACGAAATCCGTACTGAAAGGAGAAACTCATTCTCCACTTCAAGCAAAAAGGGACAGACCACGTCCTAACACACCTGCAATCTACCCAATGTAGACTCGAGCTAAGGTTTAATCTAAAGCAACTTAATAAAAGTTTAAGCATAATTGCTTAGTGGGTGACTAAGCTATTAATTAATAGGTTGGTGCAAAAAGTGGTCTACTCCCATCCCGTGCATGCCGTCAACCAGGATCACCTAAAAAAGTCAACAAAGCAAGCGTGAGCCCAAGATTTAGCAAGTACAAAATAAAATAGTAAACAATAGATTCGCATAACATTCATTGTCCCACACAAACCCTTTAACCTCTCTTTTTCACTTAACATCTTCCATTTTCCATCAACCATCCCTTATGCATGTGCATCTCCAGCACAATGCAAAAGCAGATGCATATGCACATATCTTTCATCTCTTTAGCATATACTGGTATAGCAAAGTGAGCACCCGTTGATGCTCACTCAAGCCTGCCCTCTTTCATGCGGAGACCTCAATAACCTATCGTCTTTTATACAGAGACCTCAAACTCCACTCCCATGAAGTGCCTACCGAAGTAGGTCTTCCCCACTCTCGTAGGGTGCCTACTGAAGTAGGTCTTTCTCCACTCCCGTGGAGGGTCCACACAGAGTAGACAATAGATGCCATAAAGGCCATTTATTTTCATGACATGAATGCATACAATGCAAGTTCTCCATTTAAACATACCATCATGTCATGTTCGATTAACTACTATTCAACAACATACCAGCATCAACAGTCTATCTTATGTACCATCGCTCATTATTCATCATTATGCTAGTATGTAAACAGAAATAGGAAACTTAGAATAGCATGGGAGATGGTGCATCAACATCAATTTCATAGCAATCAATACCCGAATTTACCATTTTACCATGCACTTGCTTTATCAACCCTGTGGGAGATATGTGGATGGCACAGATCCCAAACCACTGCTTGAATAAGTATTATCTATTTCAATTCATCGCTAATACAAAACATACACATATAAGAAAATGGGATTGCTCTTATGCACAAACTTGGCACAACCAATTCCTCTCTCACTGGACACCTTCCCGTTGTCCTAGTGCCCAACCGACCCAAGAATTTAGCAATTTCATCAATATACTCACGGATTGAATTCTACATGCTTAATTTCGCCTTGCTCACTATCGGGCTAAAAAGACAAGCCCTCTAATCTTTGTTTTCTCTAATCGCTCTTTTTTCTAATCTCTCTCTCTCCAATTAGTTATCCTGATTAATCTTACTTTAATTTATCATCTATTGACTAATATTGCTAGTTGCTACTACTAATCTAGTACCTCTCACATGCAACACTACCTCCCTATCTCCTTCCATGAATTTAACAAGATCAACAACAGCACACCAATTCACCGACCAAGCATCCATCCTAATAAATGACATTTTAATGGCTACACAAATCAATTCTTGTAGTCAACATATTAAATTCCACAAGATTCGATGAATAAGTAGGGAATAAGGTTTTCGAGCCATTACCCTAACCCCGAACAACTGGATCGGGACACTAGCTTTTGTTCCTTGGATGGATCTGACGGATCAAGCACCGGATTGGATTTCCCTTTTTTTCGTGTTTTCCTCTTTTAGTCGCCCGACTCCCTCCTCTTTTTCTTTCTTTTTCTACTTCTCTTCCTCATAGCTGGCCTCCTCCCTTTTTCTCCCTCTTCACTCGGACAACCTCCTCTCCTTTCTTCTTAGCCATCTCGGCTTCTTCCTCCCTGAAATCCCTTCTTCTTCACGGACAGTCGACTTCTCCCCTCTCATGGCTAGCCAGTGCATCACTCTTCGTGGCCGCTCCCACTTCCTCCCCCTCCCCACCCTTCTTGACTGGAGGGAGGAGGACAACGCAGACGGTTATGGTAATGAGCGGCACATCAGCAGTAGGGCAGCAACGGTGGTTGGCAGCTGCGGCACATGTTGGTGGCTAGCATCGGCATCACAGGCAGCAGCAAGGGTGGTGGTGCTTGTTGCTGATGATGGTGTGCATATGAATGGGGACGGTGGTGATGGCGGTGTGCACAGCAGTAGTAGGGGGCAAAGGCATTGAGAAGAGGGCGGCTTGGGGGAGCCAGTTGTAGTGAGGAGGGGATAAGATGCCCCTCTGCTGGCTTGTCTCGGACTGCATATTGGACCTAAGATATCGGGTCTAGTACCTGGGTTATCCTCATCGAAGGTAATCTCATAGGTCTCTATTATTCTACTCATCTCACAATTCAGACTCTATAACCTGCAAAGAAGTTGAGTAACCCAGAAAGATAACATTAGATGAACATGACTCGAACTTATCTAGGTTTCTAGACTTCGTAATAAAACACTTTCAACCAAAAACACAAAAATGTGAGATACTGCGCTTTCGCCGTTACCTCAACTCATAAGAAGTGCAATGCAAGTGTGCCCTAAGAAAAACTCTGTTCGAAACATGGCAAGCAGTGGCTATATCCTCAGTCCAAAACCTCCTAGGTAGTATATTCATCTAGCATCATCCTGGCCATCTCGGGCAAGATACAATTCTTCCTCTCCACAGCGCCATTCTGTTGAGGGACGTGTGGAGAAAAGAACTGATGCTCTATACATGTCTCATCATAGAACCTCTCAAAGTAGGAGTTCTTGAACTCCGTGCCATTATTACTATGAATCACTCGTAAGGCACCAGGGAGCTCAATGGATAACATACTGAACAAACCCCAAAAATGACTGAAAGTCTCATCCTTCGAGGTTAAGAAAAACACCCAAGAGAACCTCGAGAAATCATTAACCATAATAAGAATGTACCACTTCCCACTAGTCAACTGCACTCTAGCTGAACCAACAATGTCCATATGAAGGAGCTGTCCCAATGCATCGGTCATAGTCACAGTGACTAGGGGATGAGAAGCAGTAACCATCTAGCCATACCGGTAGGGAGCACAATCTAAGTCTTTGACCATCTTGAGCTTAGGCAGACCACGAATGATGTCATGACTGCTAACTCAGGTCAAATAATCAAAACCAATGTGACCAAGTCTCCTATCCTAGAAGGAGAGAGCACGGGACTCAAAAATAATTAAGCATCGGAGAGAATCACCAGAAGACTCGATAAAATCAGCACGAAAAATCCTCCCAAACCTAGAAATCCTGTAAACTAGACTTTCTGAAGAATCAAGGATTTTATAAGCATTTTTCTTAAAGCTTCGTCATCGGTAAGTTGAGAAACAGATAGCAAATTATAACGCAGCTTACTCACTAAGATAACATCTTTACGAATGAAAGAATCATTAATGCACATAGTACCTTTAGCAATGACTCGACCTGACGAAGCGTCTCCAAAGTTCAGGCTAGGGAAGAGAACCAATGTGAATCTCCGGTCATATAACAAAAACAATCGGAGTCAACAAGCTAAACATCTCCCTTCCCAGCCCAACAAACCTGAATCAATAAGTAGAGAATATCGGTGATTCATTACTTGAGTAAATAAAACAGATATAGGAATCTAGTACTGAGTCACACGATGAGCAAAAGATCCAGCCAAAGAAACAGAAGACTGCCCTCTAGCGACACTTCGCCGCTTACCTCTCACAGAAATAGAAGGTCTAGAAATAGAACTCTGATCTTTGCCAGGAGTATATTGATCATGCCACAGATAGCTACCTCGACAGAGAAAATGAGGTCTTTCCTCAGGATGATTGAAATTCTGACCAGAAGCAACTCGAGGATCAAAACCAAAAGAATCCTAAAAACCAAGACCTTGACGCTACCTAAGACCAAGAGCATCAGGAGAGCTACCTATAACTCTAGACCTCGTGTTGGTCGGGGTCTGAGGATGACCCTGAATACCCCTAAGAGCACAGACACGATCTCGACACGTGATCTTGTCTTGCCTGAAGTAGAACTCAACCAAATGTCCATCCTTCTGACAGAAGGTGCAATGATACTTCACCTTCTAAGAGGTTGAAGCAGCATGTGGCACAACCTTACTATCAGAAATCCTGTGGACAAAGCCTACAGACTTAAACACTATTTTCTAAGACTCGCGTGCAACCTTGATCATGCCTTCTACTACAACTCTAACCACAGTAGGTGGATGTTTCCTCACATCCTCTAGAAAATCATATCATAGACCTTGATTAAATTTGCAATTCTTTGATTTGTCCAGGATAAGATTGAGTCTTTTCTTGTCTCCAACAAATTTTTCAAGAGTGTTCATGAGGTACTCACACTCTTGAAAAAGAGAAACACAAGAAGAGCAAGGGGAGGAAGAAGATGAAGAACCAGAAGAAGAAGATCAAATAGCACGTGAATATCTCTCCCACTGCATGGCTGCCTCAACCTTGAGGGCTTCACATGACACACATGAGGCAGTTCTAATCCTAACCATTTTGGGCCTTGTGCTTCTCCCTAAAGGTCTTTTGCATTTCCTCCATTTTCTCCCCTACTTCGGTATAGAACAAGCAATTAAATTGTGGCTTTTCTAGTAGACCCTTAGTTAACTTCACACATTTTTCATTCAAAACAATCAATTCAGATTTTAGTTTTCATAATTGTTGTATGGTGAGCTAACAGGAGCCTTAGAAGCATATTGAGCCATCTTCTTATTATATCACACATGTCCTAAAATTGCTTAGAAACAGATTCAACTTCAGCATCAATTTTGGGCAGTTGGCACAAGAAGCAACAGGCTCAATCAAAGCAGCATGCATTTTAGTAATTTTATGATCTGCCTTATGTAAATTAATCTTCAAGTTGGTATAGCTATCACAGGTTTCAGGCAGATTAAGGAGTATGGTATATAAGTCTCTAAAAGTATTATCCTTATCCTCACCTGGAGCCAGTCCAATTAGTTTGGGCTTACCTCAATGTGGATTATGGGAAACCGGCAAGTTTTTGGACTCTGCAGTAAAACATCGTGTGTCATTGTGGTTTGTTCTCTTGTGCTTAATTTACATTCAAGTAGCTTATGTTAATAGAATTAAATTGATTGCCTGTCTCCTTAGAATTGCAAACCTTTGATATAGCCTTGTATTATTGGTGCACTTGGTTGAACTTAGACAATTTAGGTTTTATTTTTGCAAAACCAAATTCATTACACTTCCGTATTGTTAAATTTGGTTATAGCCTAGAAAATTTTTAAAACTACTTATTCACCCTTCTAGTCGGACTCCTCAATTTTACAATTGCTTTGCACACAAGCATGCCCTCACAATGAGATGCCACCATCTCTTTCTCTCTTGTGCCCTCGTGTCCTCCCGTAGTCATCATTTTTATTACACATCTCATTGTTTCGCCACGTCAGCATCCACCTTAATGACTTCTGTTATCTGATATATATATATATATATATATATATATATATATATATATATATATATATATATATATATATATATATATATATATATATATATATATATATATATATATATATATATATATATATATATATATATATAGGAAAGGGAAATGGGACTCCAAGGAGTCCAGGCACCTAAACTATCTACCATTAGATCGCATTGAGATGTGCTAGTTTGTAGTAGGTATGAGATTAACGGGTATACCCATTAGTCAATACTGCTTGCCATAGTATTCAAACGGCTGATTGAATAGTGCAAACCGGAATATTTATTGCCATAAATATCTGCTTGCCGTAGTATACCCATTAGCCAATACTGCTTGCCGTAGTATTCAAAAGGATGATTGATTAGTGCAAACGGATTGATTACTTATCGTATCTATCCTTTGGTAACGAGTATGTCCAGTTTGTATCATCTTTGTAACGAGTATGTCCAGTTTGTATCATCTTTGGTAACGAGTATGTCCAGTTTGTATCATATATATCCTTCAGTTTGTATCATACCTTGTTTATGAATTTAAGAATCAATACTGGAATCTTCTGTGCCCAAATAATCCAAACCTTTTCTTTCTATTAGTCCATGACATGATTTTGTCATATTGACCATTTATAGTGGTGCAATCCTTGTAACTAGGTCGTACTAATCATATTGTCATATTGAATCGCTATGTTTCTCCAAAACTCAATGTATGTTTTACTTATCATATCTATCTTTTCGTAACCACGTATGTTCAATTTGAATTTATCGGTTACTATGGTAATTGAAGCACGATCCTTATTGAACATTTCAGTCATTTATTGCAAATAATTTCCTGGAGTAAATGCATTTGCAGGAAAATGTTTGTCCGCTACTAGATTCGTTTTTTAGATAAAGGATATAAAATCCGGCCTCTATATCCACGAGGGATATATACAGCCAAAAGTTACACGAGCTCTTAGGCTCAAATCCTCAAAATTGAGGAGCATGAAACAACAAGAAGAACAGCTTAAGGATTCGTATACCCAACAATGGCGTTTTGTCTACCCATTTCGTCATCATCATCCATTCAATGATAATTTGTTAACATATCCGAATGGGATTAAACTTTCTAACAAGATTTTCACCTAAACTTATATACATTATGTACAAATTTGCTGCTCTAACTCAATTCGTGCGACGTATAACATTTAATAGCAGTTATCACACGCGATGTTTCCTGTATCATTCGTCTCCATCAACCATGTAAGATAGCATTTGTTTCCAGAGTGGGCTAAAAAGTTCACTGAAGATTTTCATCTTAACTGATAACATCATGTACATTTTCACCGTTCTAAATCATTATGTGCGGCGTATAAAAAATAATGGAAGTCAGCACACATGGTTTTGACGATAACATTTGTTGTCCTTGTCCGAATGAGATGAAAGTTTCACATAAGCTTTTCACTTTTATTTGTAAAATCACGTACAAAATCGCCACTCTAAATGCATATAAAAATTATTATATGTCAACACTCGCGGTTTTTCACATGCCGTTTGTCTCCATCAACTATTTAACATAGCATTTGTTGTCCGATTCAGCTAAAAAACACACACAAGATTTTCACCTAAATACCTAACATGATGTACAAATTCACCGCTCTAAATCATTCCGTGTGGCGTATAAAAAGCTTATGTGATCGTATAAAAATCACATACATGTTTTTCCGATGCCATTCGTCTCCATCAATCATTTTAAGATAACATTTGTTGTCCGATTAAGCTAAAAAAATCACATAAGCTTTCCACCTAAAACTCTAATATGAAGTACAAATTCGCCATTCTAAATCATTCCGTACGGCGTATAAAAAATAATGGAAGTCAACATACAAGTAATTTCCTATGTCGTTCGTCTCCATCAATCATTTTAATATAACATTTGTTGTCCGATTCATCTAAAAAATTCACATAAGATTTTTACCTTAAATGCTAACATCGCGTGCAAATTCGCCGCTTTAAATCACTCTGTTCGGCATATAAAAATGAATGGAAATCAACACACGCGTTGTTTTATATGCCGCTCATCTACATCAATCATTTAAGATAGCATTAGTTGTCCAAATAATCTAAAAAATTCACATAAAATTTTCACCTTAACTGCTAACATGACGTACAAATTTGCCGCTCTAAATGAGTCCGTGCCACGTATAAAAAATAATGGAAGTCAACATACGCGGTTTTTACTATGCCGTTCGTCTCCATCAACCAGTTAAGATAGCATTTTTTGTCCGATTAAGATAAAAAATTCACATAAAATTTTCACCTTAACTGCTAACATCTCGTACAAATTTGCCGCTCTAAATCATTCCGTACGGCATGTAAAAATTAATAGAAGTTAACACACGTGGTTTTTCCTATGCTGATCATCTTCATCAACCATTTAATATAGCACATATTGTCCGATTGAACTACAGATTTTCACATAAGATAAGTAGGTATGTGACTTGATTATGTCGTATAAATTAAAAAATAATTTAGATGTATGGGACATGGCCTTTTATTAATACACATTCTACTATAAATGGTATGTATCCGACAACAATCCAATTTATCCATTGCTTTCCGTATGAGCCTGGATATGTATTCATATGTTATTTTCTTTTGGACTCCTCTTCTCCCAGATCACGGCAATACGCGGCCAAGACAAACCACAATACGCGGTCACCTAGACATGAGGGCAGCGTCAGTGTGAACCGCCTACACGAAGACGAACCATACGAAGAACAATCAACGTTCTGTGATGTGCTAACCGACGGAAATTCTGATACAGAGTCAATGCGCTGTGTTAGACAATGAAAGGTATGTTGTGAACGGCGGATCTGGAATCGTGTGCGATTTGGGGAAAGAGGCGAGACCGGGGAGAAAGAGGAAAGATTCTGAAGAGAGGAGGAGATTCCTATTTTGCCTGCGGTCTGCAGAACCCGTTAATCGCCCAACCCGTTAATCTTCATTTCTCCAGATCACTGTGCATGCGTGATCCGACGGCTCTGCATTGAGGAGTCCGGACACCTAATAGTACTCAATATTTTTACTATATATATATATATATATATATATATATATATATATATATATATATATATATATATATATATATATATATATATATATATATATATATATATATATATATATATAAACTTGAAGACATTTTGGTTTGAGCACTAAGAAGATAGTTCTCGGTTTAGCAAACATTTATTTAAATTTTTTAATTTCTATTGACAGAAACGAAAAAGGAAATCCCTATGAAACTATAAGTTAAAAAGAGAATAAAAAAGTTACTATCCATGGGAAATTTCTTTTTTCGTTCCGCTTAGCTCGTTTTGAATTTAAATGTAAAACCTTGGCAATGTAATACTCCATAGACTATTCCGCAATATTCTTGTGGTTCTAAAGGTTGATTTTGTGTTAAAATCGAAATGGTTTTCATTTTAAAACTTTATCCAAAATGGTGATTTTCCATCGTGATAATATCCCTAATAAGATGTACAAGATGATGTTGGAGTTTAACATGTAAAATTATTATTAAACCATACGGTAACGTACCAATTAAACATGCATTACTAGCAGTAATTAGCACTAGCAATTCATTTTTTATATAACTCCGGATTTATAACTTAGAATCTTCTTTCCTATATCATGATTGGATGTAGCCTCCAACAGTATTCCAAGTGTAGAAAATATTCTAAAGGGCGTTCCAAAAAAAAACCTAAAGCACACGGGCTTTTCCCTATAGGTTTCACTTTTATAAAAACAGGTGCGTAATCTATCGATAATAGCCAGTAGCTGAGGTGCTGTTGAGAATTTGCACATTTCCATGGATACTTTAGATATTAGCAAAACCACCCTATGACAAAATGAAATACTCAAACACAAGAGTACGCTTACTTGCGAGGGTCAAAATAGTTGAAATAGCGGTGAAGGTGCCACGCCCGTCATTCCCGGCTCTGTTAAATGTGTGCGTTCATTTTTACTACGGTTAATGTCTTTTACCTTAAACATATGTATTTATACAAACAAATTAAATATTCATAATCCAATATGCTATTTTGAAAATATTTTTTTCGATAACTCATTTAGAAACAATGACAAAAACACTATCTTATTTATTTATTTAAAAAAACTATTAGCTATAAAACATAAGTTAAAATAAACAAAGCCATTCGCTGAAAGCGCGAGCAACGAGTGGCAGAGGACGGTGAGGATTTTTTTTCCCATAGCGGCGCTTTGGCAGAATCAATATACAGAGGGTTCGGGCGAAATGACAAATCTAATCTAACGCAAGACCATTTTTCCGTGCGGTTGCGACGAGCCGACGACCAGATTCTCTTACCACAGCAACCTTTTTTTTTTTGGGGTGAAGAACACGTGAGAGGAATGCAAATGCATGCCATTCGATTAAAACAAAAAAAGGTTCAGTACAAATAAAACAACCAGCCATTAATGCACCCTTTCTCAAAGAAGGAGGAAAAAAAACAGTACGCATGGCTAGACTACTGCATTATACAATGGTACGGTACACCGACTGATGCATGCTTACATAAGCCAATGATACGGATGCCTAATCACCTAGACGTGTAGAGTCCCAGAGGCTGTAACGCAGGGTACTGCGTTGAGCAGATGTATACCGCTGTGATCGATTTGACTTCAGTTTCTGGCTTATTTTTTACTATTTATAAATTTCGTCTTTTTCTAAATTTTTTTATTTTTTTAGCTTTTTTGCTGGTTCTTTTTTCCGTATTTGTTTGTATTATACGTAATGGGCTAACATATTTTTTAATTTTTTTAAATTTAATTATGCTAAATAAGCCTCTATCAGCTACAGTGTTTTTCAGCCAGTTATAGTGCTTTTTAGCTATAAGCCACCAAAAAAGCCCAAATGATCACCACCGTACAATACTACAAGCGAGAAGACAATACGAGTATATACCAACTGAACCAGTAATAATATGAGTACGTAAAAGAAAAAAGAGGCAGTGATTTTGGTTTTAGATTCTGAATTTTGGTTTCTAGTTTATTACCTTAATTTCTTCTTTTTTTTTAACTTTTTACCTTTTTTACCTTTTTGCCTTTTCTTTTTCCTTTTTTTTGTGTTTCTTTGCATTGTTCGTAATGGGATAAGTTATTTTCTATTTTTAAAATTTTGAAATTTAATTACGACAAAAAGCTATCAGCTGCTACAGTACAAAATAAGGCTGCTATAGTAAAATAAGCTAAAAGCCACAAAAAAAAGCCCAACTGAGCACGGAGCGGCTGGCTTATGGAGCTACCAACCAAGCATGCAACAGCGATGCCGAGTCCAACGCTTTATTAGCCCCTTGCTTAGCACATATAGTCTCTTTCACTTAAATTTAAATTTATAGAAATAGACCTCTCTTAAATTGCAAAAGGAGCATTAGACAATATGTGTCACCTAACATAGTCACAAACCATGTTAGATGTGTGACACACGAAAAACGTACATCGGACCACCTGTTGTGCTTTTTACCACGCTAGGTGCCTTGCCGCGATAGGCTACGTACGGTAAGGGAGCACAGTAGGCCACCTGTTGTGGTATAGGAGTGCAGCAGGTGGTGTGCTGCATGTTTCTCGTGCGTATGGACCTAATATGGCCAAATATCATATTAAATAACACGTGTCATCTTCTGGTTCTGTCACTGCGGCAGAAGAGAGGACTATTTCTACAAATTTAAATGAGGGAGGGGTATATTTGCTAAAATGAGTGAGCAAAGGCTTAAAAATGCATTGCATTCTACAGTGCCTAACACAGGTGGGGCATGCACAAGTGAGTAAACTCCAGGCACTATACCTCTTTCCCAAATGGGTAGAAGAACAGTGCGCGTGTTGTCCCATCAGCCATTAACTCGTTAAACCCACATATGTACGAACCACAAGGGGTGGAGGGGGCTCTCGCACGTGGGAGCAAAGGGCACCAGCGACAATGCCCTCGATGACCAGTGGGCCCAAGGGGTTGTTCGAGCCCATGTCAGTGTGCCCGCCCGTGCGGTGGTGTGGGTGTCAGTGCGTGTGCCAATGAAAGCAACAGGGGGAGGCCTGCATTTGTGGCCGTCCCATCGTCAGTAGACATCGACGCGACGACCTGCTGCGTGTCTGAGGGCCACTGGCTTCCATGGTACAATGCTGCTTTTTTAAGGCACAAGTTAGACACACACAACTCACGTATATCTACTCACACCACACACACGTATGTCCCTTATATACGCTAGGATTTAACCGAAGATTTAACAGGCTTCGAAACACACATGGTCCCACTAAACACACACGTATACACATACCTCTTCTAAAAAGTACTATTTAAATAGACAGTACCGAGATAATAAGAGTATAAGACAACCTAGATGAGCCTAAACTGGTAAACTGCACACCGACGGTCCCACCAATCGTGCAAAGCTTGGCTCTCACAATGCTACATTTAAGTTTTAATCCGAGGGGATTGCGTGGTGGTGGCCTGCCACCGGCCTCATCTTTTCTCTTTTCCTCCCTAAAATTTCTTGGAATTGGGCCAGGGATGGCGGAATTAGAATTGGGCATTGGAGTTCCTCTACAAAATGGAAAAACAAAAGGAAGAACTAGGCGTTGTAGAACATTTTTAGTTTGGATGAACGGAAAAATGAGATTAAGATTGTGGCCCGATTCTACTTGAATCGGTGAACATCTACTGTTGAAAGTGAATAGTACAGAGCTAGACGCTTCAACTCCCTCCTCTTTCTTCTTCTTCTTTGGTGTTCTTCGTTCATTATTCCGGTATCGTTTGTGGAAGCCTAACAACCTTCATCTGCGAACTTAGCCGATTGCTATCCTATCAGAGTGATCTTCTTTTGTTCACCATTCCTAGTGATGACAACTTTGATGCATGGCTCCTTTAACTCCGATGCACCACCTCAAGGCGGTGGGACACCATAGATCTATGACAAGGAGGAGAGAAGGGTAAAGAGTGAGGGAGGCACATGACATGATGGTCACAGCAGTGGGTGAGCATGACGGCCATCACTGTCGGCTAAGACGTAGACTTTTTCTTTTCAGGTTCTAAAAGCTGTTTTTTAGTTTTTCAAAAGTAATTAGTTTTTAAATGAAATATCTTTTTAGAGTGATGCTAGGGCACGGTATACCGTTAGAATCCTTTTTAACGGTATAGGAAAGTTTCAGAGGGTTTATCTAGTTTTATGGGTTTCACAAGATTTTAGAGAATAATATAGGCAAGTTTCACCGAGTTTCATCTAAGTTTCATGAGTTTTAACAAATATTGCAGAGAGTTTTGAACGTGCTTCATGAAACTTAGTCAATTTAGGCATGAAACATTCTGAAACTTTATGAAACCTCACAAAAATATCATGAAATTTAGACATAAAACCTTATAAATCTTAGTCAACTTAGACATAAAACTTAATGAAACGCCATGAAAGTTAGTAATGAAACCTTATCAAACTTCATGAAACTTAATAAAACCTTATAAATCAATAATATGTATATACATCATGCCTCCAAAAACTCACATGAAACCCAAGAAAAAGAAAGAAACACAAGCCCAAACTATGCAGGCATGCATACTGGTACGTACAAATTTAGTCAACTACAAACAGAAGATTTTTTTTGGCTTGACCGATCGTCAGACTCTAAGCAGGTAGATGCTGACCTTGGGGCCGCTGCCGCCATGGGGGTTCATCATGTAGAATGCCTCCGTGTCCTTCGACCCTACCACCCACTCGAACCTAGCGCACATGTACATCAGGTCTCCCTTTGTCATGCTAGCGCCAGAGTTGCCGTCGTCCAGGAGCACGCCGGTGCCAATGGACACCGGTTCGACCGCACCCAGCACCCTCCTCCACTCATTAGCACCACACTCTTGTCACATAAAGCCTAATCTGATAGAGATAGTCATTTCTCGTGGATCTCATGAACACTAACGGAGAAAGTGGGTTGTGGCTATGGGAGGCGTATGCAAGAAGGAACCTGAGAAGCGTATACAAGAAGGAACCTTGTTGTGTGGATGCTAGAGCTGGGACTTGGGCCGGGCTTTTTTGGGCCAGCCCGAAGCACGGCCGGCACGGCACGGCCCAAGCACGGCCCGGCCCGACACGTGGCGGGCCGTGCCGGCCCGGCCCGAACGGTGGGCCGGGCCGGGCCTGCAAAACCGGCACGGCGGGCGGCACGGCACGGCACGGCAGATCGTGCCGTGCTCGGGCCGGCACGGCACGGCGGGCTCGGGCGGCACGGTGGGCACGGCCGGCACGGCGGGCACGGGTGGCACGGCCGGCACCTCGAGTCTCGACTGGAGAAGAAGAAGGAGCAAAACACACAATCACACAACAACTACAAGTCTACAAGACTACAACAGACAACACACAAGCAAGCAAGCTTCTCGGCAGCGTCACCGTGGCGGCGGCAACGTCTTCGGTAGCGACCACCACCTCCTCCTTCTCCTCGACGGCGACGGTGACGAGCTTCTCGGCCGACGTCACCTCAACGACGAGGAGGACCGGTGGCTGGCGGAGCCGCGGAGACGGTGGACTTCCTGCGGAAGAGCCTGTTGCGGCTGGCGGTGGGGTTGCCGGTGGCCACCTCCTCCTTCGATCCACCGCAACCCATGGCCGAGAGGGGCGGTGGGGGAGCCGGGCGCGGTGGGGGAGGCCGGGAGGGGGCGGTGGCAGGCGAAGGCCGAACTGCCGAAGGAGCGGTGGGAAAGGGGGCGGAGGCGCCGGGGGAGGGGGCGGCGAGGGAGGGCCGGGAGGCGGTGGGGGAGGCCGGGAGGGGGCGGCGGTGGAGGGGGGTGGTGGGGGCGACGGGGGAGGGGGTGGAGGCGCCGGGGAAGGGGGCGGCGGGGGAGGGGGGCCGGGGAGGGGGCGGAGAGGGAGGCGGCGGGGATGGGGGCCATGGGGCGGCGGGGGAGGGGGGCCGGGGAGGGGGCGGAGAGGGAGGCGGTGGGGGAGGCCGGGAGGGGGCGGCGGGGGAGGGGGTGGTGGGGGCGACGGGGGAGGGGGCCGGGGAGGGGGCGGAGAGGGAGGCGGCGGGGGAGGGGGCGGAGGCGCCGAGGAAGGGGAAGGGGGCGGCGGGGGAGGGGGGCCGGGGAGGGGGCGGAGAGGGAGGCGGTGGGGGAGGCCGGGAGGGGGCGGCGGGGGAGGGGGTGGTGGGGGCGACGGGGGAGGGGGCCGGGGAGGGGGCGGAGAGGGAGGCGGCGGGGATGGGGGCCATGGGGCAGCGGGGGAGGGGGCGGAGGCGCCGAGGAAGGGGAAGGGGGCGGCGGGGGAGGGGGGCCGGGGAAGCCGGGCGCGGTGGGGGCGGCGGGGGAGGGGGAGGGGCGGCGGGGAGCCGGGCGCGGTGGGGGAGGCTGGGAGGGGGCGGCGGGGGAGCTGGGCGTGGTGGGGAGGCCGGGAGCCCGGGAGGGAGGGAGGGCGCGGTGGGGGAGGCCCGGAGGGAGGGAGGGGGCAGCGGGGAAGCCGTGCGCCTGGCCGCCTGGCGGAGTGACCGAGTGAGGGAGAGGGAGGGCGTCGGGCGTGGTGTGCCGCCCGTTGCCGTGTGGGGGAAGGGACCGAGGAGACGGTCAGACGGAGCCGGAGGGAGTACCGAGAGAAAAAGGAGATTTGACGCGGGGAGGACAGAGGGAGCGGTGGCCGGGCGACGTGGCAAAGCCGAAATGGCTGGACGGTGGAAAAAAAAGAATATTGTCTGGGTCCGATATCTACAGGAAAAAAAAGCTGAAAAAAGAGAGGAACGTTGGCAGAAAAGAGAGAACAGTGAAATATGAAAAAGCTGAAAAAGAGGGGACTATTGGCAGGCACGCAACGTTGATATAACGTTCGGAATTCACGTATATAAATGCATTCCCTCCGCTGTGTTTTCCAGAATCACAGATTCATTTCATTTCTTCACTTCCTCCGTTCGGCTTCCCAGAATCACAGATTCATTTCATTTCTTCACTTCCTCCGTTCGGCTTCCCAGAATCACATATTTATTCCATTTCTTCACTCCGCATCAGAGCTCCTATATTTTCTGCATTTATACTCTTTATTTATTTATTTATTACTTCTAATTTCGCAAGCACATTTATTATATTTATATTTCTTATTTATTAATTAATCACCATGTTACCAAGAAGCCGCAGTTCCAGGGAGAAATCAAGCAGTGTGCAGAGAGATCGAAGCTCGAAAAGGACAGCGGGACGACTTAGTGTAAGCTCTCGCCGTCGCTCCCCTAGTCCTCCTCCGACCCCCATTGATGCTCGTCGGCTCTCGCCAAGCATGGGAGACTACGACATGGATGACCGTCATATGGACGGTACAGAGGGCTATGAGGAGTACCAGGGAGCAACGGGGACACCAGAATTCTCTCCCCCGTCCACGGATGCCAACATTGGTGGGTCTACACGAAGGGCGGAATGCTGGAAGCACATGACCTGGAGCCAGGAAATCCAAGACGGTGAAACGGTAGATATCGCAACCTGTAATTATTGTAATGCTAAATTAAGTGCTCGTTCAGCTGTAGGGACAGGACACTTAAACCGCCACTACAAAGCATGCTTACGCAAGATGGCGGCACAGGGCCGAGGAGGAGGAGGAGTACAAACACAGCTAAACTTCGAGGCTGATGGCTCTGTAAGTACTTGGGTGTACAATCCGCTTAATGCACGAGAGGAAATTGCTAGATATATAGTTTCTGAAGATCAGCCGATTAGGATGGGTGAAAGCCGCGCGTTCGAAAGAATGATCCAACGCGGCTTTTGCCCACAGTACCAACATGTTAGTAGGAGGACTACTACATCCGATATTTTACGGATGTATCAAAAAGAACTGGTAGAGTTAAAACAACAATTCCAACAAGTTCAATATTCTTTTGCCATAACCTCCGATATTTGGACATCATCCCACCAAAGAAGTGCATACCTTAGTGTTGTAGCTCATTATTTAGATGATAATTATAAACTAAACAAAAGGGTCATAGGATTTAAACTAATAAATGAATCGCACACGGGAGAGGCAATTGCAGAGCGTATATTATATGTACTTGATGATTTTAAGATAGATGATAAAATTGCTTCTATAACTCTAGATAACGCATCGGCAAACACAACGGCTATGAACATCCTCACACCAAGATTACAAACATATATTGGTGGTTATGTCCTCCACCAGAGATGTGTATGCCATATCTTGAATCTTGTTGTTCAAGATGGCATGCAAGTAATTGGTCCATATCTGAACAGTATCCGTGATGCTATTCGTTACCTCGCAAGTTCTCCACAAGTGGTAGCTAGGTTCGCGGAGTACTGTACAGCTAATGGGAAACAGCCAAGAAAATTTGGCCTTGACATGAAGGTGAGGTGGAACTCAACATATATCATGCTAAAAAAAATACAAGGTTACAAAAATATTATATCCGTTTTTGTCAATGCTAACTGTCAAAATAATGATTTGCTAGTTACTAATTCAGATTGGCAGGTTGCTAGTCATTTTCGAGAGTTTTTAAAACCTTTTTATAAAGCAATAAAGGTTTTATCTGGTATTTATTATCCTACCTCTTGCTTAGTTATAGAGTTTATTTGGTTAATTGCAGATAAAATTGCTAACTCTAGGGACGATGCTATTTTAGGCCATGCCGTCGTAGCAATGGAAGAAAAATTTGTTAAATATTTTGGTTCCCTTTCACACCTGTATTGTTTTGCTATTATTTTTGATCCTACAAAAAAGTTGGTAGGTTTACAGGAAGCTATGGAGGGGATAGGTGAATGTCTTGGCTTAGATTTTTCAGAAGCTTTCGAACATGTCAAACAGGAGCTTTTTCGTGTTTTTCGTTTGTATCATAATAAGTTTGCCAGCAGCGGAAGATCGGAGGCCTCACAGCAGACGCAACAGGGGAAGACAAGCTTCAAACACTTGTGGAAGATACTAAAGGACAAGTCTACTTCTTCGTCCTCTCAGTCTCAGGCATCCTCCAAGTGGAATTCTACCTCGGAGTTGAACCACTATTTGGAGCATGATTTCGCAAACATTGATCCTGATCTTACTGATGGACGCAAGATAGACTTGCTCGAGTGGTGGAAGAACAACAAGCGGATCTTTCCTGTGCTGTCACATTTCGCACGGGATGTTCTCCTGGTACCAGTGTCCACTGTCTCTTCAGAAGCGACGTTCAGTACGGTAGGGAGAATAATAGAAGAGAGAAGATCATCCCTTACGCCCAGGATGGTGGAGGCAATTACATGTGCCAAAGACTGGGAATTAGCCAAAGAGCGGGAACAACATCAACTGGAGGATCCCGAAATCGTACAAGCATATGCTGACCTAGACATTGCCGAGTAGATATTATCTACGCATGTTGTAATATTTTGTATATACATATATTGTTACTGTACTCTTTTCCTTACTCGGGAAACTCCACTCTGGGGCGTAAGGTTTTTAACGAGGCAGTAACATTGTATTTCTAAAATATTAAAGAAATTTCACTTTTTCCCGAAATATTTATGCTGTTGTGTGCCTATGTTTTTATGCAATTAATTTAATTTCAACTAGTTTCAAAGGAGGCGGGTACGAGAGAAAGAAAGATGATGACCGTTGCCATCACGTTCGCGTATAGTAATTTTGGGCTGGGCTTGGGCTGGCACGGCACGAACGCTGGCACGGTGGGCTTTGGGCCGGGCTTGGGCCTGGCCGGAGACGACGTGGGCCGGCACGGCACGGCACGACGAGATGACTGGGCCGAGCCGGCACGGCACGAAGCGGCACGAAGCACGATGGGCCCGGGCCATGCCGGCACGGCACGGCCCAAGTCCCAGCTCTAGTGGATGCGTTCGTAAAGTAGAGGTGTCATCGGATGACTCAAGGTCCATCGCGTAGGACACGAGGAATGATGACTGCTATCCCGTTTGTATGGCTTCGCATGGTATACCGTGATTTAATTTTTCTCTTTAGTTAGATAGAATCTACAAGTTTATTGTAGTATACACTATGATGATTTTATTTATATCGGCTAAAACCGCACGCGAGTTTCTGTTACTCCATACTTTATCTTACGAACAGTCTAAAGACCATAAATTAAAGCCAAAAGAACAAGACCGCTAATAGGGATGATGTGCACGTTATGTCAATGGCATCAAATGGTAGCTCGTGGATGCGGGTATGGCTTTGATTAAGGGTCGACGCCTGTGTCCAAGTTAAAATTTACTTAGGCAACGGCCAAACACAAAATGGAATTGGCCTAGGATTCCGTCTCCGAGTTTCGATTTCTTTGGCAATGAATAGAAAATTAGAAGGGACAAATTACTATGTACCATCACAAAGATCACCTAACTTACAAAAAATCATCGATATGGCATTAACATATGACTCCAACCCTGTTTGTCAGCCACACAGTGGATGCTATTTTAAAATTTTACATATCCCTAAGGTGGTACCGATCTAATTTAATTTTCTTAAGTTGGCTCAAATTAGAATATGGTCCACAAGTTCCAGTAGAATTGTATTTGGTACCTCTTGAAAAAAGAGTTGCGTTTGGTACCCTAACTCTACAACGTAATTCCAATTCTGCAATTCAAATGGGCCCTTGCCGTGTCTCTTGTTCAACGCCGACATGAACACGGGCACAAGGACACCAGGAGAAAAGGCCAGACAGGCGTACGACCGTACCACCACGACATAGCTGGAAGTCGTACCAGCCGCGCACCCGTGCATCTGCCGGGTGCTACGCACACTCCTGAACCCCGAATCCCACTTGCAAAGCAGAAAAGCAACAGCTCAACAAAGAGGCCTAAAAGCTTAAACCATACAGTGCCGTTTCTTTCTGATCAAATCGCTTTTTGCGGCAAGTCTAGATGCAGCGAGGCCAGGCCATTGCATTGCATGCATATGCCTGATGCATGCAATTGCAAGACTGATGATAGTTGACGATGAGGCTGGACCACAAACGGTCAGGTTACGTTGCAGCTGGACCACAAACGACCTCCTCGGACCCAATCGTCCGCACAGCAAAAGCGCATTGAATTCTTCAGATACTTGTAGAAACAGAATGCAAACGCAGATCATTCAGGACCACTGCCCTCTAGATAGGAATCACAACGATTAAATTAGGATCGAGTACCACAAGTCGAGGGTAAATGATTTTTTTAAAAAATATTTTTATAAAAAATCGATAATAACATGCAATAAAAACATCAAATTATAAATTTATCAAAGCCTTGAGCTAAAGAAGACAAAACTCTCGAGATTCAAAGTCCCATCGATTTGACCTCTATGAGCTAGCGGTTAGACACTTAGCAATTAGTGGCCAAACCTCTGTACGATGAATAGTAAAATCAACACAATTTCAAAACTAAAAGTCTATATAACTTTTGATCCGAAGATCTAATGATTTGAAACTTGGTATTTACCTTCTCTAGGATAGCACGAACCTATTTCAATCAACTATCGAGAGAATTATTGTCAAATTTGTGACCTTTTTTATATTTGAAGAAATGCTGCACCAAAATTAGGTAAAAGAGGGAAAATGAGGAATATAACTTGTTCGTGGGTAGAGGATGGCTAAGTTGGCTCTAGATGTATTCCCTCATATCACAGCAAGCAAGAACTCCCGAAGATTTAAGGCAAAACACCTGGATCAAGAAATCTCCTGAGAATCTTGAGAAGGTCAAATCCAAATAAAACCGAGCAACTTTAAGAATTTGCAAAGCATTATACCTAGATGGATGGAGATCGATCTCCATGAGTCATCTCTATCAATTACACATCCTTGGCATAGAGCAAGATCAAGAAGGGGAGAGAAGAGATCAAAACCAACAAAATCAAAAGCAAATCAACTAAAACAAGAGAGATCCATAATAAATAAAAAATGTTGATGTATTGCTATTTGATGATGAAGATTTTACAGTCACTCCACCTAAAAAACAAGAGTGCACACCACAACACTCACACTTCTCAAACCCTAACTCTACAACACCTGGCTTGAATAAAGAGAGGTTGAAGGGATAACTGGTAAGTCTCCATCCTAACACGTTAAATAGATGAAATAACCAGTTCGCATCTATCTCTAATGGATACTATCCAATAGCACATGTGGGAGAAACCCATTAACCCCACTCAACACTGGTTTTACTCACATACTATACTTATGCACGCTTTTCCCCACTCAACATGGGTTTACTCACACACTACACTTATGCACGCTTTTCAAAGTACATAAGCTCGAATCTGCTAAGACCTTAGTCTTTGATCCACTTGATCATCTCAGTTTCTCCTTGACCTAAATCGCTTTCTCAAGTACCGTGGTTTTGATCCAAAGTAATTTTTGGTATTTTGGTTAACTTACCAAATACCCTTCTTGACACAGTCTTCATCTTCCCTTGTAAGCAATCATCATGCTTGCAATATGTAGATGTACCACTATCTTGCCACGGGTCAGTAAATCTCTCCTGTTCCAGTTCCATCAAACCACGTCTCGATTGGACCGACCATGCTACATGGTGCAACAAGTTGCTTAAACTTCACTTCAATATTTCTCATCTTCCTTGTACCATACTTGAGCTTAGCCATCTCACCCAGCATCCTTTATCGTTCTAGACATCAGCTGCTCCATGAGCGTAGTCCCGATCCTTCCTATTTACTATGGTTGACTCCAAACCTCTTTGCATATCCAAAGACTAAGAAATCATTTTTGAGCACAAATTCTTGACAACCTAACCCACGTTAGTCAAAACATATTTCATGCAACACATATGCACTAATCTAAGTCAAATCAAAACACACCACGACTCAATTTCCCAAATAATCCAAAATTCAGCTGAAACATCTAGCACTACTAGTCAGACTACCAGCCTTGGCCAGTTTGACCTCTATTGGCTACTAGTCAGACCGCCACCTCTGGCTGGTCAGAACAGTCAGTCTGAAAACAACTCTAAAAAATCATAAATTTGCATAATCCAATTTCCAGCTCCTCTTGAATGGCAATAGTTCATCACAACAAAACCTGGACCCTCTCACATGGTTCTTCAGCAAAAGGTACATGAAAATGTCTTGAAAAGAATGTAAAGTGACATTATAATAAAATACTCCACGTGCTTACAAAAATAGCTTTCCAATTATCTCATGCTTTAGGCCAAGGTGGCAGAAAATCTAAGCAATAGGTAATGAAATTGGACCATACTTACATCTATTAAATGATGTATTTCAACCAAGGTTGTCATGATTGCGATGCTAGGTAGTATCCTTTTCATCTGATGGGATCGGAACGTAGAATCACGATTCTATCATATTATTAAAAGCATATATATTTTATATAAAAAATTGGATTATATCTCTAAATATGCAAGTCTATAGTAGAATTTTTAATTTAATTTTGCAATTTGAGTACACTTATTCATGATTTTTCAAACTTATTTAATTATTTTTTTAATAAACTAATACTCTAAAAGTCCAATATGTCAAAGATAATACTTTTTTTTACCTTAGAACATCATGTAAATAGCAAAAAACAAAGCAAATTAAACTAGCAATAGGTAATATCAAATTTTATATGTTAATATAGTTTGTTGTCAGAATCATGATCGCACTACGATCTTACTCAAACCTAATGATTCTAAGAGTTGAATCGTGATCCTACTGCGATACTACTTGATTCCGATGTATATTACGATATGTGTTATCTACCTCTTGTAGGATCGTAAGACACTATGATGCATATTGCAATACTGACAACCTTAATTTCAACTCCTCGACATTTTTCACATGAATAGAGGATGGAAAATGGTAATAATTAACTACACCTTTGATTTTGTCAATAGACAACTATTTTGCAATAATGGATTCCAATCAACTGGATAACTATTTTAGAATCGAATGAGTGATAAGCAATGGGTACATGATTTTAAAATAACCTAATTTGCCTCTTTACCAATATCAATCTCCACCACCACTGGCCACCATCTTCCTCACCTTGCCCACTGCCGCAACACCAAACTTGCCATTCATTGTCACCGTCACTTCCAGTCAACCCGCCTGGTTACTAAGCACTACCTACGTTGGGTTGTCACCACTTGATGAATTATAAGATTCTCTGGTAAACCTGAGAGGCTTAACTAGAGCACAAATCTTGAAGCGCAGTCAGTTGTTTCAAACATGCTTGAGATTTGGGAGAAAATTACGTACCTGCTCTCTAGCTAATCCCATAAACCAAATGATGTCCTATCTTTTATTAAATGAATTTGGGAGTCAAATTATTGGGCAATGTTAAAGTAGTTAATTATTCACTCAAGCCAAAATTTTCTAACGATTTTTAACTTACCATGGTTTCTCAAAATTGAGATACCACTCAGCCAAACGGAGAACTCCTTGCAGTCATGAAAAAGTGATGTTTTTTATTATGTGCATTATACTTTCTATTATCTTTTATGAATAAAACCCATGGAAAATATATTTTAGTAGTATGCAAACCGATGTTAACAACATGACTGGGGGTTCCTCATGCCCGACAGTGAGGCAAACATCTCGTCCACATTCATCCCAGTGGCTCTGAAAGCCATAGGTAAAACAATATCCGACGGTCAACGCTTGGTAAATTTGGTCAGCCAGGTAAAGAAATTTTTGTACGGATAATCTATTTTTTATTCGAAAATACAGAAATATACCTGCAGGAAATTTTTTTACAAAAATAGGCTCCAGTCGCCCAATGGGGGGCGACTGCAGCCTTTCGCCCAACCGGGAGGCGACATTTGGGAAATATGGGAACGGTTGGGCGAATCATTGCTGTCGCCTGAGCGTTGGGTGACTAAATTGCAGTCGCAGTACGGTTGGGCGACTGTAATTGCAATCGCCTAACGCCAGGGCGACAGGGGGGTTTAAGACAGCACACTGGGCCGCCGTCCACTACCTACCACTTTTTTCACTCATTCTGCACACAGAGAAGAAACGAGAGAAGAAGAGAAAAGAAGAGGAGAGGAAGAAGGGGAAGAAAAGGAGGGGGAGAAGAGAGGAAGGAGGGGAAGAAGAGGAGAAGGAGAGGAGGACAGGGTAGGAGGAGGAGGTGAGGGAGGAAGGAGGAGTGGAAGCTATTCTATCCATTTGGATCCAGATATTTTTTGATTATGTTGTATTTTTAGATATAGAAAATTTATTACAGTTTTAGTATGGAAATATTAGTGTAAAAAAGTTTTAGTATACATTTTGTAGTATGGAACATTTTGTAGTATAGAAATTTTAGTGCAATTTTTAGTATAGAAAGTTTAGTATTGTGCGATGTTATTTGACATGTCGCAAAATTGAAACATATATGCAGGCCGACATCATTAATGGCCACTACATTGAGAGTGTATTACGGAGCTGGAACCATACGTGAAGGTCCGAATGGTGTGAATTTGAGCGATTTTCGACAAGTCACTCTCGTACTTCCGGATGACGAGAATGCTCGAATGGCAGATGTGCAGCATTAGCTGACCCGGAGTTTTTCATTGGACCCCGAGGTGTGCAGCATCGTCGTGCAAGGGCTTTGGAGCCGGTCTCCCACAGACATCAGATGAGAGTTGAAGACATTGGTGCGCTCTGCTTCGTGGAAGGGCTTTGTGCAAGGGTGCCGGCGCTGTGGATACGAGTGTGTGCTGCTTGTGCAACCGTGCTCACTAAGAGTAGCTGCGCAAGTTCGTGCGTTCGCCCTTGCTCTGGGAGGTGCTTGCAGCTCGGGCGGGCCGCATGTTGGCGAAGATGATGAAGTTGCTCGTGATGAAGCCAATGCGGTACATAGAGGAGAGTTACAGCCATAGAGAGGCAACTGGGCAAGCCGATGAAGGAGAGCATAATGAGTACATCGTGCAGCAGATGGACTTTGATGACCAGAGGGCATGGGATGAAGAGGAAGCTGTAGAGGACGACAAGGAGGACAGTTCCGATGAGGATGAAGTTCCTATCCCCCCAGGAATGGAACTGGTTTAATGCCGAGGGTGTTTCCGCACATGATGAGCATGAATCACCATAGGAGTATCATGAGACAGAGGTTCGGTTGCATGCTATGTTTGCTGACAAGGAAGCGCTGCAGGATGCCATCAAGCTTTGGGCCTTTTCAATGCAGCAGACATTTCGCGTCGTTAAATCAAGCCAGGAGCAGTACACTGTGAAGTGGAAGCAGGCTGGTTGTCCTTGGAGGGTGTTCGCACGTAGACCCAAGTATGAGACTTACTAGATTGTGTCCAAGGTGGAGCCGCACTCCTACATTCTAAACACTGTCATGGCAAGGCATCGTAACCTAACGTCCGGATTTTTAGCTAATTTGATGTATGGGGAGATAGTGGAGAAGAAAGACATGGCAGCCACGCATGTTGTGGTAGCTATCGAGAATAAATTTAAGTATAAGATTAGCTACGCGAAGGCGTGGCGTGCCAAGCAAAAGGCGTTGGAAAAACGTTTTGGCACTTTCGAGGCGGCGTACGACAACCTTCCTCGTATGCTTCAGGTCTTGCAGGAAAGGAACCCCGGGCACATACATCGCCGTGCACGACAAGCCGTCCATAAGTCCACCAGGATATGCGGTGTTGCAGAAAGCATTGTTTGTATTTGGTGCTAGCATCGAAGCATTCAGGCACATGCTGCCAGTGATCTTAGTTGACGGGACCTTCTTGATAGGCAAATACAAGGGGCAGATCTTGACGGCCATAGGTGTTGACAGTAACAATCAAATATTACCGCTGGCCATTGCATTTGTGGAGAGTGAGAATTATGAGAGTTGGCTGTGCTTTCTCAGACATGTGAGGGCTGGAGTTGTAGGCACTCGTCTTGGTGTGTGCGTAATCCATGATCGCCACGCCGGTATTATAAAGGCTACAAGAAAACTTCAAGAAGACCCCGAGGAGCCCTTTCCTTGGCCGGACATGAGGAACCGGTGGTGCAGTCGTCACTTAGGAGCAAACTTTTTCAAGCAATTCCCGAAACAATCTTTGATGAAGCTATTCAAGAGGCTGGCTAGGCAGAACCAACAAAGAAAATTTGATGCTTTGTGGGGGTTGTTGGATGAGCACACCAGGAAGAACGTCGAAGAGAGGAGCAAGGGGCCGGTCATTCCTGGGGCGGTACAACCGCAATGCTTGCCAGCAATCGATGAGCCTAACCGAAGTGGTCCAAGAAGGAGGAGCTCACGAAACATCAAGTGCTTCTCGCAGTGGATCGAGGGGGAACCATTGGAGAAGTGGTCGTTGTTGCATGATACGGATGGCGCAAGGTACGGAATAATGACAACTAACGTTGCCGAGGTCTACAATTGGATTCTCAGGGGTCTCCGTTCTCAACCCCTTGTCGCCATCGTGGAAGGTGTTCTTCACAGCATAATCCGCTACTTCAGGGAGAGGCACGCGAGTGCCGCACTTCATGCGGCCAATCCCGCAGCCCTACATTCATCAAAAATTACAGCGTACATGGAGACGAAGGCACATAAGGGTCAATTGCACACAGTGCAGGTCATGGGCAACAAGGTGCATCGTTTTGAGGTGATACTTCATGATAGAGCCGGATTTGGGATGGCTCGTTCACTTGTTACCCACGAGGTATGCCTTGGAGATCATGCAAACGAACCTAGCTGCACGTGCAACAAGCTTAAGTTGTTACACAAGCCATGCTCTCATGTCCTCGCTGCATGCGAGACCGTGGGCATGGATCCTTCGAACTTTATGTTCGAGTACTTCTTTAAGGAGAGGATACCGTAGGCTTCGTGTGGGGAGCTCCGGGGGTTCAGGGTGGTGGGAAACTTCGCCACTTTGGACATTACAGTGAGGACTTGGGTTCCGGATGTTAACATGCTGTAGGGTGGGAAGGGTCGGCGACAAAGCCGACGTATTAGAAATGACATGGACGAATCACAAGCTGGAACATCTGGTGCACGTTGTGGGTGATGCGGTCAGGAGGGGTACACTGCTAGACGATGCAATGCATGTCCTGATTAGTAGTTGTTGGAGACTACAGCTAAATTTCATGTACCATTTGTAAAACTTGCATGTTACATCTCTTTTCTGTAATGTAGTTGGTGTTGTGCAGGTAGCTTAGTATTGCTATGTTTACTTACTTACTAGATGTATTTGTTGTTCGTTAAAATGCGATTTTTTGTTGCTCGTGATAACAACCACACGAAGATAACAACCAATCCATGACATGTTTAACAACATTGCACATTATTTCAATCGACACTTGTACATACTACGGTACAACCATACACCTCGTTGCCTATATGCCAAGCGAGCCTCGTGGTACCCACATGGAGAATTGCTGAGGGGGACGCCTTGGACGGGGCTGGCCATTGTTGTAGTGGCACACATATATGCAACTAGGGTTTGCACAGCAACAAGTCGGATCGTACGAGCTTCATATATTGACAATCTCCTCGTTTCCCCTCTCGCGTTACATCTGTTGGCGGAGGTCGTTGTTCTCCTCATTGAGAGTCTCGAGTCGCTCCTCCAACTCAAAGATTCGATCCCACAATGTATCCACGTAGTTAACAATATACAGTTCATGAGGAGGGTCAATCCACCGGGTGAAGTCGCATTTTGCCATCTGCGGAAAAAGTCGGTTAACAAAGAGGCTATGTAAGCAGTAACGAAAAATATACTATTAGCAATTTGTACCCCGGAGTGTGGGCATCGAAAGAAACGTCACCCGCCATCGAAATGCCCTTCGATGACCTGGACGACCGCGTACTCATTGTGCCTACATTTTGGCCAAACTGGTTGAGCACGCCTCCTGGGTATTAAGCGGCAGTTAGGGCTGAAGTCCTCCCTCCTTTGAAGGGAAGGTCTTCTTTGGGTGACCCCGCTCCGATTGGCCCCTCGGCGTCCGCTATAGTATATACTAGCACGACGGAGAAGGTACTTCTTCATTCGATTTAGAGGGTTCGATTCATGGGACCGCATCTGTGCTCTTTATATAGAATGAGAGAACTTACTGCAATGGAGTATTGCTGACAAAACAGGGCAACTTTGCTCAGTGAGATGACAAAAGAGGCCAGCTTTGCGCAGTGACATGACACAACAGGGCAGCTTTGCTCAGTGAGATGACCAAAGAGGTCAGTTTTGCGCAGTGAGATGACCAAAGAGTGCAGCTTTGCGCAGTGACATGACAAAACGAGCCAGCTTTGCTCAGTGAGATGACAAAAGAGACCAGCTTTGCGCAGTGACAAGACAACACGGGGCAGCTTTGCTCAGTGAGATGACCAAAGAGGTGAGCTTTGCCCAGTGAGATGACAAAAGAGACCAGCTTTGCGCAGTGACAAGACAACACGGGGCAGCTTTGCTCAGTGAGATGACCAAAGAGGTGAGCTTTGCCCAGTGAGATGACAAAAGAGACCAGCTTTGCGCAGTGACAAGACAACACGGGGCAGCTTTGCCCAGTGAGATGACAAAACAGGGCAGCTTTGCTCAGTGAGATGACAAAACAGGGCAGCTTTGCTCAGTGAGATGACAAAAGAAGCCAGCTTTGCGTAGTGACATGACAACACGGGGCAGCTTTGCTCAGTGAGATGACAAAAGTAGCCAGCTTTGCGCATTGACATGACAAGACGAGGCAGCTTTGTTCAGTAAAATGACAAAACAGGCCAGCTTTCCGCAGTGACATGACAACACAGGGCATCTTTGCTCAGAGAGATGACAACACGGGGCAGCTTTGCTCAGTCACATGGCATAACGACACAGCCTTTTTGCAGTGATATGGCAGAATGCCCAACTTTACTCAGTGCTACGACCACACGGACCAGCTTTACACGTTGGAGTAGAGAGAAAATGGACCCTATAAATTGGTGTGCATTCCATTTCGCAGGCCACACTGCACTTCCAAACCCCACACTACACCACGCTTCTTTCACCCCACCGGGATGGACAAAAACCAGAAGAAGCAATGGGACAAGATGGTGAAGGAATGGGAGGAGACCCGTGACCTAGCACGGTCAGCTACCGCCCGCGATGAGAAAATAAGGGCTATTGCGGCTCGGGTAGAACAAGCCCAGCGTGCTACGAGGTCAGCTCCCCGCAATAAGCGGCCGCGTAGCAACAAGCACATCCCAAACGTCCCCACCGAGCGTTCGCCGCAACTCCCACCTGAGGGGGAGACACCCCCCTTTGTTGGTGCGGGGACACGTGCAAGTTCTTCAAGTCTAAGCACCGCATCAGCCTAGGTATACGTTACTAGGGTTGCGCAAACTACTCCAGTGACTACCCCGACCGCCGTTTTGACACCGCAACCTATCGGCAGCCGGTAACGACCACATGCACCATTTTGCCCTACCTTTTCTCCTTCATAGCACGCACTAACAATCTCTCCCCTGTATTTACAGTCTCCGGAGCCCCTATGTGGCTACCGCAAATGGATCGATCTTCAGATCCACCCTGCGGACCAATGGACCCTCAACTTCTAGGAGTGGAATGTCACACGGGAGAATGAGTTGCTGGAGGAGGAGCGCCGCAAGAACGAGCAAACCCTGCGTATACAACGCGAGACGCAAGCTCATCTCGAAGTGTGCACGCGTAGGGAGCGGGAGGCTCGCGAGAGGGAGCGCGAGAGAAAGAGGGAAATGGCGGCTAAGGCAAAAGAGGCCGCGGAGGAGTTCAACGCCGAGCGGGCAAGGAAGGGAAAGTGGCCCCAGTCCACACAGTAGGTCGTACGAGCAGTTGGGTGGGTTAGTCGCATATCATGCTACATGTTATGCATGTAATAAAAATGTATGCGGCATGTTACTCCCAACTGTATTATGAAGTTTATTTCTATTCACATAAGCTTATTATCTTGTCTGTTCGCATTCAATGAATCAGATAGCAAGTCATTTAACAATATTAACATACCGGTTCTCTCTGTACACTAATTCTCAGTAACATCAAAATATCACTTACCACTGTATGTATCGATCGTTCTATGGTCAATCGTTCGTAAAAAAAATTTCCCAAAATTTTTTATGCACCTACAACATACAGTGAACATTAACTTTTATTACAACTACATCAGATTTTTTCCCAGTTTAAAACTACAAAATTGACAAAACTCTAAAAAATCACGGGGGACTGAGTAAAGTCGCCCCCCATTGGGCGACTGCACTGCAAGTCGCCCATCCATTGGGCGACTTCATTGCAAGTCGCCCATCCATTGGGCGACTGCGTGTAGTCGCCCGAGAGTAGAGCGACAAAAATTCTGTCGGTGTCTGGTTGGGCGATTAGCTCCAGTCGCCCAATGGGGGGCAACTGGAGCCTATTTTTGTAAAAAAATTTCCCGCGGGTATATTTCTGTATTTTCAAATAAAAAATAGATTATCCGTACAAAAATTTCCAGGTAAATGGTTTTGCACGGCAGACGCTAAAAGGTTGACAGTGTACCGTTAGGGAGAAACCCTTGATTACAATGTTGCCTACGATATTGTGGGTGTTGTGGTTACAGACCAAACAGAGAGAGAGAGTAGTAGTGGGAAGTTGGGTAAAATGAATGGTTTCTGCCTTCTCCCCGTGGCCTATGCCACATATATATATATTCACATAGGGAGTGCTTGTACAGTTGTACCCTTACACATGAGTCTTCCCCTCGGGGGCTCTTATGTCATTACACATGTCCTATTTCGGACCTAACAGGCCTACTGGGCTTAGGTGGGGGCCACCCCTACAACAGGAGCCTCTCATGGTGAAGGGCTTCACGGGCCGAAGCCATGCCGCTGAGTCCTTTGGCCCCCTCCGTCCCATCGGCCTGTGATGCTTGATGACTTGGATAGTTCGCACGTCCGCCCGTGCCTGCGCGAGGGCTGTCTTCGGGTCCCGAAGCTGGCACGGCCTCGAGGCCGAAGGCGCCGGGAAGACCGAAGGCTTCGACAGGGCCGAGGACGACCCGCACCCGGGGCAGGCGCAGCTTGGAGGCCGAAGGCACTGGGTAGGCCGAGGGCTTCGACCGGGCCGAGGTCTGAGCATGCCCTACCTCGCGCTCCAGATATTTATGGGCAAAGCCGACTTGGTCAGCTGCCCTTAGCGGCCGAGTCTTAGGAAATGCGTCGCGCGATGTGGCGCCAACGCGGGGAGATGGTTGCTTGGTCCGGGAGTGCGCTTTAATGACACCTGGAATCGCGCCGGCCTTTGTCAGGGGTAGGCTGGCACGGCTGCCCCGCCTACCCTGCACTGGATGTGGGCACGTGGCTGGCTGTAATTGGAGTGTCGTGGGATGCCAGCGTTCCCATGACCACGGCCGTTCGCGTCTTCCCCAGGAAAAGTGGCCACGCGGCGGGAGTGTATGAGCGCGTTGGGCGCTGAGCGGCCACCTACCGCCGCCTACTGCGGTTGCCAGCGGTTGCACTGCCCGATCGTGGGTAGCCGAATCGCCGTAATCCTGTCGCTCGATCTTCTGCCTGTAGGGGAGACAGGGGGCTTTATAAACCGCCCCTGTGGGCATGCAGTCGTTCCGCTTGACTGCCTGATTGCTTGCGCGTTGCTTCCTATTCTTGTACCTCCTGCTATTATTCTCGCCCTCACGCCTGCCCGCCGCCGTGAGAGATGGATGGCTGCGCGCGATGACCTCCCCGCTAACACGGGTGCTGCCCTTGATGACCCTGCGCGTCGCCTTAGCGAGAGTGCCTCGTCGAGCTAGCGCTGCCTGACGCCACCACCAGCGGAGTACCGCCGGTTCCGCGCGACAAGAAGCAAACTACCCAGCGGTGGGATGCCATGAAAAGGTCCAAAGGTCACTGCTCCCGTGTGCTGGGGCGGAGCCGCGTCACGAAGGAGACCCTCCGAACCCTTCTTCAGGAGAAGAAGCTGGAGGAGCGCGCCGGGGCTCGCCTGCCTAGGCCTGACGAAACGGAGCCGAACCCGGGGGAGTCGGAGGCGATCGTCTTCATGGCATTCTTCGACGCTGGGCTCCGAATCCCCGCGACACACTTTGTTCATGAAGTGCTGCGGGCGTATGGGTCGGAGCTGGCGCAGCTGACTCCGACCGCGATCGTTCGGCTGACCATCTTCACTTGGGCGATGCGGACGGAGGGTACTCGTCCCCGCGCCGAGCTGTTCGCCATCCTGCACGACGCACGGTGCCAACCGAGGAGAGTGGAAGGGGGGCTTACTCAAACTTCGGCGGCGTGGACTTCGTGCTGAGGCCGGAGTGCTCGCACCTGTTTCCCGCGTTGGCTACGCGGGAGAAGTGGGAGACCGGCTGGACGCGGCGGTGGTTCTACTACACCGTGACGAGCACGAGCGGCCTCCGGAGCCGCGGAGAGCCGATATCGTTCGACCGCTGTCCGAATGTGACGCCTCGCCCCGGCGACGAGCAGCAGGTGCGGAGATTTGCTGGGGTCGCACTCCGATTCAACATGCGTGACCTCGCGGAGGAGTTCACCATGTACGGGATATCCCCGCTTTCTTGTACCTGGAAGTACGAGCAGCGGGGGCCCGATCGGAAGGACAGCATCCCTTCGGGGGTGTCTGCGCTCCATAGGCCCTCCGCGCCCTGTAAGTGTCCCTACGATATGTCAAGTACCATGTGGGTGGTTGCAAACCCTTGGGTATGATACCCCGCTTGTGCATGCAGTACGCCGGTTGGAAGATGCAGAGTGCGCCGTAGCTGCGATGCTTGGGCCGTACACGGCGAAGGAGCACCAGGCCCGTGAGTCCGTGACTTCCTTGTCGAAGCAGGGGCGGATTAATCGGGTGTACGAGGTTTTGGAAATTCCCGTTCCGGAGCGGCCGGTGCCTGCGGAATCGCCGAGTGGTGCGACGGTGGTGGCGCCATCCTCCCGGGGCGGGGTCTAGTCAGAGGTCATCGCCCTTAGTCCGCCGACCGTGCCGCCGGTCGAGAACGTAAGGGTGCGGGGCGTGACTCCCGACGAGGCCGTATATGGTGGCCCGGCGACGAGCGTGCGCCTCGCCATTCTTGAAGGTGACGCCTCGTCACCTCCAGCGGCCACCACAGCGTTGTCGCTGACGGCGGCTTCCGCGGCTACCCAGGTAGCCACGGAGGCTTCACCTACGACTCCGAGGGCGAAACGGCCGCGGGTGCAGTCGCCGCCCTCCTCTAGGGGCCGGTTCAGCGTGGCGGGTCCAGTGACTGCGGCCCTTACGGCTAGCGGGGATGCTCCTGAAGCCGGGGGGTTGTCGCTCCTCGGGCCAGCGAGGCGCTCTTGACCCAGGTGGAGGCCACGGCTGAGGGCACTAGAGGTAGGCGTAGCTCGTTTTCGTCGCGCAACTTCGCGAAACTCTCCCCGATTTGCTCGCTAATTCCGTCGACACCAGGCGAGACAGGGTCTCCCAAACGAGGGCAAGAATCGAGCAATGGGGGGCGCCGCGATGTCGCCGGCCTGATTGAGCCGGGGACTGTGCGTGCCCCAACTACCGCGGGAGGCGCTGGGGCGGGGGCTCTAGGGCCTGACGTCTCCGACTTCGTACCTCGGTGGGAGGCACTTCGCGCCTGGAGCGAAGTGGCAGAGTGTGCTGGCGCCCGCCTAGATCGACAGGCGCTGCACTCCTGCGGGGGCGACCTCTTGGCGCTCGCGCTGGGTGCCTCGGAGATGAGGGTAATGGTCTCCCTTCCCGCTGTATATCCCTTGCTTATCCGATGGGTAATGTTGGACCGAAATGGCGACAGAGGGGGGGTGAATGTCGATCTCTAAAAATCGCCCCCAAAGAGTATCTTCTTCTTCAATAGCTATGGAAGCTATGAAGGTAGAAGACCAGTCCTCACAAGATACCACAGCAGCAGGAAAAACACAAATACAGAGACCAGCAAGCGAGAAAAATCAAATCGGGAAAAAACTGGCCTCAAGCGGTAGTACCGCTGTGACGGGCGGTAGTACCGCTGAGCGGTAGTACCGCTGAGACGGGCGGTAGTACCGCTGAGCGGTAGTACCGCTCCAGGAGCGGTAGTACCTCTCGAAAAAAACAGCAAACGGGATTTTCAGAAAATTGAGAGATTCGCAACGATTCTTGGATTCTTGGCTTGGGAAACTTTGAGGATAGCTAGGGAACACTCCCAGAAGACTAAGACAAAAATCAATAACAAGAAATCCACTCCAAGAATCAAGAATTTCAGATTTGGGTAAAAATCTGAACTCTTGCAAGAACCGAGCCAAAAACCAAATAACTCCCCAACCGTTGATCCTTTGGCTATGAAATTTTGAGGGAAGCTAATTAATAGCCTCTGGACTCTTTATACCAAATTTCAAGCCATCTTAACAAGGGAGTCAAAATCTGGACCAAAACCAAGAAACGAAGAACAAGAACACAGAGGGCTCAAAAGAGAAATCTGAGGATTAAACGAAGTTAGCTCTTTGAGAGATCGATCAAATGATCTTGAAGTACTATCCCATCATAGAGCAACCCATTTTGGCACTCCCCAGCAATCAAGAACTCAAAACCACGAAAACTCAAAAATCACCAAATGGGGGCATCGAAGAACAGAGGGCTCAAACTCAGAATAAACTTCAGATTTCATTCAATGGAACAAAAGAGGAGTCCCGATGACACGATTACAAATAGAGGACACGATTACAAGACTCTCAATCCATCTCCTCACCCACTCCAACTCAAGAACACTCAACCATACATGCTTGGAAGGGATGAACTCTCAAGAACCCTCACATAGAAACCATCGTAGAGAGGGGGAACACCCAGGGAGCACACTTCTGCCACTCCAACAAAACCTTACCAACTAAAGCCTAAAGCCAAAGACAACTCTCAAAGCTTCTTTTGACTCTAGCAAGCCCTAATTCTCCCTCAAAGTGTTCAAGTGGGCATGCAGCCCCTCCACTCCTTTTATAGCCCATGGCTAACGGGTCTCCGCCCCGTTACGCCTGCTAAATCCAACGGAGCCCGCTCCCGCTTGTGCAGCCTTGCGAAATTCCCGTTTCGCCCCTCCTGCACCTTCCGGGAAGCTTCCGCGCTCCTTGTCTTGCACGCCTCGCAACCACCTCGAGTCCACGTCGTCTTCGACACATCCTGACCGTTCTGACCTCAGCGCCACCTGCGCCTAGTCCGGTCCACCGTGTCTCGCCACGACTCTGCTCGATGTCCTGCAGCCACACAGACAAGAAACACATCACATAGAACCGCTCGACACATGAAAGCATAAAATAGCATAAACACATCATGCTTACCCATGATGAAGTCCAAACCTGTCGAAGCATCAGAATATGCATCCTAAACCCAAATGACCAAGTTTGACAAAAAGTCCGACCGAGCCCGTTGCACCACGCAACGACATGGTCCGACCACTCAAACCAAACTCGACTGACTTAAACCTCTGTCAATTACTCATCACTCTCATGGGATCACGACCACATGGTCTCTCAATCTCCCCCTTGATGAGTATATTGACAAACTCAGAAAAAGCTTTAAGAAGAGTTTGAGTTTGAAGAATCCAACATGGTCCAAAGAAGTGAATGAAACAAATGACCATGTCGACAGAAGGAACACTAGAGCAACAACTGAAAGAGTAAATTGTTCTCCAAAGCTCTAAAATGATCCCAACTAGCTTTTTCTTCTCTATTCTCCCCCTTTTGGCAATAAACGCATCAAGGATGCAAAAGAGAGAATATGACATGTCAATGGATGAATATGGCTGAAGTTTGTTTATTCTAAGCATTTAGAGCCATGAGAATTATCCAATATGACCAACAAGTACTACACCAAGCCATAACTCAATAAAACGCTATCTAGATCATGACAACATATATATAAGCCAGCTAGAACACATAGATAACAATCTAAAAGTGAAGTACATTAAGTGAGCAAGTCAAGTCATCAATGAGCAAAGTCTAACTAGAGATATCCAAGGATGATGCAGGCCATGTCAATAAGCTAAGCGGAACAAGGAAGCTAACATTGAGTCCAAATAGAGTGCTATAAGCTCAAGATTGAAACTTTGGTTAAAGTATTTGGTTCTTTTTGAAGCTTAAGCAAATGGAGCACAAATGACATATTTTCTTTTGAAATTCATGGTTGTTGCCAACCAGATTTTTGTTTTATCATGTGCTAGGTCTCAAGCCTTATGCGACTACTCCAAGCCATGAGCTTAAGAAGATAGTCTAGGTCATCCAAAACTCCCCCTAAGTTCATGCCAAGTGCAATGGCAATCCGTCTCATAGGAGAGAATTGGTGAGATCAGTTTTTTCGCACAAAATCGATCTTTTTGCTTTTTAACATATTGTACTAACTCAGCATCATCAAGAGACTAAACAGCTCAATCTAAGGCTCAATATAGATTCAACGCTCTACTCAGCCTATTTGACATGGCATGAATCATAAAGGGATAGCTCAAGAAAGACTAAACTCAAATGCTAGCATGACAAGTTTAATTTAAGTTGATCAATTTTACTTAACTTATCATAGCAAACGCTAGTCTACACATATGAAGTCATGATAAATTTAGCAAGCTAAGCACAAGTCATGGCAAGGTGTAAAGCATTGAAGCATGTCATAACAGGATAATGATCAAGGCTCAATGCAGATTGATTATAATGCTAGAATGCTGAAAATGCAAGAAAAATCTAGCTCCCCCTCAACATGACATGCAACTTTTAGTTCAAGTTGAGTTAAGTCACAATTAAGCTCCAGAAGCTCCCAAATGAACTCTCCCTGAACCAAAGCAATAAATCGAGAAGCTGGCAAATAAAACCAAAACAGGCAGTCCTTAAAGCATAGATAAGATATAGAGACAACTATGGCTCAGACTGACTCTCATCTACCCCATATGACTCCAGGACAATCAGCTGACTGTAAATCACACACTAGAGAGCAAACACGTACCCTGTCTACCCGAGGGTGGCCCAACCCTCGCTAGAACCTACAAGAAGTGAGTGAGCTCGACCTAGTGAGATAAGAAGCAGCTAATCCTGGAAGCACAAGATAAGGGTTAGAAGTCTAAGCATCTCGGCAAGAGAAGCACTCTAACCTATGCTGGAAGGACTAAACCCAAATGCACCCCGAGTGCAATGCAATAGAAATGAGACAGAAGCATAATCAATATAGTAAAGCAATAAAGCCCAAAGCTCCCTCTCACTACAGTCCATAAGGACACACCACCCCAAGCTCTCCCCGCAGAGCTGAAAACCTCGAACTATCCAAAGGCTTGGTGAAGATGTCAGCCAACTGGTGGTCACTCTCCACAAACTGGAGCACTATATCACCCTTCTCTACATGGTCTCTAAGGAAGTGGTATCGGATATCAATGTGCTTGGTCCGAGAGTGCTGCACTGGGTTTTTAGCAATGTTAATCGCAGAAGTGTTATCACAGAAGAGTGGAACACTATCTATGACCAACCCAAAGTCCCGCAGGGTCGACGCCATCCAAAGTACTTGGCTACAGCAGCTGGCTGCAGCAACGTACTCGGCCTCTGCGGTGGACTGTGCAACTCCGGACTGCTTCCTCGAAGACCAGGAAACAAGAGAAGTGCCAATGAATTGGCAGGTGCCAGAGGTGCTCTTCCTATCTATCCTACAGCCGGCAAAGTATGCATCCGAGAAGGCTCTCAAGGAAAGACAGGATGAGGAAGAGTACCAGATACCATAGTCAATGGTAGCTCGAAGGTACCGAAAGATGCGCTTCACCGCCTGACGGTGAGATACGCGAGGAGAAGCCTGAAAACGAGCACACAGACACACTGAGAAGTATATGTCTGGTCTCGAGGCAGTGAGGTAAAGAAGGGAGCCGATCATACTTCTGAACTCTTTCTGATCAACTGGCTCGCCATCCTCATCTGGGTCAAGATAGGCTGTCGAAGCCATGGGAGTTGACACCGGCTTACCATCACTCATATCGAAGCGCTTCAGGAGGTCACGAGTGTACTTTCCTTGATGAAGAAATGTACCCTCCCGAGTCTGCTTAATTTGGAAGCCAAGGAAGAAGGTCAACTCACCCATCATACTCATTTCAAACTCGGTGCTCATGACATCCGAGAACTGGGAAACCAGAGTATGGGAAGAGCCGCCAAAGATAATGTCATCGACATAGATCTGGACGAGCAGAAGGTCAGCGCCAAGCCGGCGGATGAACAAGGTCTTATCAACTTTACCCATTTCAAACCCATGACTCAACAAGTAGGACTTAAGCCTCTCATACCAAGCCCTGGGGGCTTGCTTAAGTCCATACAACGCTTTGGAAAGCTTAAAGACATGGTTTGGGTATTTGGGGTTTTCGAAACCAGGAGGCTGTCGGACGTAGACCTCTTCCTCAATAAGGCCATTGAGAAAGGCACTCTTGACGTCCATCTGGTAAAGCTTGAAACCCTTAGAAGCTGCAAAGGCAAGCAGGATTCTAATGGCTTCAAGTCTAGCTACGGGGGCAAAGGTCTCCTCGAAATCTAGACCTTCAACCTGGGAGAACCCCTGAGCAACTAGTCTAGCCTTGTTTCGAATAACCACTCCATCCTCGCTCTGCTTGTTCTTGAACACCCACTTAGTCCCAATAATATTGTGACCTCGCGGGGGCTCGACAAGCGACCAGACCTTGTTCCTCTCAAAATTTTCTAGCTCCTCATGCATGGCATTGACCCAAGACTCATCAGATAAAGCATGAGAGACATCTTTGGGCTCAAAGGAGGCAATGAAAGCAGAATGGAGACAGAATTGAGATAAGCCAGATTTTGAGCGGGTAACACGCTCGAAGAGGTCTCCAATGATCTGCTCTGAAGGATGAGCTTTCTGGATATGTCTAGGAGGTCCAGGATGAGATGAAGAAGTGGCCTCTACCTCGTGAGCTGACGAGGTAGGAACAGAGCCACCAGCTCCAGAAGAAGCAGAAGGCATGGGCTGATCGCCTCGAGGTGCGGTGGAAGACGGCACCTCAAGGGGTGGATGAGGGACAGGATCAGGTAGACAACCGTCGTCTCCATCATCCTCATCATCCACAAAGATGGTCTCGGACTGCTCTAAAGAACCTGAGATATCAGGCCTAGTCCCCGGACTGGCCTCGTCAAAGGTCACCTCACAGGTCTCTACCATTTTGCTAGACTCGCAGTTCCAGACCCTATAAGCCCGCGAAGAAGTCGAGTAGCCTAGAAAGATCCCATCACAGGAACGTGACTCGAACTTATCTAGGTTCCCAGACTTCAAGATAAAACACTTGCAACCAAAAACACGAAAATGAGAGACGCTGGGCTTTCGCCCATATCTCAACTCATAAGAAGTGCGGTGCAAGTGTGCCCTAAGAAATACTCGATTTGAGACATGGCACGCGGTAGCTATAGCCTCAGCCCAAAACTTCCGCGGTGTAGAGTACTCATCAAGCATCGTCCTGGCCATCTCGACCAAGGTACGGTTCTTCCTCTCCACAACGCCATTTTGTTGTGGGACGTGCGGAGAAGAAAACTGGTGCTCTACACCTGTCTCACCACAGAAACTCTCGAAGTAGGAATTCTTGAACTCCGTGCCATTGTCACTGCGGATCGCTCGTAAGGCACCTGGGAGCTCAACAGAAAGCCTACTGAAAAGACCTCGGAAATGTGAAAACGTCTCATCCTTCGAGGCTAAGAAAAACACCCAAGAATACCTCGAGAAGTCATCGACCACAACAAGAACATACCACTTCCCTCCTGCTGACTGCACTCGAGCTGGTCCAACTGTGTCCATGTGGAGCAGCTGTCCCGGTGCATCGGTCATAGTAACTGTGACCGGAGGGTGAGAAGCGGCAACCATCTTGCCGTGCCGGCATGGAGAGCAAACAAGATCTTTGACCATCTTGAGTTTAGGCAGACCACGAATGAGATCGTGGCCGCTAACTCGGGTCAAATGGTCAAATCCAATATGACCAAGTCTCCTATGCCAGAAAGAGAGGTCGCGGGACTCAGAAGCAACTAAACACCTGAGAGGATCACCAGAAGACTCAGAAAAATCAGCACGAAAGATCCTCCCATAACGAGAAATTCCGCAAACCAGACTACCCGAAGAATCAAGAATTTTACAAGCATTTTTCTTAAAGCTCACCTCGAAACCGTCATCGGTAAGCTGAGAAACTGAAAGCAAATTGTACTGCAGCTTACTAACCAAGGCTACATCTTTCAAAATGAAAGAATCATTAATGCGCACAGTACCTTTGGCGATGACGCGCCCAGATGAAGCATCTCCGAAGGTGATCGTCTCATCACCTGGAGCACGGGCAAGGGAAGAAAACCAACGGGAGTCTTCGGTCATATGACGAGAACAACCGGAGTCTACAAGCCAAACCTTTCCCTTCCCTGCCCGGCGAACCTGAGTCAAACAGAGAGTAAAGTCTCAGTACTGGGATAAATCAAAAGTGATTTTGGCACCCAATACTGAACAACACGTCGAGCAGATGAAGTAGTCAAGCACGACTGACCTCTATCTACCCTACGCTCTCCATGACTCAAGGAAGCAGAAGGTCTGTGAGCAGACCTGAAGCTGTTGCGGGGTCCGACTGCTACGGGAGAGCGAGTCGGAACACCGGCAACACGCTGAACACGCCGCGGGTAACTGTCTCGACGGGGGAAACGAGATGTACCCTCAGGACGGCGGAAGTCATGACCAGGAGCAGCATGAGGACGAAAAACAGAAGACTCAGAAAAACCAAGTCCTCGATGCTGCCCAAACCCATCAACAGCAGTAAACCTAGACCTCGTGCTGGTCCTAGGTGCACTCAGGATCTGGGGCTGACCCTGAATACGCCTAGGAGACTCAACACGGTCTCTACGCGCGATCTTGGCGCGCCTGAAGCATCGATCAACCGTGTGTCCATCCTTCTGACAGAAGGTGCAGTGATACTTCATCCTCTGAGAGGTAGAAGTAGCACGGTCAGGCTTCGCCTTCTGAGAGGCCGAAGCAGCAGGTGCAATCACCTTGCTGTCAGAAATCCCCTGGACATAGCCCGCTGACTTAAATTGGACTTTCTCGGTCCTGGGCTCGGTCTTGATCACACCTGGTGCTATGGGTCTAAGCACAGCAGGTGGATGCTTCCTCATAATAGTCATATCCTAGACCCTGATTAAATCTGCAAATCTTGGACTGGTCTAGAATAAGATTAAGCTTCTTCTTGCCGCCTACAAATCTCTCGAGAGTGTTCATAAGGTACTGACACTCCCGAAAGAGAGAGGTGCAAGAAGAGCAGGGAGAAGAGGGAACAGCAGGAGGTAAGGGAGCAGAAGAAGAACCAACAGTAGAGGAGAGAATGGCTTGTGCATGCACAGCCGACCCTGAGGGGACAGTCCTACTACTAGCAGGTTGGTTCGCGTCTCTAGGCGTCTCACCCTTACCCTGGGGCTTCTCCCCCACACCATCAATCACATCACAACCAGATTGTGGCTTCTCTAGTAATTCCTTAGTTAGCTTCACACATTTGTCATTCAAAGCAACGAGTTCAAGTTTTAGTTTATCACAACTAATGCATGGTGAGCTAACAGAATCCTTAGTCGCATACTGAGCCATTTTCTTGTTGTTGTCAATCATTTCTTGAAACTGTTTTGAGACAGATTCAAGTTCAGCAGTTAACTTTGGACAGTTCAAACATGAATCAATAGGCTCAAGTAAAGAAGCACGCAACTCAGCAATCTTGTGATCTGCCCGTTTTAGGTTCATCTTTAAATTATTGCAATTTTCACAAGACTCGGGCAGATCAAGGAGCATGGCATAAGGTCCTCTAGCAGCAATGTCCTTAACCTCACATGAGGTGGGAGAAGTAGTCTCATCAGTAGTAAGTAGGGTAACAGCCATCCTACTCAACTCTAACTCAGCAAGCAGACTAACATTCTCCACCTTAATAGAATCAAGCTCGGAGGACACACTATCATGCGAGGTCCTTAACTTCTCCAAATCACCCAGCAAGGCACAGCATGTATCACAGTCGTCACGGGAGGGAGCAGATGTAAGAGAAGTAAGCTCCCGTGACAGTCTATCTACTTCCTTCTCTAACTCGGTACACCTAGTCCTAGCTCTAGCATGAAAACCTCCTAGCTTAAGGAAAGCTTCATTAAGTTGGTCATAGGAGGGACATACCTCGTCCGAGTCGAAGTACAGCTCGCTGTCGCTAAGTTCGCCCTCGAGGGCCATGAAGCACATGCCGGAGAAGTCGTCGCCGCTCTTGGGATCTTGGTCACCCGTCCCGTCGTCGTCGCTCCATCCCTCCACCTCGCTGAGGTCGAGGTCGTCGAAGGCGGTGAGGACACGGTGAAACAGCTTCTTGGCCTTCCCGAAGTCGCGGAACTTCTTCTTTCCCGGCGTCTGAGCTGGAGGCTTCTTGTTGCGGTTCTTGTCGGTGTAGTCGTTCTTGCCTGAACCGCCGTAGTCGTTCTTGCCCTTCTCCAGCTTGGGACAGTTTGCTCGAATGTGGTTGGGGCCACCACACTCGAAGCAGATGACTGGTCCGCCTCTCTTTCTGTCCCTCCTCCTCTTGTAAGCATGGGAGAACTTCCGAGCTAGGAGGGCCAGCTGTTCATCCTCTAGCTGCTCTAACTGATCATCAGTTACGTCACATAGAGCAGCTAGGGAGAACCCACAAAGCGAATCGGCGGAAAAACCAGAAACCGGACTGGGATCGGTGACCAAAGCCATCGACTGTGACTTCGACCGACGAGAGACAACATCAATCTCGTGAGTCTTGAGGCGCGAGTACAATGCGTCAAGAGTCAGGGTCGAGAGGTCTGTCGTGTCTTTGATGGTGGTCACCTTCATCTCCCACACGCGCAGATCGAGTGCCGCGAGCATCTGACGAGCGTTGTCCGAGTCGGGGTATGTGAGACCGACCGCTCGGAGGTTGCTCAAGATTTTGTGAAATCGCGAAAAGCACTCGTCCAGGGACTCACCAGCAAGCATCTCGAATTTGTTGTATTCGCGCTTGAACTGGTCCTGTCGAACCGTCTTGATCTGGGTGGTGCCCTCATGGTATGCGTCGAGGGTCACCCAGATGTCGTAGGCGGACGACAGGTGAGATATACGGTCAAACTCGCTACGACTCAACCCCTGGATGATGATGTTCCTTGCCTTTGCATTCGCCTCAACATCAGCCATGTTCCCGGCATTGATGTTCTCATCGGCAGGAACAGCGAATCGTACCTTGACCTTCCGCCAGATGGCATACCCCTGGGCCTGGATGTATGTCTCCATTCGGCTCTTCCAGAAGGGGTAATCGATGCCATCGAACACGGGCGGCTTGGTCGAGTACTTGTCCGTCGCCATGGCTCTTGAGACCGGTTAAGATCTATGAATTAGAGCTAACCGGCTCTGATACCAATTGTTGGACCGAAATGGCGACAGAGGGGGGGTGAATGTCGATCTCTAAAAATCGCCCCCAAAGAGTATCTTCTTCTTCAATAGCTCTGGAAGCTATGAAGGTAGAAGACCAGTCCTCACAAGATACCACAGCAGCAGGAAAAATACAAATACAGAGACCAGCAAGCGAGAAAAATCAAATCGGGAAAAAACTGGCCTCAAGCGGTAGTACCGCTGTGACGGGCGGTAGTACCGCTGAGCGGTAGTACCGCTGAGACGGGCGGTAGTACCGCTGAGCGGTAGTACCGCTCCAGGAGCGGTAGTACCTCTCGAAAAAAAACAGCAAACGGGATTTTCAGAAAATTGAGAGATTCGCAACGATTCTTGGATTCTTGGCTTGGGAAACTTTGAGGATAGCTAGGGAACACTCCCAGAAGACTAAGACAAAAATCAATAACAAGAAATCCACTCCAAGAATCAAGAATTTCAGATTTGGGTAAAAATCTGAACTCTTGCAAGAACCGAGCCAAAAACCAAATAACTCCCCAACCGTTGATCCTTTGGCTATGAAATTTTGAGGGAAGCTAATTAATAGCCTCTGGACTCTTTATACCAAATTTCAAGCCATCTTAACAAGGGAGTCAAAATCTGGACCAAAACCAAGAAACGAAGAACAAGAACACAGAGGGCTCAAAAGAGAAATCTGAGGATTAAACGAAGTTAGCTCTTTGAGAGATCGATCAAATGATCTTGAAGTACTATCCCATCATAGAGCAACCCATTTTGGCACTCCCCAGCAATCAAGAACTCAAAACCACGAAAACTCAAAAATCACCAAATGGGGGCATCGAAGAACAGAGGGCTCAAACTCAGAATAAACTTCAGATTTCATTCAATGGAACAAAAGAGGAGTCCCGATGACACGATTACAAATAGAGGACACGATTACAAGACTCTCAATCCATCTCCTCACCCACTCCAACTCAAGAACACTCAACCATACATGCTTGGAAGGGATGAACTCTCAAGAACCCTCACATAGAAACCATCGTAGAGAGGGGGAACACCCAGGGAGCACACTTCTGCCACTCCAACAAAACCTTACCAACTAAAGCCTAAAGCCAAAGACAACTCTCAAAGCTTCTTTTGACTCTAGCAAGCCCTAATTCTCCCTCAAAGTGTTCAAGTGGGCATGCAGCCCCTCCACTCCTTTTATAGCCCATGGCTAACGGGTCTCCGCCCCGTTACGCCTGCTAAATCCAACGGAGCCCGCTCCCGCTTGTGCAGCCTTGCGAAATTCCCGTTTCGCCCCTCCTGCACCTTCCGGGAAGCTTCCGCGCTCCTTGTCTTGCACGCCTCGCAACCACCTCGAGTCCACGTCGTCTTCGACACATCCTGACCGTTCTGACCTCAGCGCCACCTGCGCCTAGTCCGGTCCACCGTGTCTCGCCACGACTCCGCTCGATGTCCTGCAGCCACACAGACAAGAAACACATCACATAGCACCGCTCGACACATGAAAGCATAAAATAGCATAAACACATCATGCTTACCCATGATGAAGTCCAAACCTGTCGAAGCATCAGAATATGCATCCTAAACCCAAATGACCAAGTTTGACAAAAAGTCCGACCGAGCCCGTTGCACCACGCAACGACATGGTCCGACCACTCAAACCAAACTCGACTGACTTAAACCTCTATCAATTACTCATCACTCTCATGGGATCACGACCACATGGTCTCTCAGGTAACCTTTGTTATACTTCGTGCAGACGCTTGCCATTAGCAAAGCCCTCGAAGAGACTCGCACTCGCGAGCGGAGGGCACTAGAGAGCCAGCTGCGCGTCGTGGACGACGCCAACGCCACCAAGGACGAGGTCATTCGAGTGCTGATGGCGGAGCGGGATGAGGCTATTGACGACGCGCAGCTGGTGGGCACGAACGCGAAGAGTGCGGCAGTGGCCGCAGAACTTGCGATGGAGGAGGCCCAGCGCGCCACGACGGAGGAGCGGACCGCCCTTCTTCGGCGAATCTCTGTGCTAGAGGCGGAGAAGGAACAGCTTACCGCCTCCATTACAGAGAAGACGCTATGCTGGGACAACGCGTGCTCCGCCGCGTGGAATGCGATGGAGTCTTTGGAGCGGGCCCTCTGGGGGCTTTGTGTGCACGTGGAAGACAACACTCATGGCCGCCAAGACCTGATGGAGACGCTTGGGCGAATCGAAGAGGGCTCGAGTGTCGCCCTCCCTGGCGCCAAGGCTTTCGGCACCCACTGCGGCTATATGAGTGCTGGGCTTGCCCTCGCCTTGCTGCACGCTGGTGGGTGCGAGCATGTCAATGAGCTGGCGAACCCTCAGCTCGACTTGCCTGCCCAGCCCAGGGTGATATCTGACGCCGTTCGGGCCGCCGGGCCCGCAACCCGAAACTTCCACGACCGAATCTGGAACTATGTCGGGGAGGGCGCCGCCGCGGTTGCTTTACGGCGGACACTGCGGAATGAGGGGGACGTACTTCGTTGGCTCGAAGAGGTCCCTCGACGCAGCACAGGCGACGCGGGCGCTCGCCGCGGCGAAGATGGCGCGGACACATAGGAATAGTCAGGTTTTGGCGTATTCCACGCTATGCGTGCCTCTGCTTCTGTAATGTAACTATTTTGCTCAGGCCAAGTGGCCATTCTCCCGTGCACTTGTTTCTATGTAATATGCTGTGAGCTGGGAGGTCGTGTGAAGTGCGGGTATCTTGTCGGCCCTCGTTCGGATATCGGCAAACGGGCCTGCGAACACTTTGCGCCTACCCCTCGAAGTGGTGGCTGCAGAGCTGGCGCCTAGTCAAGGTAGGCGCGCGCGCGCTCTGTCCCCTACCGTTCGAAGTGGTGGCAGCGGAGCTGGTGCCTAGTCGAGGTAGACGCGCGCGCGCTCCGTCCCCTACCCTTCGAAGTGGTGGCAGCGGACCTGGCGCCTAGTCAAGGTAGACGCGCGCGCGCTCCGTCCACTACCCTTCGAAGTGGTGGCAGCGGAGCTGGCGCCTAGTCGAGGTAGGCGCGCGCGCGCTCCGTCCCCTACCCTTCGAAGTGGTGGCAGCGGAGCTGGCGCCTAGTCGAGGTAGGCGCGCGCGCGCTCCGTCCCCTACCCTTCGAAGTCGTGGTAGCGGAGCTGGCGCCTAGTCGAGGTAGACGCGCGCGCTCCGTCCCCTACCCTTCGAAGTGGTGGCAGCGGAGGTGGCGCCTAGTCGAGGTAGACGCGCGCGCGCTCCGTCCCCTACCCTTCGAAGTGGTGGCAGCGGAGCTGGCGCCTAGTCCAGGTAGACGCGCGCACGCTCCGTACCACGTCCTTGTTTTTTATGTTCCAGGGAGTGCGCAGAGATAGCACCCGCGGTCTTCGGGGAGCCCGTGGGATTGGCACCCGCGTCTTATTTATACTCCGAAGAGTGCGCAGGGATAGCATCCACGTCTTCTTTATACTCCGGAGGAGTGCATGGGATCGACATCCACGTCTTATTTGTACTCCAAAGAGTACACCCTGGGGCGGCGCCCATGCGTGCGCGTTATACTCAGTAGAGTGCGCAGGGATAGCATCTGCGTCTTCTTCATCCTCCGGAGGAGTGCATGGGATCGACATCCACGTCTTATTTATACTCCAAAGAGTACGCCCTGGGGCGGCGCCCATGCGTGCGCTGGGTTCGCGTCTTGTTTATACTCAGTAGAGTGCGCAGGGATAGCATCCGCGTCTTCTTTATACTCCGTAGAGTGCGTGCGGAGGCAAACCTCGACGCTATGTCTTATTTAGAGTCCGTAGACTGCGCGCGGAGGCGAGCCTCCGCGCGTTGCAGGCGGTGAAATTGCGTGCGGAGGCGGACCTCGACGCTACGTCTCATTTATACTCCGTAGAGTGCGTACGGAGGCGGACCTCGTCGCTACGTCTTATTTAGAGTCCGTAGACTGCGCGCGGAGGCGAGCCTCCGCGCGTTGCGGGCGGTGAAATTGCGTGCGGAGGCGGACCTCGACGCTACGTCTTATTTAGAGTCCGTAGACTGCGCGTGGAGGCGTCCCCCCACGCGTCTTTATGCTCATGCATAGTGCGCACGAAGGTGACCCTTCGCGCGCTTTTAGTATGAAAACGGGAGAATTTGCATGAACGATGCACTTTATTAAGTTCCCGTTTGCGCGGGCAAGCGGTTACAAAGGATAAGGCACTAACCATTAGCCGCTTATGGCCGCCAAAGCCGCGGAGGGCCCTTGCCCTTGTGTGCTTGACTTAGGCGTAATACCGTCATAGCCTGTCCGCATTCCACGTGTGCCGGAGCGTGTGCCCTTCCAAGGTAGCCAAGCGGTATGCACCTTTCTACAGGGCCTCCGCGACGATGTACGGGCCTTCCCATTTGGACTCGAGCTTGCCTACCGTCTCCGCGTGGAGTGCCATCTTGAGGACGAGGTCTCCCGGTCTGAATTCGCGCAGGTACAGCGAGCGGTTGCGACCTCGCACCATCTGTCGCGCGTATTTCATGACGTGCTGTGTTGCGCTTGCCCGGTCTCCATCAAGGAGATCCACGGACAGTTGGTGCTCCTCGTCTGGTGCTTGGACGAGGACCCGCTGCGAGCTAGCCTTTTATTTCTTCAGGTATGACCGCCTCATCACCGAAGAGGAGCTTGAAAGGCGTGAACCCTGTTGGGCGTGTGACCGTTGTGTGAAGGGACCAGAGGACGCTGTGGAGCTCGCCCGGCCACTTCCCCTTTGGTAACCCGACAAGGCGCTTCTTGATTGCGGCGGAGATGGCGCCGTTTGCCCGCTCCACCGCCCCATTGGACTGTGGGTGTCCAACTGAGGTGAACCGGAGGGTGATGCCCATGTTGCCGCAGAATTCTTTGAATGGGGCTGCGTCGAACTGTAGCCCGTTGTCGACGGTGATCTCCCTGGGCACGCCGAATCGACATATGATGTTCTGCCAGAGGAAGCGTTGTATAGCTGTCGAGGTGATCTTGGCCAGGGCTACCGCTTCCGGCCACCTGGAGAAGTATTCCAGAGCAACCGCGATGAATCGCAGGTCTCCTGGGGCCCTGGGAAGTGGTCCCACGACATCGATACCCCACCTCGCCAGTGGCCATACCGGGGGTATGGGGTGGAGGCTTGTCGGGGGCCTGTGGATAGCCCTTCCCATCCATTGGCAACCTTGACAGCGGCGCACGAGGTCCTGGGCATCCGCAGTAGCTGTTGGCCAATAAAAGCCCTGTCTGAAAGCCTTGCCCACCAGGGACCTTGGTTGGAGGTGCGAGCCGCAGAGACCCGCATGTATTTTCGCAAGGAGGCGCTTTCCTTCTTCGCGCGGGAGGCACCGCAGGAGCGGTGTGCAGACCCCCTTCTTGTAAAGCGCCCCGTCAAGCACCTGGAAGGACCTGGCGCGATGTTGCAAACGCCGGAGCTCGGAGGCGTCATCCGGTTCCGCGATGCCCTGCAGAAAAGCGAGAAGGGGCTCCCGCCAGTCACACTGCTGAGTGATCTGGTGAACGAGGGCCACGTCCCGATTATCTTGTGCTGTGGCCGCCGCTGGCAGGGTTTCGTAAAATGCCCCTTCGGGAATTGGAAGCTGCTGACTGGCAGCCTTGGCCAGGACGTCAGCTTGTTCGTTGTCCGCTCGAGGGATTGCCTTCACGGTGACACCCAAAAAGTGTCGCTCCTTCGCTCGTACTGCCGCTAGGTACTTGGCTAGCTCCGGGTCTTTGGCTTGGTACGACTTGTCTACATGGCCCGCCACTAACCGGGAATCGGTGCGGACGAGGACTCGCCTTGCTCCCATCGCTTTGAGCTTTCCGAGGCCGAAGAGTAACGCCTCGTATTCGGCCATGTTGCTCGTAGCCGGAAATGCTAGGCGCGCCGAATATAACAGGCGCTGCCCCTCTGGGGTGGTAATAACGGCGCCCACCCCTGCGCCCGCAACACCGTACGCTCCATCGGCGTTGAGTGCCCACACCGGGTCTTCGACCTGGAAGGCGGGCTGAGCTGGAGGGGTCCATTCCGCAAGGAAGTCCGCCAAAACTTGAGACTTGATCGCCGTTCGAGAGGCGTATGTTAGGGAGAACGGGGCCAGCTCCGCCGCCCACTTGCCAATTCGCCCCGTGGACTCCTTGTTGTGCAGCATCTCTGCCAGAGGGAACGATGATGGCATCGTTATCGGGTGCGCCAGAAAGTAGTGCCGGAGTTTTCTTGAGGCCATGACCAGCGCGTAGGCAAGCTTCTTTAGCTTGGCATATCGCGTCTTGGTGCCCTGGAGAGCTTCGAAGACGAAGTACACTGGTCGCTGGAGCGCACCTTCTTTCATGACAAGGACGGCGCTGACCGCCGTTGCCGAGGCGGCGAGGTAGAGTAGGAGGGGAGCCTCTGGTGCTGGGGCTACCAGAGTGGGGAGGGTTGCGAGGTGTTTCTTGAGGTCGTCGAAGGCCTTTGCGCAGTCGTCATCCCAATGAAAGCCGTTGCAACCACGGAGGGTCTTGAAAAATGGTAAACCCCTTTCCGCCGCTCTGGAGAGAAAACGGCTCAAGGCCGCAATGCGGCCTGCTAGCCTCTGGACCTCCCGCGTCATCTTGGGAGGTTCCATGCCCAAGATGGCGTCAACCTTGTCGGGGTTCGCTTGGATACCTCGCCCAGATACGAGGAAACCCAATAGCTTGCCCGCTTGTACGCCGAAGACACATTTGTCCGGATTGAGCTTGATGCCCGCCTTCCGGAGGTTGTCGAAAGTGTCCTGAAGATCCCGGCCGTGGGAGGCGAGCTGGCGGGTTTTTACTACCACGTCGTCCACGTAGGCCTCGACATTTCGCCCTAGCTGGAAGGCCAGGGCCAGCACGACGAGGCGGGTGAACGTTGCACTCGCGTTCTTCAAGCCGAAGGGCATCCTTACGAAGCAGAAGGTCCCCACCGGCGTAATGAAGCTGGTTTTCTCCTCGTCGTCCTTGGCCATGTGGACCTGATGGTAGCCAGAATAGGCGTCCAAGAACCTCATGAGCTCGCACCCGGCGGTTGCATCGACCAGTTGATCTATGCGCGGTAAAGGGTAATCGTCCTTCGGGCATGCCTTGTTGAGGGCAGTGAAGTCGATGCACATGCGCCAGGCGCCTCTAGCCTTTTTGACCAATACCGGATTGGCGAGCCAGTCCGGATGTTGAACCTCGTGGATAACCCCCGCTCGAAGGAGCTTTGCCACCTCCACCTTAGCCGCTTGCTGCCGGTCCGTGGACATACGGCGAAGTTTCTGCTTGACGGGCTTGGCGTCAGGGCGGATCGCGAGGTTATGTTCGATGAGGGCGCGGTCCACTCCTTTGATATCTTCCGAGGACCATGCGAAGACGTCTACGTTGGCCTAGAGGACTCGGAGCAAATCTTGCTCGACTTCCGGAGGGAGGTCTTCGCCTATGGATACAAACTGTCCCTCCGCTTGGAGCGGCACCCTCTTCACCCCGCCCTCCGGGTGGGGCTTAGGTGTCCAACCCGGAGCGGATGGCGTATCCGCCTGGTATTTGTCGACGAGGGCGTGCACCTTGCGGTGCAAGCGTCCAGCTTCGGTTTCGATGCTCCGAGCCATATCCTGATCGCCGAAGACGGTGATAACGCCCTGCCGTCCTGGGAGCTTCATGCATAGGAATGCGTAGTGTGGGACGGCTTCGAAGGAGTTGATAGCGGGCCGGCCCAGTATAGCATTGTACGGATATGCTACGTCCACGACATCGAAGATGACATCTTCGGTCCTGGCATTGTCGGTCTGGCCCACGGAGACTTGCAGGCGGACCTGACCCAGAGCCTTCAGGGGCTGCCCTCCGAGGCCCTGAAGGGGGGCTTCCGGAGCTTTTAATATACTCTGGGGTACTCCCATACGATCAAGGGCCTCCGCGAACAAAATGTTGGCGGAGCTCCCTCCGTCAATGAGGATGCGCCTGACGTCGCAACCTGCAATGTCGGCCTGGATGACCAAAGGATCTTGATGGGGGAATTCTACCCCCTGGGCATCGACTGACGTGAAGGTGATGCTGCAAGGGGACGCGCGCCGAGGTAGTTGTGCCGAGGGAGTGCTCGACGAAGAGCCTCCGTCAATGACATTAATGCTGTGGCATTGGGTCTCTCCAGGGGACCCCGCATGGGAGGGACCGTCCTGCCTATGTCGTACGTGGGCTATTAAGGGGGACAGCGGCTTCGGAGCCCGCACATGGGCCACCGCCTGTCGTAACGCCGCGGCCTCGGTGCATGCCTGCGTGAAATGGCCCCCGTAGCCGTGTACCTCGCACCATCTACCGTATTCTAGGATTTCCTGCTCCGCGCGCGGCTTGGCATCGCTGCCTTCTTCGCGTCCCCCTGCGACGCGCGAGGTTGACGTGGCCTCGCAGGGAATGCCCTACGAAGCTAGGATATGGCGGGCTTTTTGGGATCTCCGCTGGTTACGCCGGGGCTTACGCCTGTTGCCTAGTGAGATTTGGTGCACCCCCTCATTGACGGGCTTACGAGTGTCACCTGCGGACACTCGCTTGTGGTCCGTCCCCGGGTTGTCTCTTGCGCTGCTTCTTTGTGACAAGCCCTCCGCTTGCCCAGCGTCGGAGCCGCTGCCGCTGCGCCTCCGTACGTCCTCTTCGGCTCGGGCATACGCTTTCGCTTTGTCGAAGAGCTCTGCCTCCGACTTGAGTGGCTTCCGCGCGTTATATTCGGCGAGTGGTCCCGGGCGGAGACCTTGTGTTGCTGCGTTGATGACGGTTGTTTCGTTGACGTCCTTGACTTGGCAGCGCACCTTCGCAAAGCGCTTGAAGTAGTCCCGAAGACTTTCCTCCGGTTTTTGCTTGACTGCGAAGAGCTGGTCCGCATCGACACGCTCGATGTAGTTTCCCTGGAAGTTGTTGTAGAGTCGGTTACGGACCTGTTCCCACGCGTAGATGGACTGTGGTTCAATGGTGAAAAACCAGGACAGCGCCACCCCTTGTAATGCGAGGGGGAGCCCTTTTGCCTTCGTGGTGTCGTCTCCACCAGCGGCTTCGATGGCGGTCTCATACACACGCACGAACTCTCGCGGGTCGGAGTCGCCTTTGTAGGCCTCGATGACGCTTGGGAACTTGAAATCTTCGGGCCATGGCGCCTGCTGTAGGCTCGCCGAAAGCGGGGACTCCGGGTCTACACGCCGTAGTGGGGCGCGGCTAGACGTGGGGGCGTCACGGCTATCGGCCCTCTCCGGGGCGGGTTCGGATGCCACTGCCGGAGGGGCGTGTTGGCTCCGGGCCTCCTGCATGTCCCGGACGGCTCCGCGGAGGTCCGTTAGCTCCCGCTGAAACGCGCTGAGGGCCGCCAGCAGGGCCGTCTCTACTGCGAGCGTGGCGGGGCCGTCAGTGCACTTGGCGGTGCCGCTGGCATGGTGATGACCACGGCCTGCACGCCCAGGCCGCGCGCCGCGTTGTCATCGCCGGGGTTGGCCGTTGCAGCGGTGCTGGTGGGATCGGTCGTCATGTCGGTGGCGGGGTTGGTCGTCGCGTCGGTGGTGGGGTTGGTCGTCGCGCCAGTGGCGGGTTTGGTCGTCGCGCCAGTGGCGGGGTGGGTCGTCGCGTCGACGGCGGGGTTGGTCGTCGCGCCAGTGGCGGGGTCCTCGTTCGCACCTATACCACTGCTCATACCTGCGGCTACTAAAGCCGAAGCCCTCGTGTTGACGCGAGACTTCGCCGCCCCCGCCTTCTTCTTCTTCGCTGCCGATGGTGAAGCTTTCTTTGGTGCCATCCTCCTTCAAATCTGGAGGCTTGCTCTTGTCCTCCCCACGGACGGTGCCAACTGTTGTGGTTACAGACCAAACAGAGAGAGAGAGTAGTAGTGGGAAGTTGGGTAAAATGAATGGCTTCTGCCTTCTCCCTGTGGCCTATGCCACATATCTATATTCACATGGGGAGTGCTTGTACAGTTGTACCCTTACACATGAGTCTTCCCCTCGGGGGCTCTTATGTCATTACACATGTCCTATTTCGGACCTAACAGGCCTACTGGGCTTAGGTGGGGGCCACCCCTACAACAGTGGGTAAACTGGAAAATGGACAACGAACGGTGATCGACAGGTATTTTGCTGATAGCCTCGATATTATACGTTTGATATGGTGTAGAACTGGATAGGTAACAGAGAGGGGGTTAATGGTGCCTTAATATTTTCTCCTAAGTATTCATTTATTCTTTGCTCCAAAAGCTACAAAGCTATGAATATCAGGATAGAAACCCTACTCATGACTCAGAGAATTAAGGAACTGAACCACTGTGAAGAATCAACAGATGTGATACTACCGGCGTTGAATTTGCGATACTACCACCATTGAATTTGTGGTACTACCACCACTGGTCGAAAGCCAATATGGTCGGAAGATGACTCATGTGTCGATGACCAGTGAGTGCTTCAAAACCAACATGGTTGATAACCAATGAGTGGTCGAAAATCAATGTGGTCGACGACCAATGAGTGGTTGAAAACCAATGTGTGGTCGAAACACCCAAGGGTTTGAAACAGTTCGAAATATGACCAGTGTGGTCAACGATTAGCGAGTGGTCAAAAACCAACTTGGTCGACAGGCAATAGCTGCAATACTACTATTATAGAACTTGTGGTACTACTGTTGCTGCAGCACGAACAACGTTTTCAGCACGACCTTGAAATCACAAATCCACGTAACTTTTGATTGTATGATCCAAAAGCTGTGAATCTTTATATACAATTTGCTTAAGGTCTCAGGAACCTATTCCATCCATGGATTGCAAAATCCACATCAAAGTTGAGACCTTTTTACGATTTGAGTTAGCGCACATCAAAAGTGATATAAAACCAAAATCGATGATCAGATCTTGCTAATGGGTAAAGGATAGCTAAGATGGCTTTGAATATATTCTCACATATCATAGCAAGTAAGAACACCAAGGAAATCTCTCTAAAAACCCTCTAATCAAGAAAATATTGAGAAGAGAGGAAAAACCAACCAAAACAAGAGCAACTTAATCAAATAGAGAAATAGACATGAAGATGACCAAAAATTGATGTATTTCTTACTTGAGAAGGTAAGTTTTACAGCCATTCCACCTTAGAGGACAAAGAGCACATCAGGTGCTATACTCTCAAACCCTAACCCTAAAACGAAGAGAGCACATGAGAGAGGGGTTGGATGGTTGACCTCTGTCTTCATCCCAACCCTATTTTATAGGTGGGCGACCAGCCACCCCTAGCCCTTAATGAATCATATCCACTATCACAATAGAGGAAACCCGTTAACCCCACACACACGAGTTTTAACTCGCACATGTTACTTATGTACGCTTTTCAAAGCACGTAAGCCTATATCTGCTAAATCCTTAGCCTTGATCCGTCTTGATCAAACCAGCTCCACCTTGACATAAATTGCTCTCCAACGCGTCGCTCCCGTGCCGCGGTTTTGATCTAAGGTGGTTTACGGTATTTTGGCCAAACTACCAAAATACCATTCCTTGACCCAGTCTTCGTCTCCTATTGCAAGCAATCATCATGCTTGCTACATGTAGGCGCACCACTAGCTTGCCACGCGCTGCCAAATCTCTTCCATCCTGGTTCCACCGAATCAAGGCTTACTTGGCCCATCCGAGCCACATGGTGCCATCCGGCCATTCGAAACCACCTTCAATATTTCTCATCTTTCTCTTGCCATGCTTGAGCTCACCGTTTCACCTGGCATCCTCGATTATTCTGGGTCTCAACTCCTCTATGAGCCTAGTCCCGATCCTCACCGTTGACCATAGAGCCACCACTAGGAACCCTAGTCGGCAATGTAACTCTGTCAGCCGTCTGTAGGTCCCTCTCCCCTCTTCTTCAGTGTCCTTGCTAGCGTTGAGTGGGTGGGGACTCATTGATTTTTCCAGAAGCAACTTTAAATTTCTTTAGTTTCTTCTATTTTTCTTCATAGATTAAAATTTCTAGTATTGTTATTCTCCAATGAGTTCTTTGCCAAATTTTATTTACCCATAGTAGATTTTGCTAGACTGACTCACCTGGACAATGATGGCGATGTCTATGCCAGAAATCGACATCGGGTCGGCATTGGTGCAAATAAATCACCACTGATTTTCTTCCATGAACAACACTGCTATCGAGGTGTAGCTCTTACACATCAATGGTGATCACCGATAATCTACTTTCCACTATCTTGTTCATCGACAATCAAGACATCGTTAATATACAAAGTTGATAGCAAAGAAGATAAAGAAGTCCATCACGTTTATTGACCCAATGGCTTGATGGTGATATGTTGTTTGTCTACAGTCTTCAATATAAAAGTTGGGTATTTATGTACTTATTCATTCAGTTATTAATATAAAATAGAGGATTTTTTAAAAGAGTAAAATACACTGTGGGTTCCTAAACTTGTAGCACTGGTTCACTTAGGTCTCCAAACATTGAAATTGAAGATTCATGTACCTAAACTTATTTAACTAGGTCATTGCAGGTCCCAAGGATGATTCATTGGCTTAGCCATTTATGGATATTGTCAGTAGGTATATGCAGATCTTGTATAGCATCTTTTTTTGCTCCACAAGGATGGAGATCTGAATATTTATTTTTTTTCTGTTGACGGAAGATATATCTTTGACATCTCAATGGCTAATGATCAAGTAAGACATAGACTGCTTGATACTTTTTGTAAAAAAGATAGGGAAACGCTTGATTATTCAACACCGGATCAAATCATGTCCAACGACCATTGGAATTTTGTCTATCCTTCTATTCTTCAAGATAATTTGGATTTATTGGCGGAAAAGCGAAGAAATAGGTTCATTATTCCATTACAATATCATCAGGAATAGGAAAAATAACTAATACCGCTAACGTGTAGCCTTGACCGATGCTAGCATGACATATGGGTCACGTGCATCTCCACTACTCGCTTTCTCCATGTCCTCCTTCGCCACCAGGCCCACCTCCCCCGAGCTTCCTCTCCTACCACTGCCTTTGCCTCCTACACCCCAGCTACTTCACCTTTGCTACGATTTTGAGCAGTTGCTCGCCTACCTCTCCTCCCCCTACACCATCACATCCCTCACGTCCTTGTCCTTGCCGGCCTCCATTCTGGCCCTAGAGCACTAGCGATGATGATCGGATCTGATGGATCTCCTCACTCACTAGCAATCGCATGCGAGAAAGTTGACTGGATCCGGTCAACGACGATTAGTTCCATTTCCAACGAATGGCGGTGAGGGATTTAGTGGTTGCACCTCAACTGCACAGCTCAGATCTGGTTGACCGCTTGGGAGGAGGAAGGAGGTGGCGGAGGGGTCAGGGACGACCGAATTTGGCAACAATGGTGATGGTAATGCAGGCTGGAGGAAGACGACTGCCGCTGGGGAGGAGGAAGACAATAGCGAAGGGGGTCAAGGACTGCCAGATTCGGCGACAGCGATGACAAGGATGCTAGCGTGAAGAAACACGAGGTGGAATGCAAGGATCACAATTACAAAGGGTTAAATGCCAATTTTATTGCCTAGTTGATGGGTCATGTGAGCTACATGTGAACCCATGTTATGCTGGCGACGATCAGCATGACACATCAATGGTCAACTATAGCTAATCGCCCTGTAGACCTCCGATGAACCACTTAACAAGTCTAGTGGCATGGATATGCATTTTCAAAGTTTGGGGACCTAAATGATCTATCTGGACAAGTTTAGGAACCCACAATGTATTTTTACTCTTTTTAAAATGTAATTATCAACCCATAATGTATTTTATTCTTTTTAAAAATTTACTAATCAATGTTGCGTTATAGATCAGATCAGTATCTAAAATGTCAATCTTTTGTCACTAGAGATAGTGCCGGGTAAAAAGCTAGTCAAAATTATAGGGTGTGTTCTTTTGGACTGTGTCTTATGGCTTAAATTTTTGAATTTTAGCTATTCACGAGAGAGTACGAAAAGAAAGACAATCGCATGTGATTGTGGCCGGTATAACTGAAATTGGTACAGAGTCTACTACAATCAACCTATAGACCTGTCTTAAAAAAACGCAGCATTTAAAGACTAATTACAATAGCAAAAAGTGATAAGCTAAAATCAAAACCAGGCCGAACCCAGCCATAGACATCCAATCTTCCATATGTGCTTTCCAACACTCGAGGGACTTTCGGAACTCGTGTGGTGGTTGTCCTGATTTCCCGCTAAAGGAGGGCACACTACTACAGAAAAGGTCATCACAGACGGTTCGAAAACGTCATCACAGACGGTTTTGTGAGCCGTCTGTATTTATGGGTCAGTGATAATCGAAGGTCATCACAGACGGTTTTCGAACCGTCTGTGATTATGGGCTATCACAGACGGTTTTTGAGTAAAAACCGTCTGTGATAGCTGATAATCACAGACGGTTTGTACTTAAACACCGTCTGTGATAATCAGTATCACAGACGGTTTTTAACTAAAAACCGTCTGTGATTATCAGCTATCACAGACGGTTTTTACTCAAAAATCGTCTGTGATATTCCCTTCGACCCATACATATATTTCTCTTATTGGCTAGCCTCAGGAATGCTAGCCATGCCCTCTGAAACAAGCAGATAATCACAGACAAAAAACATACAATTCACACATCTCATTTGCTTTCAGATACATTTCACAGACATAAAACCTCCAATTGACATGGCACTTCATTTCACAAACATAAAGCATGCATCCATTTCGCAAATTGATTAATTGAATTGAAATGAAATATCCATTAACAAATGCACAGTTAGAAAAGATCTACACTGCATTTACACTTAGTGATAAGACCAATAAGAAATCATGGAGCGCAGTGGAACCGTCCTCCTGGCTTTATGATTTGAGTCAGCAAAAAGTACGCCAACTCTCCTTGAATCCCTCCAAATTCAGACTGTTTCAATGCAGTTGACGGGATGGACACAGCCTGTCGATAGGAATATCAATGTGCATATATATGTAACGTGATAAGTATGAAGTAATTATGGGAAGAGTGACAAACCTTGCGATTGGTGAGCCTCGAGCAAGGAAAGAAAGAGTACAATGTAGATATGTATGGGGAATATGTGCTTACCTATCGATTACTTGGCTGACAACTGTGAAGTCCATTTTATTCTTACTTAGGGAATCAAGGTAATATACCTTGTTCCATTTTGGTACAATTACTATTAAAATCCAATGAAAGTTCTGATTGAAGGGCATAAGTACATAGTCCTTATTGCGGCAATCCAGCAGTCCTGATGCAATGTACCTCTCGACGAGGGGTGTCTCATGGTCGATGGTATCCTTGGCGACCAATTGTGGGTCCAAGAAACCAGCTGATGAGTTGGATAATCTAGCTTTAATCAGCATGTGTCTATATATATACACACGAAAGCAAAAAATTAGATATGGCATTTATCGGTATGACATTAACGGAGACTGTGATTGTACACACTTACAGCGTCCAGCATCGAATGATTGAGACGTCAAGAGCGTTGAGCGTGAACAGATCGAATAAATCCTCAAAGGCGACCACGAACATACACTCTTGAAGATTGTGGTGTAAATCTTCCTCGGTGAATTTGACAGTGATACTTGAAGTCCGTTCTCCCTCTAGCTTATTGGACTGCTGCATATACCACGTGTGCAATTGCATGCAACTATGTGGTAGCTTTTGTAGGTCTTTTTGCTCGAGCAACGGCTCGCCAAGCACGAATTTGCGGGCCAAAGGGTGGTACAGAATATCATCATTGGTCTTCTTTGCTTTGCCCTTGCTGGCTTTGCTGCCTCGGCTATAGGTCGACTTCACGGAAGTCGACTTTGAAGGTAGCAGCGGTGCAAGTTGCTCTGGCGAGAATAGGGCCCGTGGAGATAGCACCGGTGTAGTATCCGGTGGTGGAACCGACTGGTCTTGTAATGGAGATGGCACCAGTGCAAGTTGCTCTGGTCCTGCCACCGGTGAAGAAGCCTACAGGGAGATGTCGCTTTTGGGACACTGGATGAATGTTCCAATGGCCTGTCCTAGAGTCACGATCTCGTCGTTGGGGGGCTTCAGTAGCGGGATCACCTCAAAATTGACATACACACCATCCACATTAACTTTTGCGAAGCCTGGCGCTAAAGCTTGACCGTGCACCATGGCCCCGATACCAGACGAATATGCCTGGCCCCAAGCAGCGTACAAGGGAATGGAGCCATATCTCACTTGGAGCCTGCACTTCGTAGGCTCCTACATAACGATACAAAATTAGCTACTCGAATAGGCCTACCAATGGAGCAAGCATTCGAGAGGTAATAATTATTACCAGGATGTCGTCCACAGGAAATTTGGCCTGGGATTGCGTCGGATTTGACGCGCAGCTACTCGGACGGTTGGGCGGGCTGGCTAGCACAGGAGCGGCGGCAACGGCCTGCTGACTTTCTGTCTGTTTCCGCACCTCATCTCTAATTACATCAACCAGCGAATCCAGTATCTCCTCTCTAAGAGATGCCTTGATCTCTTCTCGTAGCTGTGCGTCACGCTCGGCTTTGTTTCTCTTCCTGCGCCGATACATGTCGGAGTCATCTTGGAAACCATGTTTCCAAGAAACGTAAAGCCCAAGGCCTCTCGTACGGCCCGGGTGCTCCTTGTTTCCCAGGGCCACGGAGAGCATATCATTCTCCCTTGTTCCCTGGAATGATCCCAGGGTAGATTGAAAACTCAGCTCTTCCTGCAAGAGCACGACATGTCATTCCAATTTGTACGAAGTTGTGGAGTAATTACAAGCTACGTAGTTCGATCGATATCTTACCAGGCGCTCGGTCACTTGCTGGTGTCCAGGGTTTCGAAAGGTGACGTCCCCTGATGTCGTTGTAGATGACCTTGCTCTAATCCAATTTCGAGCGCGGTCATCCGGGATATTGGAAAACGGCGGGGCGATGTCCTGTGCAGCTGCCAGCTCATCCTCCTTTCTCCACTGCGGGATTTTACCCGCATACCCAGCTGTGCCATATCAGCCAAGTCAAGCCGTGCGTTGACGCCGTCCTTTGTTTTATCACGGATGTTCAGTAAGAGACCAATCAAGCTGTCGCACATATTCTTTTCTACGTGCATGACGTCGATGCAGTGCCGAACATCTAGGTACTCCCAATAAGGTAAGTCCCAAAATATTGATCTCTTCTTCCAGGTGTTCTTCTCATGAGCCCTCAATTTACGTCCCTTTCCGAGGACAACATCTAAATCCTTAACCATATCATAAACCTCGTGTCCCCTTAAATGCCTTGCAGCTGAACCGTCTTCCTTCTCTCCGTCAAATTGTTTCTTCATCTTCCGGTATGGGTGAGCCCTCCGAAGGAACCGGCGGTGACGCATGTAGACGGTTTTGCGTGAGTGTCTCAGCCACACACTCTCGGTACCATCTAAACAGTGAGTACAAGCTTTGGCACCTTTTGTACTATGGCCCGATAGGTTACCAAGGGCAGGATAATCATTTATGGTGCAGAACAATAAGGAGCACAGAGTGAAGTTCTCTCGTTTGTATGCATCCCATACCTGTACCCCTTCGTTCCATAGTACTTTTAGATCTTCCACCAACGGTGCTAGGAACACATCGAGATCATTCCCAGGTTGTTTTGGCCCTTGGATAAGTATCGACAGCAAAATGTACTTTCGCTTCATACACAACCAAGGAGCAAGGTTATAGATGCAGAGAGTCACGGGCCATGTGCTATGTCGGCTGCTCATGCTAGTGAAAGGATTCATTCCATCTGTACTCAGTCCAAACCTTATATTCCTTGGTTCTGCACCGAACTCTGCAAAACTCCTATCGATGTTTCTCCACTGCGCGGAATCAGCAAGGTGTCTTATCATTCCATCCTTCTTGCGCTCCTCCGAGTGCCAACGCAGCAGTTTTGCCTCCTTTGGATTTGCAAAAAACCTTTTCAAACGGGGAATTATAGGGAAATACCATGTCACCTTAGCAGGAGGTCCTTTCTTCGCCTCTGTTCCCTCGCCATCATCTGATTGATTGTTACGTTTGTATCGGGATGCGTTGCACACCGGACATACATGCATGTTTGCATACTCTTTACGGTAGATGATACAGTCGTTCGGGCATGCATGTATTCTTTCTACTTCCATTCCCAACGGACAAAGAACCTTCTTGGCTTTATACGTGGTTTTAGGCAACTCATTTCCCTCCGGAAGCATGTCCGCTAAAAGACCTAGCAGCGCCGTGAAACTCTTGTCGGACCAACCGTTGCTTGCCTTCAATTTCAACAGTTCAAGCATGGCCGACAACCTCGTGTACTTGCAGCCCGTGTACAAAGGTTTCTCTGAGTCCTCCATCAAGCCATGGAATTTAACATACTCTCCCTCATCATAGTTCTCTTCTACATCGCGAAGCATCTGATCCAGATTATCATCGTGCAACCTATCCGAATCCGAGCCACAATCGACATCAGCCGGCGGCATGTCATTCAGTTCACCGGCGATGTCATCCGGGGGCATATCATTCACTTCACCGACGATGTCATCCGGCGGCATATGATCATTCACTTCGCCATGACTGGTCCAACATGTATAATCCTTTTTGAAACCCCTCCGAATCAAGTGCGATTCAATTTGCCCTCGGTTCTTAAACATCTTCAAATTCTCGCAGTCAGTGCATGGACAACACATATATTCCACCCCCTTATTCAACATATCCTCCTCGGCAGCTCTTATAAAAGCAGAAACGCCATTAATGTACTCTTCACTCACACGGCTCGCGGCATACATCCAGCTTCGGTCCTACGTTACGTACATATATAACAACTTAGTATTAAAATCTAGATTAACTAATTATAACTACATATATACCGGCCACATTTATTATATTGAGACTTAATTTGCTAGCTCAATTCATATTACAAACACAACAGCTATTATATAACCAACAATTTTGCAAATTAACCATCTTTAATAACCACTCATGGATTACTTAGACCTAAATTGTAATGCAATTAAAGAAAAAATAAATTTCATTACTAACCATATCTAGAGCAACCAGGAAAGTCTGAATCTTTCAAAGCTCAATCTCTGCCTCTTCCCACCAAATTAACTGGCCTGAAATCGCCTAGCTTCCTCCCAAGTGAAAAAGTGCGCAGCAGTGGCTAGATCTGGATCGAAATGAAGACAGTTGTGGTCTGAACAGCGCAATAAATGCCTTAGCCATTATCACAGACGGTTTTTAGTTAAAAACCGTCTGTGAATTATCACAGACGGTTTTTAATTAAAAACCGTCTGTGATAATCTGGGATTATCACAGACGGTTTTTTATACAGACCGTCTGTGATACAAAAGTATCACAGACGGTTCATTGATAATAACCGTCTGTGATAATCCATTTTCCCGCCACAAAAACCACAGACGGCCTCCAAATTACAACCGTCTGTAATAGTGCTCATCAGAGACGGTTTCACAAAACCGTCTGTGATGAGACGTCTACTATTAGGCTTTCTGTAGTAGTGGCAAGAGAACTAAACAAAAGCACATTATAAATAGAGAATTTTTACAGGACATTTTACTACTAGTAAGGTTGGCAGTATAAATCAAATCTGGCCATTAATTTTTCAAGGGTGTTATAGACGTTTTTTACACATAGATATTAAATTTTTTCTATGGGCATTATCAAAATCCCAACCGAAATTACTCGGGTGAACATGGGTTTCCTTTGAAACAAAGATCCGCATAGGGTTCAAAATCTCGTCAGAACCCGTCAGAAATCTCGGCCACCGCCGGGAATTTGCAAACTGGGCGAATTTGACAATTTCGAAATTTGAATTTCTGAAATTTGAGTTAGATATGCACTCTTAACATTCCCTACGTGCCATCTTGAAGTCCCGAGAAAGCCTGGAGAAGGGGATGCTTAGATCAGAGTAATGGCGCTTAGATTCCTATGTCACGCATTCGACTATTCGAGCGGTTAAAAGTGTTTACCTAAGCGAAAGGAAATCCTGAGTTCGATCTCACGTATACATGTGCCTTTCAAAATGGTTCAATCCTCGACTTAATAGCTGTGTGTGACTCATATTTAGCAAGATGAAAAGATGAAGTTGTGTATAAAATGCGGGAAAAGGGGAGGCACGTACTTGTAGTCCGGGTCGTACTATGTAATTAAGGTACAAAATATATCACGAACCTTTGTAACTTAAATTGTGAAAAAAACACTCCTCTTACAGACGGAGCTGTTCCATAAAACATAGGCACCTTGCCAAACCTCATAACAAGTTTGTCTTTTGTATGCTCTTGTGATTGATCATCTTTCTCGTGGTGTGCTGTCGCCGGTTTCAACATTACTCAATTTTTTTTTTCAAAAGTTTATTACTCTTGGACACATATCCGTTTCCCCCACTCTACACCTCATCAGATTTGCATGAACATGATCCGAAAATTGATTAGTGGGCTGATATCAAGGGTGAAAATGATGCCTAGTGGAGCCATGAAACGGAACATCTGCTGCAATTATTTATCTTCTGGGTGCACATGCATTGTCTTCAGCTGCAGTACCCGATTTGTTTATGGTACGGAGTAGTTCCATAAAGTATGATGGGTGGTGTTATTTAGTCCAGCAGATACAATGATTAGTGTGAGCTTTGGGACAAAGAGATTTTGCCCAAAGTAGAAAGGGAGAATACTAAGTGCACGGAAATGGCAAAGAATCATAAAGGTTGGTGGTAGTAAAGGGGTAGCTCTTTTCGACTGCAGCTTATAGTTTTTGATCCTAGCGTAAACGGTTGGGTAAACGAATTAAATATCGATGAGCCGATAAGCCACTTCAAAAAGACTGTCCCAATAAACCGTTTTAAAATAACAACGAAAAAACATTTCTATTTGTTTGTTTGAGAGATTATAAGATATAAGATGAAAAGATTAACAAGATGGCGGTGGCATTACACAAGGCGCTAACGAAAGGGGGCCTAAGTCAAGATTAAAAGATTGTGCGGTGAAGTAGTAGGCTTTTGTTTCTTGCTGGTGCTACTCACATAGTCACGTACTATCATTTGTTTAAGCGGCTAGGATAGTGAGGTTCTCGGTTAAGATTCGGAAATGCAGCTGGAGAATGTTCATTTGGGTTTTAAAAACCTGGTTTATGGTTTATTTTGTACTATAACGGCTGAAAATGTATTGTACCTACTAGTAGCATTTTCAGCGTAATTAAATTTTAAAAAAGTTATATAAAGAAATAAGGGGGAAAAAGAAAAGGCAAAAAAAGCAAAAAAAAAATATCACTAGAAAAAAAAACACAAGAAGCTAGAGGGCAGACGTCAAAAACCAAAAGCTAGAAAGAGAAGCTCTAATGAGTAGGGTCACGCTCATGAGGTGGCGTCCTTATATTCTGAATTAATCGAAGATATCTTGGAGCACATCCAACGAATATCATTATCTAGTGTTTATATCTTGGAGCACATCCAGCCAATATCATTATCTAGTGTTTACCTTGCAGTAATTGTTCTATACCGGTCTGTGTCTGAGGATCCTGTTACATGGACACGTTACCTAAACCGACCCACTAGACTCATCAGTGTAGTTTAGTCCTATATTAATTAGTGTAGTTTAGTTCCAATAAGCAACTAATCTAAGATATCTTGGACCACACAGAGCCAAAGGCAAAATTGGCTATAAGACATTGTAATTTTGTGGCATTTGTTGTGATACATTGAAAATTTATGTCTTTATAGAAACACTTCAAAAGTATGTCTCTTTGTTGTAGGACACCACACACACATTAGAATACCATTTTTGGCCAAGTTAGGGAGATCGAGAATTTTTGTAAATGACAACAGGTGCCCCTGGACTTATCTAATTCAACTGGAAGGCATAATGTCCTACAACAAAGAGCTATGTTTTTGTAGTGTGTTTCAGCAAAGATACAAATTCTCGGTGTCCCACAACAAAAACCATACAATTATAGTGTCTTGTAGCAATTTTGCCCTATCATTATCTAGTGTTTGTTACACGTGACGGCAGAGGAACAACGAAGTAAACAAGATCAATCGCAGAGAGACACGAGATTTAACGTGGAAAAACCCTCCCAATGCGAGAGGGAAAAAACCACGGGCGCCAGCCAGCAACAATCTTCACTATATCGGGGTGAGGTTACAACACCGGGGATTTACAACTCTAATTCAATATCCCAAACAGCGGCTTATAGGATATATATATCAGGGAAACCCTAATTTGACCGCTCCGGCCCTAAGCCTCCGGCGACGGGCCTCCGCTACGCTCCGTCCAGAAGCCGGCCTTATTGATGTATAGAATTTGGATCACAAATCAACAGTGTTTACCTTGCAGTAATTGTTGTATATCAGCTCCTTTCTGATGGCCCGATTATGTGAATACTTTGCCTAAACCAGCACATTAGGAGTAACAGGCTCATTAGTATAGTTTAGTTGCATATTATTTATTATATTATCATGACACTCCACCTCTCCTGTAGACAGGGGTAGGGCTGCCTTTTGCATACTACTACACCCATCTGTCAACAAACTTGAGAGAAAGGGTACATTCTTTTAGCTTCTGTCTTTTGATTTTTTTTACAGTAACTAGTTTTTAAATGAAGGATCTTAAAGGTCTACAAGTTAATTGTAGTAGACACTGTACCGACTTTATCTATATCGGTCAAAATCGTATACGAGTGTCTCACTCTCTGTACTCTCTCTTGCGAAAAGCCAAAATTCAAAATTTTCAGTTATAAGCCATAGGTCAAAAGAACAAACCGAAAAGCTTGAGATTACAATCATGTCTCTTGTTCTATTTTTATTCTTGTGAGATTAAGTGTTCGACCACCAAGATATAACATGAATTGCAAATTGCAATAGTGTGGCAAACGACGGCCTGTGGGCTTGAGCCGATGAGTATATTGGGCTGAGCCAAAGCCTCTTCTCGTGTAAAGCCTTTTCGTTCACGTCGATGAATACAGGCTTCAACTTTGGAGGCACCGTGAATGGCTGAATGCCATGACAATGGAACGCCCGAGTTTCATATGGCATTTCTGCTTCCAATTTACATATCGTACGTTTTACACCCTTGACTGCACGATGGCTAGCCTTGTTGGTCTTGGTGGGAGCACTGCGCGTGAAGCCAGCAATAGGTTCTGATCCAATCTACGTACGTGCGTTCACTACTTGTGCTATCTACCAATTTTATCAAGAGCTATTTTATGATAGCTTAAAATGAATACAAACCGATCAATCTTTGTAATTTAATGGTTTAGACTAGTTAGAATTTAGTTATACTATCACTTATATTACTAGCAGTAGAATCTTTAAAGGAGTAAAATTGTAAATAGACGAGTCCGCAGCTGAGCGAGCATTTGCATAGAAGTCACGGCGTCGGCCCGCACTCCTCCATGCTCCTCCTTGGCCGCATGGCTGTGGCAGTTCCTAGCCTGAAGGTGGGGGAGGAGGAGACGGTGGAAGCCATGGCCTAGCTGCAACGCCGAGACCAAGAAAACGGATTTAGCAGACGCGGTCAATAATTGGGAACTATCTTAGCTTCCAATGCAGTATAATTGGACTAAATTGGGTTGTAGGCTCCAAGAAACAAGTAAAAAGACGGATCTTGACGACTGCAATAGCCGGAGCAGTCGGATTGAATTGAGCTTGGGATTGGGACTGGTGATTCAGAAGAGTTTGGAGAATGAATCAAGCTTGACATGGTTCAAGGGACTTGCAAATCTTGGAGTATAGGAGGAGGAGATGGCGGCACACATACCTGAGGACGGAGAAGAAGATGATGAGAAGATGCAGCTGCAACAGAGAGAGATTTCGGAGAAGACTAATCCTGTGGCCTCAATTCTCTGATGGTAACGCCCATCTTAGTACACTAGAGGAACTTTGCAACTTACAATGGGGGAACTGGGTCGGGTTTTCCTTCTGAACTTTTATGGTTACTCTGGCTCTTTCAAGACTCAGCTCGCCATATTGGCTACTTGATCCTACGAGAGACTCAAGATCTGGAGTTTGCGGGCAGGGACGCTGGCAATGATCAGGTCGTTGACGTCTTTAGGATGGAGACACCGTGGCCCCAAAAAACCCATATTGAAAAACAAAAGTCTATAATACCCTTATAAATCAATGGTTAGATTTTATTTCTACTACCACCTTTCTACTACTAGTATAATGTACTGTAAAAAAATCTTTTATCAAACGAGGTCTAAAAGAAAGATTGCCGATGGCAGTCCAATTTTATGGTTTCCTTTTCGGCTTTTTATTCTTAACCCAAAAAGAATGATATTGTCGACAACAATGAGCTACTACCAAATCAAGAAGTCAAAAGGAAGCTGATGCGGTGTTTAGAACAGGTTGTCAAACAATTTATTCCCAAATTTCAGTAGGGCCCAAATTACAAAATAAGTATGCAAACATTTTATTCCAGTAGCATATCATGCGCCATCCTCTCCAAATTAAACTAGCTAGTCTTAAATTTGCAGAGGTAGGCACTGGCTAGCTGCAGCTAGCTAGCTTCACTTCTGGGGCGGCGTCGGTTGGGCCTTCTTGGTATGCTTGTTCTTGTTCTTGTTCTTGCTTTGGACAACGGTGGGTGAAATAGGTTTCGGCTTATGCTTGGCGGCACCCTTGTACCATGTCGCCTTTACTACCCTCTCTGCTGGATCCTAAGAAACAACAACAACAATTAAGAACAAGAAAGCCTCAATTCATATATGTGTTCCCTGTTATAAAAACTTTACAACAAGGTATGACAATTGGCATTAAGGAATATTTGGTGCGATTTTAACTACATGACGGAACTGGCAATTAGGCTGTAGAAACGCAAAAAGTGTGTGAGAGAGAGGACAAGAAAATTTGAGTGGAAATGGCCACCATTAACAGAGAGATGAGTGTGTGTATACCATATTTCGCTTGAAGAGAAAGTTGGCTACTCGATGAGAGTTATCTGTGTGTTTTTTGCCTTGCTTCCTTGAGCTGTTTTCTCCTATGGATATAATTAAGGCGATCGATCTCAGCTATATGTTATTTGCACACAAGGACAAGGACGGCCAGCTTAAATACAGCCGAGTGGCCGAAGGACACACGCAAATGAAGAGAGAATCATGCCGGCCATCACTTCGACCTGGTCCCCAGTGAGATCACTCCTCGATCGACGGCATCTGATTCCGGCTGATCTGATTAAATTTGTGCTTATGAGATTTAGGCCAGTCTCAATGCAATGTTTCACCTCCCGGTTTCCAAGATATGAAACTTAAGATGAAACCGGTCTCTATTCTCAGTGCATAGTTTCATTACACGGTTTCACTTGGTTGTTTTGGCCCACCAGTCTCTCTCCCCTCCCTCTTCCGCCCTATTAAGAGCCGTGTCCGTGCTCGATGAAACGAAGAAACGCTCTCAATGGAGATTTCACCCAGTTTCCAATGTTTTGGAAACAACGCTCAAACGTTTCGTGGGGATGAAACGTTTCCCTTCTCTCTCCTCCCAATTTCATGCAAAAAAAGCTTTTTTCTGTTGATGTGGCACCCTATTTAATGTGCATGAAACCCCATTGAGACTGGCCTGAATTTCTTGATTGTCGAATGTTGTGCAGCACGCGAAATGAGACCGCAGTATTCTCCCTGCATGTTTTTCTCCCTGTCGCAGTGATCGATCGAATTTCCTATCTCGTTATTCCGTGACAATTACATCCACGGAACGGGAAAAGAAGGTTCTTGGTAACTTCATGAAGACAAAGGAATCAGATTATCGTCGATCGCAAGTGCGTGGTAGGTATTGTGAGAGGTTCTATTTTGGTGGTTTGGTTTGATTTTGGAGGTATAATTGAGACTTGCTTAGCAAAAACTTGAAGGTGAAGCCACCCTTGCTTTGATAAAATCCATTCATACTTGAACCAAAAGAAGGTGGAGAGAAGAAAGGAAAAGAACAAAATTCTTAATAGCGAATGATTAGTCCTGCTGAAATGGGAGGCTGCTGTCTATCTCACACCTCGATACCACCGTATTATTGGAGCAACTTTTATACAATGGAGCCAATGTATTCTTGTAGAGCATAAAGTAATTATATTGTAAAGACTTAAGCTGGTTTAGTCCTCATTCTCCTTTTTTTAAAAAAAAATGCTTACAGCATATTTGGTTTGATGCCAGTTGTTACCAATATATGTTTGCCTTACGGCCCTTACCAAATTTAGTTGCATTGACTGGATTGGCAAGCATTTCGTTTGCTATCAAATTTTACCAAGATTCCGTTCCCCTTGGCTCCTAGTTCATATTCTTGCCAATGTTTGTACAATACATTGATTGCTAATATGATGACAAAATTTTGGCAAGGTTTCATACGGCAAATGTGGCATCAAACCAGACATACACATAGTCCCACCTATGTATTCTTGTTTACAATCGAGCCAAGACCAACAACATGCATGACTCGTGCCTATTGTACTAAACTACTAATCCAACCCTGGAATTCTACCTAACATTTTTAAAAGTGTACTACAATCTAACACTGCGAAAGCAACCTAGAGATATGTATGTACAAATTCAAAAAAAATGTGACACAGCGATCTTTTGATGCACTATTATTGAAATCTTTTTATTTCATATACACCATGGCTATTTGGCACAACAGAAGAAAAAAAACACAAAAAGAAAAGAGAATGGAAATGTGGGGAGCTGGTCAATGTATCCAAACGACGAGGCCTGCCCATTGGGAGGAGTACGAGTGGTTTGGATGGATATCGCCATTCACACTAAACTGAAGGAAAAGAGGAGGATTGTTCTTCATCACGATCTCCGTTGCTTGAAGAATTTATGCACGGACCCCATATATGCTATGCTAATGTGGCAGCTTTATGCTCCAAATGACAACGACGAAACGTCGCTTCCATGATTTATTAGTGAATGTGATGCCCTAATTGACGTTCATTAATTAGTTCTTTGTTTAGTGTTGTCCTGTATGATCTTCACGTGAAAATCGTGCGCACGCGTGCTGCGTGCATGCGTGTGTTGTCCCAAGATTTCTCACGTATATATACAAATGTTGAAATTATAGCCTTACGGCTCGATCAGCATGCCGATGCTCGAATCAAGGTGGACGAAGCGATGGGAGCAAGAACCTTGAGCTTCTCTTCTCCCACAACTTCGGCAACAGCGACCGAGCTCCCAACGGGCGAGGGCGACTGAGCTCCTACTGCAAGATTCTTCTCAGGCGGCGGCAACAGTGAACGAACTCCTGCCACATGCTTCGTCTCAAGCGACGACGATGGTGACAGCCAGCGGCAGAATTAGGTTTAGGGTTTGTAGGGTTGAGTATGATGACTAAAGAAAGGTGAATAGAGGAAAAAAATTTCGCTAAGAATTTACCTATCCTTTGCTCCAATAGTTACAGAGCTATCACTACTACTAAAAGGATCATCACAGATAGTTTGGAACTGTCATCACAGACGGTTTTCTGCACCGTCTGAATTTATGTGCCAATGATAATCAGAGATTATCATAGACGGTTTGTAAACTATCTGTAATAAATACAATACAAATGGTTTGTAACTAGAATCGTCTGTGAAGAACACTATTACAGACGGCTCGAACCAAAACCGTCTGTGATACTCACACATCACAGATGGTTCTAGCTACCAACCGTCTGTGATGAGAGAGTATCATAGACGGTTGGTATATAGAACCGTCTATGATACTTTCCCATCACAGATGGTTAGTAAATAGAACTGTTTGTGATGTGCGAGTCTCACAGACGGTTTTTGGTTCGAGCCGTCTGTGATAGTGTTCTTCGCAGACAATTCTAGTTACAAACTGTTTGTGTTGTATTTATCATAGACGGCACACAAACCGTCTGTGATAATCTCCAATTATCACTGACACATAAATTTAGACGGTTCATAGCCCTTCATAGATGGTTTATACCACAAAACCGTCTGTAATAGTTCATTCTATACCTAATTTTTTCTGATTTTTTTTGCTATCCTTAAGAAATGTTAGCTATACCCTTTGAAAACAAGCAAATACAGCAACAAACACAATAGCACATTACATTTCCATTAAGATTAGAATTCACCTTTACAACATAACAAAATAATAAGTAGGTTACCCATCTAACACAGTAAGAACATGGCAAGAACACATCTCCTAATCTTACGAACTCAACTCTTAAACATGGCAAGAATATAGAAGAAACAGAGATCCTAGCAGATAGTAGCCTAGGCCCTCTCGTCCTTGATGCAGCGGTGAGCTGGATGTCCTTGACACCTGCTGTCACCGACACCAACTTGAGCGTCGTCTTGGTAGCTAGCTACTCCTTGGCACCTTGCTATTCATAGACTTACGTGCTGTCTACTTCGTAAGGGCTATCAGGGTCAGGGTCGAGGAGGACGGTGAGGAGGCTGAAGAGATTTTGAGCATTGGATGAGTATGCATAGGGGGAGAGAGGAGGGAGTGAAAAAAGTTTTGGCGGAATGGGCGCAGAGACGAAGAGGTGGAGCTACAATCCGTGGGGTGGGGGTTTGTGGTTAGGGAGGATTGATGGGCCCAGTGATCAGGTATGCATAATTATCACAGACGGTTTGAACCACAAACCATCTGTGATATATAATTATCGAAGACAATATATATACCGGTGCAATGTAAATAGTTAGTTTCAAAAGATAAAATAGCAAAGCTATGTATGGCTTATATATATGCGCGTTTGAAAGGTTTTGATGTGATCTACAACTTTGCAGTTTAGGTGAGCCCCAAATTCTGAATGGAAGATCGAAAATTTTGGCAAAATCAGAAACTGAAAACTTGCAACACAAATTTGAGGCTAAAGATGGCCAATTGTGGGGGTCTTGGAGGGCGACTATTGCAAGCGAGTTATATTTTTTTCGATCAGCTCATCGTTGGCTTTTCCAACGAGTATAAAAATGTCGAAAACGGACACCGTATGCAAAAGTTATGCCCATTTTACTAAAGGTGTTTCTGAACGGAATCCTACTCTGACTCAAGCGGGATATTATAAACTTTAGGGGATTGCGAAGTGAGAAACATATCACAGACAGTTTTTAATATAAACCATTTGTGATAACTTTATTATCAAGGACGATTTGTAATACAAACCATTTATGAACTATCACAGATGGTTTAAATAAAAGATTGTCTATGATATTTGGCAATATCACACACGATTCTTGGTAAGAACCGTCTGTGATACTTCACAGATTATGCTTATCATGAACTGTCTATGATATTATCTCTTCACAGATGATTTTTAGCACTAGCAGCAAAACAGACGGTCTATAAACCTAACTTGTCTGTGATTTCATTTAAAACTGACGATTTTGGTGAATCGTCTGTGATGAGATGTCTAGTATAAGCCTTTTTGTTGTAGCGTATGAAGGTTAGGACAGGAACCCTACTGAAGACCTAGAGAATCAAGGAACTGAACCACTGTGAAGAAACAACAAGCATGGTATTACCGCTGTTGAACTCACGGCACTACCGCGACTAGTTGAAAGCCAAAGTGGCTAGAATATGACTCGAGTGGTCGATGACCAGTGATTGATCGAAAGCCAACGTGGTCGAGGACCAGTGAGTGGTCAAAAACCAACATGGTCGATGACCAGTGAGAGGTCAAAAACCAACGTGGTCGAAGACCAGTGGGTGGTTGAAAACCAACATGGTCGATGATCAGTGAGTGGTCGAAAACCAACATGGTCGAAGACCAGTGAGTGGATGAAAACCAACGTGGTCGATGACCCGATGAAAGGTCGAAAACTAATGTGGTCTAACCAAGTCAAAATATGACCAGTGTGGTCAACGACCAATGAGTCGTCGAAAACCAAAGTGGTCGAAGCAAGTTGAAATATGACAAGTGTGGTCGACAACCAGTGAGTGGTCCAAAACCAAAGTAGTTGAAGCAAATTGAAATATGACCAGTGTGTGGCTAAAAACCAAAGTGGTTGAAGCAAGTTGAAATACGACCAAAAAATCAAGGGATGAACAGAATCTGCAGCACTATTTCACGGACAAAAAATCCATATAATTTTAGATTCGAAGATCCAAATGATATGAAAATTTACAAGAATATGCTTTAGGATATTATAAACCTATTTCAGTAAATGATTGAGAGAATCATTGCCAAATTTGTGACCTTTTTCCATTTGAGTAGAGAAGGCACAAGAACCAGGCAAAAGAGGAAAACTTTGATCTACTCTTGCTCGTGAGTCGTAGATGGTCTAGGTAACCTAGGATGGGTTCTCATATATCATAGAAAGCTAGAACATAGCACGAATCCAACCTAAAACACCAACAAGGGCAAAATTTGAAAATCACCTCTCTCTTGAGAGAAACAGAGCAAACTCAAGAACTTCCTCTAGATCATGCCTAGATGAATAGGATCTTATCTCCAGAAGACATCTCCATCTCTTATATGTCCTGAGCACTAGAAAAACTCAAGAGAAAAGAAATCCAAAAAAGAAAGCCAAGAAAAATCAAAAGAACATGGGGTGATTCATGGTGTAACTCACTTGGGCAAAGTTTTGATATTTATTTCACTTGGAGAGATATGTTTTACAACCAATCCCTCAGTATAGCAGAGCTCTAAGCCTAAAGCACACACAAGGTTCCAATCTAAGGAAATCTAACCCTAATTTCTCAAGTCTCTCTAACCTATCTCCCATGGGAGGAAGGAAAAGCTAGCCACACCAAAAGGCTTAGCCCACATCCTCTAACTCTAGCCCTTGCCTCTACTCCCCTTATATAGCCTCACAACCTGAACCAAAACCTAATGGATCCAACCATTAGGCCAAACCGAGGATAACCCATTAGCCCCACCTAACATTAGGTTTTACTCTTACACACACTTCTCAAAGTGGCTTACAACCATTAACCTATTAGTGAATCAACACTTAATCCACTTCACAGTTTTAGCATATACAAACCTAAACCACTTAGGCCAATGCCACGGTTTCACACACTGTTTTCCACAAAGCTTCCTGTATCGCCCATACTTTGCCATCTTCTACGTGGCTCTAATGACTTATTGCCAAGTCTCTCACGCGTTCGGACCCCACCGAACTGTGCTCGCCTACAAACGACCCAAGCCACTTGGCGTACCACATGCTTCTCCTCGCGCATGATGGCAACTAGCTTCCTTGACCACATCGGATCTCGGCTCCTCCCTGAGTCTAGTCCCAGTACACCTTGCCATTGCCCGTCATGCCCACCACCGGTAGCTCCCTCTCTAGTTCCTCATCATCCCAGCTTGCAACCAACCCACAAGCCTCGGTCACCTTCGGCGTCTCCCTGACCATTCTGGACCTCAGCACCACCCTGTGCTTAGTCCTGGTCCTTCTACGCTCACCATAACCTAGCTCTGAAGTTCTACAACTAACAACAATAAGCAAATCATCACGTAGCACTACACAATACACAAATCATCAATTGGCACAATTCATCTATACAATGCACCGTGCAAAAAGTATGCAACCAAGTCACTGATCCTAAACCTAGGACCAAACATAAAATCCTTGTGCACACAAGCAACAGCCTAGGTCAAACCATATCCATAAACACACACGATGACTCATACCCAAACTCACGGAACTAATAGACCGACTTAGCAGGGCCGGTCTAACCCCGACTCACACGTCGGTCAAACAGCCCACAAGGCAGCTGGTCAGATCACCTCCCCGGATCAGTTAGGCTACATGGTCCCCGTGGTTAGGCCGCCTGGCCAGGCCAGTCCAACCGAGAATTCCAGAAGTACACACCTGAAATTTAACATCAAAAAATCAAACTGAAGCAATGACATCAATACACAATCAATGTCAAATACTCATCATTGACATGGAGTTACCACCATATGGTCCTTCAGGGTTCACCGAGGTTAGGGAGGGATTCACTGGGACCCTAGGATCTAGAGAGATGGGGAGGTGGCGGCGGCCTGATGGCAGGGCAGCGGTGGCAACGTTGGCTATGGGATCAGAGGAGAATGATGGGAAACGGCGGTGGCAAACGCATGACAACAGGTGTGACTAGCAGTTAGGTTGGACAGGGTGGCAGCGTGGGGGGGTGGGGAAGAGGTGGCAGTGCGACGAGGGCACCATTGACCATAGGAGGTGGAAGCTACGACGGTAGCATCGAAGGTAGTTGCGGCGCCGTTGGAAATGCCGATGACTACTGTGGGAGGTGGTCCGTTGTGCTAGGGTGGGAAGGTGGGGGAGGCACGCAGAGTTGCCGATCGTGGAGGAGCTGCCAGGCCTAGCAGAGGTGGAGAAACTAATCTACTGGGCATGGGGGAAAAGAGGTCATGCGATAGCTCTATCACGCAACTAGAAGCTCAATAGTCGCATCCTATATGTAAAGCACTACTCCCTTCCATCTCGTAAAAGTCAATTCTCTTGGAAACCCTGTTTTAAGGCAGAATAGTGGATAAGTAGTTATAGTATGCTATTTAATAGGAGTATGTATGCCTCTTTTCTCTCAACTTTAAAGTTTTTATTTTTGCGAAGAACGTTTGACTGAATTTTTTAGAATAAGGCTGAATAACTTTTTGATAAAAAATGATATTTCGTCACCATATGTAAGCAGACTCTCCTCTCATTTATGTCTTCTGAAACTCCACGTGACTGTTGCTACCAACAGCTAGGGGTGGGAAATGGATATGAACTATTTGTATTATCCGATTACAGTATTCGATAAGATACGAGTACAGTTTAGATTTTTTCCACCCGATGAACAATTTCACTCCTATTTCTATTTGTATTTGAATTTGTGTATATATATACACACAAATATAGTATGGAATTTTACCACATGAAATGCTATTTTATCCGGCTATTCGTATTCATATTTGTATTCGACAAAGAAATATACATATTTTATTGCAATACGACTAATTAGTTGGATAAGTTTTTATAATTCAATGTGAATCCGTGCTCCTTTAGGTGAAGTAAATGAATTAGAATGATTAAGCATGATTGTACGAGGATAAAATGTCATTGATATCTTCATATTATATAAGTTATGAGGATATCTAGATCTAACAAATTGAGTAGACATTCAATTCGAATTCATATTCATTACAATATTCGATTCATATTTAAGAATATTCGAATTCGTTTTCGTATTCCACTCATTTCCACCCCTACAACAGCATCCTGATAGAGTCCTAGAAAAAGTTATGTGTGTCACGTGTGTGTGTGTGTGTGTGTGCATATAAGACCACCTAGGTGGTATACACACTTTTTCAGAGGTGGTATGCATATTTTTTAGATGTACTTATTTTTATGTGTGAATATGAAGGTATTTGCAAAATACACTAAATGCTATGGACTCCCTTGCATTTTTTTCATGTGTTGGAGTATCTAATAATTAGTATACGAGTGTATCCAAAGTGATAAAGGAGTATTTAAAGTTTCTTTAGGTGGTATATCAAAGGTGGGAGTAACTAAACTTAGGAGTAGAAGGTATGCCTTTTCCGTACTCCTGGGAGTACTCTCACTTTCAATATACCACTTAAACAAATATGTTATACTTATTTATTACTTTCTGTATCCTTAAATACTAATTCTAAGGTACTCCAATGTGACTTGGTTGATAAATTTTCATCGGAGTCCTTTATTTTTGCAATATACACTTTTTATGTATAAAAGGAGTACATACACAAATTATACTATCAAAAGTGGACTTTAATGAAGATTTTCATGGAACTCACTTTGGAGTATCTAATAATCATTATTAGAGTATACTAAAATGGACGAAGATGATGTGACCATGCCACCAACACATACGACCATAGCGGCTAATATCAAGATTGAACTAAAGGTGAATTCGTTTCTTCAACTTCAACATATTTTAAATGAGAATATGGTGCTGCCTAATGATGAACATATATATTTTTATAGCACCACATCACTTTGGAACCAATTGAAGCAAGGGTTCAAGTTGGACAGGTTTCGGAATCCAATTCGGCCTCCAGATCAATTCGGATTCAGCCAGATAGGTCCAACTTTAAATGTGCATAACTTTCACATACGGAGTCCGTTTGAGCTCCACGAGTACTTGTTGGAAAGCTTTTCTCATCCTCTTTCCAATGGATCTGGTCTCAACTTCAAATTCCTACTATTCAAACCGTAATCATCAAAATAAGATGCTCCGTCACCTGTTTGGGCCAAATTAGGCCTTGTAATGCTTGGGCCCAAGGGGGAGGCGCCTCCCTCGCCAAGCCCATACTGTTCATGGATTACTATTCACGTGAACAGTACTATAAATAGTACCACCCCGTTTTCCTTAGTTTTGTGCGGCTTTCCCACCCCTATTTAAGGAGGTTGCACTCTTCTAGTTTGCTTGGATTTCGTTTGCTTAGTTTTTCCATTGTGAAAACTCTTGTTCTTCACTTGTGTCGACTAGATCAACCGTAAAAAACCTCAGCGGAATCCCACCTTTATGAACTCAATTTATATATTTGCAATTTCAGATTGCTTTTGATCTTGTTCTTGCGTGTTCTTCGGTTACATGCAGGAATAGACCTTCGTGGTCAGGTCATCCGCACTTTTGGCACGGTTGATAACGACTTGGTGATTAGTTCAGCGATTGCTTGGTTCGTACGTGATGCGTTCGTAGCCTGGATCGTGAGAGTTGATCATCGCCAATCGAAATTATCCCTCTCATCGAAAGATCGGGACCCCATCGCCTTATCAATTGGTATCAGAGCTTCAGTTGACCGGTAGGAATTTCTTGTATCCCTAGTTAGTAGATTGGTTTTTATTTCCCATAGTCCAGAAAAATTGCCCCACAAAAAGAGTTAATTTCCGCTGTCCAAACCCCGTTGTGTCTTTCAATCTGTTAGTTTTGGTTTGCTAAATTGAATTTATATCCATCTTAGCATTGTCTAGTTGCTGGTCATATCTTTGTCCATTAAAAATCCAAACAAAAAAATTCCCCACCCCAAACCCTAATTCCAATTCGGCTGATTTTTCCTTTCTCTGCAGTCGCCACCAAAAATGTCATAACTTTTGATTCCGAGATTATTTTTGAGTGAGACCACTTCCATTAGATTCAAAAATTTATTATACATTTATCTGTAAAATTGCACATCATTCTAGCAAGGCAGTTAAGATATATATGCGGTGAAAGTTGACCCAGTTATCTGTTTTGAATCTGCAACAGTCAGCAGTTGTGATTTTTGTGCAAATTTTTGTGTCGGGTTTCGGAAGTTGGCCCCAAAATAAAATCTGTAGAAAAAGCCGTCAGAAAACATATAAAAAAAGAATCAATCAAAAAGAGGCATCTGACAAAAAGTTACGGCCAAAATACCGATATGCTATCCAGTGGACAGAAATTTTCTGTTTTCAGTTTTGGGTCAATCTTTGTGTTCTTCAATTCTAGATTGCATTGGATTGAATTATCTTGTATTTACCACTCCTACACATTGCCATACACTTGTTTTTAGCCTTCTTTCATTCTTGGTTGATCAGCAACATAGGCTAAGAGCTAGATACAAACTATAATTCAATTTTGTGCAATTTCTAAAATTAATTGATTGTTCTCCATTGCTACATATTGAGCCTTCCAAGATATACCTTATACTAATCGAGCAGATCACGTCGAACCGTCCCTTGCAATCGCTATACACATTACTTGAGTCAAGTTATCACGAACCAGCCACCGGTTGCACCACTTTTTTGCATTGGTAAGAACTTGCAAGAGCTTGGTAAGAGTTTGAGAGATGTGTGACTTGTTAAGCTCCAAATCCTAGTAGTTGATAGGAACATATTCTTGTGATTTGTTTTCTTATTTTCTACTAACCATGGTAGGTTCACGAAATGATTACGAGATAGATCCACATCTTCTTCTAGCCATTGATCGGAAGCTTAAGAAAATTCATGAGGAAGATGCACGCTTGAGACAAGCTTCTTCACCACGGGAGGTATATGATCATGATAGTACGTCTGGTAAACTAAAATCACTTTGCCATCCTTTGCTGGTAAATTTGATCCTGATCCTGATGCCTATATTGACTGGAAAATAGCACTAGATAAAGAATTTGAATGCTATGATTGGTCTGATAGGCAAAAAAATTAGATCTGTCACTAGTGTTTTTATTTATGATGCAAGACTTTGGTGGAAGTATTTTGGTAGGCATGGTAGAGTGCCTCAAACTTGGAACGCATTAAAAAAACTTATGAGAGATGAATTTGTTCCTAAAACTTATGCTGATTATTTGCTAGCTAGATTGCAACGTTTAAAACAACGAAGTAGAACTGTAAGAGAATACTATTATGAATTAAAAACTTGTTTGTTGCGTTGTGGCTTAGAGGAACATGCTGAATCTACAAAGAATAGATTCTTACGTGGGCTTAATAAAGAAATTCAGGACCTTCTTATTCACGAAGAATATAATTCTCTCCCTCATTTGTTTATACTTGCTTGTAAGGTTGAAAGTCAGATTGAGAAATTGAGATAGCTTGATGATAGGAAAGATAAGAACAAACCTATATTTGTGTCTTTTTCTATGACTAACAACTTGTAGGAAGTTGAGAACCATACTAAAGAAAAAAGTGAGCTGTGTGTTTCCACAACATGTGAGATTGAGAGCATTCAAATTGAGTGTGTGAGAGATGCACTAAAAGAAAAAGATGAGGAGATAACCATGTTCGAAGATGAAATGCTTGCTGCCCCGTTGTTTCATCATAAAGATTTGACACCTACAACACACACATTAACTAAGAAGGTCAACAAAGGTAATAACCATATTGCTGAATTTAAATGCGAAAAGGTGAGTAATTGTGAGAACTCATGTATTCAATTAGAAATTCCATGTTCTGAAATTTTTTTGCTCAATTTACGCAATGTAGAATTGATTACTCATAAGGAAGTTCTTACTAGAATATCTCCTGATAACTCTTTATACTATATTATGTTCAATAATCCTATTGAGCTATCTAGTGTGATTGAGAACCTTGCTGAAATTTCATGTTTAAACTCACTAGTTAGTACTTATGCCTACACATATAAGTTTAATTTGATTGGAGATTATGGTGTAGATGACAAGTTCTATGTTTATCGAATATGCATTACATGTGACAAGCTCGCTAAATTGAAATTGCATGTTTTGGATAAACAATTTTTCGTTCCATGTCATGATTACAATGTGATGAATCTCAACAATAGTTCTTGCTGTTTAGAAAGATTTCATAAGTCTACTTATTCATCCTTTGATGTACAATCATGTACAAATGATCAGAATAGCGCAGTTGAAGCATGGAAAGCACAAAAAAATTTCTCCCCCATATTTGAACAACTTGATCGGGTTATGCCCTTTGATATCTTGTCTATGTCCTTAGAAAAGTCGAGGATAATTTCTTTTCATGGAAGAGAGAATGATGTGAATGACAATATTACAATGTATACATCTTATAGTTACTGTTGTGCTAAATGGTTTGTGCAAAACAATGAGACTGACACCATCATTGATTCATACATATACCATGCATATGTGTTGTTCTCCTTGTTTACTACACCTTCGAATGTTATTGATGTGCTAAATAGGAGAAGTGTAGATGACATATATATATATATATACCATGCATACACCTTGGCTTCTTTGTTACCCTATTTTCAGCTTATCAAAAGCCAAGGACGGCTTTGTTTTCAAGAAGGGGAGGATGATAAGAGCATGTACCCTATGGATACAACCATATTTGCTATACTTGTTCCAATTATAAGTGCTCCTACACATCACTTAAATTATCAGGTGAGCTCGTTTCAAAGAGATTTTACTTTATTTGATAAAGAACATATGATATTACATAAGGAGAGTTTGTTGTGATTGTTATCATGTACCAATATTTATGATCAAGATCATGCAATACATGACACTGCACATTTGTTAAAACCGAGGACGGTTTTCTGTCAAGAAGGGGAGGATGATGTGACCACGCCACCAACACATACGACCATAGCGGCTAATATCAAGATTGAACTAAAGGTGAATTCGTTTCTTCAACTTCAACATATTTTAAATGAGAATATGGTGCTACCTAATGATGAACATATATATATTTGTAGCACCACATCACTTTGGAACCAATTGAAGCAAGGGTTAAAGTTGGACAGGTTTCGGAATCCAATTCGGCCTCCAGATCAATTTGGATTAAGCCTGACAGGCCCAATTTCAAATGTGCATAACTTTCACATACGGAGTCCGTTTGAGCTCCACGAGTTCTTGTTCGAAAGCTTTTCTCGTCCTCTTTCCAATGGATCTAGTCTCAACTTCAAATTCTTCCTGTGTGAACCGTAATCATCAAAACAAGGTGCTACGTCACCTGTTTGGGCCAAATTGGGCCTTGTAATGCTTGGTCCCAAGGGGGAGGCGCCTCCCTCGCCAAGCCCGTACTGTTCATGGATTACTATTCATGTTAACAGTACCGTAAATAGTACCACCTTTTTTTTCTTAGTTTTGTGCGGCTTTACCACCCCTATTTAAGGAGGTTGCACCCTTTTAGTTTGCTTGGATTTCGTTTGCTTAGTTTTTCCATTGTGAAAACTCTTGTTCTTCGCTTGTGTCGACTAGACCAACCGTAAAGAATCTCAGCGGAATTCCACCTTTGTGAACTCAATTTATATATTTGTAATTTCAGATTGCTTTTGATCTTGTTCTTGCGTGTTCTTCGATTGCATGCAGGAATAGACCTTCGTGGTCAGGTCATCCGCGCTTTTGGCACGGTTGATAACGACTTGGTGATTAGTCAGCGATTGCTTGGTTCGTACGTGATGCGTTCGTAGCCTGGATCATGAGAGTTGATCATCTCCAATCGGAATTATCCCTCTCATCGAAAGATCGGGACCCCATCGCCTCATCAGAAGAGGTATAACAATATCATTTAAGTGGTATATAAGGAATAGGAGTACGTACTCCCAGGAGTATGGAGCCATTTCTCTCTCTATATATATATATATATAATGAATTTTTTTAACTTCCTGGAGTAGTCACTCCCTATGTCATATCTCACAATACAGAAAGTATCTTGTGCAACGGAGGGTATGTATATGTAGTATATGAATATATAAGGTGGTCTGTATAATTATTTCAGAGGTGGTATATATATTGGGCGCGCTAACGAGAGCGTATGCATACGCTATGCACAGGTCGCAGGGCACGCGAGGCTAGGCTTGCTGTAGCAGTCATGAGTAACTCAGATCAGCAGTAACTTTCTGTAGCATTGTAATGTGAAAGGTACCAACAGACAAAGCAGGAGCTACTTTCACCAAAGCTTTCCTAGTTTACAAAACGTGATTAGCTTTCCCTGGTCAGTAGTTATAAGCTATAGTACATGGTCGGTAGTCGTAAGCTACACTACCTGGTCAAGAGTCGTAAGCTACAGTACCTGGTGGTAGTCATAAGCTACAGTACCTGATCGGTAGTTGTAAGCTATAGTACTCGGTCGGTAGTCATAAATTACAAACCAATAACAACAAGTTACTGACCATGCATTTTGAAGTTGCCACCTACTAAATAAGAAAAGTTATAGTCCATTAATATAAAAGTTACTGACCATACACTACGAAGTTACCAACTATAAATTAAAAAATTACTATACAACAACAATCCACACTATAAAGTGTATTTGTACATTCATCACAAAGTTAGCATCCAGATCTTTACAAGTTATTTACCATAGCAACAGCAATTTGGCGGGTTCTACTTGGGTAAGGTTGAGGTGATCTCCAAAGCATTCTAGCTATCTACAATTATGATTTTGCTTGCCTTGCATGGTGACTTCCCCGTCATCTTCATTTGCCCTCTTAAAATGGAATTTTATGGCGATAATGGGGATTAGGTATCAAATATAGGAACAACATCACAATGACAAATCGGCTGTACTACAGCCATAATATAAGGAACATCTAACCAAATCGCTAACCCTATGTACAGCCAGGTGAGGTCGATGCCAATAACCAACGTCACACGGTCAAAGCAACGAGCGACAGTGCTCGATCGGCGGTGATGAGCGAAGATACTAGATTAGGACGTGCAGCCGATGATGAGGCGATAAGGTCATCGGATTTGGGAGGCGTGGAAGTGAGAGAGATGGTGAAATGGGGAGAGATCAAATTAGGGGATGATGAAGGGAGATATTCCCAGGTGGGCTTAAAACCCGTTCGGTTTCCATACCCCACTAAATTGCTTGGGACAAGGGGGCGCAGGATTAACGCATGTGAAACTGTAAGTAACTTCATGTATTGCACATGATAACTTTTTATGCAGGAGATAGTATCTTTACCATATAGATGATAACTTCATACATAACCAAAAGTAACTTTTCCAGAATAAGAAAACACGAGCACTAAACTATGCTTGGGGTCAATTGAAAGGGGGTGGTGCGATTGGCTGATTGGGTCATTTGGTCGCGTCGCTAGGGGGTCACGTGCTTATTCTACGCGTAGCCACAGAATAGTGTGTGTGCATGTGTGTATATTAGACATACTTATTTTACATGTAAATATGAAGGTATTTGCAAATACGCTAAAAGCATAGACTCCCTTGCATTTTTTGCTTATGTACCACATTGGAGCATCTTATAATTAGTATATGAGTGTACTCAAAGTGATAATGGCATATTTTAAGTTCATTTAGGTAGTATATCAGAGATGGAAGTAACTACACATGGGAGTAGAATATATTATTCTATATATTTGTATGTACATATGTGTGTGCATAGGTCGGAGAAGTGAAGCTAAGAGTAGTGGGAACAGGAGCCATAAGCATAGCTCACTTAATGCGGCAGCACAAGCACAACACAGTTCAGCCAGGTCTAATTAGTAGTCTCTGAGGTTGTCAGGATCGAGACGCGGATCATGGGATCATACGACTCTTCGATCCCACAGAGCTGACATGATACAGATCAGTGTATGGATCAGAATTTTATAGAATCATGATCTTGATGGTAGAATTGTATGAAATCAGGTAGGATTGTTAATATCATGCTCAGGATCAGGTAGGATCATGATCTTGCCAACAAACTATATTAGTATATAAATTTGATATTACATATTGCTAATTTAAGTTGAACTTGCTCAATTTGCTTTATTTTTGTTGTTTACATGTTGTTCTAAGGTAAACAAAAAGTATTATCTTTGATATATAGGTCTTTTAGATATTAGTTTATTAAAATAATAAAATAAGTTTCAAAAATCAACCTTAATTCAATATAACATGAATAAGCGTACTCAAATTACAAAATTAAATTCAAATTCTACTATAGACTTGCATCTTTAAAAATATAATTTAATTTTTATCTAAAACATTTATGTTTTTAAAAATCTGATAGAATCGTGATTCTACAATCCGATCTCATTAGATAAAAAATGATCCTATCTAGAGTCAAGATCCTAACAAACTTGGTAGTCATACTTTCAATACTTTCTTGTATAGTCTAGCCAGCTTGGGCAGGGGCGGATCTACAGTGATTCAAGGGTATTCAGCTGAATACCCAAAATTTTTGGCAAAAAAACTAGTATATACAATATATAATACATATATATACATTAAGTCGGGCCGAATTCACTGTTTTTAGACCGAAAATAGCCCATTTTCAAAATTTTACGCTGCCCACGACAATGAGCCAGCCCATTCGCATTTCGGCGCTCCCCCGGCCCGCTGTGACGCCCGCAGCCCGCTTAGTCGTCGGCCGACGCCCGCAGCTCACTCTCCATTCTCCTCTTGGCCTCTCCAACTCTCATGTTCTCCGCCCGACTCGGCGACTCCGGAAACAGCGCCTCCTCCCGCTTCCCCTCTCTCACCTCCCGAATCCGCCACCAAATCTCGCCGGAATCCGCCGCGTGTGTGCTCGATTCGCCTCCGGATTCCGCGGCTCCGTCGGCGCGGGGCGGGAGTAGGGGTCGGTCCGGTCTGGGGGCGGCAGATTTGGGAGTTCTCGGAGGCGTTTCCGCGGAGTCGCTGCGCATGGCGGCAGAATCGGGGGTGTGATTAGGGGGGTCTTCGTGACGGAGCTGCGTCATGGCTTACAAGCCCGATTTGATTGCTTTGCCTTGCGCCGCACTTTTGGGGAGTTCCTGCGGGGAGGGGGTGGCGGCGGGAGCCAACCTGAGGCTGCGGGGCGGCAGAGGCTGCTGCAGGTGAACGCGAGGACCACAGGCGCGGCGAAGGATATCGAGGTGGAGGTCGACAAGCCGGTTGGGCTCACCCTAGGCCAGAAGTCCGGCGGTGGCGTCGTCATCACCGTCAGTACCAGCCACTCCTCTTCTCTAGCTTTGCTTGCTTTCATGATCTGTTATTGTCACCTGTTCTTGTTTCCTTTCATGATCTAGGAAGTGTGGGAATTTTTTCAGTATTGAATTGATGTTCTTCAAGTACATTGATTCACTATGTTTCTTCTAGAAAAAATATCTGATCAATTAACTTGATGCCATAGGATCATCTGCTTCCATGTAAAAACAGAAAATAGATGTTTCATGTGTAGAAAACTTTTTTGCATGAAACTAGGAACACATAAGGGTTGCAAACTTGTAATTAGTAACTAGAAAATTGTTGGTTTGGCATTATGTTAGTTTGTGGAGTCTGGAGGGAATGCAGCAAGAGCAGGGCTGAAAGCCGGTGACCAAGTATTGTACACAAGTAACTTCTTTGGAGATGAACTGTGGCCGTCAGACAAGCTGGGATTCACCAAGAGAGCCATCCAGGCAAAGTCAGACTCTGTAATCGTGTGTCACAGTATCGACATATCTAAATAACCTACCTTTGAAGTCCGAATACCCATTCTAAAATTCCTGGATCCGCCACTGAGCTTGGGATTCATTATTGATGTGACTGATCATGGCATGTAAAAAGACCTACCAGGAACTCAGAATTTTGGTGTGCTAATTAAAAATCGGAAGTTGCATGGAGGAATATACTATAGGCCCGCTCTAAAGAGCTTAAACTTCTGGCTTATGGTTTTGGCTGCTGGATTTTGATTGAAATTGCATTGTAGCAGCTGTTAGATTTTTTGAGTCATTCAATTAAAAGAAAATTTAAAAAAGAAAAAACTTTATATCGTCACAGATAATGTAAAGGAATGAGGAAAAAAGCAAAAGCCAAAAAAGCTAAAAAAAGTCAAAATAAGCTAAAATTAGAAATCAATGCATTCCAAGTGGCTTTTGACTTAAGTAAGCTGAAAGCCAAAAATCAAAAGTTAAAGCCGTTTGGAGTGGGGGTGATGTTTGTTCCATGCATGAGGTCTGATCACTCAAGACCCACATATATATGTTGCATGTTATGTTCCATTTAGAATATTTTGGGCTAACTATGCAAAACAGCAAAAGCCAAGGTGCCCCATGCACCACGAGTGCCACACAACCACCGTACTTCTACTACTGCATCTTTACTCCTTAAAAGCATGAGTTAGTGGTCATCGGTGCATTCTCCCCTCATGTCTCTACAGTCGTCTAATCTGGCCAAGATAAGATCCAGACGATCCATCTCACACCTCTCTCCTCGTGTTCATATGGAGTGACTCGTCATAAAACCTATCATGGCCTTCCCTTTCTGTTGGACCGAAATGGCGACAGAGGGGGGTGAATGTCGCTTTCTACAAATTCGTCCCCCACAAGAAACCAATTAAAAAGATCTCCTCCAATAGCAACAGGTGCTATGAAGAAACAGCTTTAGGCTTACTGGAGACTCAAAACACAGAGAAAGGAGATAAGGCAAGAGAACTAGAAAGAGGCAACAAGAAATATCATAGAACCAGAGAAACACCTGCAACAAAAATCCCTGGCCGGTCTGACCGCAATGGGCTAGGCGGTCAGACCGCCGAATGACCGCCGGTTAGACTGGTACATCAGGGCCGATCAGACCGCCCTTTGTGATCTGGTCAGACCGGGTGTTAGGCACCGGTCAGACCGCTCGTCGAGCACAAGCAGGCAGAGACTGAATTTTTCAGACAGCAAACCTGAGCCTCCACACAGCAATAAAATTTGATGTTTTCCTTTGGTTCTCTCTACCCAGAAAAGCAAGACTGCAACCCAAATAGAGAGACAAGCCTAGGGAAACAAGAAATTCAACACAAAATAAAGAAAATTCAGATTTGACCTAAAAACTAAAAATATGCATAGTGCAGCACCAAAAACAAAATTCCTCTCCAATCTTTGAATCCTTGGCTATGAAACTTTGAGGATAGCTACTTAATAGCCTCAGGACTCTAGATACCAATTTTCATGCCATTTCATGGAGGGAAGCAAGAACTACATCAAAACCCTAGAAATGAAAAAACATGGGGCTCAAGAACACAGAACAGGGAAAAAGATGATTCTTGCGATTCGATCAAAAAGCTCTTGGAACTAGGTGACCAATGGATCTAGAAATGCAATTCCATCATAGAGCAACCCATTTTGCCACTCCTCAGCAAGAATCAACACAAAACACAAAAAGTCAAGAAATCAAGAACAGAGAGCATCGAAGGCAAAAACCAACAGAGAAGCACAAACGTAAACAAAGCCATCTCAGATTGATATTTAGGATCACAGAGACGTTCCCATACGCATGTACATTCAAAGGAAAGATTACAAGGAGTCTCAACTCATCCTCTCCCTCTCCAAACCCTCAAGAACACACACCCTACATGCTTCCTGGGAGGAGACACATACACAGAGAGGGGATGAACGAAGGGGACACACCCTGTGCTATCTCACCAACCCTTAACCACTAAAGCTTAAAGCAAAACAACCTCTCCAAAGGTTCTTTTGACTCAAGCAAACCCTAACTCTCTCCCAAAGCTATGTAAATACATGCAGCCACTCTCTCCTATTTATAGCCCTTGGCTAACGGGTCTCCAACCCGCTCCTGCACCTTCCGGGAAGCTTCTGCGTCTCTTGTCGTCCAAGCCTCGCAACCACCTCGAGTCTCCGCTGTCTTCGACACATCCCAAACGTTCTGACCTCAGCGCCACCTGCGCCTAGTCCGGTCACCTCGTGTCTCGCCACGACTCCACCTCGATGTCCTGCAGCCATCACAGACAATAAACACATCACATAGCACCGCTCGATACATGAAAGCATAAATAGCATCAATGAAGCATGAAATCGCCCAAACAACCAATCGGGAAGACGAAAATGCAATAAGACCGTCCAACCATACCCGACTGCGCCAAATGCTGACCTGGCACAAATCACTCAAACCAAACTCAATCTTTGCAACATACTTGTCAATTACTCATCATAAACATGTGGTCACCTCCACATGGTCTCTCACTTTCGAAACGTCAGTTCCCTCTTCTCCCAAATCACTGTTACCGCACACTACTTTCCCCACCTTCTTCTCTTCACCCGCTCAAACTACCGCCTCCCCAATCCCCACACAACGTGCAGCACAACTACCTCCTCTTTCTCCTTCTTGCCTCCCCACATGGCCACCTCCCTCGAGCCGCCATGCCACTAGCCACAAGCTCGTGCCGTTGTATCTCTCTCCACCATGGGCGATGAGCAATGAGTGGAAAGAGGAGGTTGTCGATGACCAGAGATGACTGGATTCATGCCAGTGAGCTAGCCTTCATGAGCTCTCCCTACACTTCTCCCCGCTCGCCTCCGCTGAAAAATAATCCCCAATTCCCTGATCCCCACCACCTCACAATCCTAATTAGCTTCCATACCAAAAACTTCCAAATCACTGCCTCCTCGTCAAGCTCTCCCTCCTTCCTAACCCTAGAGCATTTTCACTGATTTCACTCAATGTACTTTCAATTTTTCCTAATGAAATGATCTTTACTCATAATTGGTCTTATAATACTTTCAAATGACATAATCATTTTCCCTGTTTATATATCCAAATTTTGGAGGGTAGTTGAAACATGAGAGAAAAGAGCAATGTAACATGAGACCACTAATTAAGCATACTATCCATTTTCACTTTATTCTACAAGCAGTAAAATATCTATCCATGGTAAGTACTGGTTTGACCGAGCCAAATATTCAAATTAGAAATTACATTAGTTGTCTATTTGTCCAATTTCCCATGATCCTATCCGATGACAAGCCGTGGTTGACGACATGGTCAACAAGATGTGGTTGATGCCGTGGTCGAAGGAGTGGTCGAAGCCACAGTGACTCAGTTGTTACTCGGAGGAGTACTGTCGCAATCGTTAATCAAACTATGTAGGGGTCGATGGTTGGTAGTCGTAGCTATAGTGGTCGATGGTTGGTAGTCATAGCTACAATGGTTGATGGTCACTGGTCGTAGCTACAGTGGTCGATGGTTGTAGCTACAGTGGTCGATGGTTGATGGTCGTAGCTACAGTGGTCGATGGTTGATGGTCGTAGCTACAGTGGTCGATGGTCAGTGGTCGTAGCTACAGTGGTCGATGGTCAGTGGTCGTAGCTACAGTAGTCGATGGTCAGTGGTCGTAGCTATAGTTGTTGATGGTCAATGGTCATAGCTACAGTGGTCGATGTTGTAGCTATAGTGGTTGATAGTCATAGCTACAGTCGTCGATGGTCGGTGGTCGTAGCTACAGTGGTTGATGGTCGGTGGTCGTAGCTACAGTGGTCGACGGTCGGTCATCGTAGCTATAGTGGTTGATGGTCAGTAGTCATAGCTACAATGGTCGATGGTCGTACCTACAATGGTTGATGGTCGTAGCTACAGTTGACAGTCGGTACTGGAAGACCTATGTGGTTGGAGATGCAGTCGAGGTGCTGTGGTCGACAAGCATTGGTCAGTGATGTGGTCGACAAGGTGCAGTTGAAACTGTGGTCGAAGGAGCAGTCGAAGCCGTGGTCAAAGAAGCGGTGTGATGTAGCAGACATGTGCAGCCTATCACTGTAGCAGTCAGTGGTCATTGTAGCAGACGTGTGCACTGGTTGTGGTCGAAGGCCTAGTCGATGCCATGGCCGAAGCCACAGTTGAAGGCATGGTCGATGCATAGTCGAAGCCACGGTCGCAGCTACAGTAAGACGGTCGATGCTTTAATTCTACTGGTACATTTACCAAAAATATTGTCTACAAAGATGCCCTTACATCCTAGATGTCTTATGTATTTTATTTTTGATCATGTTGCACAAAAAACAATATCAGCTACTAAACATGAACATCTATTTCCAAGTTCATTTATTTATGAGTTTGTACATGTGTGCTTTTGCTTGATATATATTTTTTTGAAAGATAAAATTGATGTTCAATGTTTAGTTTGGGATCATTGTTTCGTGATATGAATCACCATCATTTGGTACTCCGTTGCAACGCACGAGCATCTTACTAGTATCCATAAAAACACTGACAATAGTATTACAAACAATTCGCGGAATTTTCCATGTAATTGCTTAGCTAGATACTATAATTTATATATTTATATCGAAATATAGAGCTGTATAATACAATTCTTAAGCTTAAGATGGAGATATAATTATATTCCCTATACAATTGCTTTCATATTTATATCTAATTAATCTACACTATTATAATCTGAATCTACCATAATTGATGGTAATGATCTGTTTTCATCCTATCAATCAACCTGGTAATTTCTAACCTTAAGAGTAAACATGGTGAATTCATCTTTTGTTTTCATAATATTATATTATAGATCGATAATAGGGCATGTTTGTTGGCTCATGTCTAGCTCCACGTTTTTAATGCTCTAGCTTCTCTAGTAAGTAGTGCAACTTATGGTTTTTAGGTTTAGCATAAGCACTTGTGTGAACGAATTGAATGCTATAAGCTGATACATCATTTTCAAAAAGCTATTTTGATAAGCCACTTCGAAATGGTGATAGAAAGGCTGCACCATTTGTTTATTCGAGAGAAGTGATGAGTCATAAGCCAAAACCTAAAATAGAAGTGTTTGGTTAATTTCTAGCTTCAACTCCATAAAAAGGTATTTGGACTATTTTACCATCTAAATCTCCCCTTCAAATCTCTCATTTCTTCTCATCCCTATAGAATCCACATTGCACACTGGAGATCTCATTCACACCGACTCATCACCCACCCCAATTCGGTAAGTGGCGGCGTCCAATGGCGAGCAGTGTTGAGGCATGGTTGCACGGTGACGGCCCATGGCGAGCGGCGGCAAGCTTCAAAAGGGCTATAGCCAGCATTGGTGAGGTCGCCTGCGATGTCCAATAAGGTAGTGGTGGCCTCCCATGATGGCTCCATTGAGATTACTTTTGTGAAATTGCTGAGGACAGGAGTAGAGCTGGTGGAGCAACCCTTCCGTGGCTTCGAAAAATTGCCACTACTACAGAAAGCCTAATACTAGATGCCAAATCACAGACGATTTAACAAAACCATCTATGACCGACACTAACACAGACGATTTTAATTTGGACACCGTCTATGTTGATGATGTCGGAGAAAACGAGTATCAAGACGGTTCTTACCGATGAACCATCTGTGATATTTTAGTATCACAGATGGTTTTTATTAAAAACCGTATGTGATAATCTGGAATTGTCACATACGGTTTTTAATAAAAAAACCGTCTGTGATAATGGCACTAGACATTTATTGCGCCGCTCAAAACCGCATCTATCTTCATTTCGATCCAGATCTAGTCGGTGCTGCACTCTTTCGCTCAGGAGGCAAGCTAGGCGATTTCAGGCCAATTAATTTGGTGGGAGGAGGCAGAGACTGAGCTTTGAAGATTCATACGTTCCTGATTGGTCTAGATATGGTTAGTAATGAAATTTGTTTTTCTTTGCATTAAAATTTAGATCTAAGTTTTGGTGTGTGTTATTGAACATGGTTTGCATCTACTTGACCATACATGATCAGTTCGCGTCATGTGGGAGGCCAAATTTGTCAAAATTGTTGGTTATATACCTTTAGCGATCGCTGGGGAAATAGCTGTTGTATTTATAATATGAATTAAGCTAGCAAAGCCTCAATGCATGTGGTATATATGTAGTAATAATTAATTAATTTAATTTTTAATACTAAGTTGTTATATATATACATAACGTAGGACCGAAGTTGGATGTATGCCGCGAACTGTGTGAGCGAAGAGTACATTAATGGCGTGTCGCTTTTACAAGAACTGCTGAAGAGGATATGTTGAATAAGAGGGTGGAATATATGTACTATCTATGCACTGAGTGCGAGAATTTAATGATGTTTAAGAACCGAGGGCAAATTGAAGCGCACTTGATTCGGAAGGGTTTCAAAAAGGGTTATACATGTTGGACCAGTCATGGCGAAGTCAACGATCATATGCCGCCGGATGACATCGCCGGTGAAGTGAATGATATGCCGCCGGATGACATCGCCGGTGAAGTGAATGGCATACCACCGGATGATGTCGATTGTTGTTCGGATTCGGCTAGGTTGCACAATGACAATCTGGATCAGATGCTTCGCGATGTAGAAGAGAACTATGATAAGAGAGAGTATGTTAAATTCCGAGGCGTGATGAAGGACTTGGAGAAACCTTTGTTCACGTGCTGCAGGTCAAAGTACACGAGGTTGTCAGTCGTGCTTGAACTGTTGAAATTGAAGGCAAGCAACGGTTGGTTTGACAAGAGTTTCACAGCACTGCTAGACCTTTTAGCGGACATGCTTCCGGAGGGAAATGAGTTGCTTAAAACCACGTATAAAGCCAAGAAGGTTCTTTGTCCCTTGGGAATGGAAGTAGAAAGAATACATGCATGTCGAACGACTGTATCCTCTACCGTAAAGAGTATGCAAACATGCATGTATGTCCGGTGTGCAACGCATCCCAATACAAACGTAACAATCAATCAGATGATGGCGAGGGAACAGAGGTGAAGAAAGGACCTCCTGCTAAGGTGGCGTGGTATTTTCCTATAATTCCCCGTTTGAAAAGGTTTTTTGCAAATCCAAAAGAGGCAAAACTGCTGCGTTGGCACTCGGAGGAGCGCAAGAAGGATGGAATGCTAAGACACCTTACTGATTCCGCCCATTGGAGAAACATCGATAAGAGTTTTGCAGTCTTCCGTGCAGAACCAAGGAATATAAGGTTTGGACTGAGTACAGATGGAATGAATCCTTTAAGTAGCATGAGCAGCCGACATAGCACATGGCTCGTGACTCTCTACATTTATAACCTTCCTCCTTGGTTGTGTATGAAGCGAAAGTATATTTTCCTGTCGATACTTATCCAAGGGCCAAAGCAACCTGGGAATGATATTGATGTGTACCTAGCACCGTTGGTGAAAGATCTAAAAGTACTTTCGAACGAAGGGGTACAAGTATGAGATGCATACAAACGAGAGAACTTCACTTTGCGCTCCTTATTGTTCTGCATCATAAATGATTTTTTATTGCTCTTATCACTCCGGAATCGAGGTCTCGCGAAAGGAATAGATCCATAATCAATGAACTTGTCAGGCTGCACAAGCAATACTTGGATGGCAATCATGCACCATCCAAGTATTGCTTGTGCAACCTGACAAGTTCGTTGATTATGGATCTGTTCCTTTTGCGAGACCTCGATTCCGAAGTGATAGAGCAATAAAAATGCAATGTTACCATCTAAGTGCAAATGCAATATAGATCTTTTATAATTGTGTATTTGTTAATGGATATTTTATTTCATTTCAATTAATTGATTTGCGAAATGGATGGTTTATGTTCATGAAATGAAGTACGATGTGAATTGGATGTTTTATGTTTGTAAAATGAATTGAGATGTGAATTGGATGTTTTATGTTTGTGAAATGAATTGAGATATGAATTGTGTGTATACATGTACATGTTGATCTACTTGTTTCAGAGGGCATGGCTAGCATTTATTGAGGCTAGCCAATAAACAGAAATAGATTTAGGGGTAGAAAAGAATATGACAGTTGGTTTATAACTAAAATCCGTCTGTGATAGCTGATAATCACAGACGGTTTTTACTTACAAACCGTCTGTGATATTTACACCACAGACGGTTCGAAAACCGTCTGTGATAACCTTCGATTATCACTGACCCATAAATTCAGACAGTTCAGAAAACCGTCTGTGATGACATTTTTGAACTATCTGTAATACAGTTTTCTGTAGTAGTGTGCACTGTAGTCTACTCGGCTCCACGCCACCACCTGTGCTCTGGCTCTCAAAAGGACTAGAAAATAATTAAAAGAAAAGAAAATTCTTTACCTGTTTCCTTTTTACCCTTCCATGCACGTCGAGCCCCAAACCGCGCTATATATAAGGTGCCACGCTACTCGGACGCCTGCACATCCTCATATGCATGTCCACGCCGTGAGCACGACACTGTGTGTGTCTGTGTGAGCGCACCAATGGAGAAGAGTAAGCAGAGCAATGGCCAACCTGGTACGGTCGGCAATCTGGAGTAGGGTTTTATGCAAACCTTCATAGTGTAGTATAGGACCGAATGGCAATAGAAAGACAGTGAATTGTGCCTTACAAATTTGTCTCTAAGTATTTTTAAACTCTTCACTCCAGTAGTTACAAAGTTATGAACATCAGAGTTAAAATTCTAGACCAAAGCAACAACCTTAAGAACCAAAGAGAGAAAATCTTTAGCATCAGAGCGATATGACTGGCTATTAATGTGCGGTCCAACTGGCGATAAGATTGTGGTCTAATAGGCAAGCGGTATGACTGGGCCAAGTAGCGGTGGTCCCCTATTCCTAGAATAGAAAATCAATTCGATTCCAAACCACTTTGGTTGCAATTTCAAAAATCCATAGCCAAATAAGATGAAACTTTGTATACACACCTTGTTTAAGGTCTTAGAAACATATTTCATCCAAGTATCACTTGAATACTTATCGATGTTCAGACCTTTTCTCAAAAATAAACAAAGTTGCACTAAAACTAAGTACAAACTGAAAACTCAAGATATAACTTGCTTGTAGGTAGATGATAACTAAGATAACTTTACATGTATTCTCACATGTCATAGTAAACAACTCCTCCTAAAGATTCGAAGCAAAAACCTTGAGATCAAGAAATTTCAAGGATTAAATCAAAATCAAGTAAAACTGGACAACTTTAAAATCCTACAAGACTTGGTACCTAAATAGATGAGATATGATCGTTATAAGTCATCTTCATCACTTATACGTACTTGGCACACAAGATTAAGGAGAGAGAAGATATCAAAATCAACAAGAACAAGAGCAAATAAACTATGAGATATAAATAAAGTTGATATATTTCTACTTGGGGATGAATATTTTACAGCCATTCCACTTGAAGGACAAGAGATCATAACACAACACCCACTATTTTCTAACCCTACCCCTAGAACATAAAGTTGGAATGATGAATGGTTAGCTTGCAAACCTCTATTCCAACTCGTTAAATAGATACGACAACCAGACCATATCTAACCCTAATGGATTCTATCCACTAGCACATTTGAGGAAAACCTGTTAACCCCACACAACACGGGGTTTACTCACACACTTAACTCATGCACGTTTTTTAAAGCATATGAATTCGAACCCGCTAAGTCTTTAGCCTTTAATCCACTTGATCTTCTCAGTATCTCCTTAACCCAAAGCACTTTTCCAAGCACCGCGGTTTTGATCCAACGTAGTTCCAGTATTTGGCAAATTACCAAAATACCTTCGCATTGACTCAATCTTCATCTTCCATTGCAAGAAATCGCCATGCTCATTACATATAGATGCACCAATGGCTTGCTATACATTGGCAAGTTTCTCCTGTTCTGGTTCCATTGGATCATGTCTCACTTAGACTGACCAAGCCATTTGGCACAACCCGTCACATGAACTTTCTCTTCAACATTTCATATCTTTATCATACCATGCTTGAGCTCAATATTCTCACCCAGCATACTTGACCGTTTTGGATCTTAGTTCTTCCATGAACATAGCCTCGATTCTCACTGTTGACCGTGATTAACTCAAAAGCGTCATGAACATCCAAAGACAAAAATTGTTTCTGAGCACAAGATCTTCATAACTTGACCTACGTTAGCTAAAATATGCTTCATGCAACATAAATGCACTGGCCAAACATAATTCAAATCATTTAAGAGCCATTTTCCGAAAATCACAGAACCAAGTCTTCAAGGCCAGTTTGACCGCTAACCAGAGGTCGGTTAGACCGGTTGATCACAATGCAAAACAACCTATTCTGAAAAATTGCATCCAATAATAAAATTCCGGTCATACTAGTCAGTGGTCTAACCATCACAGTCATATCACCGGGCGCTATCTGACCAGCAACAAGTCGGCGGTCAGACCGGTGGTTAGTCAATGGTCAGACTAGTCTGTTTGACAACAAATCTGACAAAATACAAACTTTGCAAAATTCTAATTTTTACTCCAAAAATTTGACAATAATTTATCACAATATTATCCTGGACCTTTACACATGGTCCCTCACATACATTACCACTACTCCCACATCTAGTCCGAGCCAGTGGGCACAGAGCCTAGGAGCAAAAAAAACACACTGGTGTCACTCACCTTTAAGTAGTTGGATCGCTTACTATCGATACGATGGAACATAAGGTATTTCTTTGGACTTTGCCGATAAGCACTGGTATCACATGACACCAGTGAATGCACTGTGGATCCGTCCCTAACGGAATGGGCCGCGTTGGCAGCGTCCTGTTGCACGTTCACAGCACGGACGCTGACAGCGCCTACACCCCGAGGTTGATCATCTCCATCGGTCTGATCCACGACTCCAACTCGACGCTCTGCCAGCACAGCCATAGCCTGAAGCTCGCCTACGTCGACACCCTCATCGCCCGCTGCCTGGGCCCCGTCGACTATGTCGTCGTCCTGGCTGCGTTGCTCAACAATAAGGCCGGCGTCATAGAGCACGAGGAGGAGGCCCGCACATTCTATGCCGAGCCGGTCAGCCTCAGCTTCTAGGAATTCGTCGACATGCAGGTGCTGGACGACTGCTTCCTCCTCCAGCACATGCCACTACTACAGAAAGCCTAATACTAGATGGCCAATCACAGACGGTTTGACAAAATCGTCTGTGACCGACACTAACACAGACTGTTTTAATTTGGACACCATCTGAGTTGGTGGCGTCGGAGAAAACGAGTATCACAGACGGTTCCTACTGTGATAATTTAGTATCACATACGGTCTGTATTAAAAACCATCTGTGATAATCCCAGATTATCACAGACGGTTTTTAATAACAAACCGTCTGTGATAAGCTGGTTATCACAGACGGTTTTTAATAAAAAAAACCGTCTGTGATAATTCACAGATAGTTTTTAATTAAAAACCGTCTGTGATAATGACAGTAGGCATTTATTGCGCTGCTCAGACCGCATCTGTCTTCATTTCGATTCAGATCTAGCCGCTGTTGCGCACTCTTTCGCTCTGGAGGCAAGCTAGGCGATTTCAGGCCAGTTAATTTGGTGGGAGGAGACAGAGATTGCGCTTTGAAGATTCATACTTTCCTGGTTGCTCTAGATATGGTTAGTAATGAATTTTATTTTTTCTTTGCGTGCATTAAAATTTAGATCTAAGTAATTGGTGAGTGTTATTAATTGAAAATGGTTTGCAAAATTGTTGGTTGTATAATAGCTGTTGTGTTTACAATATGAATTGAGCTAACAAATTAAGCCTCAATACAATACATGTGGCCGGTATATATGTAGTAATAATTAGTTAATTTAATTTTTAATATTAAGTTGTTATATATGTACGTAATGTAGGACCGAAGCTAAATGTATGCCGCGAGCCGTAATGCCAAGAAGGTTCTTTGTCCGTTGGGAATGGAAGTAGAAAGAATACATGCATGTCCGAACGACTATATCCTCTACCGTAAAGAGTATGCAAACATGCATGTATGTCCAGTGTGCAACGCATCCCGATACAAACGTAACAATCAATCAGATGATGGCGAGAGAACAGAGACGAAGAAAGGACCTCCTGCTAAGGTGGTATGGTATTTTCCTATAATTGCCCCGTTTGAAAAGGTTTTTTGCAAATCCAAAGGAGGCAAAACTGCTGTGTTGGCACTCGGAGGAGCACAAGAAGGATGGAATGCTAAGACACCTTGTTGATTCCGCGCAGTGGAGAAACATCGATAGGAGTTTTGCAGACTTCGGTGCAGAACCAAGGAATATAAGGTTTGGACTGAGTACAGATGGAATGAATCCTTTCAGTAGCATGAGCAGCCGACATAGCACATGGCCCGTGTCACTGCCTCCATGCTTGGCCTACACTACCCCCTAAACTCCGCCGCCACACCCAGTTGCGCTCTGCTACGGCTGTGTCGTGCCTACGCCATTGTGCTTCGCAAACATCATAAAACAAATACAATCAAAATTCCAATATTATCCCATCACAAAAACACATCTCTAAATGCTAGCCGAATGCCAACACATCACAAAATATCAATTCCTATGCTGAATGCAGTGTAATCATATGTTGCAATCCACTAAATTTTTCATTTTGTATTGAAACGATTAGACCAAGTATGCACGATATAACATGTTATATTGGTGCAATTTGACCATGATGTGAACCCCACCATCAAAATTCAACAAACAAAGGAATAGCTTAGAGTGGAGGGAGGGGTTGTCAGCCATCACACCTTGATCCAATATCATCACCGATGCTTGCATTATCACTGACGCAACGAGGAGTGAGAGATCAGTGCAGGTGAGGCCACGAGGGCTAGCCAGAAGGAGAAGAGCAAGAAAAAGGGTAACACAGACAGAAGAAGATAAAGCATGCGTGGGATTGTTAGGGTTTGTGTGATATGGGTTGGGGAGGGGAACCGCGAGGAGGAAGCCCACCCTACTTCGATAGAAATTGTGCGAGCAAAGTTGAGACAATGACCCCATATGGTGGTGCTGGTGCGATTAAGAGAAGAGGGAGGGGTAGACGCACCACCACCACTATGTTCTTTTTAAGTTGTAACTAGTCTGCAATGGAAACCCAAACTATAAAAGCAAGTATCTCAATGAGTCTGTCAGGGGTGTGGGCCTTGGGCCCAAGGCCCAGTCAGGTTATTATTAGGAATTAGAGATTGGTTTCCATTTGAGTTAGAGATAAATTGCCTTGTATTAAAGATAGAGTTAGAGATATGATATGAGTTGGAGATATGATTGGGATTAGATTCCATCTGTTAGGGGGAGCCGTCTATATAAGAGGGCTACCGCATGCCATTGTAATCAAGCAGAATAATATCAAAGTCTTCCTAGTCTATAGTCTCTCCTCTCTCCCTACGCCGACGCCATCCGGCCATCTTCTTGGTGGTGTTTACCCCGGTTCATGACAACTTTGGTATCAGAGCAGGCGATCCCTTCCCACGACTTCTGCTACCATGGTTCCTGTTGCTGATTCGTTGGCCGCAATAAGAGCTACCGCTAATGAGATAGCTAACGGCTGGAGCGACGCGATCGCGCTCTGCAAGGAGATCCGCGAGCAGTTGAAGGAAATCAAGGAATCGAATGAGAATGCGATGAAGAAGCTACAAGAGATCATGAAGGCACGTCATCATACAACATCAGATCTACAACAACAAAATCAAGATCCACAGCCATCGCCAGATGCCGCCGACCACATCGCCTCAGCGTCTTCTCTGACGTCGCCGGCCATCGCCCCAGACCCAGCACCCTCGCTGCCCAGGCCGGTGCTTCTTTCACCGGCGGCTCCATCCAGCTACACAACCGCCGTCGCCATTCGGTCTGCTGCCGCGCCGAGGACCGCCACCGCTCGGGTCACCGTTACCCGAGCCGTCGCCATCGTTTTGTCGTCGTCGCCGCCGCGAGGCCCCAGGCGCCCGGAGCCACGCCGCAGTCTTCGCCGTGGCCGTCTCCTCCCGCACCGCTGCCTCCGCCTGGGCCACATCTGCCCGCGCGCCGCCGGCACCGCTTGGCCGTTGCCCGATCCGATCTGGCCTCATCCCGCCCGGAGCCGCCGCCGCCGGCCCGCACAGGCCGACGCTCCTTCAGCCGCCGCTCCGCCAGCCGTCCGGGGATCCTTCGTCACCGGATCCGGCGTTCTACACCGCCGAGGCACCCGGATCCGTCGCCGCACGGGCCGCCGTCGCCGCATCTGCTCAAGTCGCCGCCGAGTCCGCCTCCGCCGCAACCGCTTCTCCGGTTGGCCGTTCCGCCGGCTGCTTCGTCGGCCGCCGCTCCTCACGCGGCCGCTCAGTCGGCCGCCCCGCACCGACCGCCGCTTCCCGAAGCCGCCCTCGGCCGGAGCACCGCCGCCGGCCGCCGTGGATCTCCCGGATCCGCCGCCGCCGCCGCTCTCTGCTTCCGGATCGACCGATGCGTTGGATGCGTCGGGCCATGGGGAGTCGGTCGGTTTTAAACCGATCGGCGAGTGAAGAAAAAAAAGAAACGAAAAAAAATCCAAAAAAAAAATCAAAATCACAAAAAAAAAGAGAGAGAAAAACGTATTTTTTTCAAACATAATAAAATAAAATTAAAAAAATAAAAATAAATAAATAAATGATTCAAAAAAAAAAGAAACTTAATTTGCAGGCCTTATATTTCCGAAGGCGCTATACTTCGTCTAGCCTTGTGCCGTTTTGGGATCTGACTGGTCGTCTTCATCCGCAGCAGGACCCCGTCACCATTCGTCTTTTACATCGGCGTCGAAGGTCTTCCATTGGCCGCCGTCTAGCAGCTCGAGGACGAGCTGCATGTCCAAGAGGAGTGTAGTGTCAGGGGTGTGGGCCTTGGGCCCAAGGCCCAGTCAGGTTATTATTAGGAATTAGAGATTGGTTTCCATTTGAGTTAGAGATAAGTTGCCTTGTATTAAAGATAGAGTTAGAGATATGATTGGGATTAGATTCCATCTATTAGGGGGAGCCGTCTATATAAGAGGGCTACCGCATGCCATTATAATCAAGCAGAATAATATCAAAGTCTTCCTAGTCTATAGTCTCTCCTCTCTCCCTACGCCGACGCCATCCGGCCATCTTCTTGGTGGTGTTTACCCCGGTTCATGACAGAGTCAGCCACCCGTTTGTCTTCACAAAAACTAATGTAGAGGTTGCTGCAGTTAGATAAACATGCAAACTAATATGAGAAGAAGTCTTCAAGAAAGAAATAGAAAAAACAAATCCAATTGTAAAATCTAAGATGCAAATTGTATACCATGCTGTTAGCCACACCAACAGAATCTCACTCTCAACAGCAACTCTTTTAGAGGGTAGATTCCAGGTGCAATTGTAAACCTCTCCGTTACTCTTTAGCTACTTTACCTAACTGACCTTAGGATCTCTGGGAGTATCCCATCAGACATTGGCATGACAAGTGCTTCAGTGCTCTCTAAAAGAAAGAAAGGACAAAAAAAAGAGAAAGAAGATAAGTCCTACATTGTTCGTATATATAGCATGGAGAAAGATCACAAACAAATAGACCCATCTGATAGCCCTCAGCCTCTCACTGACATTATAGTAGCAGAGGCAGGTATTGTTTGTACTATGTACTCTGTAGTGCATGTACATGATCGATCCATCCATTCATCGATCGATTGATCCTACAGCAGTAGGTAGATACTGACTTTGAGTGAGAGATGTACCACCGACTAGATTGCCAATGTCTGAGGGGATGCTCCCAAAGATCCTAATGTCAGTTAGATAAAGCAACTCCTCCTCACAAAGCCTTACATTATAGCATGCTCTGGCAGATATTTCTGAACAGAAACTTAGTTAAGCAGAAACTAAGATCAATCATCAACTCATATTTGTTTCTATCGGGAAAATAGCAGAAGTTCCACAGCTAAGTAAAAATATATTATCATTTGCTTGGGGTTTTTTCTGAAATTTACCAAAAAATAGACTCACCTACAAACCACCTCTGCTACCTGAATGGAGTATAATAGACTCTAAAGTGGGGCAGTTCCATCTCTGAGGATCCCAAAGTATAGTGCTGTTAAAAGCAAACCAGATAAACCAATTGGAAATCGATGAAATATACCCCTTTTCTCGTTGGTATGCCATCCAATGACTTGATCACCCCTACATGGGGGCCTTCTAAAACCACTCTATACTTGGTCCCAACATGTATTGCTACTGGCCATGTACCAAATGCCTGTAAAACATAGCACAAAATCATGAGGAACATCTCGAGGAACATCTCAAGTGTCACAATGAGATAAGAATGCTCTTAGAAAATTGTTCATAGTTCATATTAGTAAGTTATTAGTAACAGACATTTTGATGTAAAGCTTTAAGCAGATATTAACAGCTCTCTTGGTTTCACCTGACAACAAACTACATTTGGCAATTGGCATCCTCTATATTTCTATTATCGCTAAACTGAGATTATATAACTAGACGTTATGATACCTATAACTAGCACATCTTTAAACTAAATCAAATAAATAACTCATAACCATGGTTGTCACGGCGTCGCCTAGGCGACGCCAAGTCGTCCTGGCGCCGGGGAGGAGACGCCGGGGAGGATCGCCTCGCCTTGCCCGCCAACCCAGGTACGCCGTCCGCCCCTTCCTCTCTGGCCGCGCCGCCTTCCTCCCTCCACCCGCGCCGCCTCCCTCTCTCCCGCCGCGCCGCCTTCCTCCCTCCCGCCGCCGTCTCCCTCCCGTGCTCCGGCCACCTCCCTCCAGCGTGCTCCCGCCGCCGAGGGGAGGGGAGGCGACGGGGGGAGGCGGCGGCAGGGGGAGGCGTTGGGGAGGGGAGCCGCCGAGGGGAGGGGAGGGAGGCGTTGGGGAGAGAGCAGATCGACGCCGGGGAGGGGAGGGAGGCGTCGGGGAGAGAGCAGATCGGCGCCGGGGAGGGAGACGGGAGACGCGACGCGAGAGAGGGAGTCGCGAGAGAGGAGACGCGACGCGAGAGAGAGGCGGAAGACGCGAGACTGAAGACGCGAGACGCGAGAGTTATATAAAACATACCTCCGTCGTCGCCGTTTCCATCGCCTAGGCGTCGCCGGGCTCTCGCCTAGGCGTCCAGGCGCCTCTTACTCGCCGTGGTCGCCGACTCCGCCGTGACAACCATGCTCATAACAACTTTTGGTGAACTGTCAATCAGAATAGCAAAAAGTGGAAATTCATAAGGAGTCAAGACTAAATCCTAGGCCTGGCAAATTATAGCTCATTTAACATTCTAGGATGTCTCAGTATAGCACCTATAAATGGAGTGGGGGGCTTTGTCAACCCCTTGTCATGCTGGGACTCTCAAGCCAAAATTACTGCTTTGTACTCTGCTACAGCGATTGTTGAACAACAATTATAATTTTTTTTGTATTTATTAGGCTAGGAAGCACTACTAAATTGCATCTCCACACCAGAAGGCGGTTAGTTAAATGACTAAGAAAGCAAGACGTTTTGCAGGACATCTATAGAAAGGATATAGAGTAATCATCAATCAAGCTTTTATTTAGCGGAGAAAGCAAGCGAGAAAGCTATGCTTCCTACTACATCAAAGTTACTGGAAAATAAACAAAGAAAAAGTGGAATAAAAGGATAAAAAGAGGAAGTGCATCTCTACATCAAATTCCACATAAAAATGAACACATATCTCTATTCAATCCCATAAACTGCATTCAAAACGCTACTTGGTACCAGCACATTTAAGAAGCAAAAAAAAATACTAACTACTAATCATGGACTCACGTTTTCATAACCAACAAGCAATTAAAGAATTTACAATGTTGACATGCAATGAACAATAGGAAAGTGAGCATAAGCAAACAAACAATAGTTCACAGCAACATGAAACAGCAAGGAATGGATGAGATTTATAAAACTGCCAGGTAGATGAGACCTATAAGAAGAATGGGTAAAGAGATTGACAATCTATCACATAAATGTACAAAGACTAATTTAGACAAATTTATAAGAATATATTGGTACAGTAGATCAATAAAAATGAATGGCATTTGAGAAACAAATAGGCCCTAGGCTAGAAATAATAGAAAACAGCTATAGGTGTATAAAGATGCACAATTGCAACTCTGCACAAGGGAACATATCACTGTGACTCCTAACCATCAGAACAAGATGCAAAGAAACATAAATCTATAGTTACAAGCAACATGGGAAGAAGAATACAGTGACATCCACCAAAAGATAGCATATTTAAGATTTAGATTGGATGAGAAGGATGAAGAAACAATAGCTCAGGCATGTCAATGAACATCTGTCGATTTCTCTCTGCTTGAACCTGTTGCATAGAGATCTACAGGAGCCAATTGAGCTAGCTATGGGATGTGTCTACAGTGCAACCTTTGCTGCTTCCATAACCAAATTGGCACCAACTTGATTCACGAAGGTTAAGTACTTGTTCAGACTTGTCACAAAGGAATGTTTTTTCAGGCACTAAAGACTACATTAGAAGGGATCATACATCTTAGTTGTTAGTATCTAAACCATTTGCAAATTTTATGAGAAGAATCATATCAATCGAACCCTAATTTTTTCCGTGAGCACCATGAAATAACATATTCCCAAAATCATAGCTTCTACCTACTAAGGTAATATACAGATAGTGCCAGTTCTGTTGTTCAGTTGACTAATTGCGACACTACCAGTAAACCAGCTATATGTTACAAAGGATAAGTTTCATCATTTCTTTGGGGCCCTAAAAGATTTGATCAGCACAATCATAACATACTAAACGGGAGTGACATAAACTGTGCCTAGGCCCAGTATCATATCTTCTCGACCCAACCAGACTCAGTAAGCTACTATCACTGTTACAAGGACACTGCGTAGTATGCAGGCAATATTCTCAAGATTTGACTGATGCAGGTAAAGGGACTCACACATATAGGGAGCACAACTGCATCACCATCCCGGATGCCATCACACACAATCCATACAAGAGAGATCGGATTCTAGGACATTGCAATACCTTGATGGCGATGGTGCGGATGAGTGCGTCGAGGTCCTCAAGTAGCTTGCCGATGCGCACCTCATTCCAGGGGTCCCGGTACTACTCCCGGAGGATGTCATAGGTGGCAAACTTATAGACGATGCTGGTCCGTCTCTGCACGGGCATCTTGGTGATCAGCTCTATCTACCACGACTGCCGCCTGCTGATGGTGGCCCCCGCGTCCATCATCTGCTCGAAGATGATGGATCGTGCCTCCCACAACACATTGGTGACCGACAAGTCGTACATCCTGGGCTATAGGCTCAGCGGCTTCTGTGCTGACCTCCCCGCGTCGATCGCCCTTCCCCCACCCCAGCCGCCGAGGTGGGACACCACCTTGATCCGGGAGTCCATGAACGACGCAGCTGGTTCTTGGACTGGATCTCCCGTGGTGGTGGTCAACAGCGTGGTTCTTGATTCGACCCGGGGATTCGAGATGTGGTTCAGTACCAGGCTAGGCGGCGCACCCCAACCAGATCCGAGAGGAGGCGGCGTCTAGGTTGATGGGAGGGGGAGCTCACCGTGAAATCGGGATGGGGGAGGACAAGAGCGAGCGATGAAATCAGGAGGAGAGGGGAGGGCACGAGTGGGATTCAGAGAAGGAGAGGAGCGGGGAGGTGCGATAGCAGATGGAACGCTAACTTCATTTTTTAAGTAATAGAGAAAAACAATAAATATATAGAATTACTTATAGCTGGCACCACTACTAGACTTTTTTTTTAAGTAGTAAAGATACGTCCCCCGCTTTGGCAATATTTATGAAGTTCAACTTCCCCCGATTCCCCCGCATTGACAATATTTATGAAGTTCCACTTCCCCTAATATTATCGCTTAGAGCATCTCCAACAGTATAAGTTAGTTACTAACTCTAAGACAACTTCTTCAATAATACTAACTTTTAGCACATAGCTCATAACATAAATAGTCTCACATGACACTCTCACATAATCTTGTAATGTGTGTATGAGACTAGCTCTTGATCAAGAGATAGTTTTTCTCTCTCTTCTATTAAAATATGAAATAATATGCTTAAAACTAGCTTATAAGTCACTATTTGAGATGCTCTTATAGTTGGGACGAGTCCTTTCCATCGGGGAGTAGTTCGATGATACAAAAATTTTTGTGGATATGTGTAGTAAACTTTGGATGTTCTTTTTAGTTTTAATTTATGGTTCCTTACTATAATTTATATTAATATAATAAATTATGATTACTGAAAAAACTGAGAAAATTGCAATTATAGGACAGCAAACAATGCGCTTCGCAATTATAGAACTCCAAACATCGACTTCGTTAAAATGACCCTTGAAACGTTGGCTTCTTGTTTTTCATGACATTTGGTGTATTAAATCTCTTTTCTCATCTAAATACATGTATTTGTTACCCAAAGTGACTCTTTTGCCCTTGTGAGATTAAAAGGACGTCATTTGCGTACAACGAGGCCACCGCGCTGCTCGCGTACAACGAGGCGGCGGCCAGGCAGCCAGCCCAGGCCGCGAGCGGCCAACAGCCAGCCCACGTCCTTTTAATCTCACAAGGGCAAAAGGGTCATTTTGGGTAACAAATACATGTATTTAGATGAGAAAAGAGACTTGATACATCAAATGTCATGAAAAATAAGAAGCCAACGTTTCAAGGGTCATTTTAACGAAGTCGATGTTTGGAGTCCTATAATTGCGAAGCGCATTGTTTGCTGTACTATAATTGCAATTTTCTCGAAAAAACTGGACCAAATATCGACCGGAAGGACAAAAGGAACTGATAAAATTTTCCGAGTAAGGCCGACACTCGGAGTAGAGCAACCGATCTCTCCCCCTCCTAAAACCTAAACCGTTCGCCGAGAACTACCCATGCTGCGCGCGGCGGCGGCGCGCCGGCGCATCTCGCTGGCTCTGGCAAGATCGGTGCACGCGCAATCGAGCGCAGGCCCGGAGCGACCAGCCCTGCAGGCGGCGTGGGTTCCGTTGTACCTACGCCTGTCGGCGCTCCCCCCGGCCGCGCCGTCGGGGAGCGTGGCGGCGGAGCTTGACGGGTGGCTCCGCAATAGACGCTCGCTCTCGGAAGAGCAACTCCTCGCGTACGTCCGCAAGCTCCGCAAGTTCAGGCATCACAAGCGCGCCCTCGAGGTGAGCCCAGAACCTCCATCCCCCGCACCCCATCCCAGCCTCCTGCGAAATGCCGGGATGAATGCATCAGGATGTGTCTCTGTTTGGTTCTTTAGTGCTGCATTTATAGGGTTTTGCAGCGACATTTCTATGAGAGACGTGGTGAAAGATTGGATGCGGTGGTGTGCTCGGACATCGGACAGGAGATATGGGGATGTCTTCATTGCAGCATAGGGATTGAAATGCGAGGGTTTCGATTAAAGATTCGTCTTTTGCATTTGATGGTCATTTTAATTTCGGATGAATTTTTAGTTGTGGGTGACAAAAGAGTTGGAATTTTATTTTCTACTGCTGCAACTGGTATGTTCAACGATTAGACGGGGTTGGCTGATAATGTTGCTAACTATCACAGAAACGTTGCATTTTAGATGGGAGTTTGATGTCTGATGCCAGCAGTAAGCGAAACTAGGGGCCATACTGTGCCATTGCTGCAAGTTAAGCCTATTCGAATTTTAAGATACCCATGTAGGAGTAAAGATGGGAATTGGATGTCTTATGCTAACAATGAGTGAAAGCCGGGTGTCATACCATGTGTCGCTGTTGGTCCAGCATATTCCACCTGTAAGAGATCCAGATGGGCATAACATAGCAATGGTTATATTATTTTTATTTTATTTTTCATGTGCATAAAAAAGAGGGATGCCAATTCAACCACTTTTTATTCTATTTTCAAACACACATATTAAGTTTTACCATTGAATCTATGAAGAAACATTGTGCCTGACGTAGTTTTCACCAATTAACAGAGTTACAAGGAATAGACTCTGAAGATGATGATTGTCTAAATAGGTGTCTTGTGTCTCGACCTTAAAATATTGAGGTTAATCTTCCTAAAGTGTTTTAATAAATAAACAATAACTATTTACTACACAAAGGACCCCTTCAGTCCTATTTCCAATATAGCTTATTTCATGGCACTTAACTGCCATAAGTTTCCTCTATTTGTGAATCCCCCCCGGCAATACTTAATTGTTATGGTGTGACAAGAGAAGCGTTTCGCGGATTAGGATTAGAATAATTAGCTTCCTTATTATTTGGGTTTGTGTTTCTTTTAGATTTATTCCATGTATTAGGGATAAGTTTCCTATTATTAGGGATTAACTTCTTTAATATAGGGATATGTTTCTTAGGCATCAAGTTTAGTTATCCATATAAAAGAAACAGCATTGTACCCGTTATCATTAAGCAAGAATATACCAAAGTTAGTCCCTAACCAGTTGGCTAAAATATCATAGCCTCCTTGTTCGTTAGGGAGCGCCCCGTTGACTTGGATGGCGATCCCTTGCGTTCCTAGCTATCAGGCCTTAGAGCGTCTGTACCACGTCAGGGAAGAGCCTTGCTGGTGGCTAGGTGGGGGCGAGCGTTCTACCCTCGGTTCTCGGACATGTACCCAACTACAACTTACCACAGCATTAATCCTCTATTTTTGGTCCGAACAGACCATTGATAACCTAAGAAGTTGTCACTAATGTACAGGCCTACATATTAGTGACTATAATTTTCAATAAAACTTCTTATATTTCCACTGTCTTATAAGTTATAACTCCTTACTCTTGTTTCCCTCTCCCGTATGCAAATGTGAGCATAATATAGTGGCACAAACATGCTGCATGAGACCATGCATGCTAATGACTGTCTATCAAGTGTTTTCTTAGTATATAACATTGTAATTAATGGAAAAGTGTTGACCTAGGGGGGTAGGGGTTGCAAAAGCGAAGTAGTTATTAATTTATTTTTGGAACAAACTTGAAATTGACTTATCAAGTCCCAAGTGGTTAAGTAGTTTATGGATCTTAGCAGTAAGTCAAGCATGTTGGAATATTTCAAAAGGTATACATTATGGTTAGAATGGAATCTGGAACATTACATGCAATTACAATAAAGAGATAGCAGAGCACAAGCAAATTGTATTCAAAAGTGGAAAATTTAGGGCATACATCATCAGCGAACAATCATCATGAGTGCTGGATCAATTGATAGGCTATTTTCCGACTTGTGGGGATGCTGGATCACCAAAAGAATGTGCATCAATTGTTTTAAAAAAAATGCTGTATTAGTGATAATTAACAAAGGGAAAATGCATATAGTAGCAAAAAAACACCAGTTTGTTCACATTGTACAAAAAATGGAATTTGGCACTGTCATTTAAAGAATAAATTAGGAAGAATATACACACATCAGTAAGCTAGTTCACTTAAAAGAATGAAGGTCGTGCTGCAGTTAACATAGATTATGGCCTGGTTACTGTTAGAGCAACAATTGCTGTCAAACCGATAAGGGCCAACCACCAATGTTTGTTGTTCAAAAAAATTCAAAACAAACTTATCATTTCATGTGCTGCACAAATAAGAGCAGCTTAAAACTAATATGGTTCAATGTTTAAGGTCTATGGTCTACCATCTATAGTTAAGAACGGTCTTGAATAGAGACAATTTCCAGTTTCATGGAAATTACCTGCTGTTTGGAGCTTGCCCCCAGAGCACAGTCCTAACTGTATTGTTGAATCAATTCTTGCATATGAATAGACAATAAGGCAAACCTTAGGGGGAAAATCTAGAGGGAAGAAGGTAGTACTTGACAACAGGCAGTGAAAATTAAGGACTAATAATAAAGTACAAACAGTTATAACCTTAAAATAACATCTTCAGGCTACTCTCTTAAGGCAGAAGAACAGGGAACAAGAAAGGGGGACAGTAGCAGTAAGAAGTTATTAGAATCCAACGAGATGGGTTGGCATTTTGAATATTAATCATGTTGGGATCTGACAGCTAATAATTTTGTAGGCTATAAAGCTTACTCCTAAGATCAATCATAATTCGTAGAGGATAGAAACATTAGATTGAACTGCATTTTAGGGTAACGTTTTGTTAACAACTTCTTTTGTGATACTATAACGTTTGTCAAGGACCTTAGGGTAGTATGTTGTAGCGGCGTAGAGCTAATATTGTGATTTCATATGTTGTTTTGAGTGGTTTTAAAAGAGAATCAGAACCCAGATTTGCATAACTGTTGACATTGAACTAAGAGTATTTGCTTTTGGTTTTCTTGCCAACTGTCATATGAAACTAAGTTCTGATGCATGTTTGATGTGTTTTAGAGGAGGTCCTTTTGCTGCTTCAATTTAGTCTATTGTGGAACTCTGACCAAACTTCTATCGTTGTATGTTTCATCTGACACATTTTTTTTACACTGTTTTTCATTTGCTCTTATAGCCTTTGATATCACATTGTTTGACATGTGGTCACCCATGGTCAAAATATATGCAGGTTTTTCATTAGGATCTTTTGGACTCAACTGAAATGCCTCTAGTTAGTTTGGCGAGTAATCTTTTGAATAATAGAGTGGGTATCATTTCTATGATTGGGATGTGAAAATGTCAGTGGTGTATCAGTTCTACATTCTTTGGTTCGAGCCTCCCTGCAAAGAAAATTGGATTCTGGTACTTGGGATTTATATTAGGAAAAAGTCCAGAATGCCCTCTTAAACTACAAGAGTCCAATCCCCCCCCCCCCCCCCGGGGGCACGCGCAAAAAAAGACTTTCGAAACCGGTACAGATTGTTAATAGTATTAGTGCGCTAGTCTAGTTTTAGTCCCATGTTGTGTTACTTCTTTACATTAGATCATTGGGTTACAATAGCAAAATGTTTGTTGTTTTCTCATAAATCTTACATGGTACCATGTCAAGATTGCTAAAATGGGTTACAATAGCAATACATCAGTTGTTTTCTCCTATATCCAACACAAATAACCCCTTGACTGTATACCACCATAGTTTTGTAGGTGATTTTGCCACATTGGAACCATGTGTGAGAGAGAGATCCATACTTCTTTTGTGGGTGGTTTGCCACGTTTAGCACATGTACCAAGGTTATTAAGGCGTCGCTTAGGCGACGCTTTAAGCGTCGCCTAAGTGGTAAGGCGGTAGAGGGGTGGCAAGGCGTCGCCCCGCCTTGTGTGCGTGCCTAAGGCGACGGCTAAACCAGAGAGAGCGGGCAGCTGGGCGCGAAGAAGGTGGGGAGAAGGCAGCGGAAGAGGCGGGCTAGGTTTACCTCATGTCCTCTCGCCGCCTCCGCCTCCGCCTCCAGGGCGCCATCGAGCTGCCGACGCCGCCGTTCACTCTCCACCTTGCCAAATTTGGCCGCCCGCAACATTACAGGTGTGTTCTAGCCTCTGCCTCCCCTCCCATTCGCCGAGCTTCTCCCTTCGCCACCTGCCCTACACGGCTACGCCGATCTACTCCATCCCCATCCTATTCTCCTCTGCCGGTGGTGGTGGAGGCGAGATCCCGAGGGGAGGCCGGGAGGGACTAGCCGTTTGGCCGTCGTGGGAAGTGGGGAGGGGAGCGAAGGGTAATTTGTGGCCGTGGCCGAGCGTGGGAAGAGGAGGCGCGCCGGATGGGGCGGTGGGTGGTGGCGGCGACGGCTGGGAGTGGAGGAGTGAGGGAGGCTGTGGTTGGGAGTGAGGGAGGAGTGAGGGTGGCGACGGCTGGGAGTGAGGGAGGAGTGAGGGTGGCGGCGGCTGGGAGTGAGGGAGGCGGTGGCAGGGAGTAAGGGAGGAGTTAGGGTTAGGGTGGGCTGTGGTTTTTATATGGGTTAGGTGGAATGATCTGGACCGTTGATTATTTATCCGATGAATAAAAAAGTGATTGATCTGTATGTGTAAAGATAAAGATTCATGAAACCATTGCTGCATGTTGTGTGCTATATCATATCATGATCACATGCAAGCTAATAAAGGCCAAGTCTAAATTAACAAATTTCATGTGCAAATATGTGCTACACTGTTGCTAAAATACTCATTTTATTTGCTTTCTTAGTGCCTTAGGATATGTCTAAGGCGTCGTCTCGCTCCGCGACTTACCACTTAAAAAGTGTGAGGAGGGTGGGTCGCCTCACCTTACCGTCTTAATAACCTTGACATGTACTGCAGACTGCAGTGCCATATAAGCACAAAACCTGGTTATGTGGCAAAAACCTGTTTGTGATAGTGTGTGTGTGTGTGGGGGGGGGGGGGGGGATATGGACTTTCTCCTTAATTTTACTGTGAAAAAGATTTTTCCGTAGTCTGCAAATTAGCAATACTGTCAAACATCTGTAAACTTATTTCTTGCATATCATTGATGAAGCAATGTTGGATGGTGGCCTGTGTTTTTGCTAGACTGAGTAATGGACCTAACAACAAATAACAAGCTTGATTCACGTTTAACTTCTGTCAATGCAAGCTTTGGTGCCTCTTGTGTACTTATTATTTTTCATGTGCATGGTGTAAACAAAAAAAAATTCATAGTTGTGTTCATCACAATAATAACACAACATGAAAGATGTTTTCAACAGTATGGTTCTAGTGAGCATTTACTTGTTAGATTTGTACTTTCATGTCCAAAATAATAACTGATGGCGAGTAATGTGATTGCAATTCATTGAATGTTTGTACCAATGGACCCACTGGAAGAGATAAGTATTCTGGTTCACAAGAACTATTTTCTTTCCTTTAGGGTTCTGTACTGGAACCATTGGAAGAGATGAACATTCTAGTTTGAGAATTTATCTGCTGAGCCCCATTTTGTGCAAGGTTTTTTGTTCACTATGTAACAATTGGTCATGTTATGTTCATAGCTGATGGACTGGATGGAGGCTCGTGGAGTAAACCTGCAGCTCGGGCATCATGCATTACGGCTTGACCTCGTTTCCAAAGTGAATGGGATACAAGCTGCTGAAGAATACTTCTGGAGCCTTCCGGATATATTTATATCGATAAAAACTTATTCCTCTCTGCTTAACTGCTATGCGGAACACAGGAAGGCAGACAAAGGCCTGGAACTCTACGAAAAGATGAAAGCCATGAACATTGTTTCGAATACACTGGTGTACAATAACTTGATGGCCTTGTACCTGAAGACGGGTCAGCCAGAGAAAATCCCCACCACATTTGAAGAAATGCGAGAAGGTGGACTACGTGCAGACAATTTTACATACTATGTGCTGACACAAAGCTATATTATGATGAATGACCTGGAGTCCGCTGAGAAGGTCCTGGAAGAACTGCAGAAGGTGACTTCAGTTCACTGGTCCTTGTACACTATGATGGCTGACAATTACAACAAGCAGGGCCGATTTGACAAGGCGGAATTGACCCTAAAGAAAGCTGAGGAAGCTATGGACAAGAGGGAAATGTCCCCTTGGCATAATCTTCTCTCCCTCTATGCCAGTTCTGGCAATTTGTCTGAGGTCAAGAGGGTATGGGAGTCTCTGAAGTCAGCATTCAAGAAATGTTCAAACAGAAGCTATCTGGTGATGCTTTCAGCTCTGAGAAAGTTGGATGATTTTGACTCGTTGCAGCAAATCTTTAAGGAGTGGGTATCCACTCATGAACAATATGACATGAGGATACCAAATGTCGTGATTAAAGCTTACCTTGATAAGGACATGATAGACGAAGCTGAGGCTATCCGTCAGACAGCCATGGCCCAGGGTCATTCCAATGACATGACATTTTACATATTTGTTGAGTCCTATTTGGAGAAATCTAAATTTAACGCGGCACTGGAGGTCTGGAGAGATGCAAAGAATATGGTGAAGACGCAGAATTGGGTGCCATCGAAGGAGCTTGTGAACAGATTTTTGAAGCATTACGAGGGGTCAAAGGATGTGGACGGGATGGAGTCGTTCTGCGAGTGCCTGAAGAAGCTCGAGTGCCTTGATGCAGAAGCCTATGAGGCCTTGATCCAGACCTATGTATCTGCTGGTAGAACAAATCCATCCATTGTTCAGCGCATGGAAGACGACAGGGTTGAGATTGGACCTGAGATGGTAGAAATGCTTAGAGATGTCTCCGGCGGTTAAAACGGGAAAGGAGGGTGTTTCTTGAAGAAGTTGAGACTATTATAGTTACTTCACATCCATTCTAGAGTACTTCGACTCACGGAGAAGAGTGAAATGATGTTTATCTCGTGAGAAAGAGGTATTACTTTCTTTCTTTCTTTTTGAGACGCAGAGATGGTACTTTCTGTAAATGGTATCGATGACTTTTTTTTTTTTGCCACCACCAATATTTATCTGTGTCCACTTTGGTTGTAACGTGAGCTGGAAGTTGAAAAAAAATGAATTCCAAGCTATTTGCAAGAAGTTGCGCTCGGCACACATCCCGTGAGTGTCCAGAGTAAGATTTGTAGCATTACATTTGATGCGAATTCTATCGAGTATTGTGTACATTAGTTACTAGGAAAAGAAACGAACAAAAAGTAAGATATTTTTTTTAGTTTGACACGAGGAGCAATATCACAGCTTCCTGCACCGTAATCCGGAGGAAGAGACCATAGAAAGCCTTGCCAACGGGATAGGAGGTATCGAAACTGGCACTTCAAGTTTAAAAGGTGAGTTCCAACTCCCAAGCAAGTTTCGTGAAACTACCAAGTTTGAAGCGAGGTAGCAAAAGTGAAAGCTCTTAGGTTTCAGATAATGATTTGCGAAACATCAAGTATTGGGCGAGGTTTTGGAGGAGAAACCCATAAGTTTCATGGAGGAAAACCCTTATGGGAGCATCGTCGCCGTGCACGGTTGTGGCTGGTATTTCATATGTCAAAATCGCGAGATCATAAAATTGTTCTGCAAACAAGATATGTAAATTAATCTCTTCTTTTAGATGGAATTACGAGGATTCCATTAAACAGTATTAAACTAATCGATTTTAGCATCGTTTTGTCCCGCTCGTTTCGGCTTAAGTTTCTGGCTTATTTGTTATTATTCATAAATTTCTTTTTTCTGAACTTTTGGTTTTTTGAGCTTTTTTTGCCAGTTCTTTTTTCCCGTATTCGTTTGCGTTGTCCGTGATGAGCTAGCATATTTTTTCTATTTTTAAATTTTTTAATTTAATTACGTTAAATAAACCATCTTCAATTACAATAAAATTTTAATCACTACAGTGTAATTTTAGCCATAAACCACACCTTTTCATCCAACCGAGCGGGGGATGGCAAACGGGACTCCGCCGTCACCGATTTCCCCTCCGCTTTCGCTCCAAAAGTCAAACCCCCCAGAACCCTAAACCCCCTGGCGCCGTCCTCCTCCGCGCCCGCCTTCACCGCTCGCTTCCTCTGCCGCCTCCTTTCAACGGGCGCGGGGGCTGCTGCGCGCCCCGTCGCGAAGGATGCAAAGGCGTCGACGAAGAACGACGCACGGGCGCTGTACCGGCGGCTGTCGGCGCTGGGGAACACGGAGGTGGGGAGCGTGTGGTGCGTGCTGAACAAGTGGGCGCGGGCGGCGCATATTCTCTGACTTAGCTCCTGCTAAGTCACGCTGTGACTTACCGTATGATCAGCCGTTCGATCTGCATCAAACAGTCTAGATTATTTTAGTTCTATTTCTAGCTTTTTTTTAGCTTTTGATTTTTTTTTTACTTCTAGTTTTTAGTTTTTTTACTTTTATCTAGAAAAAGATGAAAGTAAAAAAACTAAAAAATAGAAGTAAAAAAAATCAAAAGTTAAAATAAGCTAGAAATAGAAATAAAATAATCTGAACTGTTTGATGTAGATCGGACGGTAGATCATACGATAACTTACAGCGTGGCTGCCTGCTAAGTCAGAGAATCTCGTTCGGGGCGCGGCAGGGTGGGGAGGCGCGCGCCGTGGACCTCGCCAAGTACGTCAGGGAGCTCCGCAAGTACAAGCGCCATGCCCAAGCCCTCGAGGTACGTACCTACCTCCCTCGCCTTGCCACCCCCAAACACGCTCGCTCCAGTTCCCTGCTCCCTTCAGTTAGTGGTGTTTGGGCCGCGCTTGGTAGAGAAAAGATGCGATTAATTTTGCAGCGGCGAGTGGCAATCGAAATGATGCGGTGTGTAGCACTGGAGTGGAGTTGCCTTCTCCAATGCTTTTAGTCTTGATTTTGTACAGGAGCTGCCTCTTTTGTTGTGCAATTAGTTACACTAGTTGTGGGGAAAGGAGTGATTATAACCTGCCTATTGTATGCATTTAGCTTAGGGCTTATGCTTGCTTAGTTTTGTTTAGTTTTGCATCAAAATCGCGATTTTTCACATGTCACTTGCTTTCAGTAGGTAATGATAATCCTAATCTGGTTAGCCTGGCTTGGATTAGCGTGGTTTATTTAGTTCAATTGTTTAGCTTAGTTTTGAATTTGGTCATGTCACTTGCTAAATTGCTTTCTTTGTATCGGACATCATTATTCGAAATACACGAATTATTCTCATGCTCTTAAATCTGGAAGCCTTATAATTTACTTGTGGATTTTGTGAAATCTGGGCTAGGCCCAATTCACTTGGAACCCTTAGGGCCCCATTGGGAACTCTGCAATTTTGCCAAATTTGGAATTGAATCGTTTTCCGTGAAATGCGTTCCAAACAGGCCCTAACTATTGGTTATACTGGACCGCTTTCACTCTTATTATTTTTGTTTTGCTTTCTTGGTTTCAACTTTCAACTGCATAGGATAGGATTGTATTACCTGTGCACCTGAGAAGTAATTTTGGCTCGCAAGCTGTCTGTGTGCAGGCTTGGTTGAAGTAGATAACCTTGTTTAGCCATAACAGAAACATTTTACTAGAATTGGTAAAGAATCTCCTAACTAGATTTGATGGTGCAGTACAGTGCACAGCACACACCACAGCAGAGCCAAACCGACCTGCTGGCCCTTAGACTGTTGGTTTTGATTCATAGTTTTAGTTTTGTGCTTAGAATGATATGTTGTTAAGCACGGTAAGGAGAATCAATATGTTTGATGTCCCATATTGCAATCGCAATGTACGTAATAGTATGTTATCACAACTATGTGCTCAGTTGTCAGTGTCAGAAGAGATTAGTAGTTCTGAACTTCTCAACTCTTCTTGTTTCATACCTTTATTTTTTTTCTACTTCTGCTAAATTATATGTGTAGTACTTACACAAGAATGTCTTGGTTTTATGGCAGTTAATGGATTGGATGGTTCATACAAAGGGTATGAACATGTTGCACACTAACCATGCTATACGTTTGGATCTCATTTACAAAGTGCAAGGCATCGAGGCAGCTGAAAATAATTTTGCTGGCCTCCCTGATCCAGCCAAGAACCATCGAACTCATGGTGCTATTCTGAACTGTTATTGCTCAGCGAAAATGGAAGAGAAAGCAGCAGACCTCTATCACAAGATGGATGAGCTTGGCATCCCATCCAGTACTCTGCCCATCAACAATCTGATGTCCCTTTACATGATGCTAGGCCAGCATAAGAAGGTTACTGGCCTGTTTGAGGAAATGAAAGTGAAGAATATTAAACCGGATAACCTCACATGTTGCATTCTGATGACCAACTATGCAGCATTGAACAAGATAGACTTGAAGAAGTTTTAAAAGAAATGAAAGAAAAAGATGTGGATCTAGGGTGGTCCGCATATAGCACACTTGCATCCATCTACGTGAGTGCTGGTCTGGTTGAAAAAGCGGAGTCTGCTCTGAAGAAACTCGAGGGGCTTGTTGATGTTCGTGATGGCAGGCAGCCTTATGATTTCCTTATGAGCCTATATGCTTCAGTAGGCAATTTGAGCGAGGTTATTGAGTGTGGGGCGTGGTAAGGGCACTTTCTCAAAGGTGACTAACGCAAGCTACCTCAGCATGCTTCATGCTCTTTATAAACTCAATGATGCCGATCGCATGAAGCAAATTTATGAGGATTGGGAATCTAATTATGAAATCTATGATGTGAAGCTGACAAATATGATGACTCGAGTCCATCTGAAGAATGGCATGAGCCAAGAAGCTGAGCTATTGTGTGAGAAGGCCAAGGAAAAAGGTGCAGATTGTGACTCTAAAACATGCGAGCTGTTTCTCGATCATTACTTGGGGACGGGGTTCATGAAAGCAGCACTGAACTGGGTTGAGAATATGATGAAACTCCCCAAGGAAGCAGGGAAACTAGACCGGGAGAAGATCAACAAGTTCTTGAAGTACTTTGAAGAACAAAAAGATGTGGAAGGTGCCGCGCGAGAGGTTCTGCAACTGCTTGAGGACTCTAGGGTGCATCGATGGCAAATCGTACGAGTCCCTCCTGCGAACTTATTTGGCAGCTGGTAAGACGAAGCGTTCACTCCGTCAACAGATCAAGGAAGATAAGATTGAGATATGTTACGACATCGGGAAGTTACTCAAGAGGATGGGCGACAAGAGACGATGAAGTATCTATTTTGTCTCCAATTTACTTCAGTGTTTTCTTCTGATTCCTTCCACAAACAGCAGAAAAGCAGATGTGATAAGAGAGTGAACTGTTGGCCTTCTTTTTCTGTTCCATGTAGAGGATAGCTCATGGTTGGGATGTTCCAGCTTTTGGTGCTTTTCAAGAAGCAGAAGAGCAAAGAGATTTTTACAAGTGCAACGTGTAGTCTTGTCTGAGGTGGCTTTTCCTATACTTCTTTTTTACTTTTCTTCTGAATGAAATGGCTGTTTCAGACTAACAGTACTGGAGCAAGAATCCTACTACAGAAACAGTCTCTCTTTTCCATCTCTTGTAGTCAGTGTGCTATCAATTTGATACCCTGACAATGATGTGCATGCTCGTCCGAAGTGTGGTGTGGATGTCTTTGTGAACAGGGGAGCCATTCGGACAGGAAGTAATTGCGTGCAGGACGGTAGGCTAACGCACCGTTCAACATAGCGATGCTTCTTATTTCTGCAAAAGAGATGTTAAAAGTCGTTTCAGTTAAAATCCATGATACATGGTAACAGGGTCTAAAGCTCTCAACAAATAATGTTGCATAGGCTCCTGTCGTGTCATACCGTGTATAAGTGATCAAATACGAGAACTACAATGTAAGACAATCTATGTGATCGCCAAAACAATTGAGAAAATTACCCAACGTTTTAATCACACTGTCATGTTTGCTATACAAAATTATTTACAGTACATACAAAATCGGATAAATTGTGTCATATTTGTGTCATGTGATTATTATGTTAAAATATTTAGTTTTTTTATTACTTCAAGGTGTTTTGTCAACTTAATAGTATCATCTCAGGTCCAAACTACCTGTCGTTGTAGCTCCGTACATATAAAACAAGGAAAGAGTTTATGCTTCAGTTTTTTACATAGTTTGCCCCTAATAATTGTATACTCATCTGCTCCCAAGTCAGAAATAAGTGATGTTTTAGAAACGATACTGTCAAAATATAACTGTGGTCACTTTTTTTTATAATATATTTATAAAACCTAGTAAAATTATATAATGTTATGATGGTACTTTTTGTGACATATCATTTTCAAGTCTAATCTAAATATTGATAGACAATTTAAAAAGTTGACATCCCAAAACGTCACTTTTTTCTTACTAACATCCACTGCTACAGTAAGAGTCATCACAGACGATTTCTGAACCGTCTGAAATTATATGTCTTTGATAACAAGTGTCACAGATGGCTCTCAAACCGTTTGTAATAAATTATAACACAGATGGTTTTTCAAAAAAAAACTATCTGTGATATATCAGATATCACATGTAGTTCTTAAACATAGTCATTTATGAGATCTTATATATCACAGACGGCTAATACCAAAAACCGTCTGTGATATGTCAGATATCACATACAGTTCTTAAGCATAGCCGTGCATTAAGATATGGACGGGTCTATCACACATGAAGCAAAGAAATGGGATGTAGGATCCATACCTTCGGGAGGAGAGGCAGCATCAGGATGAGAGGTGCGGGAAGGAGAGGCGGCATCCGAAGGAGAGGCAGCGTCGGGAGGAGAGGTGGCACCAGGAGGAGGGGTGACATCAGGAGGAAAGGACGAAGACATCGGGTTCTCTGGCGGTGGCGGTAGGGGATGAGGAGACGGGGGATGCACGAGTGAGGAGTAAGAGTGCAAACCCTAGCAATGGCCCTACTTATAGAAGAACTATCATAGACGGTTCTATTAAATAATCATCTTTGATATAAATACCACAGACGTTTCTATAATGGAACCGTCTGTGGTGTGGTAGCATATCACAGATGGTTCTTTTATGGAACTGTATGGTTCATCTTTCTATCCTACACATTCAAGGTCCACAGTAGTGACACAGTATTTATCGACCTTTACACCCTATAGGAGTTGGACCTAACAGCATCGAAAGAGAGAGATATTGAAAATTACGTAGTCGAGATTCCAAATCTTCTCTACAAGTCTGTAGTAGGAGCTTAGGCCAGTGGTGCTGAATTGCTCATGAAATGTATCTATGTGGACACCTAAGTTTTGGACTATGCTCTTTCTATCATGATCTGTTGTATAAAATATGTACCCATTAATATCGTATTCTTGCCATATCATGATTATAAATTTCAGTCCTTTTGCCAACCATTGCAATGTTTCACTTGACGACCTCCTAGTGAATCGCACCTTCAACCATTCGTTGAACTGACGGTTATGTTGTCTCATGATCTAAACCTTCAACCGGCCTGTATTCTCTTGGCATAACATATCCTTGTGCTCTTCAATAAACAGGGACACTTCAGTCATGTGTTGCAAGATTATGAAATGGACTTGAGTGCACATATCCAGATTGAGAATTATTGATTTCCTTCCGATAGTCCCAATACCCTCTAGCCTCCCCTCGTGACGAGGTAGAATTACACCTACCGGTTCAACCTGAGCAATGTAATCGACGTAGAACTCAATCACCTCTCACTTTCATAACCTTCGATGATGCTGCCTATGGCTAAGATCGATTCTGTACATAGGACTTGAGAATTTCCATGTATCTCTCAAACGGATACATATAACGTAGAAACACAGGGCTGCATATCTATATCTCTTTCGCAAGGTGGACAATAAGATGGATCATCATATCAAAAATTAACGGAGGGAAATACATCTCAAGATAACATAGAGTCATCACCACCTCAACCTGCAGAGCATCTAGTCCATTGGGATCGATGATCCTTTGAGCAATTGTGTTAAAGAAATAACACAGCCTCATGTTGTCACTCGAACCTTGTTCGATAAAATACTTCTAATTGCAATAGGAAGCAAATGTATCATTAGCACATGACAGTCATGAGACTTCATGTCAATTAATTTTAAATCTTTCATGGAAACAAATTTCTTCATGTTGGCGGAGTGACTAGACGAAACTTTCACACCATGCAAGTATTGGCACAGTTCAGTTCTCTCGAACTTAGACAGAGTGTAGCAAGCTGACGAAAGGTATGTCCAGCCTTTATCCATCTCTCTTGGTGCTAACTCGGTCCTGATGTTCATAGCGACCAAGTCACGCTGTGCATTGACACATTCTTTATTTTGTCACAAATGTTTAGTAAAAGAACAATCAAGCTACCACATACATTTTTCTCTACGTACATAACATCGATGCAATTGCGAACTTCTAAGTGCTCACAATAAGACAAGTTCCAAAATATTGATATCTTCCTTCACATGTTCTTCTGACAGGTCCTCAACTTATATCCCTTTCTAAGCACAACATCGATATGTTTGACTATATCGTAGACCTCTTTGCCGCTAAAAGGCCTTCGAGCTGAGTCATCCTCTTTTTTTCATCAAATTGTTTCTTTATCATACGGTATGGGCGATACCTTGGAAGAAACATACGGTGATGCATGTACATAGTTTTGTGCGAGTTGTTCAACCACACACTCTCGGTATAATCTAAGCAGTACAGACAGGCTTTGGTTCCTTTTGTACTCATCCCTAACAGGTTACCAAGGGTAGTAAAATTATTGATGGTGCAAAACAACATGGCACGCAGAGTGAAGTTCTCTCGTTTGTCTGCATCCTATACCTATACCCTTTCATTCCACAATGTCACAAGATCTTCCACCAATGATGCTAGGTACACATCAATATCATTCTCAGGTTGCTTCGGCCCTTGGATAAGTTGTGACTTCAAAGTGTACTTTCGCTTTATATATAGCCAAGGAGGAATGTTGTACATGCATATATTCACAGGTCGGGTGCTATATCGGTTGCTCATGTTATCGAAAGAATTCATTCCATCTGTACTCAACTCAAACCTTATATTCCTCGGTTCCACATCGAAGTCTACAAACATCCTATTAATATTCCTCCATTGGGCAAAATCAACAGTATGTCTTATCATTCCATCTTTCTTACGCTCCTCCGAGAGCCAACACATCAGTATTTCATCTTTTTCAGTTCGCAAATAAATGCTTCAAATGAGAAATTATAGGCAGATACCACAATATCTTAGCATGAGGTCCTTGCTTCACCTCAATGCCCTTGTCGTCATCAGAATCATTCTTACGCTTGTATCGGGATGCTTTGCACCTCGGACAAATATGTAAGTTCGCATACTCTTTATGGTAGATGATACAATCATTCGAACATACATGTATTCTTTCTACTTTCATTTCCAATGGGCAATGAACCTTTTTGGCTTGATAAGTGGTTATAGACAACACATTTTCTTCTAGAAGGATGTTCGGTAGGAGAGCTAACAACGCCGTGAAACTTTTATCGGACCAACCATTACTTGCCTTCAATTTTAGCTGTTCAGGAACATATGACAACCTTATGTACTACGACTTCCAGCCCCGAAACAAAAGTTTCTCCGAGTCATACATCAAGCCATCGAATTTACCAAACTCTCTCTCACTCTAGTTCCCTTTTGCATCACATAGCATCTGATCCAGATTGTCCTCATGTGACCTATCCTCATTGAAAGCACAGCCCATAATCGGCATATCGTCATCTCCCGCGAAGTGTTATAACTACCTTCCTGTATAATCTTCTCTTCATCGTGACTGGTCTAACATATATACCACTTTTTGAGCATCGATCTGCACTGAGTTGGTAAGTATTTTCAGATTATCACAATCAATGCATGGACAATACATATATTCCATCCCCTTCTTCAACATTTCCTACTCGGCTACTTCTAAAACTAGACACGCTATTAACGTACTCTTCACTCATATAGTTCATCTAGCTTCGGTCCATTGATCTACGCTATGCATGTAACAAATTAGTGTCAAATTGGATTATTAATGCTATTATAGCTAGCTAGCCTAATACTTACACATAATTGTTATTCACTATAATAAATTGTTCATATCTAAATTAGGTCGATAGCTATGTACATACTATTAATGAAGCAATATATCAAGTAAAAATATATTGAAGTAAATTAGGAGTAATGACCTATTATTAAATTAGAGCAAACTACCAAGCAAGATCTAAACCTTACTATTATCTCTCTTTATTACAAAGCATATAATTAGAAACAAATACTAATCTCAAATCATCAAGAACAAATTGATCTACAAGCTAGATTTACAAGCGGAATGCTTTCACCAAATTCCACAAATCTGGCCGCCTCCAATAATGCAGCACAATGAAGACAGATCTATCGGGACCGGTCTGGCTAGGTATTAATTAATAACACAGTGTATCCAGACACATCCAACCATGAACCATCAATGACAGTTTGTATTAATAACCGTCTGTGATAAATACACTACAGATTGTTCTAAATATATTCTCATATACATAAATGCAAATTCACATATATATGACACATTCTCATATATATAAATGCAAATTCAATAATGCCTCAGGAGTAAATATGTATTACTTTGTAGTTTTCTCTCGGTCAGTAATGTCGTCAATCATGTCGTTATAGCGAGACCGTTTACCTATATAGAAGATAGTAAATATAAATTCAACTGTTTGTATTTACATATGGCCAAACAGCGTGGCCAGTCGCTTCTTACAAAAGATAAAAAAGTAGAAACCTAACTGCTTTGAAGTTTTTCTTGTGGCAGAGGTAGCATGATATCTCCATCTTTAAAACTTCATAGGCAACGTGGCCGCATTGAACAGTTCAAAATCATCAGCGAACGAAGCTCGAAATGCATTTACCCTCTGATGTGCTCATTTGAGTGTCTCCCGAACACCCTCCGACTAAACAATTAAGTCAAATCGAGCCCATATGCTCTCTTCCTTTTCTTAAGGGGTCTCAGAAAGGTTGACTCGGTCACTCGCCACCTCGACTAAGCACTTCAAGTGACGGCAAGCCTCCTGGAGATATGTAACATTGTTATGGGAGTAAAGTCCATTACCGGTCCTTAAACTTTTTATGCTGTATCATCCCGGTCCATAAACTTTTAAAGTATGTCATCCCGGTCTTTAAACTTTCAAAGTGTGGCAATTTCTTTTGAAAGTCTATGGACCGGGATGACACAGTATAAAAAGTTCACTGCTACAACTACATAGGATATTGCCACACTTTAAAAGTTTAAGGACCGGGATGACATACTTTAAAAGTTTATGGACCGGGATGACACAGCATAAAAAGTTTAAGGACCGGTAATGGACTTTACTCTTATTATGGAGGACCACGTCGATGGCGAGGTTAGCTCGCCAAAAGCGGAAGGTCAACCGAAAGATGCGGCGGAAGAGGATGTCAAGACGATGGAAGGTGGCCTTCAATTATTTTGGCAAATCCTCAGACATAGAAGAGAGGAAACTATTAGCACAGTGTCCTTCCGCAGCATCCGCTAGCGTACGGCCAGCGAGGTACTCGTACAGTATGGCCAGATTGGCCATCAATGCCGATGACAAGGAAAAGTAGGGAGCCATTTATTTGTTCTTGAGAGACAAGGAAGATAGGCAGGTGGCCCGCGAAGTGCTCGTACAGGAGCAGCGATGTGAGGATTAATCTCCGGTGGTGGACGATTATTTTTATACAACAAGGAATGCATCCGACGTGTGAGATGAAGAGATGTATCGGGGAGCCGAAATGATCGAAGAGGCCCGCATCGGGAAACGAAGCGCCATTCATGCATACAAATACATATCACAGACGGTTCCTAACACAAACCTTCTGTGATACGCAACTATCACAAACGGTTCGTATTAATAACCGTCTGTGAACTATGATATATAGTTCTAAAATAAACTATCTGTGATGTTTATAATTATCACAGACCGTTTTATTAATAATTGTCTGTAAACTATCACAGACGGTCATTAACAAGAACCGTCTGTGATAGTTGCGTATCACAAACGGTACACGGTCACGCCCATAAAACTGTCTATAATAATTACCATACAGATGGTTCCCTCTGAGCTGTCTGTGATGAGTCATCTAGTATAATCTGTTTTATTGTAGTGATCACTAGCAAAAAGCAATCAATAAAGGCCTTCGGTGAAAATGATGCCTCAGAAAACTAAAAATTTAATTTGCTAAAACACCATCTATTTTAGGCTAGAGATGGTACCCCTCTGTTAATTTTTTGTACTTTCATCAGGCACATAGATTAAGGAAACTCTAAGATTGAGAAAGTCACCAAAGGAAAGATGAGAGAGACTACTTTGTGTGGTTAATTAAATATAAATGCTTGGGGAAGAGAAGGAAGTAATTAAATAAAGGCAAAAAGAGAGAAAATAGCATTAAAGATACATGCACGCCTTATAATTTTCAATAAGAATGCAAACCAAATAGATCCTATAAAAAATCAACTGAAGAACAGAAGTATTGTTTTGTGTCATCATGTGATATCAAACATTGGTTTGAAAAGCGACATAAATCCAACCTATTACAAACATACATCGCCTTAATTGTATTGACTAGTTTATTAGTTAATTTCATTGAATAAACTATGTCGTGTTGTCGTGCGATAATCCATGTTACAAAATAGGCTTAACTGGAAGGTCAAACGGACAAGCTCCCTCCAAATTAATCTTCTCTCGTGGCCAGAAAAATATTTTTTCTTTGGTGTTCACTTATGTTGCAACATAAAAATTTGAAGAGCTTGAAGAGAAAAATACAGCCTATCACTTAGCTATGGGAAAGGAGTTACTACATCAGTGTATTTCTGCTACTACAACCACCTACTCCTTCCAATCACAAAATAGTGGCATTTTAGACATTAATGTGGTCTTAAAAAAATATAACTTTGATCATTAATAAAAATATTATAAAATTATAATGCTATGAAAATATTTTTCGAGATAAAGCTACACATATAATTTTTCATCTCCAATCTAAATATTTCTTGAAATATCAATAGCGAAAGTTAGTTTGATTGTACGCATCTCCATAGGTTGCTCTTTTGGACTAGACTCTAGAGGGAACAGTAAACAATAGATCATCTTTATCGGATGTCGTTGACTGTCTATTGGTTTGTCCATTCATTTGCCCCCTTCTCTCTTTTTCTATCAAACCTAAATTGATCAATCCTTTGATCTAGTACTAATTGCACGCTTTGTCGCTGCAAGTTCATAGAGTGCACTATATGCTGGCTTTTCAAGTAGGCGGACCAGCATTCCATTATGAAACAGCCATGGCGCAATTTGATTCAAAATTGTTCAGTCCCATCAGAGAAGAACATGTTTTAAGAGTCCATGAACACCCACTAGCCACAAACCCTTCCCTTAAAGACATGACTCCAATGACAAGAACTGCTCATAGCAAAAACTAATTGCATCAAGCTAACACTATATATTCATATGTAAAAACCGCAGACAATCCTAAAAGCACCTAGGCTGTCTGCGCACGATCAGGGATGATTACACAAAGCTGCTTGTCTTATTTTTCCTCAACCAGAATGTCTATTTTACAAAGCGAGTTGACAGATAAACACCAGGGCCTGGATCTCAAGAGTTCAGGAAAAAAAAGGAGTCACTTGTCCCCTCCAGGCCCTCCTAGTGTAAGGACAACATCATGAAGGTCACTGTTGCCTCTCTCCGGCTCAGGCTTGACGACCTTCGCCGGGAACCCTTGCCGCGCATGGTGGCTGCTGTCGGGCAGTACAAAGCCCGTCGCCTGTGGCACCGGCCTGGCATGAACAGGGATGGCGTGAGCTAGCATTGGGCGCTTCTGAGGAGGAACGGCCGAGCTCGTCAGAATCTGATGGTGCACCGTCGGTCTCGGAGCTGTCGCTCCCTGTCCCTGAGATGAAGGTGAATGGTGAAAAGCGTCACGGACATGCAAAGAATGAACAATAAGTGCACAGTTTATAATTAGTTTCCAAATGGTTTTTGCTTACAGGAGCAAACAGAACGCCTCTGAAGAGCTGTCCGTTCACAACGGCAGTCATGAGGTACCCGGAGTCAAAAGCTCCATCGATTGTCCCGTGAACCTCTGCTCCAATCTGCAGATTAAGCAACCGGAACAATAGGTGTCAGGAAACATGAATGAAATCGTTGAAAAATAAATGACTGATGTGAAGAGAGTGGCATACAAGAGGTGGACCGGGAGGCCGGAGGTGCGGCTTAGGTTCGGCGGTTAGGAACTGCACTTCGTGCCATTGTTGCGGTGCAATAGTGCGGAGAAACTGATCCGTCTTCAGTGGCCTCGGTGACATGCCTCCAGGAGCCCTCAGATTGCCATTGGTGTTGAAGCGAACAAACGGTTGCAGTGCTGAAACTGATCCGTTAGGAGATGCGGAAAGCTTTTGAGCTCCGCTCTGCTCCTGATCGGATTGGGAAGGTGAAGAATGCTGGGAAAGAGATAGAGAGTGCTCCTCCTGCTCTGACTCGACCTCATTTGGGCGAACATCGCCAGTTTTTCTTCTTTTCATATGGCCATTCTCTAAGGGTGTAAACAATGTAACCGATAAATATAGGAATCATAAATATATCACTGACTAAATAGATTTTTTTTGTAGGAAATTCACTTACCTAGACCACGCAGAAATGGATTTTTTTGCTCGATCTCTGCTTCCCGAGGTTTCTGACCGAGTTCTCCCTTGCCCACGTTTGCATCTTTTTGCTGTAATATCTTGTGCATGATACTTGGTTTTTGGAGAAGAAATTAGCATCAAGCCTACTTACATGTGTAAGTCAAGCTACTCACATTTTCTGCTCTCAAGAATTTCCGCTTCTCCTGGCTCCAATGGTTGCTCAAAATCTTGCACATCGAGATGTTGTAGCGGCCATTTGGATGCTCAGCGCCCAACTGCAGAATGAGTAGCTGATTTAAGGGCCGTTCATCTTCTCCACATCTGTGAATTTTCAAGATATGTCAAATTGTTTCAAAATATAATGTATTGTTTTTTACGAACTATGATGGATTGTTGATTTGCTGAAAACTTACCCTCCATAGATTGCAATATCAGTATTCATGACAACCGCAGTATGAGAAAACCGTCCCTGGGGTTGCTGCCCGCATATCTCGAGTTGAGTCCAAGACCGACTTGCAACATCAAGAATCCAGGCATCACTATAGTATTGCTTGTCACCAACTCCTCCAATAACATAGACCTATACAGATGTGTTCTATTTAGAAACCAGAACAGGAGTTTTTTCTCAAAAAGTTAATTCCATTGTCTCAGCAATTGGTGATAACCTTAGACCCAACGCCTACAGCAGCATGACCTGCTCGGACACCAGGGGAGTCTCCTTTTACTGCAAACTGTAAGCAAGTGAAGTTGGCACCAGATTATCCAGATATGCAAATTTCATTGACAATTTCTTATCAGATGCAATGAGTTATTCAGTCCGTTCTTTTTTACTTGACGTTTTTTTACTTTTTACAGTCTTCGAGATACGACTTTGACCGCTACTTTTTATAACTTTACACTTAGAAATACTAACAAAATTATAATATTATGAAAGTATTTTTAATGATAAATCTAATGATATAACTTTTGTATAGCCAATCTAGATAGTTTTAAGTCTATTAGCGATCAAACTTTAAAAAGTTTGATGGTACGGATTCTAAAAAGTTAAGTAAAAGAGAACGGAGGGAGTATAATTTTCAAACTGAAGTAAGCAAATTGCCGCGTTTACTATAATGGCAGTAACTCTCCTGCCACAACTTCAAAGTAAGTACCATTTTTCTTGTCACACTTTTCAGTCTAATGATACAAGGGTTAGGTAAGTTTTTTTTCAATAATGACCGCATAGATAAGTTAGTCAACATTTTGCACTATGCAAATTATTGCTTAAGCATAATCCTGTCTCACGTAGTAACATTATTAAAGCTAGACTAACCAAATTACTGACAAAATGTACACGCTGAAAATGATGTCACCATTGTTCTATATAGAGAGCAAATTGGTCAGCATAAAAAATTAATAAGCTCCCATAAATTTACATAATATATCTAATGCTGCAAGTTAGCATCGAAATTGCAAACATAACGGCGATCTACACCGAAAACATCGGCATCCATTCATGACAAGGACATTAGGCTTACCCTTGACCAAGCTATGCTGTCCATGTCGAGCACATCCACCTCACCGAGGTAGCGATCGCCGCAGTCTCCCCCGTAGACGAACAGCCTGTTGCCGACAGCGACGGCGCCGTGGCTATCCCTCGGCGCGGGGACGTCGCCCTTGACCTCCGGCGAGGTCCACGTCATGGTGCCCACGTCCAGCACGTGCACGTCGTTCAGGTAGTTGCCCTCCCCTTCCCCGCTCCCGCCGAAGACCACCAGCCGGTCGCCGCCGACCACCGTAACGGTGTGGCTCTCCCGCGGCGAGGGCGGGCTCCCCTTGCAGAGGGGCCTGCTCCACTCCTTGGTCCTCAGGTCCAGCACGTGGAGGTCGTTCACCTTCTTGGAGCCGTTGGTGCCCCCGAACACCATCATCCGGTGGCCGATCAGCGCCGTGCCGTGGCTGTCCCGGGTCCCGGGCCTCTGGCCGGTTGTGACGAGGGAGCTCCACACCATAGTCTCCAAGTTGAGGGTCAGCACGTCGCTGAAATGCAGGCCACCGCAGCATCCCTTCACAGAGAATGAATGGCAAGTGCATTGCAGCTTTTGTAACAACAAAACATTACTCCTACTACAGAGAAGGAATCATCAGAGAAGCAAATCGTGAGCCAAGAAAGCCATGCCCATGTAGTTCATAGGTGTTCACCCGAACACCCAAATTTTTTGGTGAAATACCATGTATTTAGAAGTATATTTGGTATATGTATTGGTAATTGGTCCAAATACTTTATATTTATACCTGTAATAGATTTCAGCCCACTCACACATCTTCCCTTTCCAATTCATCTAAAAACTAAAACAGAGCTGAAGGTTTAATAATGCTGTCTTAAGGGAACGAATGAATAGACAGTTTAAAAATTTTTTTTATCAAAATCGAGTTTTATGTAGAATTTAAATTCAATGTGGCAAGCCGGCCACGGCGAGCGCCAAGCGTTGCGGCGGTTGGGCTACTGGGCCAGCAAGGTAGGCTGTGCACTTCAACATCAGCACAAGTGCATCCGCATTTTTAGTTTTCAAATTCCATATTCCTAATTCAATAAATTTTTCTAAATTATTTGAGATGCTGTTTCTACTGCAGATAATTGATTGCAAGTTATTAGTATTACTAAAAGCATGAGGATTGTGGTGATTATCTGAAGGGCGTGAGCTGTGAAATTTGAAGTGCTTGGAGGCCATCGTTAAGAACGGACGGTCTTTCGGTCGGTGCAATACCACGTTCATGATTTCCTTTGCGTGACCACACACATCACAGCATATCAAGAAACAAAAACAAGGAGTGGTCCAAAAGATGGAAGAAAGAGAATGAATAGCGAAAATGCCCTGTTCTTTCTTTTTCGTTTGATTTTTCTAGGACAACTAAACTACCTTTTTGCAGTACATTTGCAACTAACTTTAACTCCAGAGGTCGCGTGACTAATAAATCTTGTGAAGAACTCTCGGTCCAAGAAATGGTTTCGTGTTTGTAATGTGAAGGAAAAAAAAATTTTGCTGGAAGATTTTAGGAGTAAGTGTCAACAACATACTAAGATGTTGTTTGCATTTGCAGGTGGTGACAAACTGACAGTAATTCGTGAGAAGGCAAAGCTGCTTTCTTTTGCTGCTACTTTTCATCCTGAAGGAATATTACAGCAAGGACGGACTTCTCACGGTCGCGCTTTAGGTGAAAGCTGCAAAAACATTTTGCTACATCACTGGGAAGCTGCAACAGGACAAAATACAGCCCCGGAAGATTAACAACAAAAATGTCAGAACCTACAGTATCTTCATGTTAACTGTAATCTAACAAAAGAAAAAACAGCTCGATAGGCTTCGAATTGCTGAGCAATAATCCCAGAGTTCCCAGCCCAAGAAAAACAAGCAGCAACATGCAAATTTCCTAAGGATGGGAGAGGCGAATCAAGAACTAGCAGAAGATATGATCAAGAACACGAAACAAACGAGTAAACTAGCAAAGGATATGTAGAAACATACCCCGAAGACATAGACAACTCCTTCGAAGAAGCAAGCAGAGTGCCCCCACCTCTCAGGAGGGTTGAAGCCAACCACCTTTGGGTACAACCACATTGCCTTCCTCCTCTCCATCTCTTGCTCTCTCAACCCCTCTCTCTCTCTCTCTCTCCCTCTCTCCCCCTTATGTGAGAAGAGAAGAAGACAGCAGCAAAGATATGGAGAGCAAGAGAGAGAATTGCAACAAGTAGTCACACCAGAGGTCCCTGTTGCTGATGAGAGTTTCCACAAACGAGGGGGCTCAGCTAGTGAGCCATCACACATCAATCCATCACTCAGAGATTGACAGGAAAAGATAGGGTCCTCTCAATTCATGTCTAAGGCTTGCAGCTCACTGGTACTAGCACCACCACCACCCACTGTGTCAACAAACACAGCACAGCACTACTACAAGGGAAGGCAGGGGAAGGGGAACTCGAGTGACCATGCAAAGGCTTGTGGAGCAGTAGTACCACTGAACAGCATCTATGGAGTGTGTGCATGGGGAAATGTGTGCATGGGAATGTGTGATGAAAGAAAGGAGTATCTAAATGAGTACCCATGTACTCTCACACACATAGACACCATTGCTTGGTTGGAGGAGGGATTTGTTTGTCTAACTGAAAATGATGGGAGTGGGGAGTCATTGGGGTGTGTGGTTGTGATGGGAAGGTGTGTCATGGGGTTTGGTAGTGCTGCAGATTCTCAAGTTGGATGAGATTGCTGGGGAACGGGGTGAATTCGGTGTTATTCACGTGTGCTTGCTTCTAAGTTTTTCTCACCTTGTGAGCGTGTGCTAGCGCCGGATTGCCGGTGACTAAGTCATAGTTTAGAATATGGGTACTTTTTCAATTTCTACCGGAATTGAACTATTTTATATAAAATTTTTACGTTTCAGACAAAGCCTAATGTTACGCGTGAGTAAAATTCTATGTAAAAGTAGTAGTAAACATAATGAAATCGAATTCATTCTTTGCCGTGGTTGATTTTCATTGGTATATTCCCCCCTCCCCCTGTAAATTACAAACTATGCGCAGAAGTTTCAATGGATTTCGTGAGAATTTTTTGAAAAGCAACATGATTTCTGCAGAACCCAAAGAAATTCAGGTGTTTCAGATGGGTCTTGGACCACTTATATCTGAGGCTGACAATTAGGATTGAATTTCAGTAGGTTGATATCACATCACCAAGAAAGAAAGATTCGACTACTACTAATCACATGCAGTGTCCTGGTCGATAAAACTACTGCTAGCAATTCCATCACTGCCTTTATTTGGTCCTGTTCATTCATGCTATGCAAACAATTTGAAGCACCCTTGTCCTGACACAACATAATTACATCACACTTCCTTCCCACTAAAGCTACTACTACTGCCCGGTGGTACTACTATAAACCAAACGATTGAATTCCTGATCTGTACAGATAGATCAAGCGTTAGGACGCTGATGGGGACAAGAGGAAATAAAGGCACATAACCATGCCCGGGCAAGGGGAGGAGATAACTTGCCCTAACTTGTTTTTTTTTTGCCCAGGTCAATGCGAGAGAACATGGCTTGTGATACGTTGTCATCACATCAGGACAGGCCCAGCGTCTGCGTGGACTCACGATGCGTGCGAAGTGGTGAGCAGTTGGATGAGCGCACATCACATTCTAGCGAACGGTCCAATCCTCCGATGTAAGAACCCTCGAAAGCAACTCTCTCTTGCAAAGTGTAGGAAGATCTAGCGGCAGTAATTCGACGGGGACACACGCCCAATATCTGTCGATTTGATTAAACAGCTGGGGAAAATTAAGATGTGTACTGACGTTTACAGCATGGAAATCTTCACTCAAATATATGTTTAATGTATAGGTTAGTCAAATACTAAGGATGCTTAGCTACAATAGTACTAGTAGTACGTATAGAACATCACAATGCGTAGTTATTCACCTTCCTTGCCGTTGAAGACACTCGGTTGCTGCCGTCCTTTTCGCCACTCACTTCGAAAGGGAAATAACGAGGGGAAGGCACCTATCATGAAAGGGGCAACTCGCTAGTGCCCTTGTGTAGTTGCTTACTATAGTTTATCGTTTTGTGCCAGCATATCATTTTTCTTGGTGTTTTTCAGTTGGGTCATTTCTCTTTTGATTGAAACACTAATCTGATAGAGTAGTGTTCGCTTCTAGCTTCAGGCTTCTGTAACACGTCGGTTCTTAATTTTTTGGCTTTTCGGCTTTATTTTAGTTTTTTTTTCTCTTATTTCTTTGTATTGTTTGCGAAAATACAATGGTGTTTTTATATTTTTCTCAATTCATCGCTAACAGTCGTAACAGTATATTTTCAACCGCTATCACGCATTTTGTGCCAGCAGCTAGAACCTAGTTAGAGCACTACCTATGATCATTTGAGGTTGGTTGGCGTAGCATGTAACAATGTGAAGAGACAAACACCTTCGAGCATAGAGATAACCAACGAAGGTTTAATTAAAGGCGAACTGTCTAACATTAGTAGATATAGATCTTGATAGTTTCATGATGAAAACTAAAAAAATGTTCAGTTACTGTTAGGGACTAGCGAGTTCGAATTTCCATCAGGGATTTTGGTAAGGAGATCATCCTGAAATTCTTCATTTATTTTGTTCCAAAAAAGCTACAAGTGCTTTTGACGTCACATTGTTTGAGACTGATGTCACAAAGTGACAAAACAAAAGGCAATTTTGCCACTTTTGTCTCATTTCTTGTGGGTGCGCCCCCTTGCTTTTTTTTCTTCTTTTGCTCCATTGTCCTTGGGATTTGGGATTGACAGCAGGATGGTCTCAACTCTCAGCCTCCTCACGTTCATCTAGGTCAATGAGCAGCTGAGCTTGGTGTTTTTTTTTTCATTTTGTTATGCACATGGATTCAGACTCCAGAGGCGGTTTATGTTCTCAAGGAGGCCTTGGAATTTGCAGGCACCCAAAACCAAAACACACAAGTCCTTGCATGACATATATTCAATGCTAGCCTCCAGCTTGGTCCAGGCTTTGTGTCTTGGGTTCTCTTGTATAGTAGCATTGCATGAGAAGAAGCGAAACCAAAAAAAAAAAAAAAATCTCGCTTGCTTCTATTGTTTGCTTTTCCTCGGGGAGAAGCAGTACGCAGAGGTTGGTGCCCCCGAATTCTCGTACACTTGTTTATGGATTGGATCCGCTTGATTGACCCTGGGGGATTTGCTAGGGCTCCCTCCAACAAAAGGTTGTTGCCAACAAAATAATCAAGCCTGTCCGTCAAACTTAAAATGATTCCTATTCCGAAAAGAACAGTTTGTTTTTGGAAAGAAATTTAAGATAGAATGTTCTCTAAAACTAGCAAAATTGTCTACGATAATTTTACGGCTAGATTTGAAAATATAATTTTATTTGCTACACAACATTGATGTCTCTGATTAAAAATATAGTTGTATTTTTATACATAATCTATCTATCTATACTTATACTAATTAGGTACTATGAGAAAGCTCTCATGTTAATTAGAAAAATCTAGTCATTAATCTAGCGAATCACATTATAAATGGTGTAGATTCATCATATAGATTAGGAATCCTTTGATGTAATTGGAAATAACATATATGGACTCTTTAGTTTGTTGCTTTCCATACAATTTTACAATCTATCTATCTATCTATCTATCTATCTATCTATCTATCTATCTATCTATCTATCTATCTATCTATCTATCTATATCTATACTAATTAAGCATTTTGAGTAAGGTCTCATGTTAACTAAAAAATCTAGACATTAATCTAGCAAATCAAATTATAAATTAATGGTATAGATTCATTATGTTGATTAGGGATCCTTTTATGTAATTGGAAATAGCTCTCACATTATCTAGAAAAATCTAGCCATTAATCTAGCAATCACATTATAATTGATCTATATTCATTATGTAGATTAGGAATCGTTTGATGTAATTGGAAATAATATATATGCCAGCGTAGTGCAAGCAGAATTTGGTCGGTGGCGGCGACAGTCGTGCACGAGAATCAGCCCGAGAGCCTAATCAAGTAGTGGTGAGCATGCTGAACACAGGACACAGAGGCTTCAGATCGAGAAGAAAGCCACGTGCAAGCTAGCTCATCTTACGTCCATGTTAATGAAATGATTAGAGATAATCAACTAGGATCACATGCATGACATTGATGGGCCGCCAAGTCGTCAACAACAGCATGCAAAAGACACCACAACAACGAGTGGCCGAGCAATGAAGATCAGATCAAGAACAAAGTGATGGGAGGAGGCCTTATCGACAGGGTGATGGGCAGAGGAGTCGCATCGAAGATTTAAGCTTGATGTGGATGACATGGAGAGCTTGAGTTCTGTTTGCAAGAAGATTAAGCGCATGCTGGCAACAAAATTCGAATATGTAAGTCCAAGAGTAAAGCAAGAAGGATGGCATGCATGAAGTTTTCATGGAGCCCAAGTAAGAGAACTTCATCGGCTAACAAACGAGAAATATTGCGTAGTGTTCAAGTAGATTAATTATGATGCCTCATCTAATTTTCTTTGATGTTGTATGCATGCAGGAGATTAATGTTAGATGTATGCATCATGGCATGCCATGCAATTGTGGCATTAGTTCTAGCGTAAGAACAAGACAAGGTGGTGTGTTGCTTGGACTTATTTTTCCTGCTAATCTATGTTAATTATTTTGTCTTCTTAATTTTGTTATTTGGGTACTGTGTATACATACAAGCAAGTCACTAGGTCCTGTATTTTTACGTTGTCCAAAAGCTAAAGCTTAGGAATATTACTCCCTCTAGTCACAAAGCATATATCATTTTGAACATTGACATGGTCTTCAAAACATAATTTTGACCTCTAATTTATATTGTAATATATTTATAAATCTAGTAAAATTATAATATTATAAATGTACTTTTCAAGGCAATCTATGCATACGATTTTCATGTATCAAATTTAAATACTTAAAAAGATATTGATAATCAAAGTCTCAAAAGTTTAACTACACACGTTCCAAATCACATATATTTGTGACTTAAAGGAGTACAAATTAAACATGATCTTCTTAAGCTTAATTCACTCATACATGCAGCATGCTTTAATTGTTTAATTTTATCATTCTTTTATGACTGAAGGGAGTAATAGAACAAGAAAAAATTAGAATATTTTTAAAGAAATATAAATATTTAGAAAAATAAGCCCGTGCAATGCACGAGTTAGCGATTAATTAGTAATCCTAATATCTAGGAAATAGTTTCAACCATCGTCCTCAGAGTCTAATTTTCAACCTAAACTCTAGAATCATTTCTTTACATGCACCGTCAATGCAAAAACATCCCTAACCTGGTTTTCTCACTGTTAGTGTACATGTTTCGTACTTCGTTCACTCATTGATGTGGCGCTTAAGTGTGCAGTTTGGCTGAGCGCACTGTTAGTGCATGCACACCATGGACATGCTGATCTGCATGGTGATTGGAGTCTTTCGATCTCTTATCCTACACAGTTCTCGACTTTGTTAGGGAGATGGACCGACACTACTACAGAAAAGGTTATCACAGACGGTTTGAAAACATCATCACAGACGATTTTGTGAACCGTCTGTATTTATGGGTCAGTGATAATCGAAGGTCATCACAGACGGTTTTCGAACCGTCTGTGATTATCAGCTATCACAGACGGTTTTTGAGTAAAAACCGTCTATGATAGCTGATAATCACAGACGGTTTTTAGTTAAAAACCGTCTGTGATACTGATCATCACAGACGGTTTTCGAACCGTCTGTGATTATCAGCTATCATAGACGGTTTTTGAGTAGTAAAAACCGTCTGTGATTATCAGCTATCACAGACGGTTTTTACTCAAAAATCGTCTGTGATATTCCCTTCAACCCCTAAATATATTTCTGTTTATTGGCTAGCCTCAGGAAATGCTAGCCATGCCCTTAGAAACAAGCACATCAACATGTACATGTATACATCCAATTCACATCTCAATTCATTTCACAAACATAAAACATCAATTTTTATTGAGATTAGAGTATACCATTACAATATCTCAAAACAACGAGCAGGTTACACAACAAGAACAACGAGCAGGTTACACAACAATAACAACGAGCAAGTTATACAACAAGAACAACAAGCAGGTTACACAACAAGAACAACGAGCAGGTTACACAACAAGCAAAGATCCTCTATGCCTTCTCGCCCCTGATGCAACGCATGAGCTGAATGTCTTTGACGACCACCATCGTCGGCGTTGATTGAGCGTCTGCCCGGTTGGCACAAGCTAGATGCTTCTTCGTCGTCTGCAAGGAGGATGACAGCAAGGAGGAGGAGAACAACAAGGAAGAGGACAACAAGGAGGAGGACAGCAAGGAGGAGGAGAACAACAAGGAAGAGGACAGCAAGGAGGAGGACAGCAAGGAAGAGGAGATCAGCAAAGAGGCTAGATTTTGGTTATATTTATAGGGGAGGGAGAGGCGGGAATTCGAAATTTGTGGCGCGGGAACAGAAAGGCGGAGCTACGATTCGTGGGGCTAAGGATCGACGGGCCCAGCGGTCAGATTATCACAGATGGTTCTGTATATAGAACCGTCTGTGATGAATGAATATCATAGACGGTTCTATATATAGAACCGTCTGTGAATTGGAGCACAAATTTTATATACCGATGCAATATAAACAACTAGTCTGAAAAGATAAAATAGCAAAGTTTTATATAGTTTATATATACTCATTTGAAAGGTTTCGACGAGATCTACAACTTTGCAGTTGAAGAAAAATCCAAATTCCGAAAATAAGACCAAGAAAAAGGGCAAAAATAAAAACCAAAAACTTGCGACGCAGGTTTAGGTCCAAAGATGGCCGATTTTCGGGGTCTTGGAGGATGACTGGCATAAGCTGGTCGTTTTTTTGGATCGGGCTCGTCGTTATCTTTCCAACGAGTACAAGAACGTCGAAAACGGACATCGTATGCCAAAGTTATGCCCGTTTTACTGAAGGTGTCTCAAAACTGAACCATACTCGGACTTAAGCGGGAAAATATGAAATTTTGAGGGATTGCAAGGCGGGAAACGTATCACAGACGGTTTTTATTATAAAACCATCTGTGATACTAGAATATCACAGACGGTTTTATAATAAAAACCGTCTGTGATAATCTGGAAATATCACAGACGGTTTTTATTATAAAACCGTCTGTGATATTCTAGTATCACAGACGGTTCAGCGGTAAGAACCGTCTGTGATACTCCTTTTTCCCGCCACAAATACCACAGACGGCCTCCAAATTAAAACCGTCTGTAATAGTGTAAATCACAGACGGTTTCACAAAACCGTCTGTGATTTGGCGTCTACTATTAGGCTTTCTGTAGTAGTGCGAAATCAACAAAAGAAGTCTGAAGCTCCTCTTCCTTTTTCATTTTCTGTTGGAGACACCTGACCTGTTTGAATTAAAATGTTAGAAAATGCTATATATATGACACTTTTGGTACTACGCTTGTACGATAATGTTTCTGCCCTTGTCTGACTTGAGTCTTCCTACTTTTCCACCTTGCACGAAAGCACTTGGGTTCTCTCCCTTCTTTTCCTCCAAATTCGAATGGGAATTTTTCCGGAGGAACTATTAGAATGCCCGTTATAGAATTGAATATTGCAATTAGAGAAGGGTGAATGATTATCGCTATTTTTTGGAATCTCCTAGTGGTAGGTGAAGGTTTCGACCATTCAGTGCTCAACTGTCAAGTTGATCGCTTAGTGTTCGATCGCTTTGATCAACCGCTTAGTGTTGATCTTTGACTGGTTTAAACATACTTGAATTCGTCAACACCAGAAACTGAACCACTCGAGTACTTTTGCACGTTATCGTAAGATCCAATCTACCAACAATCACTAACACTCTTCAAACAAATCACGAACCAGATTGATTCAAGATGATCTTTATTGCTGGATTTTTGTGGAGTTACAAAGTGCCCTCACAAGCACCCCTAAAAACCCTAACCAAAAACGAAAGCTTCTTCTCAAGTCTCTCCACCAAAAACCTTTCACAAGCCTTGCATTAACCCTTAGTATCTCGCTGCTTTATAGGCTAACGCCCCAAACGTGTCCTCATCAAACACGGACACGAAAATCCTATCTCTTCCGAAAATCAAGAGAACCGAAACCCTTTCAAACATGGGTTTTTCATAATCTATAAACCTTCCAAGTTACGGACTCTATCTATTCCAAAAATTAAGAGAGCCGAAACCCTTCCAAACACATGTTTTACATAATCTCTAAATCTTCTTAGTTATAGACTCCTTACACAACTTCTAACTCATCACGCGCCGAAAACTTCAGGACCGCACCTCCCATAACTTCTCTACGCATCATCCACTTTTGATTTCCATGTGCTCCAGCGTGAGCTCGACCACCTTGTAACATTCTCGACCGCCTGAACATCAGATTTCTCTATCCTAGTCCCGGTTCTCCTTTTCACCGACCATAATTGTCTCTACGCCTAACCTGTACATGCAAAGACCAAATAATGTTTCCCTGGCACAATCCTTCCCAACTTGACCGAAATTAGTCCACACATGTAAACCACACTTCTAACCATCCATCAACACCAACCAAGTCAACCACGACCATAATTTTCACGCTTTTCCAAAGAGGCATTCTCAAATCATTCATTACGACCGGTATGACCGCTATGCATAAGCCGGTCAGACTGCTGGCTTAACGAGTACTCGAAAATCACAAGTACTCAGGAACTATGACTATTCAGAACACTCAAAAATCACAAGCATGTAGCAGTTGAAGCCTATGACTACCGACCATTGACCAGTCACTGTACCATTAACTATTGAGTAATGACCAAGTACTACAGCAACGACTATCGAGTATCGGCCTGGTACTATAGCAACGACCACTGAGTACTAACCAGGTACTGTAGCAATGACCACGACTGGTTACTGTAAGTACCGACCGGTCCACTGGAGCTCACGACCAGTTCACTTTAGCTCCAACCATTCTGGTAGAAGCCTGCCGTCTACTGACCATAGTCCATTGTATCTTGCGAACAGTTCACTATGTCATACGACCAGTTCACTGTTCAGTACAACCGGTTCCCCATATCATACGACCGATTTACTACAGCTACGACCGGTTACATTATAACATACGACCAGTTTCTCTTAGTATACAACTATCGACCGGTTACATTATAACATACGACCTGTTTCTCTTAGTATACAACTATCGACCGGTTCACTGTAGCAACGACCGGTTTTCTGCCGACTCTGAAGTCTTTAACTCCTCTAAAAACTCTAGACTGAGGTCGTTCCTCCGTGGTCAAAATGGCGTGGTCGTTCTGCCGTGATCGCAATGCCATGATAGTTTTGCTGTGGTCGAAATGCCTTGGTCGATCTACCGTGGTCGACGCATGCCGTTCAGGTCATCTATCACAAAGCTGATCGGATCATGGTCGATCAAAACTTTCACAAACGTAAAATTTAATGTAGCCCAATAATCAATTATTCATTATCATTGTACACGGTCTCCATGTGGTCTAACACACGTCCACCGTTCTAATCACGATGTTGCGTTGCCGCCGGAGTTCTTTGAGTAGCATCGTTGCTAGTGTTGTCATTGGCCTGCGTTGCCGCCGGAGCTCGTCCTCAGAGTCGCACACCGCAGTAGCTTGTCCTCAACCTGCTGGAATGATACCTCGAAGTGTGCTGCTTTGCTGGCAGCGCTATATTATGGGCCTGTTTGGTTGCCTGCATGAGCTGATGCAGGATGCATGAGCTTCCCTCCTCAGCCGCGTTCCTCCTCAGCCTGGCTCCAGTTGTTTTTTTGCATCCGCTCATGCAGGCTCTCTCCTCTCCGCAGCCAACCAAACACCATCTCCCTGTATGCGCTGGTGCGAACCACCCGCATACAGGCAACCAAACAGGCCCTATATTACCGTGGCACAAGGGATACGAAAGAAGGCACAAGGGGGACACCGGACACGTTCGACGGCTCGACGCAGCGACTCAAGCAGGAAGGCACAAGGAGAGAGAATTTTTAGACCGTATGCTTCCTATCTAGCCTCTAATCGCTGTTGAGAGATCTAGGTCGTTATAATTATTGTGGACTATCTAACGAACGCGCAAGATCTTTCTTTTTTCTTACAATTAACGGGAATTTTTTTTAGAATATTTATGTTTTGCTGATTTAAAGATTATTGTGTGAATTTCTAATCCCAAAACGGATGAGATGCTTTTAATCAAATCGGTTGTTTGTAGTTACATAAATAAATGACTTTTAGATGTTGCAACAAAGTCCGTTAAGAAACAGAGCCACTGACAATGAGCCCACAGAGTGGGCCGATTATATCTCTTCCATCTTTCTTTCTTTCTTCACCTCTCCGGACATCTCTAGTGTTTTCTGTTCGATCATGTTAGTTTCTAAAAACTTTTTTTACAGTATCTAATTTTTAAACGAAATATTTTTTAAAGTAGTCGATTGAAGTACACACTCTAGTAGCTTCATTTATATCAGCCAAAATCACATGCGAGTTTCTCTCTCCGTATGACTCTCTACAAACTGTTACTATTTATAAATTAAAACCAAAAGCTATCAGTAAAAACCAATATGAATATGCCCTAAATCAGAAGTTGGTCTTTAATAGTACAGTGAAGTCCACATGTGAAGCGTAGCTTGATACGGTTTTTGCACTCGTATAGTCGTATAAAGGACCCGTGTCTTAGTTAAAAAAAACAGTTTCCTTCATTTTGTTTGCTCTTCCTCCGCTCATTTTCTCACATCATGCCACTGTCTTACCACGCCGCCTCTCCCCTTGTCACTCCATCACCTAATTTTACCACCCTACTTGCCATCCATCCTCTTTTTCTTGCTCAATGTTCTAAGGTGCTAGGAGTTGGGGGGAAGGCTAGTGCCTTGTCCACATAGGTGTTGCCTAAGCGTTGCCGACTGGCTATTAGTGGCAGGAATGCAAGGAAGGAGCATTTAGCAGAGGAGGAGAAGAAGAGAGTGGAGGGAAGCCAACCTGGTGGTGTCGCGCGTTTGACCGACCTCGACACGTGTGGTGCCACTACACCGTTGTGCACCCTCCCATAATACGAGGTCGTCGGCTCGCCACTCTTGCTTAATTGCTCCGTCGTTGGTCGCTCATCACTTGGTGTATCTGGTGGCGGCGGTTCTAGAGTATGGCAATTAGCTGGAAAGAAGCTAGGGATTATGATTTACGAGGGTTGTGAAGTATGTAGGCCTCTGGGTCTTACACCTCCACACCACATCCTGACTGCCCAACACCTCCATGTCCTCTTCCTCCGGCTCCCTCTCCCATGGCAGCCACTGTCCAGGCCAAGCACTAGGCTCCAGCCTGCCTTGCACCACATTTGATTGCCTAGGTGGCCTCCTTGCCTAGCCGACCAATTGAGCCAAAATCGCAGCAGAGCCTGGGCCCACTAAGCCCCACCCTTCTAATCTACATGGTTCCCCCTTGAGCTACAGTTGCTCTTGGCGTAGACATGTTAGTACCTAAGGCTCTGTTCAATAATATTATGGTTTTTGGTTTTTAATTATAGTTTTTTTTGTTATTGCCTGGTTGTGAGAGAGATTAAGAGAGTAAGTGATACTCGTGTTGAGAAGCCACTCCGTTTAAAGCGGCTCCTGTAGTGACTCCTATAAATGGCTTATAAAAACCACCTTGAGAAATCACACAGTTCAAAAGTTGGCTTCTAAAAGGCCAAAGCTAGAAGCTGTTTTGAACAAGGCTTTAAAAATACAAAAACAAGTTAGCTCATCATAAACAATACAAATGAATACGGGAAAAAAGGAAAAAGCAAAAAAGCCCCCCAAAAGGCAAAAAACAGAAAAAGACGAAATTAAGGAATGTTGAACTAGAAACCAGAAGCTAGAAAGTGAAGCCGAAATGAGTGGGTCAAGTTCAATTAACCCAGCTTTAATAGAATTGAAGGCATCCTTTTCACAGTAAGTAACCTAGCATGAAAATAACACAACATACAAAAACTATAAATACTCGCACTATATACATTGCTTTTGATGAGATACAGTATCTGGTATGTACACTAGTATTTCAGGAGGAATCAAACTTCTGAAGCACATGGTTGCTTGGTCAGGGGCCTTACACCTTAGGGCCTAAGGAGGGATTCTAATTTTTTTTACTCCCCAAACCTCTCTATCGTTTCAAGTGAGAGAATATAGCCACAACATCTTAAATCACGACACAAAAATTTCCCATCCCACAGTACATGATAGCTTGAAGTGGTAGCGTCAACTATTTTTCAATTCAGCCCACTACCCTTTCTTTTCAAGCCCTGATATTCTTCTAATTTATGCAAGTGCCCACAATTTTACACAAGGAACCCTAGATTCATTAAACAAATTACATCCACAATCTTTGGTCCACACGTCATTCAATCTCCTATTATTTTAAACCCACCTGGTCATCCCCTCCACTCTCCCTCATCACTACCCTCGCCCCCCAATCCTGTCTACTGCATCGCCACCACCATCACCCCTAGTTTAACTCCTCATTGCCACTATCTCCCTCGCCACTCCATATCGCTACTCACTAGCCCCCTGATGACTCTCATTCTATATGCTTTACTCACCCCACATTATTGTTATTTTCCTTGGTTTTTGTGCTAAATTATTCCAGTTGGCAACTAACCCTAACGAAATTCAGGGATATGTTGCATTCTGTCTGCTTCGCAGGAATTTAGCTAAAAAAGTGCCGATAAAGAGCATCCTTTGGAAATTGTGCAAAAACAAACTTCATGAAATGGCAATTAGAGTCCACCATGACATCCATCTTGACAAGCTGATCAAAAAAATATATATTATTTGCCCAAATCAGAGGTCGAATGCAAAAGTTACAAAGCCTAGAAGCTGTTAGAGGCCCGGCCCAACAGGGCTAGCATTGCCTGGCACCCAGCCTATGCTGGCCGACATCCAAGTGGCACCACCCATTGCCAAGACTACCAAAATTTCTATTTTGATTATTTTGGAAGCCCTGGCCACTTATGGGTAGTTCGAGAGTCTTGGCGCTGCCTAGCACCAACCTAGTGCACTACCTTTGACCCCATCGTTTCTTGCTGTACAAGTTGAGGACACCTCTCAGAGCCTATATAAGCATGCCAAGACCCCCTGTCGAAGAGCAACCCGATAATCAAGTTTAAACACTAGGAAGTCAAAGAAATCGCTAGATTAGAGTTTTGCCAAGCAAGGAGGAGAAGTCGCTGAGAAAGCGCCAAGCCGTGCTGCCCTAGTGATGGCCTGTGCTACCCTGGTGCTACTGGTGCCACCTTGGCGCTAAGTGATGCCACCCCTTGGTGACAACCGATTTGTAAGGAACAACTTCCATGACTACTTCCTCTCCATCCTGCTACTCCTACATGATGTTCCCCAATCCAGAAGGGGGTAGATCATGTTCTTTCCCTGGGTTTAGGGGGTCTTGCAATGTAATCAATACTGGTATTATCTGTGATGCTTATGGTACTTACTTGCTTCAATTAGTCTATTTGATATTGTGTTTTTAGTTGATATTGAGAATCAACTTGTTAGTTGCTAGATTGAAACATGGTATTTGTTATTAGTCAACTGATCTATATCAAATAGTGCAGAGCTGCTACTTGGATTGGCCTTATCATGTGATAGGTGAATCGGTAAAAAGGTAGTATTCATTTGTGGGGTGAGAGCGATCTTATCCTATTACCAATTCATAGTATACTTGTTGATTTGTGCGTAAGTGAATCTAGCCTAGGGGAAGATCTAGCTAGTCTTAGTACAACCTAAGTGATATCTTCTCTCTCGTAATTTAGTTCTTGAGATTAAATCTTTCATACATTGTTCTTGTTAGTAGTAATTGTTCATCTTAGTTGTAATCCCAACTGTTCCCTGAAATCGATAACCCTAGAATACTCAGGTGAAAAGCTACAACCAACCTGTGTGCTTATGGTTATCATTGATAGTGCATAGATCGTGTCAACACCCCACGTGGATTTGACCGCCGCCGACCATGCCTTGCCCCAATCTTGCCGCTGTCGCCCTTGCCTCCCTAGATTCCTCACCGCTCCACCTTCGTCACCCACCCTGCTATCTCCACGTCTCGGCCCTAGCGTCGCTGTCCCCCATCCTCACCTGGTCCCACCCTAAGCATGGTGGGCGCGATGGGTGGTGGGCATGGTCCCGAGGGAAAGCACATGATCGACAAAGCAAATGCTTTTGCCACAACACATACTTCGAGCTCCTTTGTATGCGCTTTGTTAGCGAAGCAACAGCCCCTCCCCCTGCAAGCTGCTTTGATACCATGAAACCACCTATCAAACTGATGTGTGGATAATTAAGATACCTAGCACGGTAGAGCAGTGTAGGTACCTTTACAGTTCTCAAAAGTCTAGTTAGGAGTGAGACGACCTCGTGGGGAGCACAAAGCTAGATGGACGGAAGTACGTGGTGGCTACGGCGAAGAGCTCCCCCTAGACTACGGGATACATCAATTTACTCCCATGAGTGATGTAATATAAGTGGTACTCTAGTAGTCAAGAGAATGGAACAGCAAGTCGGGGGCAAACTGGCCCCCGATCGTCGTAGCTTGTAGCCATGGAGAGACAAAAAGGCACGGGCTCCAAGTGAGTGCACGCTTGTACTACGGCCACTCGGGGCGGCGCATCCGCGCATGCAGAGCCACCGTGACATTAGGGCTCACGACCCAAATACCCAATCGTGACGTACTGCTAGCTGTGTGCACACAATTTTTAGCGGATTTGGTAGTGCTTGCGATGGGATTTACAAAAACTAGTTGTATGCGTAATGTATTTGTAGAAATTATGTTTTTGCCGTAAGATGGGCAGGCGGTAGCGCGGGGAGACGACGCGTGGGCACCTGCCACCCTGTGAGCAGACAACAGGCGCCCGCCGCCCGCCCACGGGACAGCAGATAATTAAGCCGGCTAATTACTCAGTTTAATCACTGCCTAAATTCGTAATTTTATATCATATTTTTTAAAAATTTTAAATATAGCAAATAAGGCCAAAAAAATTACAAACATTTATGCACAGACTCCTGACATAACATACTTTATTGTGTAATGTTTTTACAATTTTATCCCATCTGAATATTGCTCAAAAATTTATATGATTTTGATATTTGTAGGAATTATTATATATAGCAAATGAGTTCCAAAAATTATAAAATTCTATCTGGAGTCTTCCAACACAGTTGACCTAATTGTGTATTTTTTTAGAATTTTATGTTCTATGAATTTACCATATTAATTCATGATAATTTAATCATAATTAGCGATATCCGGCCCCTCGACATCCCTCCTCGCATATCGTGGTGGACCTTCCCAAGACATTGTGGTATATTGTGTAATTTTTTTCACAATTTTTTGAGACATTTGCTATCTCTAAAAATTCTTAGAATGACACATAATTAACCGGATGAGTAAACAGTTATGCGCTACTCCAAGAATTTTCAGAGGTAGCAAATTATCGTAAAAAATTACGAAATTTTTTTATGGAGCTTCGTTATATAGGTGCTACGTTGTGTAATTTTTACATAATTTTTTGCACCACTTTGCTACCTTTAAAAATTATTCGAGTAGTGCATAATTTAACGGGTGATTGCCGCACAGTGGCCGGGTGGCAAGCCATTAGCCCCTGGCCATTAGTGCTTAATCACCTATTTAATTACACACCGTTCAAATAATTTTTAGAGGTAGTAAAATGGTGTGAACAATTACATAAAAATTACAAAATGTAGCGCACTGCATCAGAAAGCTCCACAAAAAATTCATGATTTTTTCACAACCATTTGCGATCTCTAAAAATTCTTAGAGCGACACATAACTGCTTAATTGTCTAGTTAATTATACATCATTCTAGGAATTTTTAAAGGTAGTAAATGGCCTTGAAAAATTGTGAAAAGATTACATAACATACCACGATGCCTCGAAAAGCTTCACCAAAAATGTCATAATGTTTTAAGTTTATTTACTATATTTATAAATTTAAAAAATTATAATGTAAAATTACAAATTTAGGTAAGTAATTAAGCTAGCTAATCAGCCAGTTTAATCACCTATTGTTTTGTGGGCAAACGGTATGCGTCATGTGCCAACTGTTGGGATTTATATATTGTTATTTCTATAAATACGTGTTGAAAAGGCGTTATATAAGGTAAAAACGCGTGCGCACGGCATCTCGAAGCAAAAAAAGTACGCTGTAGGCATGCGGCACCCGTTGTACGGCCTACGGGGGCAACTAGCTGGCTCAAAACACAAAAATACCGACAAGACTCAGCAATGTTCTTCCTGCCGTCAAGATGGAAACTGTAGTATCGTATCGCTGTAACACCGGAACACTAAGATTTTGTAAGTCCATTCTTAGGAAGGTGGGGTTTCTATGAAATTTCTATAAAAAAAATTCCGTTTTTCAAACATGACCTTAGAAGTTACATACTATCTATGTTCTTTTTTATCTATCTTTTTTACATCAACATAGTCTTTAATATGCATTTTTACCATAGGTTTTTCTATTTAAATGTTAGTAAAAATTGTTATAAGTATAATGAGATGAATGTATTTTTATGACAAATCTAATAATAACATTTGGATACGACAAAATCAAAATGCTTTGTGTACAATAGTAGTCAAAGTTTAAAAAATGGTTGTACATATCTAAAACAACATCTAGAAAATAGTTAAACTATGGCTGGTCTTTGGTTTAGTTTGTGCAATTGTGCTCCAAGAATAGGCCCATTTTATTTTTTGTATTGTGTGTCTTCTAAGACACTATAACTTTTTAGTCCTAATGTTTGAAAATCTAACTTCACGTAATAATTGTTGTATGTACCAAGGGCAAAAGGGTAATTTCCCATTTGACAAAAGAAAAAAAAAGGAGAAAGGGGGGCCCACCTGTCGGTGGGCCGGATAGAGATAAAAAAGGAGGAGCTCTGCTCCTCCCCTTGACCAGAAGACGAGCGGGCGCCTGGGGGCGATGGCGGCAGCGATTTAGGGAGGAGGCGCGGCGGAGACAGACGGGTCGGTGGGACCGACGGGTCGGCTCGATGGCGGCCCAGTCTCCCCTGCGATCCTTCCTCCCGTGCGACTTGCGCATCCCCCTCTCTCCCGTGAGTTCGTCGCTCCTCTTCTTCCCGTGAGACTCGGTCCCCAGATCCGGTTTGTGAGGTGGAAGGAGCTGCGGTGGTGGCGCGTGAGACTCGGTCTTGGCCGTTGGCGGTGCCGCCGAGTGCTCAGCTTCTCCCCTCTCTTGGCTATAAGGGCGGCCGGCTTTTGGTTGGGTATCGAATGAATAGGGAGCTTCTCCTTTCTTTCTTTTGAGTCTTTTGCCTGTGGTGTTTGACAACTGTGGTTCCCTGGTGCTCTCCGGCGAGGTGCTTGGCCGGCTCCTCCCCTGTGCTTGTGCGGCAATCCTCTACCTCGACTCGCCGGCATGGGCATCACTTCGGCGAGAGGGCTTTGTATCTCCGTGCCTACTGCTCTCTCTCACGGTGGGGTGAGGGCAATAGGTTTTATGGGACAGCGCGCAAGCGTGCCTAGCCCCTGTTCTTCTGATGATTTCGAATATCACCGGTCTTGTGAGTGATTCTGTGATTTTTGTATGCAATCTGTGTGGCTGTGCTAGTTTGTTAATTTTCTATACATTACCTGGCACTGGGAAACATAGATTGCTTGTGGGATATTTGGTTGCTCGATGATAACAAACATCATATACTAAGATTGGTTCAATCGGTCATTGAGCTCAAATAGCTGTCATTGTTATCTTGTGACTCTGGAAGGCAGTCTCTAGACTTTGATATATATATACTTGTGCCTTTTGGTTCATGCTGTTTCAGATTTTAGCATGTTCATATGTTGATCTGTTAGGAATTTTGATAAGTTGAAAGATAAATTATTGAGCAAAGTTAAGTTGGATGGTCTTGCTCTTTTGAATACTGCAATCTAAATATATACATGCTGAATATACTTTAATCTTGAGATTGTAGAGTTTGTATCTAGAGCTCAAAAGACCGAGTTTATTATTTGGCATAACCAATCAAGGAAGAGTATATGATTTAGTAGCGGGACGGCCAAGATTAATCTTGTGCAACCCTACAATTTGAGAGCACAAATAATCAATTAAACTTGAGCTTATTGATAGTCTTAATTGACACATGCTTTATACCTTGACATACATATTCATGTTTAGAGTATTATTGTCTCTATTATTGAATATGTGGTATATCATGAATGATATGTTCAATTCATATGATTACATTCTTGTTATGATCTGTATATATGAATTGATGTCCTTGATGTGCTTATATGATTATATTGGAATTATATTTATATCTTTGCTTATACCGCAAATATTACAACAATCCAGAAAACCTAATCTTAAAGAAATGGCTTCATCGTCTGACGTCGTTAAGCCGGAGATTTTTGACGGTGTCAACTTTAAACGTTGGCAAGCTAAAACGAAGTTATGGCTGATTGATCTCAAACTCTTTTGGGTCATTTCGAGTCCTCCAATGTTTCCATTGGAAATACCTGCAATGATGCGATGGGAGGATGCGAACAACTCAGTCTTAGCTCGTTTGTTAGCAGTCTTATCTAATCGGTTGTTCGACGTCTACGTGAACTTCAAAGATGCCAAACAACTCTGGGACGAACTTGATGAGAAGTACTCTGAAGGAGACAACGGAAATGAGTCATTTATAACTGCAAACTACTTGAATTATAAGATGGTAGAGGGGCGGTCGGTGATGGAGCAGCTCCACGAGCTTCAACTCCATGTACGTGACTTAAGTCAGTACGACTGCGTCCTGCCAAAGAAATTCCAAGTAAATGTCATTCTGGCTAAGTTACCGCCTTCGTGGCGTGACTTTGTGACCGCTCGGAAACATATAAAGGAGCGCTTGACTCTTAATGAGCTATCAGCCGCCATCAATGTCAAAGAGCATGCTAGAGCCGATGACGGCATGAGTAAGGCTCAGATTCAAGCTCATCAAGTGGAGGTCAAGAGTACTGGAGGCCCTAGAAAACCCAAATTCAAGAATCAACCCCAAGTCAAGCTACAACCAAAGAAAATGAAGAAGAAAAAGGAGGATATCGTCTGCTTTGTTTGCGGTGAGGCTGGCCATAAAGCCAATCATTGCCGCAATCGGAAGGGTAGAGGTCCATCTCCGGGACAGCACAAGAGCCGCAAGGCTGAGGTTAATGTCGCGCTGGCTAGCAACAGCTCGGAAGAGTACGTACCTATGGCCTTTATGGCAAATCCATCTATAGATTGGTGGATTGATACAGGTGGTGGATCCGTCCTAATGGGCAATGGAGCCGCCGCAACAGTACGTGGGATTGGACAGGTTTGCCTGAATCTTACTTCGGGCAAAACACTCACTCTAAAAGATGTGCCGTATGTGCCTGCGATGACTCGCAATCTCCTTAGCGGGTCAATGCTGTGTAGGCAAGGAATAAAGCTTGTATTTGAGTCAAATAAGGCCATTTTGACCAAGTTTGGTAATTTTGTGGGCAAAGGCTATGATAGCGGAGGCATGTTCTGCTTATCCATTCTTGATTTGAATAATGTAAACATTTATAATGTTTCCCATTGCAATAAAGTTCATGATATTTGGCATTCACGGTTATGTCATGTTAATTTTGAAGCCATTATGCGGTTAAGTAAGATGAGTTTAATTCCAAGCTATAATTATGAGAAGGGTTCAAAATGCGAAGTGTGTGTCAAGCTAAGCAGCCCAGAAAACCTTTTTCATAGCATTGAAGGGCGAAGCACTTCTCCACTTGAACTAATCCATTCTGATCTTTGTGAGATGAATAGAATATTAACTAAAGGCGGCAAACGATACTTTTTAACTCTCATAGATGATGCGACTAAGTATTGTTATATTTATCTACTTAGATCGAAAGATGAAGCACTTGAATACTTTAAAATCTATAAAGCTGAAGTGGAAAATCAACTAGAAAAGAAAATCAAACGGTTAAGATCGGACCGAGGCGGTGAATACGTCTCACATGAGTTCTCCCAATTCTGTGAAGAAAATGGAATAATTCATGAAGTTACTCCACCATACTCACCCCAATCTAATGGAATAGCTGAGAGAAAGAATCGAACTCTTTGCGACTTGGTTAACGCCATGCTTCAGAGTTCAGGTATGCCGGACTATTGGTGGGGTGAGACAGTTCTCACAGCTAATTATGTCCTGAATAGAGTTCCACCTCGAAATCAGGAGGAAACACCCTATGAAGGATGGAAGGGGAGAAAACCCAACTTATCCTTTCTTCGAACATGTGGTTGCCTTGCAAAAGTGCATGTGCCATTACCGAAGAAAAGGAAGCTTGGTCCTAAGACCGTTGATTGTGTCTTTCTAGGATATGCTATTAATAGCACTGCTTATAGATTTTTGGTGGTCAAATCTGAGGTGAGTGACATTGCTACAAATATAGTGATGGAATCTCGTGATGCGACTTTCTTTGAGCATGTATTTCCTATGAGATCGAATGAAGATAGTGGTCATATCGGTATAGATGATCTCTCTATTCTTCCTAGTGTGGATAACACCGCTCCAGATTTGGAGTTGAGGAGGAGTAAGAGACAGAGGACCGAGAAGTCACTAGGAGATGACTTTGTCACCTATGTCGTGGATGATGAACCACGAACCCTTTCAGAGGCATACGCATCTCCGGATGTGGATTACTGGAAGGAGGCAGTCTGTAGCGAGATGGATTCCATCATAACTAACGGAACTTGGGAAATTGCAGATCTCCCACCTGGTTGTAAGCCAGTAGGCTGCAAATGGATCTTTAAGAGAAAGCGTAGACCTGATGGTACTATTGAAAAGTACAAGGCCCGTTTAGTGGCTAAAGGTTTCACGCAAAAAGAAGGTGAAGACTATTTTGATACATACTCTCCTGTGGTTCGTTTACCCACAATTCGAGTGCTTTTAGCGCTAGCTGCTGCATACAAACTCCTAGTACATCAAATGGATGTAAAGACCGCTTTCCTAAACGGAGAGTTGGATGAGGAGATTTATATGCAACAGCCTGAAGGATTTGTGGTTGAAGGGCAAGAAAGGAAAGTATGTCGATTGAGTATATTCTTGTATGGTCTAAAGCAAGATCCTAAGCAATGGCATGAGAAATTCGATAGTACAATGACGTCGGTCGGCTTTTGTGTAAACGAAGCCGATAAATGTGTCTACTATCGGTTTAGTGGGGGGGCGAAGGTGTCATTCTATGTCTTTACGTAGATGACATATTGCTATTTGGGACCAACATAGATGTAATCAATAGTACAAAGTCTTTCCTTTCCCAGAATTTTGATATGAAAGATCTGGGTGAAATTGATGTTATCTTAAACATTAAACTTATAAAGGATCAGAATGGGATTACTCTTTCACAATCTCATTATGTGAATAAAGTCCTAACCAGATTTGGGTTCATGGACTGTAAGCCAGCAGCTACACCCTATGATCCAAATGCAAAGCTACACAAGAACACCGGACATGGGAAGGATCAACTTAAATATTCTCACGTTATAGGATCCCTGATGTACCTAACTAGTGGCCTTAAGAACTTAAGATGGAGATCAGCTGCTACTCTGCTATTGATGGGAAGCATGGAAGTGAAATGGCTCACCACGGTCAAGCGGAAGGCGATGTTAGGAAACCTAGGTCTGGGCTTGAAGCCTAGGCCCATGGTAGACACCTCACCACTAGGTTATATATAGGGAGTCATATTGGCTATGTTGTACACGTGAAAATAGAAAGCAATAAAGAAAGACTAGGAGTTCTCCCACTATCTCTGCGTTTCCAATCTACTATTTGCATTATATGTGTTTGATCATCTCTTTTGCATAGGAGAGAAATCAATCGGACTGGACTCGCCAGCGACGGCTCCTCAATAAGTTATCAGCACAAATCGCTCCGTGGATCACAAGGTAATCATTTGTATATTAAAATTGCATATATCTATATCACTTTAAATTTTGCAGATTTTGCATTCTAGATTAATTTCTACGGTGCAAATCCACTCTAATCTACTGCGAGCAGACTTGAAGTCGCCGCACAATGTCGATCAGTAGATTATATGAAAGAGTAGATATTGATTGTATTGTAGATTAAAAAAGCAAAAAGAAAAAGAAAAATCTCTTGGTCACTGTTGCACGCGGCTCCGTCGCATGCACGCGCCGTGCCGCCCCTCGGCCGCCGCTGGTTGGAGCCACAACGCCGCTTGGCCGTCGCACGCATGCGGCATGAGTGCTGCTGGCCCGGACGGCCGTTCCGCACGATGAACGCCGCTGGACAACATGAGCCGCTGGCCACCCGCCGTCGACATGAACATCGTGTTGGCCGCTTGGCCTCGCAAGGACGCCGGCCCGGGCGCTGTCGGCCACACCTTGCCTGCACGCGCTCCACCACAGCATGGAGCGATGTCGACCTCGAACGCAGCCGCCGCCTCCCGCACGAGGTGCCGCCGCCACTCCTGGGGGCTGAATCTCACCGGCGCTTGGGGAGCGGCATCCGATGCTGTCGTCGCACAACGGCCGGTTGAGGTAGCCGCTGAATCTTGCTGGGCGTCGTTGCCAGCCCACACGGCCGGCCACCCGCTCGGACCGCCGCCTCGGCCACCGGCTCCTGCTCCGCATTTCGCCGTCGCTAGCCCCGCAGGCAGCCCGCTCAGACTAGCAACTCGGCCACAGGCTCTCCCGCCGCGTTGCGCCGTCACTCGGCCCGCAGCCGCGCCGTCCGCATATGGGCGCACGCCCGACGCCACCGGCCCTTTCCCCGGAGCCGCCACCATAGGTGAATAGGGGTAGGGTTTTCCCCTACCCCTGCTTCTTTGAGCCGGCCGAGTGGGCTGGTGGGTCAAAAGACAAAATGGGCCAAGGAAGGCCCGACCAGGGGTGCACTGGAAATTTTGCAAAAAGGCCCTCAAAGAATCGACAAATTATGTGAAAATTTTCTCTGAATTGAAAATTTGTGTATAAGCCCTAAGAAATTGCAGAATTTACTAAAAATTCATATTCCAACATAAAAGGGCCTGAAGAATTCAAATTTTGAATTATTTTTAGCATTTCAAGCATGTTTTTTCTGTCATTATTATTTTCTGTATTTATTTACTGTTTGGATTAATCGTAATTATCTAAATTGCCTTTAATCACTGAAATTAATAGTAAAATTTATAGAAAATGCATAGAAAGTTTGGAACATTACGAGAATCTTTTGTACCATTGTACAATTTTTTACCTGCAATAAATCTCTGCATGTTTACCGGTAGTAAACTTATATATTTCTTTCATACACATGTTGACATCTCTGTCTCACTCTCAAGAATGAGTACATGGCAAAGAAGGGCACACTAGCATTATGGACTGTACCCAAGAAGCAGTTCGAGAAGCTAAAGTACATCATCCTTCCTCTGGCAAGTAAGAGTGGATCCGATTGAGATTTGTTGATTTCAAAAAGGTTGGAGAGTACAATTCTACTATGCATAGAATTTGTACCAATCTTCAACTTTGTGGCAAGCAGATCACAGATGAGCAAAAGATTGAGAAGACCCTGTCCACTGTTCACCCCAATGCAGTGCAGTCTGCGCGCAACTATCGTCAAGACGGCTACAAGGAGTATGCTAAATTGACTGATATGATGCAAGTTGCAGAGGCTCATGATGAAGTTCTCCGCAAGAACTTTGTCGCACATCCACCTGGGAGCACCACTGGCAGTGAAGCCAACACTAGGAGCTACAAGGTTCGAAAGCCCATAATGAAGAAAAGGGGAAGAAAGGGCAAGGCCGCAGCCCAGAAAGGCAAATCAGATGCTTCACGTGAGAATAAGGCAAATAAGTCAAAATAGGACGACAAGCCCTATGGTCAGCAAGATCAAACCTGCTACAAGTGTGGCAAATGGGGACACTGGTCGCGGATCTGTAAAGAGGCACAACATGTCATCGATGCCTTCCAGGCTAAGAAGAAGAAGAATGGCAAAGGGTAGCATGAAACCCACTTTGCTTTTGTTGAGGGGAGAATTCTGAGTAGTTGCCTTCACTGATGGAGGTTGACTCCATCCCACCAGTAGCACCCCCTCTTGACATTGCAGCTGCCGCCGCCATGATTTCTCTGGAAGAGCATATCACCCCCGAGAAGATAGCAGCCGGAGTCTCTGATTTCTTAGCAGATTCAGTTTAATGCACATAATGCATTTAGATTTTAATTGTCATTTATTTTATATGTGGAAGGAATAAGTTAAGATTTGCATGGATGGTACTCAAACAATTTTATTTTCTTATGATGGTTAGATGATATTGAATAATTCATTCATTTATTCAGTCTATAATGGCATGATATGTTTTGATATTGAAATATTTTATTTATGTGTTGATTGCCTTCTACCACATATTAATAAAGTATTTTATATTAGAATACGTGTGGCGCCCTATGGAGGAAGTGTGCTTAGCCGACAACGACACAATGAATACCATCTTGAGAGAGACAGAATTCTTTCAGTTGATTAGTAGGAATGCTGACAGCCTTACAACAATCGTCGGTAGCAATGCTTGTATAATAGGTTTAGGAAAAATCACAATTATACTCCCAATGGGCACAACCTTGGTCATTCAAGAAGCCTTATAGTATCCTAGAATCGACTAGAACTCTCCTATGTTTCAATGATATTCGCGCTAATGGTTTCCATGTTGAGACTGAACAAGAGTATGGTAAGGAATACCTGCTCATTACAAAGCACGAAGCAAATAGAAAAAGAGATTAGAAAAACTTCCTTTATTAAAAACTGGGCTATACTACACTAATATCAAGGCACCTGTAGCCTATACTGTCCTAAAAACAATATTTAAAAGCTCTAAACACTTCTGTCACTAGCATGACAGATTAGGCCACCTAGGTCTTAGCACGATGAGAAATATAATTAACAATTCATAGAGATATAATATTAATGTAAAGAATTTCTTGAATCATGAAGATTTTGTGTGCTCCGCATGTATCACTGGGAAATTAATTATTAGACCTTCTACTTTGAAAGTGAAGGATGTAGTCCCTGCACTCTTGGTAGGGGTGGATATCAAGCCGGCTCGGCTCGGCTCGTGAAGGCTCGTTAGGGATGAGGCTCGGCTCGGCTCAGCTCGTTAAACTAACGAGCTAAAAGTGAAGCTCGGCTCGGCTCGTTAGGCTTGTTAGGTGGAATATGCAAATTGACTTTTCTAAAAAGCTCGAGCTCGACTCGTTAGGCTCATTTTGACTTTTGAGTGTCTTTAACCTTTTTTTTATGTTTCAGATTTGTTTTTCTGAATGATAAGTTCTATGGTCTCCTTTCCATATGTGCAATTAACAGAGAAAAGAGTAACATGTACTTTAATAATACATCTCAGTGACAAAAGAGGTGCGAAAATTGGCATGCATACATACATACTACTATTGCCGTACTGAGTCGTTCACATGTGATGGGCCGGAGACGCTGCCGAGCTGGGCCGACCGAGCCTACCGAGCGGCTTGCGAGCCGGCTTGGCTCGGCTCGTTAACGGACCGAGCTCAAACCCTGGCTCGGCTTGGCTTGTTTGTGCCACGAGCCGAGCCGAGCCTTCAACGAGCCGAGCTAGCTCATGAGCCTCGAGCTTTTTTGCCACCCCTAACTCCTGGAGTGCATCCAAGGAGACATTGTGGTCCCATACAGCTACTATCAGGGCCATTTAAAATATTTCATGGTGCTCATCGATGCTTCCTTGAAAATAGTTGCACATATGTTTATTGTCTACGAGAAACCATACTTGCGCAAGCTGATCTCGCAAATAATTCACATTAGAAAAAATTTTCCCTGATCATCACATAAAGTCTATCAGAATGGACAACGCCAGAGAATTTACTTCAACGGTATTTGATGATTATTGCATGGCAATGGGAATTATGGTTGAGCATTCTGTACCGCATGTCCACACCCAAATGGACTACTAAAGGCATTAATCAAGAGAATTAAATTTATTGCCTGACCGCTTTTGCAGAATTGTAATTTACCAACTACATGTTGGGGACACACAGTCCTGTATGCAACAATTCTCATCAACTTTAGACCATCGGCATATAACATTCATTCACCTATGCAACTAGCGCAAGGGTCAGCACAAAAAATTTCTCATCTTCAGAGGTTTGGATGCAAGGTTTATGTACCTATACCCCCTCCACAGTGTACTGCAATGGGTTCTCTCCGAAAGACTGGGATATACATTGGTTATGAGACAACATCCATAATCAGGTACTTAGAACCCATGACAGGAGATTTGCATACCGCCTGTTTCACTGATTGCATTTTTGATAAGGATAGTTTTCCAACATTGGTGAAGGTATCATTGACTTACAAGCATTAGCAAACCAAGTCGCATGTGCCTGCATGCAATGCACCGGAGAGAGTTAAAATACCAAAAAAGTTGAAGGAATCCCTAATCCCTTCTAGAGGTCTCATAATAAAAGGACGAGAACTCCAGCCCCTTGAACTCTAAGTAACCGGGGACGCCTGGTGACAAAGGATAAGAAAGACTTGACACAGCCAATCACTGAAGTTCCCCAAAACCAGAAGGGGAGCCAGTTGAGACTTGGCACCAGTATGACACCTTCAGAAAATGGCATACCAGATCTGAACATTCACATGGAGGGAGAAATCCGCATGGATGTGTGTGCACACATCGGAGTTGAAAAATTAAAGGGACTTGCCGCCGCAACTAGATGGAGCAGTGAGCAGGTAGAAGCACAAGAAGAATTTACTCATGATGAAATAGCTATAAACTATATGCACACGGGAGAATCCATGAATAGGACAACAGCCAATATTGATATCTATTTTGCAAAGAAAATTGTCACAATCATCGATCTTGATCTAGAGCCCGCATCGCTCGCTAAATGTAAGAAAATATCAGATTGGGAAAATTAGAAAAGGCAATAGAAACTGAATTATTATCTCTGAACAAAAGAGAAATGTTTGGATCTGTAAGCCGCACGTCTCCCCATGTGCACCCTGTAGGGCATAAGTGGGTGTTTGTTCGAAAAAGAAATGAAAGAAATGAAGTTGTAATACATAAAACAAAGCTTGTTGCACAAAGTTTCACTCAACATCCAGGAGTTGATTATGAAGAAACCTATTCCTCGGTCAGGAGTGGTATTACCTTTAGATACTTAATCTCAGTGGCAGTAAACCTGTACTTGAAACAAAATTGATGGATGTGGTAACTGCATACCTTTATGGAAATATGGATTCGAAAATTTATATTAAGGTACCTGATGGTATCTCTATCCTGAACTAAGACAGAGCAAATAGAAATCTATACAATGTGAAACTCAAGAAATCACTGTACGAGTTTAAGCAATCAGACATGATGTGGTATAATCGCTTAAGTGACTTTCTATGCAAGAAAGGCTACATGAACAATGAAGATTGTCCCTATGTATTTATACGACGATTCTAGAAAGGATTTTGTATAATCTCAGTATATGTAGATGATCTGAATATCATCGGGACCATGGAGGACATAAAAGAAGCAAGTTCTTACTTGGAGTCAGAATTTGAAATGAGAGATTTGGGTAAAACCATATATTGCTTAGGCTTGTAGCTCGAGCATGTCACTAAAGGAATATTAGTACATTAGTCAGCCTACGCCCAGAAGGTGTTAGAAATGTTCGGCTTTGAGAAGGCATACCCATCGAAAGTACCGATAATCGGAAGATCTTTACAGCAAGATAAGGATCCGTACCGACCTAGGGAAGAGGGGGACGAAGTCCTGGGACTGGAATTCCCATACTTAAGTGCAGTAGGAGCACTTATGTATTTAGCAAACTGCACTAGACCGGACATTATATTTGTTGTAAACCTATTAGCAAGGCTAGTGCAAAACCTACCAAAAGTCATTGGCAAAGAATAAATGACGTCTTCCGATACCTCTAAGGAAGTAAGAACCTTGGGTTATTCTACAAAAAGAACCAAAACTTGAATATAACTGGCTATGCAGATGCAGGGTACCTATCGAGCCCGCATACCGCAAGGTCACAAATAAGGCTATGTATTCCTGTGTGGTGGAACTACAATTTCATGGAAATCGTCTAAGCAAAGTTTTGTAGTGACTTTGATGAACCACTCGGAAATCATAGCGTTGTACGAAGCCGCACGAGAATTACTCGGCTCCGATGAATGATTCACCACATCCAGCAGCCATGTGGGATGAATATCATGCAAGCTCCCAACAATTATCTATGAAAATAATGCAGCTTGTGTTGCACAAGTACAAACATGCTACATGAAGAGTAATCTCACAAAGCATATCAACCCCAAGTTCTTGTATGCTCATGAATTGCAAAAGATTAACGAAATTAAGGTACTTCATACTAAGTCATGTGAAAATCTTGTAGACTTATTCACTAAGTCGCTCCCAGCATTTAGTTTTGAAAGATGCATACATAGAATTGGAACGATGAGACTTAGAGAAGTGCATAATTTAGGAGGAGATTTTTCTCAAGCTTGTTATTACAACTTGATCACGAAGATCGAGTAACCAAAGAATAAATCCTGAAGATTAAATGAAATTGGGTGGATTGTATTCTTTTTTCTTGACGAGTTTTCCTGAAGTTTCTCAACCAAGGCATTTAATGAGGCAATTTGTGCAACACAACATAACATATATCTTGTACTTTTTCTCCAAAATTTTTCCATTAAGTTTTTATGGAGTTTTCATGAGGCATGAACGTATCGGATGAGTGACCAAGGGGAAGTGTTAGGAAATCTAGGCCTAGACTTGAAGTCTTAGCCTATGGTGGACACCTCACCACTAGGCTATATATAGGGAGTCCTATTGGCTATTTTGTACACGTGAAAAGAGAAAGTAATGAAGAATGACCAGAAGTTCTCCCTCCTATCTCCATGTTTCTAATCTACTATTTATATTATCTATATTTAATCATCTCTTTTGTATAGAAGAGAAATCGATTAGACTGAACTCGCCAGCGACGGTTCCTCGATAGACAACACCTCACCTAGCCACCGAGCCGAGCTTGGCTACGGCCGCCCACCTGGGAATCGGCTCACTTGTAGGGGCCACCGCACATTGTAAAATGCAAGCCCAACCAGCATGTGACACCTGGTAGCCCCACCCAACTTAACGGAGGTTGCATATCCCTTAATTATAGTTTTATCGATCAAATCAGTCAGCTTATCTCCTGGAAATCCTTTAATTATAGTTATATCAATCGACTCAGTCGGGTTATCTTCTGGAAATCAGGTAACTAATTGTTTGCTCCCTGCGCAAACAATTGCCTCGTTAATGACTCGTTCATATTGATTTTTACTAATAATTTTTTATTTTAACTTATGAATAATAACAATTTATAGAGAGCTGTATAGAGAGAGAAATTCATATGTGATTTTAGTTGATATAAATGAAATCATTATAGTGTATACTATAATCGATTAATAGATGTTGTCTTAAAAAGATATTTCATTTAAAAAATATATTATAAAAAATGTTTACAGTAGAAAAATCAGATATCAAAATGACCTTCCCGCGCAGCGACTCCACATCTTCGTCCTACCTCTGCGAAAAAGGTTAAAAGATCGAGAATCCTTGACAAGAGGGATCGCAGTGCATGTGAAGTGAAAAGAACGGCGGAAGCTTCGGTTCACCCTTTGTCCGTCTTCAGCAAGTATGTTACCTGGACCTGCAAAATTTTGATTCCTCAATCGCCATCCGCTGTCATACTTATTTCTAATTGTTATAACGAAGTAGATTGGATTCAAACAGCAATGAAATGGAGAGATTAATTTCATTTGCACTCAATTATGTGGTCAGCTGCTAGGACAATCTGTGCACAGGTATTTCTTCTAAGCCGTCAATTACTAACAGCTTAGGAATATGGACAGAATGCTTGTATTGTTATTGACCTGTCAGTGTTAGGGATAACACGATATGAGCGTAATTGGCCTCCTTCGCCCGTGCTGAGGTCAAATACGGCGTCCGACAAGGCTTGGAATATGGGTGCATGGGCAAGTGGTGGGATAGCTCTGGGAGTTTAGATGGTGGGCTGGGTAAATAGTATTTTTTTTCCTTTTGTTTTTTTGTTTTTATTTAGCATATATATTTCAGCGAAATTTTCTCTTTGTTCTTTTTAACAAAAAATGGATTTGAACTTGGTATTTTAAGTGGAGGTGTAGTCTAAGGACTACCTTCAATATTTTTCTATTGATTTGGTGCCAAAAAAATCAAAATGGTTGACATGATTACACAAGTTTGAATACATTTTCATAATGTTTGAGTAAATTGCGCAACATTACACATCTTTAATGAAAAACTATAGGAAAAGTACACATTTCACGGAACTAGGCATATTTTGACCATTGATACATGAATCACACATGCCATTTACACTTAGAAGTGGGTTACCCTATCGGATCGTATTTGTGGGGTTTTATTGAAACATGTTATGGCAAAATATCATAGTTATGCATGTGTTGTGAAATGCAATTTTGAAAATTGTATTTGTCTGGTATTATGTTAAAATACGTATAGTTTTGTAAAATTTACTTTCTTCATAAAAGTTTTGTTATCTCTAAGGTGGTGCTTAGTCGGGCTGAATTTTGGTGGCTTATGACTAAATTTTTACTGTAGCCGACTGAAATTGCATTGTAATTGATGTTGGCTTATTTGACATAATTAAATTTAAAAAAATAAAAATAAAAAAGGATTAACCTATCACGTATAATACAAATGAATACGAAAAAAACAACAAAAAACTAAAAAAAATAAAATTTAAAAATATTAAAATAAATTAGAATTTAGAAGTTTAAGGCCAACGGAATGGAGCCTAAAGATCTCTGATTAAGGCCCTGTTTGGCACAGCTTCACCAACAGCTTCATGAGCTGTTGTGAGCTGTTTTTTGCCAAACACCCTTTTTGCAAACAGCTTCACCCATGAAGCTCCTTTTTTTGTGCTCTCACAAAGGAATAGGGAGAGGTGAAGCTGAAAAAGTAGCTTTTCACAGCTCTCTCCCTCAGGCCCATATTCCTAGGAAGCGAATGCCCCTCTAGTTCACAAAAATTTACACGCATTTGCCACTCTCTCCTTCCGGCGTACACGCATTTAGCTTGATTGGTGGTTCGTGGCTTGTCTGGTTCCATCCAATTGGCTCTGTGCTTGAAGGGTAGAGATGAACTTGTTAAGCATGCGTTGGCCATTGCTGGAAGTTGGCATTTGTAGAGGGAAATACATGAACATCTCAAAGAATGAGATCACATTGTTGTTGCTTGGTAGAAAAAACACCTTCGTTTCGTGTAAGGTGAGTGTAACAGGTTGCTTATTTTATTATTTTAATTTTTTAATTCATACTCATTCAAATATATTATATTTTAATTCATATGACCATATACAAATATATAACTCCAAATGTTAGAACAAGTCAGGTAGACAGGGGCATCTTGACTGTTTTAGAAAACTGTTTGGCAAAACAACTTCACCAACAGCTTCATGCATGGCTGAGAGAGGTCAATTGTCCAAGATGCCCCTGTCTACCTGACTTGTTCTAACATTTGGAGTTGTATATTTGTATATGGTCATATGAATTAAAAAATAATATATTTGAATGAGTATGAATTAAAAAATTAAAATAAAAAAATAAAAAAAATTAAAATACGTGAACGGGAGAGAGCAGTGCGTACGCGGAAGAAAAAAGTGAACGAGATTTTTGTGAACTGAGCGGTGCGTACGCCTGAGGAAGAGAGTGGCAAATACGTGTAAATTTTTGTGAACTAGAGGGGCATTCGCTTCCTTGGAATATGGGCCTGAGGGAGAGAGCTGTGAAAAGCTACTTTTTTCAGCTTCACCTCTCCCTATTCCTTTGTGAGAGCACAAAAAAAGGAGCTTCATGGGTGAAGCTATTTGCAAAAAGGGTGTTTGGCAAAAAACAGCTCACAACAGCTCATGAAGCTGTTGGTGAAGCTGTGCCAAATAGGGCCTAAAAAAACAGCTTTACTAGTGAAGCTGAGCTGTGCCAAACGGGGCCTAAAACACACTGGAGCTGTCCTCTTTATCCGGAAGACAACATTATATTATTACAGGTGTCCGGCGTTTGTTTTGGACTGATTGACATGTGAAGCAACATTGGTCATTGGTGGAGGCGACCGGCGACGTTTGACCTGACGCGCTGTGCATGACACATTTTTTATGGACACACATTGGCGAAATGTGATCGATTGATTCGCAGGGAGAAAGAAATGTATGTGCAGTGTGGGCGATGTACGGCAACGGAGTGGTGTCGCATCGTGCGTCCCGTGGCCTGGGGCCTCGGTGGGCCAGGGGGTCTGATTCGACTGATGGGGCCTTTGGTTTTGCGGGTTCCTGAAACGGGTACGATCATGGCTGTGGTTTGTTGGAAGGGATATTTGTTTGGTTAGTGCTCAATTGCTCATCCGAGCCATTTATGTTTATAAATAAGTAAATAGATATCATTGTGTTTCTTAAATAAGTTATTATTTATATATATTAGCAAGTACATAATTTATTGGTGGAGTTCTTTATTTGTTATATAATATCATTCTAAAATATCACTGATCAGATGTCACTTGTCATGATACATATGGCTTGTAGACCAGCACACGTATTAATTGATAACCACATTTTCACCGGTAATAGATACGAGGACATCAAATCAATAGTGTGGACATATGTTAGAGAATATGACGTTCAATTGATCCACTTTGAAACACTATTGGGATTGTCATATTTTTATGTGTCATCAAATGGTCTCAAGTAATGATGATATATAATTCTTAAACCTGAGATCAACACTGTTTCCTACATGTGAAACAGTATGCTTAGGGGCTGTCAAACGCTACATCGTAATTGGGTAGTTATAAAGGTAGCTTTCGGATATACTATTGTAGAGACCCGAATATGCAAATCCGGACTCTCCTGTGTATTCTGTACTAGTCCAGGATCACGCTAGTGTACACATTGTAAACATAGATAAAATATCAACCACATCATAATTTACTAAAAAAAAGACTCAAATATTATTAATTATCATAGTTGTAACCTTTTGATTAAACTTACAAATAATAGCCTGAAGGGCTTAGCAAAAATTAGCAGCAGAAAACAAAAGATAAATACAATGGCCACTTGACATGCCCACAGGCAATCGACTAGGGAGCGAAATCCTAATCTGTGAAATTGTCGAAGAGGCCTCCTTCCAATTCTTTTGTTTGATATAGCTCTTCTTCAGCAACTGAGTAAATATGGATATAACTGTGAGTACATAGAGTACTCAGCAAGTCGTTTGTAACAAAAATGTAATATAGTATGCAAGGCTTATCAAATGATGGCTGAATGGTTATTTTACAGAAAGCAATAATTTAAACTAAATACAATAAATAGATTGAAAGCACACTTTAAAAATGATTAATATGTAAATAATCAAAGGAATTGAGAGTAACCACAAGTAAACTGACCATTCACCTAATGAACCACCTGTGAACTAACCATTCACATAATAAACCACCAGTGAACTAACCATTCACTTCCCATACTTATCCCAACTAGGTTTTATAAAATCTCCACCCCTCGTGTAAAATTACCGAGCATTGTCTATAACTAGAGACACAACTATTCGAATAGTTTTACACTCTGCAGAAGTTGTATAATTTTACCAACAAGAGATAATGCACTTATTATGTCGGCCAATACATGCTTTCTTGAGCGTGCGACTAGGTGATTATCACAAAGCCTTCACAATACTCAGTCTCAACCCAGTTCTGTCTGTCCTCTTATGCCAATGTGGATCCATGGCTACGACCAAACCACATTCATCCCGATGACAAAACAGAAATTGAAACATCACAAATTAATCAGTCAGGTCCATCTCATACTGGATATGTGGTTGCATAAAAAGGCTCAGATCAATGACGCACAAAGTTAACTCTTTAGATATTACCCACATGAGGCATTCACATCCTAATGTGCTATTGCATTCCCTCTACTGCACGATCACTCGCCCAAATGAAAACTATTTTGTATAACTAACACCAATGACACCGCCCATGTTATGGTATTCAAATTTTATAATTATAGTTGACCACCATGATTTAATACCTCATTACATCAAAATTAATTAACATGTGATGATGAGTCTAACGTACTACAAGCATGGCTAAACATACTACACGTACAACCCATGTGACAACTAATATTGTATCACTAGATAATTACCCAGCCTATCATGACAATGGAATCATGGCATTTAAATTATCAAGTGAGGGATTAATTAAGTTGGACAATAACTACCAGGTACAAAGGATTGTAATAAATAGCAATACATCATAATTTAAAGTAAAATAATAAATATATATTTGAAAACTAAGTTCAATATGATCAAAAGACATGACTTGCTATGACCTTGCTCAATTACCAATTCTTGGCCTTTTGATCCTACTTCTGTTCCTTCGAAAATGTTATCTAGTGAGAAAGAAAACGAACAAGACACAAATAAAATCAAATATAATTCAAATAAACTCCTAAAACTATAACCAAAAGGTAGAGTTCGATTTTAGATAAATTTAGAAAAAAGAATCGGGTCAATCAGAGTTAGGACGGAGAAAAACAGGCTCCCGGAAGATTTAAACATAAAGAAAAAGGAAAATAGGATTCACAGAAATTATTTTCTAAAGGAAAATAGGAATTATGATGTCATTTGCTGATGTGGTGGCTGAACGGGCTTCTAGGGCTGACGTGGCTCGACACGTGGCACTTAGGGCTGAGGTGGCCAGGGGACGGGGAATGACACGTGGCATAGGGAACGGCTCGGGTGCTGACGTGGAGTACACGTGGATGGACATATAGCAGACACGTGGGCTTAGGGCTATCATGGCTTACTTGTGTGGACACTGATGTGGCTCGGTGCATGAGTCTACGGAATATTGAACCTAACTGGTGGGCCTAGGGTGTCAGCGGTTCAGTGCACTATGAACCGAGTGACGTCAGCGCATATCCATTTGGATGATCGTGATAGCGACCGGATGGGCGAAGTGATGACATGCGTCACCTAGTGGTTGGTTGGTGGAGGTGAAATGACAATGGCTCTTTGGCGGCCGAAGAGATGTAGTGTGCACACGACCCAAGGAGGCGACGACGACATGTGAACCCAGGTGGTGGGGTAGGCCGGCGGAGGGAACAACAAGATGGAAGAGGAAGGAGGACTATGCGGCTCGCTGGCGATGGCTCAAGACAGTGGAAACCAAGGTGAACTCCAATAATGATGCTCAGGTAGGGGCTTCGGCTCTAGCAATGGGCGCGGAAACCAACAGTGAATCGGGCTTTGGCAAGTTAGATGATGACTGGAGACAGGTGAATATGACAGAGCACAAGCTCGGTAAGCGACGGCGGAGGTGCAGTGGTGACAGCGCTCGGGTAGGACAGTCGAGGGGCGACGGTGGACTAGCCAGCGGCGGGGCGGAACAGAGGAGCAAGGCGAAGATGCTCAACGGCAGGGACAACGGTGGCACACAGAACAAAGGCGGTGGCTCGAGACATGGGAAACAAGGGTGGCAGGGCCCGGACATCGAGGCATCCATCTCGGGTGTGACACGGACGCCGAGTCCGTGGTGGGGACAACGGTGGCGTATGAGGTGCGAACATCGAGACCACGTCGGGCACGACAGTGAAAGCCTAGCTTCAGACAGCATAGACATACAGTGCACGCACGCTCGGATGTGCGACATGTGGCATAGTGGACGGCAAAGGGGCGGCAGAGGGCGATAATCAGATGGCTGGCACGATGTGTATGTTCAAGCTTCATTAAGTTGTATTGGTGATAATATCAAATCTAATTATAAGATTAATTTGTTTATTGATTATGATATTACTTTGTTTTATTTAGATGAAAAGGTTAAAATCATAAGAGGTATGCATTAGACATCACATTCTTATATATTAGTGCATCAATCACTACAAGAAACATGGCCTTCTATGACGAATATGTGATGACAATGGAACAATCCGTCATTAAATGCTTCCGTTTATGACGTTTTTTATTAGCTGGTCCTACTTAATGACAGAAATATATTATTCGTCATAAAGTCCAATCCAAAATCGTCATTAACTAGTTAAGCATAATGTTTGTGACAAATTTACATGACAATATATTGCTTTGTCATAGTTATTTAGTGAATAAAAAAACAAATCTTATATATTCCACGATAGCCTCCACGGGCTACATCGTCAAACGTGGCAGTGTGGGGCCCCTGTGATTTCCCTAAGCTCGGCATTTCTTGCCTCCCCCTTCGCCTACTTGCCTGCCCCCTCAGTTCTCCTCCACATCCAGCCGCCGGCGAGGCCAGGCTGACTCACTGGCGTGCCACCCGTGCGCCGCCACCTTGCATCTTCCCCTCCGCCGCATCATTTGTAGCTAATCTAATTATTTTCACCATTTTCTAAAACTAAATTTACCACAATGCATGCATATGAGGATCCTTAATTTTTAGTAACACTAGCATGGAATCCCTTAACTCCTAATCTATTTTCCCTTCTCTATTTTCTCTCTCTTCTTTTATTTTTTTCCTCCTTTTCTTTTCTTCCACCCGCCCCCTCATTTTCTTGCTCTCTCTCTGGCCGAAGCCTCCTTATCCCCCTGTGCCCCTTCGCCTGGCCCTCTCTCTCTCTCTCTCTTCCCAACTCCCGCACACCGCCGCCGCTCTGCTCCTCCTCCCGCGGCTCCTCACGCTCGCGCCTCTTCCTCCTCGCGCCTCCCCTCCGGCGCCCCTTCCTTCACACGCCGCCTCTTCTCCGCACTGTCTCGGCTCTCTCTCGGCCGCGTGGCCGCGCTCACCTAATCGGCTCCCCGACCCCGAGTTCTTGGCTCCCTACCGCCGGTTCTTCCCTAGGTGTCTCACTCTCTCACGCCTCCGGCTACTGCGGCTTCACCCCGCGCCGCATGGCCGGCCTCTCCTCGCCGCCCGCCCGTTGAACGGTAGGTACGGCCAGATCCGTGGCCTAGGGCCCGGATCCGGCGTCTCCTTCCCCGGGTCAACCCCGATCTACTCATTTTGGGTTTCTATGTTTTTGGTTTGCTTTCACGGGTTGCTTGAGGTGGTTTAGGTTGGGAGGCGAGTTGCCTCGGCCGACCACCGCCGTCGAGCCGTCTCCCGTACACCGGGGGAGTATCCGGTGGCGGCTGGCGAGGTGGCTTGGCCGGCGGAAACCCGCAGCCGCCGACCTCATGGTAAGCCTCTTCTCCCCTCTGCTACTTCTGGTGACATGCTTGAATGGGTTCATGTGCTCTACCGTAGATGAAGGCTTATGGTTTCTAGTCTATGTTGGATGAATTGGATAAATGTATTACATGGATGGCGATGGTTGTGGGAATTTACTTGTACTGGTTCTTGCGAGAAATGTTAGGGTTTGGGGTTGGGGTGGTGGCTGGCTTGCGGTTCTCCTGCGGCTGCCACGATCGCCTTGCTCCTTCGGCTTGCCGTGCCTTCGCCTCTCTGGCCTTCGAGCTCCACTCGGTGGCTGGCTTCTCTGGTGGTCCTGGGATTGGCTGGGGAGTTCGGGGGAATGCTTACCTTGCCTCTCTGGCCTCATCATTTTGTATTCTTTTTCTAGTATACTGTTTGTATTACTCTTCTCTTATACAATTATGTGATCTTCAGGACAAATACATCAAAAACCAACTGAACCGTGAGAAAGTCCAGTTCCAGCAGCGGACGGGTTCTCGTTGTTACCTTGCATATGCTTATGTCGTGGTAAGAACACCAGCAATGCAACAAAATTTCTTAGTCTTGACGTATGCATATTGGTTGCTACTCGGCCTTGTAGCAACCTAATAATTTTTGTCCAGTAGTGCTAAACTGATCTATCATAGATTACATATAATGTTTGTTGTTGTCTCCTCCGAATCACAATAATAAGCTGCTTTGCTCGATCTTTTTTCAGCATATAATGGAATTGATGTACTTGCTATAACCCATTGATCATGTGCCAATGAACAATACATGTTTAAAACAATTAAATGTGCTTGCATATATATGTCGAGGTTATCCTGTTATTTGATACTACTTCATTGCCCATGCTTATGTTTTCCATTACAGACTACATTGCATTACTGGTAGCTCCCTGATCTTATTTTAATCCTTCTAGTCTATATGCACAATAACTGACATCTAACATGATTACTCATCATATATGTTTCAAGCTAACACTTTCAAACTGATTTCACATGTTTCAGATTAAAGAAAAATATAAGGATACAGAACCCACTGCAATTGATCTCTTCAAGGACACACATTGCAGCAAGAAAATTGGTTTTAGTGAACCTGTTGTCGGAACCCGGAGTAACGACTCCTGGATCCTCTGTGTAAATCGCACTAGTCCAGGATCAGCTAGTGCACACAGCGTACAACAAAGCTAAATATCAACCATAATGACATTTATTAACTGAATATGGGCATGAATGCCAAAGTTTACATCAACGGCACACAAGCCAAAATTAAGTAATAAGCAGCGGAAGTAAAACCGAAGCGGAAGAAGCCCACTGAGCCTGCCCACAGGCAAACGACAGTAAGACGCGGCCTATTCGTCCAGATCTTCACCGTAGTTGACGTCTTCCTTCTCTGTGTGGAAAAAGCAACGTGAGTACAAACTTGTACTCCGCAAGTCACCCGGGAAAATGTACCATAATGATAAAGGCTTCAAAGTAAGGCTTATAGGGTTGGTTTGCATAAAACAGCATTTAAGAAATACAATAAGTAGATTGAAATTGCTGAATTTAATACAGTAAGTAAAAACAATACTTGTAGTCGAAAATAATACCGTCAGTGCCGGCTCCGACCAAACACCAACCTATCCACGGGCATCCCACCCGGACCATCTTTTCCAAAAGCTCACGTATGGATTCCATCCATCCACACGCTTTCACTGCGCAACTCTGATGAATTCCATCCATTCACCAGATTTCAATCTCTCACGGATTCCATCCATCCGCAAGGTTTTCATCTCTCGTGGATTCCATCCATCCACAAGGTTTTCAAAAACATTTTTGAAAAACAAAGTCCAATCCATGAAAAACTTTTACTCAGCATGCCCATGACCGTGGGCACGGCTATCCAGGATAGATTATACACTCTGCAGAGGTTGTACAGCTTTACCCACAAGACACGATCATCCCGTTGTACCACTAGATTATACACTTCCTTAGGTGTGCGGTGGGGAGTCGTGACAAGGCCTTTACAATGCAAAGCCTTCAACCTGGTCGAGCTAACTCTAAGGTTTCACCCCAGTAAGGAATCCACCAGACCGGGACCCCCTCTTGAGCCTAGACGAGACTTCTCATGGCTTAACCACGCTCGCCCAAATGAGACTTCACATGGCACCAACCACGCTCACTTTCAGCCTACAACTTGACTCAGGTTGGGACTTCACAAATTATTCAGCCAGGGCTGTCCCATACCAGCCATGTGGTAGTACGATTAGGGCTTTGCAACAGTAGCTCACAGACCGGTCCTTATTCTGACTTAGGCCCAACCACATACCCCCGTGCACGACAATCAACCACTGCGGCTCCAACCAACAGGGCATGCCTGCACCCACCACTCTAACAAAACGCCTAAGTCTAAACCAGATTTATATTTGTTTTCAAAATAATTCATAAACCTCCTTGACTCACCAAAGTCAAGAGTACATATCATTTTATGTAAAAAGGGTCATCATTTTATGTGAAAGAGTATCCCAAAAACAAATAATATAACTTCGCAGGGCTAAGCATTTGAATAAACTCTCTAGCCAACACTAATGTATTAACTAGAGTTTGAATCTAGGGTGACAAGGTATTGAGGAATTCAAATTCAATGGAGGGATTAACAAGTAGGCAATAACTAAATTTAAAACTGAATTGAAATACGCTGAATAAAAATATGCATGCAATATAATTTAAATCAACAATATTTTATTTTGAAAACTGGGATCAACATGATCAAGGAGGGTGACTTGCCTTGCTCCTCAAATTGATTTGAATCTTCGTCAAAGAAATCTCCCGAATCGTCGAAGTCTACACGTGAAAATAACCCACCAAATTCAAATAAATTCAAATTGACTTCAAATATTTGAATTGAGGCCAGAAATGGATAGAGGGGAATTTTTGATAAATTTAGAAATTTTAATGGGCTCAATCGGAGTTAGAACGAAGGAGAACGGGCTCCGGGAAGATTAAATTCAGAGAAAATGGAAAAGGGGAATTACTGGAATTATTTTTCTACTGAAAAAGGGATTTATGACGTCAGCCTTGCGTCACCCTGGGAATTTCTTTTTCGGTCGAATTATTTTTGTACAGGAAATGAGTGGGGAGGGGCTGACAGGTGGGGCCTGTACATATAGACCGGGTCCATGGACTCGGTGGAATGCTGAGGTGGCAAGAGGGGGAGGTGGCGCTTGCGTGGCAAAGAGGAGCCGAGGTGGCGGTGACGCGGCACCAGGTGGCAGCCACGTGGGCGCCCGGGGCGACGCTCGGACACGGAAGCGACGGAGCTCCGGCGACCGGCGGCCGGCGGCGAGGGGTGGAGGAGCGAGAGGGCACGGAGGGGAATGCGGGAAAGGGGTGCGGGCTCACCGGAGATGGCCGGAATCGGCCGGCGACGGGGGCAAGCGGCGGCGCGGCTCGAGCTAACGGCGGCGAGGGCCTTTCGGTGGTGCTTGAGCCGGGCGGAGGGGCGGCCGAGGTCGAGGGCAGCGCGGCGAAGGCGGCGGTGGAGACGACGAGGCGCGAGGCGGCCTGAGGCGACGCCGATTGCTCGCCGTAGGGGCTTGGTGGCGGCGGCGGCGAGAGAGCACGGCGCGAGGGCGAGGGGAAGCTCGGGAGAGGGGGAAGGTGGCAGAGGGCGGTGGGGTGGAGTGGAGCGGTGCTCGGGGGCCTTTTTATAGGGGCGGAGGGGGAGGAGCGGCGCGGGAATTCGTCGCCGGGGTGGAGGAGTGGGCGGCGGCAGTTACGGGGTAGAAGGTGGGCGCGTGGGGTGGCGACGGGCGCGAGAGAGGCGGGGAGGTAGGGCGCGGTGCGTGCAGCGCACGAAGGTGGGCGGCGTGGCCGAGGAGAAGGCAGGGGTGGCGACCGGGTTGGGCGGGGCCGGCGGTTGCAGAGGCGGGTGCGCGCGCGAGGAAGACGACCGGGAGGAAGAAGGCCCTGACAGGGCGGGCCCACGCGGAAGAGAGAGAGCGAGGGGAAGGGAGGCGCGGGCGGCCAGGATGGCGCCGCGCAGGGAGCACGGATCGAGCGGCCGAGGAAGGGGCGAGGCGCGGACGGGCCAGATGGGCCGGGAGCGCGGGGGTGGGGGAGATCGGGCCGACGCGTGGCGGCCGATGGAGAGGGAGAGCCGGGATTCGGCGGGCGGCGTGGGCGCAAATCTGGCCGTCCACGTGGCGGCCGGAGGGGAGGGGAGAGGTTGATTTTTATTTTTGATTTCTAGATTTTCAGAAAAGCACAGAAAATACAATAAGCCTCAGAAAAATACCAAATGACCTCCAAAAATTCCAGAAAAATTCCTAGAACCACCTGGAGACATTTGGAACTCAATAAAAATATTTCCAACTAATGTTGGTATTTAATTTTTATACTTTAAAATACTTTTAATTTCAAAAATACAATTTTAAACTCCAGAAAAACCAGGGAACCAAAGAAAAGCCAAATAAATCCAAATAATTAATTTAAAATAAGATTTTTATAGAAAATCAAAATATCATTTTATTAATTTTAGGTTTTTCTGAAAATGCTTTTCAAATCCAGTTTTTTCAAAAGCAGAAATTCAGGGCAAATCCAAATTTAAAATCTAGGCACAAAAATACTTATTTTAATTTTATTTTATTCCATTTTTATTATTTATTTAATTATTTTTATTTTACCAAAAAATTGGGCTGTTACAAATCTACCCCCCTTAAAAAGAATCTCGTCCCCGAGATTCGCACAGGCTAGCAGAGAAATAGGTTTGGATCTTACCCGGTGTGGCTTGAGGTTTAAACATCCCTTCGCAAAGGTCGTTGACAGTTGGTGCTCCAACTTAATGCTTCCAAAGACTAGGAGAGAGGAGACTCAAGGCAAAGGGAGGAATAGGGGATATTTTGTGCAACCCAAAGCAAAATTTTAGCTTTAATAAAACCTTTATTAAACAAACAACAAGTAATAGTTATGGCTGCTGACCAAAAAGAGAAAACTTGACAGCTCATAACAAAGTTTTATTAACTAGCCTAACAACTTAACCGAAAGACATAAGGGTGTGATCCATTGCAGCTCTCGAGGTACAAAGCGTCATCCTTCCATGAGAAGATTGAAGTGGTGGCAGAATCGAAGAATTCTAGCTGTTGCCATCTATAGTTGTTTTGGAACGAGAGAAGATGCAGAAATAGGTTTTTCAAAGATGACATTAAGACGAGAAAGAATTGAGATAAGGATAAGCAAAGATTAAGAGGTAAGAATAAGCAAAACTTTTGAAATTACTGCTTTAGTAAAATAAGTCCTTAGGGTCTGTCCAATCTATTCTACCTACGGTCGCGTATTAGTATCGTCATGGCTCTGATACCACCTTTGTCGGAACCCGGAGTAACGACTCCTGGATCCTCTGTGTAAATCGCACTAGTCCAGGATCAGCTAGTGCACACAGCGTACAACAAAGATAAATATCAACCATAATGACATTTATTAACTGAATATGGGCATGAATGCCAAAGTTTACATCAATGGCACACAATCCAAAATTAAGTAATAAGCAGCGGAAGAAAAACCGAAGCGGAAGAAGCCCACTGAGCCTGCCCACAGGCAAACGACAGTAAGATGCGGCCTATTCGTCCAGATCTTCACCGTAGTTGACGTCTTCCTTCTCTGTGTGGAAAAAGCAACGTGAGTACAAACTTGTACTCCGCAAGTCACCCGGGAAAATGCACCATAATGATAAAGGCTTCAAAGGAAGGCTTATAGGGTTGGTTTGCATAAAACAGCATTTAAGAAATACAATAAGTAGATTGAAATTGCTGAATTTAATACAGTAAGTAAAAACAATACTTGTAGTCGAAAATAATACCGTCAGTGCCGGCTCCGACCAAACACCAACCTATCCACGGGCATCCCACCCGGACCATCTTTTCCAAAAGCTCACGTATGGATTCCATCCATCCACACGCTTTCACTGTGCAACTCTGATGAATTCCATCCATTCACCAGATTTCAATCTCTCACGGATTCCATCCATCCGCAAGGTTTTCATCTCTCGTGGATTCCATCCATCCACAAGGTTTTCAAAAACATTTTTGAAAAACAAAGTCCAATCCATGAAAAACTTTTACTCAGCATGCCCATGACCGTGGGCACGGCTATCCAGGATAGATTATACACTCTGCAGAGGTTGTACAGCTTTACCCACAAGACACGATCATCCCGTTGTACCACTAGATTATACACTTCCTTAGGTGTGCGGTGGGGAGTCGTGACAAGGCCTTTACAATGCAAAGCCTTCAACCTGGTCGAGCTAACTCTAAGGTTTCACCCCAGTAAGGAATCCACCAGACCGGGACCCCCTCTTGAGCCTAGACGAGACTTCTCATGGCTTAACCACGCTCGCCCAAGTGAGACTTCACATGGCACCAACCACGCTCACTTTCAGCCTACAACTTGACTCAGGTTGGGACTTCACAAATTATTCAGCCAGGGCTGTCCCATACCAGCCATGTGGTAGTACGATTAGGGCTTTGCAACAGTAGCTCACAGACCGGTCCTTATTCTGACTTAGGCCCAACCACATACCCCCGTGCACGACAATCAACCACTGCGGCTCCAACCAACAGGGCATGCCTGCACCCACCACTCTAACAAAACGCCTAAGTCTAAACCAGATTTATATTTGTTTTCAAAATAATTCATAAACCTCCTTGACTCACCAAAGTCAAGAGTACATATCATTTTATGTAAAAAGGGTCATCATTTTATGTGAAAGAGTATCCAAAAACAAATAATATAACTTCGCAGGGCTAAGCATTTGAATAAACTCTCTAGCCGACACTAATGTATTAACTAGAGTTTGAATCTAGGGTGACAAGGTATTGAGGAATTCAAATTCAATGGAGGGATTAATAAGTAGGCAATAACTAAATTTAAAACTGAATTGAAATACGCTGAATAAAAATATGCATGCAATATAATTTAAATCAACAATATTTTATTTTGAAAACTGGGATCAACATGATCAAGGAGGGTGACTTGCCTTGCTCCTCAAATTGATTTGAATCTTCGTCAAAGAAATCTCCCGAATCGTCGAAGTCTACACGTGAAAATAACCCACCAAATTCAAATAAATTCAAATTGACTTCAAATATTTGAATTGAGGCCAGAAATGGATAGAGGGGAATTTTTGATGAATTTAGAAATTTTAATGGGCTCAATCGGAGTTAGAACGAAGGAGAACGGGCTCCGGGAAGATTAAATTCAGAGAAAATGGAAAAGGGGAATTACTGGAATTATTTTTCTACTGAAAAAGGGATTTATGACGTCAGCCTTGTGTCACCCTGGGAATTTCTTTTTCGGTCGAATTATTTTTGTACAGGAAATGAGTGGGGAGGGGCTGACAGGTGGGGCCTGTACATATAGACCGGGTCCATGGACTCGGTGGAATGCTGAGGTGGCAAGAGGGGGAGGTGGCGCTTGCGTGGCAAAGAGGAGCCGAGGTGGCGGTGACGCGGCACCAGGTGGCAGCCACGTGGGCGCCCGGGGCGACGCTCGGACACGGCGGCGACGGAGCTCCGGCGACCGGCGGCCGGTGGCGAGGGGTGGAGCGAGAGGGCACGGAGGGGAATGCGGGAAAGGGGTGCGGGCTCACCGGAGGGGAGGGGAGAGGTTGATTTTTATTTTTGATTTCTAGATTTTCAGAAAAGCACAGAAAATACAATAAGCCTCAGAAAAATACCAAATGACCTCCAAAAATTCCAGAAAATTCCTAGAACCTCCTGGAGACATTTGGAACTCAATAAAAATATTTCCAACTAATGTTGGAATATTATTTTTATACTTTAAAATACTTTTAATTTCAAAAATACAATTTTAAACTCCAAAAAATCCAGGGAACCAAATAAAAGCCAAATAAATCCAAATAATTAATTTGAAATAAGATTTTTATAGAAAATCAAAATATCATTTTATTAATTTTAGGTTTTTTCTGAAAATGCTTTTCAAATCCAGCTTTTTCAAAAGCAGAAATTCAGGGCAGATCCAAATTTAAAATCTAGGCACAAAAATACTTATTTTAATTTTAATTTTATTTTATTCCATTTTTATTATTTATTTAATTATTTTTATTTTACCAAAAAATTGGACTATAGATGGCAACAGCTGGAATTCCCTTGTTCCAAACAACTATAGATGGCAACAGCTGGAATTCTTCGATCCTGTCCCACTTCAGTCTTCGTCTCGAAGGATCACGCTCCGTCCCTCGAGAGCCACAAAGGATGACTCCAAGACGACCCTTACCCCTTTAGGATGAGTTGTTAGGCTAGTAATGAAACGTTGTTATGAGCTGTCAAGCTTTCTCTTTTGTCGGCAGCCATAACTATTACTCATTATGAGATTAATAAATGTTTTATTAAAGTTGAAGTTTTGCTTTGAGTTGCGCAAAATATCCCCTATTCCACCCTTTGCCTTGAGTCTCCTCTCTCCTAGTCTTTGGAAGCATTAAGCTGGAGCACCGACTACCAACAACCTTTGCGAAGGGATGTTTAATCCAAATCTCAGCTCAAGCCACACTGAGTAAGATTCAAACCCAATTCTTGCTAGCCAACCCGAATCTCGGGGACGAGATTCTTTTTAAGGGGAGTAGATTTGTAACAGCCCAAATTTTTGGTAAAATAAAAATAATTAAATAAATAATAAAAATGGAATAACATTTAATTTAATTTAAAATAAGTATTTTTGTGCCTAAGTTCAAATTTGGATTTGCCCTGATTTTCTGTTTTTGAAAAAACTGGATTTGAAAAGCATTTTCAGAAAAAACCTAAAATTAAATAAAATGATATTTTGATTTTCTATAAAAATCTTATTTCAAATTAATTATTTGGATTTATTTGGCTTTTATTTGGTTCTCTGGTTTTTCTGGAGTTTAAAATTATATTTTTGAAATTAAAAGTATTTTAAAGTATAAAACTTAAATACCAACATTAGTTGGAAATATTTTATTGAGTTCCAAATGTCTCCAGGACGTTCTAGGAATTTTTCTGGAATTTTTGGAGGTCATTTGGTATTTTTCTGAGGCTTAATGGAATTTCTGTGCTTTTCTGAAAATCCAAAACCAGAAAATAAAAATTCAAAAACCCACCCCCCTTCTCCGGCCGCCACGTGGACGGATAGATTGCCGGCCACGTCGCCCGCCGGATCCCGCCCTCCCCTCTTCCGCGCCCGCCACCTGGCCGGCTCGGATCCGCGCCACGCCTCCCCGCCAGTCGACCCATCCGCCCGTCCGCCCGCCCTCCCCTTTTGGCCGTCGGATCTTCATCCGCCCGCACCCGGGCCGCTCCTCTCTCTCCTCTCCCCCATTTCTCTGCCGACCGGGCCCCACCCAGCAGCCTCTCGCGCCCCCTCTCTCTCTGGCCGCCTGGCTCACTTGTCGGCGCCACCTCTCTCTCCCTCCTTCTCTCGCTGCCACCTCGGGCCCGCAGTCAGCCACCCCGCCCCCTTCTTCTCCGCGCCCCTTCTCCCTCCCCGCGCCGCTCGGCCGATCCGCCATTTCCGCCACCCTTCCTTTTTTCCCCTTCTCCCGAGCGACCCGCGCCAACTCCCTTCCTCCTCCCGCAAGTCGCGCACCCACTCCCCGCACCCACCTCCCTCGATTCCCGCCCCCACTCGGCATCTCCGCCCGTAACCGCCGCCGCCCCCGCGCCATCTACGGCGTGCGATTCCCGGCCACCCTCCCATCCCCACCCCCTATAAATGCTGCCCCGAGCCCCGCCTCACTCCACCCCACCTCCTTCCACCCTCGCCCGCTCCTCCCGAGCTCCTCCTCGCCCTCGCGCCGTGAGCCTTGCCCGCCGCCGCCGCCGCAATCAAGACCGGCGAGCAATCGCCGCCGCTCCGCTGGCTTCCGCGCCCGGCCGACACCACCTCCAGCTCCGCCGCGCCACCCCCGACCTCCTCCGCCCCTTGGCCGCCCTTCTCCGCCGCCAGAGCATCGCCCCCGTCGCCGCCCGAGTGCCGCCACCGCTCCTCCTCGCTGCCGGCTCAACCCCAGTCGCCTTCGGTAAATGCCGCCCCACCTCCGAGCTCACCTCGCTCCCCTCTACCTCCTCCGGCCCTCGCCGTCGGCCATCTCGCCGCCGCACGCCGGCGAGCCGTGCCACCCCCGAGCCCTCTCCGGCTGGTCGGCCACGCCTGCGTGCCGTGCCCACGTGGCAGCCTAGGTGGTGCCCGGTGGCCGCCGCGTCAGCGCCACACGGGCACCGGCTGCCACGCCACCCCTGCGTCAGCTCAGCCCAGCTCGAGTCCGTGGACATGGTCCACATGGACCGAGGGCCCGCATGTCAGCGTGATTCCCTCAAGGCTGAGGTCATGCTGGCGCAATAAAAATCTTTTCCCATTGAAAAATAATTCCAGCCGAAATGAAATTCCCTGCTGACGCAATAAGTCAGATTTTCCTTTAGAAAAATAATTCCAGAAAATCCCTTTTTCCATTTTCTCTGAATTTAATCTTCTCGGAGCCCGTTCTCCTTCATTCTAACTCCGATTCGGCCCATTCAAATTTCTAAATTCATCAAAACTTCCCCTCTATCCATTTCTAGCCTCAATTCAAATATGTGAGTTAAATTTGAATTTAATTTGATTTTATTTGAATTTGGTGGGTTATTTTCACGTGTAGACTTCGACGATTCGGGAAAATTCGACGACGAAGGTTTGAACCAAGTTGAAGAGCAAGGCAAGTCACCCTCCTTGATCATGTTGATCCCAGTTTTCAAAATAAAACTATGTTGATTTAAATTATATTGCATGCATATTTTTATTCAACGTATTTCAATTCTGTTTTAAATATAGTTAATGCCTACTTGTTAATCCCTCCTTTGAATTTGAAATCCTCAATACCTTGTCACCCTAGAATCAAACTCTAGTTAATACATTAGTGTTGGCTAGAGAGTTTAATCAAATGCTTAGCCCTGCGAAGTTATATTATTTGTTTTTGGGATATCTTTCACATAAAATGATGACCCTTTTACATAAAATGATATGCTCTTGACTTTGGTGAGTCAAGGAGGTTTATGAATTATTTTGGAAACAAATATAAAACTGGTTTAGACTTAGGCAATTGGTTAGAGTGGTGGGTGCAGGCATGCCCTGTTGGTTGGAGCCGCAGTGGTTGATTGTCGTGCACGGGGGTATGTGGTTGGGCCTAAGTCAGAATAAGGACCGGTCTGTGAGCTACTGTTGCAAAGCCCAATCTGAGTCGAGTCGTAGGTTGAAAGTGAGCGTGGTTGGTGCCATGGGAAGTCTCACTTGGGCGAGCGTGGTTAAGCCATGAGAAGTCTCGTCTAGGCTCAAGAGGGGGTCCCGGTCTGGTGGATTCCTTACTGGGGTGAAACCTTAGAGTTGGCTCGACCAGGTTGAAGGCTTTGCATTGTAAAGGCCTTGTCACGACTCCGCACCGCACACCTAAGGAAGTGTGTAATCTAGTGGTACAACGGGATGATCGTGTCTTGTGGGTAAAGCTGTACAACCTCTGCAGAGTGTATAATCTATCCTGGATAGCCGTGCCCACGGTCATGGGCATGCTGAGTAAAAGTTTTTCATGGATTGGACTTTGTTTTTCAAAAATGTTTTTGAAAACCTTGTGGATGGATGGAATCCACGAGATATGAAAACCTTGCGGATGGATGGAATCCGTGAGAGATTGAAATCTGGTGAATGGATGGAATTCATCAGAGTTGCGCAGTGAAAGCGTGTGGATGGATGGAATCCATACATGAGCTTTTGGAAAAGATGGTCCGGGTGGGATGCCCGTGGATAGGTTGGTGTTTGGTCGGAGCCGGCACTGACGGTATTATTTTCGACTACAAGTATTGTTTTACTTACTGTATTAAATTCAGCAATTTCAATCTATTATTATATTTCTTAAATGCTGTTTTATGCAAACCAACCCTATAAGCCTTCCTTTGAAGCCTTTATCATTATGGTGCATTTTCCCGGGTGACTTGCGGAGTACAAGTTTGTACTCACGTTGCTTTTTCCACACAGAGAAGGAAGACGTCAACTACGGTGAAGATCTGGACGAATAGGCCGCGTCTTACTGTCGTTTGCCTGTGGGCAGGCTCAGTGGGCTTCTTCCGCTTTGGTTTTTCTTCCGCTGCTTATTACTTAATTTTGGCTTATGTGCCGTTGATGTAAACTTTGGCATTCATGCCCATATTCAGTTAATAAATGTCATTATGGTTGATATTCATCTTTGTTGTACGCTGTGTGCACTAGCTGATCCTGGACTAGTGCGATTTACACAGAGGATCTAGGAGTCGTTGCTCCGGGTTCCGACAACTTCTCAGGGAAATCGAAACTACCGCAGTGTATTCTGCGGTACTACTACTGAACAGAATTAGCAGTATTGTAATCACGGAACTACCGCATTCGCTGATGATCGAAGACCTACATGGTCGAGGACCAGAGTAGTCAGAACCGACTTGGTATAACCAAAGTGGTCGAAGACTTGAGTGGTCGAAGATTGATGTGGTCGATGACCTGTGCGGTTGAAGATCGACATGGTCGAAACAGAGTGGTCGAACTAGCGTGGTCAGAACTGATATGGTCTAAATATGTGTGATCGAAACCAGCGTGGTCAAAACCGACGTGGTCGAGATCTGTGTGATCGAGGACCACTGTGGTTGAAGCAATATAGTTGGATCAGACGTGGTCGAGATCTATGTGATCAAAACCAATGTGATCGAAACTAGCTGGGTCAAAACTGACGTGGTCGAGATCTATGTGGTCGAAGACTAGCATAGTCGAACCAAGACGGTCAGATCCAACGTGGTTGAGATTTGTGTGATTGAAACCAGCGTGGTCGAACCAACATGGTCGAGATCTGTGTGATCAAGACTAGCGTGGTCGAACTGACGTGGTTGAGACCTGTGTGGTCGGAACCAACATGGTCGAACTGACATGATTGATACAACGTGGTTGAAGATCAAGGTCGTGGTCAGAGATCTGTGTGATCGAAGATTGACATGGTCGAAGATCGACATGGTCGACATGGTCAAAACCTTTGTGGTCGAAACTAACGTGGTCGGAGACCTGTGTGGTTGAACTGGACAATGTAGTCGGAGATTAGCGTAGTCGGAGACCTGTGTGGTCGATCCGGACAGTGTGGTTGGAGACTTGTGTGATCAAATTGAACAACGTGGTTGGAGACCTGAGTGGTTGAATCATCCGACGTGTGCAAGGACCAGGGTAGTCAATGTTCGAAAGTTTTGGCTTTGTATGAGCATCCGACCAGCGAGCAGTGCACTGGCTTTGTGTGAGCGGTACTTCCAATTTGCGGAATGACTGACTTATATAGCGGTGCATTTTTTCAGGAGAGACACCTTCATAGAGTCTTCTCATCCCCAAAGAAATTGGTAGTTCTACTTGTGTGGCGCAGTACTTCCGATGATCGGTAGTACCATACTTTAGCTGTCAGAACTACCGGAATTGTCTGTAATGCCTAGTTTTCTGACTATTGCTGAGGGGAGTGGAAGTACCGATCTTAAGCTTGCGGTACTTCCAAAAATCTTGTATTCTCAAGTGTTTTACTTCCAACAGATAGTTTTTGTAGTGTGGGTATATATACCCACTTATGGCCGATTAGAGTAAGACTTTTGGCACTCTATTTCAATCCTTTAAGCTAGTGTGAGATTCTCTTCTCAATTGTTCATGTGTTGCACTTTATGACCAAGGAGAAAAGCTCTAGATTGTATGTGTTGTATCTAGAAGTGGATTGAGTATCCACTTGAACTTGTGCATTCGTTGCACGTGGTAAGAGTCAAGCGAGAGGTTTGACTTATTACACTTGGAGTTTGCTGACTCCTAGATGGTGTTGGAAGCGTCGTGTATAGTGATCTTCTCAAATAAGGTTGTAAGAAGACCCGGTAAATTGTGAAGGTTGGAGCTCACCTACCTGAAGCAGAAAAGAGCTACCACTGGTAGATTTGAGGTGGAAGGCTTAATTTGTGGAGCCGGTCTAATTCATTTGGGTTTACCTCAACGTGGACTAGGGGAGGCCAGCAAGTCTCCGAACACCACGATAAAAAGCAACCGTATCATTTGTGGTTTGTTTTCTTGGGCTCAATTTACATTCATAGAATTAAACTGATTGCTAGTCTTTCTAGGATTGCATATCTTGCTATGGTCTTAATTTGTTAGTGCGCTTAGGTAAACATAATTGATTTAGGTTTTATTTGTGCTAAACCAATTTGAGTTAAGTTTTCGCTTTATATACTTGGCTTTAGCCAAATAGAATTTGACAATTATTGTAAAAGAGAAATTTTTAGACCACCTATTCACCTCCCTACAGTCGGCCTCGTCGATCTTTCGGCTGGCAGCAGGTTGAGCGGCCAGGTTGGCTGGAAAGGTGGGTTGAAGAAATGGGCTTCGACCTGTTATGCTTTTAGGACTTTTAGTGGTTTTCTAATTTTCAGAAATTGGTTTACATCAATTGAGCTCTGAAAAATAGTAAATAAATTCAAAAAATCTAAAAAATTCAGAAAAAGTCCTTGAAGCCCAAGAAACCCAAATAAAATGTATTTTAATTAATTGAATTTTATTTTACTCATATTAAATCTTTTTACTTTTAGAAAATTCATATTAAGGTTTAATTAATTTAAGAAAAATCCAAATGGTTATTTTTATTTAAAAGCTTCAAAAAGGCTCTGAATATCAGGATGTTCTAACTATGAAGCATGCAAAAGAATATGACTAGTTGGATATGGGATTTGTTCATCTTAAAACAACAAGAGCAATATCTCTAGACCTCTCGATGTGGTCATATAAAGGAAGCACATGGCCGTGCCACAAGTGGTCGAGGAGTCAACCACACAAAGTTATTCATCACTAGATCGAGAAAGTACTAAAAATTCTATGGATGACACATATCTCACATGAAGTTCGATCAGATATCGTGAGGTAAAAAGCGAATACACAAACAGGTCGTTTAGTTCAATCAATGATTAGTGTCCGACCATATACGAACTGACCGTATAGGGATATGGACTAGTTGTGAGCTGGTCATACATGATCACACATTGGTCGACAAATTAGTCATGGACTAGTTGTATACAGACTGATTGTAAGGAGTTACGAACTAGTCATATACAGACTGATTGTAAGAAGTAACGAACTAGTTATGAGCTGGTCATAAGGAGTTATGAACATGTTGTGTATAGACTAGTCGTAAGAAGTTACATGTTAGTCATAACTGGTTGTGATTGGTCATAAGGAGTTACGAACTGGTCATGGGCGGGTGACTAGGACCTGGTCGAAGATCATATTGCGTAAGATTCATCCAATTTGATTTTTATGTATGCCCGGGGGTCGTTATGTCCTGCTATAGATCGCTACCAACTTGTGATCAGAAAAAGACTTTCGGGTTGCGGCTGAGTATATGTGAACCAACTAGGTAATACACTTAACGAGTTGAGATATATTAGTTCAAATTGGATCTATTGCTAATGGGTCATACAGGCTTTGCATCTTAATTTGCTCCTAGTGTAGGGTCCCACTAAGGGGCTCTATATAAAAGGGTGCGAGGGGCTATTGGAGGGGTGTGTGTAGGGGTGGAAATAGATCGAATACGAATTTAATAGTGCATTTACCATATTCGTATTCATATTTTGTAAATGAATACAAATTCAAATATTTTTGAATATGAATCGAACATCTACTCAATTCGCTCACATGCGGATATCCTCATAACTTTTGTAATATAAAGATATTAATGATATTTTATCCTCGTACAGTCATGCCTAGTTATTCTAATTCATTTATTTCACCTAAAGAAATACAAATTCACATTGAATTAAGAAAACTTGTCCAACTAATTAGTGATATTGCAATAAAATATGTATATTGCTTTACCGAATATAAATACAAATATGAATAGTCTAGATAAAATAACATTTCGGAAGTTAAAAGTCTATACCATATTCGTATCTATATTTTTATGTGAATTTGAATATGGATATGAATTCAAATAGGAGAGAAATTGTTAATCGGATGAAAAAATTTCTATTGTATTTGTATCCTATCGAATACGGTAGTCGGTCAATATAGATAATTCGTATCTATTTCCCACCCCTAGGTGCGTGACATCCCACAAAAACGCTAGCCACCATCTATTGAAGGTCTTGCTATACGCGTTGGTGCCAGTACACTGGTGTATGACATTCCTCCCCTGGACGTGTGAACTTTGGTAGAGGCATTGCTATGTTTGTAGTGCTAATTAGGATGATTGTGTGGAGGAAATAATCGGAATGTGAAGATGACCGGCTTGTAAGGATGTTGGATAATCGACTACTTTGATTGCACAACACGTGCTACGTTGAATCGAGCTGCTTCAACTCTACATCCGTTGCACTGTACATTAACGATAATAATATATGATCTCTTACTTATATAAATTCCTGATTTATATGGTAGAAAATTTTAATTTATGTTAAAGTAGGCTATCCCATGCCCTGACAGTGCTACGTTTAAAACTGCAGCCATTCTTGCAACCCTGGGGTCCAGAGGCCAACCTCGGATGGGTTCAGGGAGCAACTCCGAATGAGGTCCGCGGACCAGCCCCAGAGTCACTCGGACACGGCGGGACCCACTTCGCTTAAAGGATAAAAATACCCTTAGGAGCAAGCTAGGCCCCAAGGGTAAATTTGCAACTTCACTCGTCTCCTCCTCTCACTCTATAAATATGCCCCCTTGTAAGTGGAGAGGAGAAGGCCATTTTGTAATCCTAGACACCCATATGCAATAGACTTGTCCATCAATTTGTGTGTGATTCTCGTTGGGTCCTATCACATCCTCAGCGGTCTTTGAATTCGACTAGGTGTGCTTACAAGTGTACTGTCTGATCTCATATCGGCGATAGTTGGTGCCGATCGTGGGGACTCGGATGAGAAGTCACACTGCCTATGAAGGGGAACACTACACTTCAGACACCCCGGGGTCGCCTCCATGCTTTGCTTTGGCCCTCGCATGTGCTTTCCGCCCTGGGCTCCCCCTCCACACATGTGCCGGACCAGCCTTGGCTCCCCGCCCCCCCGTGTTGCCCCTGGGTTCCCTCCGGGACTCCTCCATGCTTGCCTCAGTGTGTTGGCATGCATCGATCGATCATGTCTTAATATGTCATCCAACTCAGCATCACCAATCGAGCTCACTCATAGGGATGCGTATGCCCTAGTTGGCCTCATGTGTCTTAAAGCTCTATCACACCTCGGGGTAGTGGTACATCTTCGCCCATCTCGACAAGTTCACACAACGACCCAATCGCCCAAGGACTCTACGCATCTTGAGCTAACAAGTCAAGTGTTTTTTCTATGTCTTCATGTGGGTCAACCTTTTGCTCCCCCTAGATTCTATAGTTCTTTGGTGGCCATTCCTAGGCAAGTCAAGTATGGCACTCCCGTGCATACCTTCGCTTCTCGAATGCCATGGGTTGAGAACTCACTTCATGAGGCACTTCTTTGGGTTAAGTCTAGCTCCACACCTTCACGTAACTTCAACATCTAGGCGGTCGATGCTTGAGTCCATAACTGTTCATGACCCCATGTCCTTTTGTGTGATGGTGAATTCCCCCGATATGACCTAAAATCACCTAAGCAGAGCAATAGCCCTTTGATGAACACCAAGGAAACCCAACTTGGAGGCGTGGGCATGACCTAGCATCTGAAGTTCACACGAGGACTAAGGTATTTTAACATATTATCAGAATGCATTACAGGTTACCAGTGGAAATTGTTGACTCGAGGCCATAAGCCGACCTCTTTTGTAAGTCGGTGCACCGTCCCAGGCAGGCAGTTGACGACCACCCGGATCGGCGAGGGGCTACTATTGAGAGAGGGTCCCAACGTTACCTTGAGCCCATGACAACTTCGATGTGGTGTCACACATCAGAGAATCCACCTCAGACGAGGTCCACGGGCCAACCCTAAGACAAGGTCTATGAACCAACCCTGGATAAGGTCTAGAGTTCACCCAGGATGAGGTCCGTGGACCAACCCCGTACGAGGTCCACGCCACCTCGGATGAGGTTCGGGGTTGACCTAAGATGAAGTCTGGAGCCCAACCTCGGGCAAGGTCCGGAGGTGAACCTCGGATGAGGTCTGGGAGAAACCCCAAGTGAAGTCTACGGATTAGCCCCAGAGTCCCTTGGATGCGGCAGGACCTACTTAGCGTAAAGGATGAAAATACACTTAGGAGCAAGTTAAGGCCCCGAGAGCAAACTTGTAACTTCACTCGCCTCCTCCCACTCTATAAATAGGACCCCTTGTAAGTGAAGAGGAGGAGACTATTTTGTAAGCATAGACACCCATATGCAATAGACTTGTTCATCTATATGTGTGTGATTCTTGTTGGGCCCCTTCGCATCCTCGGTGCTCTTTGAATCCGACCGGGGGTGCTTACAATTATACTATCTGATCTCATATCAATGATAGTAATGGGTGATTGTACCATCTTAGAGCATAACCAGTCTATGATTTGGCATGATGGGGATAATCATAAATTACCAAAGTCTAAATAACCACCAATATGATCAATTCCTTTAAAGAACTTTAGAGGATACAATGACCATTATTCCCATAACCTTTGTTATCTGGATGCATTGTATATTACTGGTAATTCAATCATGAATTACAAGAATCAAACATGATCATAATTTGTGCATATACAAGTGCCCTTATGCACATCCAAGCACATATGGTCTTATCCTTTCCGATGGCACAACATCATATCTTACCAACAATTGCAAGATGCAAGTGTAGAATCTCATATTACAACGGGTCAAGATGGGTTTTAATCCACTTTAAGGATTATATGAACATTGGTGTCTTTAGCACATGAGGTGAATTTCATTAAACCTTATCTACAATCATTTCCAGGTGCAATGACTAGTAATTCGAGTGACCCATCATGATCAACTCAATCTTTAGGTTGGCATTAGGATTTACCTTCTTTTAGGCAATCATCTACCTTTATTATATCTATTGTGGTTCCACTGACATCAATGTCATATTTATATGGACGTCATCGAATGACTCCTTCAATGAACTTACAAAAACATAGATCATCCAATGACATATACATGTTGCCTTTTCTATCCTTACTTTGAAAAGGATTTAGAGCTTTGTCAATGCTCTATTCATTGCATTTAATTATTTACTTGCTGCTAGAGATATTATGTAGTGCAAACTTATCTCACTCCTCATAGGAGAAATGTCAAGTCACTTTTCAGAACTTTCAAACTATCACTTTACACCATCTGATAATGACACACTTTACACCATCTGATAATGACACATCATATTCGAATTTAGCTATATTTGGTTTGGCCTCAATTGCGTTTATTTAACCCTTCATTAGTGAGTACTCTACTGCAAAATTCTACTATAGTCGTAAGTAATTATGGAGGCAATATTTTTTACAATATTTCTATTGTTCTCCCATATGGATATCTCAATATTAACTAGATCTTTCGTTATTTCCCAAACGATAGATTTTTGGTTGTTTTGCACTCCCAACACTTATAAAATGTGCACACAAATGTGTTGGGGTGTTCATCCTTATGATGAATCTTTTAGTGAAGTCTTTTACCTGATAGGCAAATCCTATCATAGGAGCTTTAGGTAATGATTTGCTAATTACTTATGTTAATAAATCATAGATCCACAGGCATCCCCATAGATCCTATATCTTAAATCCAAAAGCGTCCCCTGTAGATACTTTTAATATTTTATTTCTTGCATAAGTGGGTATACATGGATCCTTTGATATCTTCACCCTATGCATTACTCCTTTACAATATCTGTCAGACTCCCCATTTATTTCTCGTGGGAGTTTCTCTAAACTTTCAGTTCAATTTGACTAGGTTGTTGGTCTCTACTCATAGCCTTTGCTAATGGCAGCCAAGTCAAAGATATTTTAATCTCATGAAAACATTATGTTGTTCTAAATAGGCTCAATTCTCCCCTAATACCGGGATGATATCTTCAATAAATAGTATATCAAAATCCCTAATCATAGCTTTTAGTACTTCATATCCATCACATGCTCATGATAATACATTATGGTGGTGATTTATGCTGGAAATGTTCCACACGCACTAGCTACAAGGGTGTATGCAGTGTACTGAACTCTTTCTTAATGCAACATCATGCAAAAAGATTCCAACCATTTGTTGGTTATCCACAATTTTTATTGGGCGATGATTTCTACAAATTAAGGCCTCTTACAGAATCATATGGATGCTCTTCTCTCATACCCAGAATCATGCAATGAACATGAAACGATTTCATTGTAAGTTCTCACTTTATCCATTCAGATGGATTAGATCTAATGATCCAAAACTAGGCTTTTATCTTAGTGAGTTATAGAAATTTATCTCCCATGGAGTACAAATGCTTAATGGACTATTGAAAATCAATAGTAGAACATCAAAAATTGACCACTAATGTCCAGAAGCTTGAAAATAACAAATGTTCATGTAGAACATTAACTTGAATCACCTAATTGTCATAGTTGTTCTTTCATGAACATACATATTAACCAAAAGATGGTGATTTCTTTATACGCTTGTCTCCAATCTAAGAATATAATTCATAGTATGATTTTGGGAAATCGAGATCACTCATCATCAATATAATCCTCTAGGCCACTTATCTTGGGAGTTTAAGATTGCTCCAAGCAAATCTTGTATACTCATTCATTGTATTGATGATCTCCCAAATGCGGCCTTAAGTGCTTAAGCAAGATAGGCTGATTCATTGCTTCAAGCAATGTCACTACTTAATAATTTGCTTAGGCTAATTAGGCCAATCATTGCACTAGGCAATATCACCTCTATCTTAACCTAAGGTTTCATAATGTATTTTTCCATCACTCATCATTATATCCATTGCTTTCTTATACCACTCTTAATTCCTCCCCCTCTTCATGCCAACCTTTAAAATTTCAAGTGCATGTGCCATAGGCATATGTGGGAATCATCTCGGATCATATCATAGTGAGTACATCAAGTACTGCATTATTGGTGTGAAGCATCAAGGGTAGAGATGGCATAATTTGCCTTTAAAGTGGTCTCCCAGAGATCATGTCCATTAGTGGATACCATGTCGAAGTGCTTTATCAGGAAATCTCAATTCCCTTCACCTTCTTTGGCCACATAGAACTAAGAGTTCATTATAGATCAACTGAAAATAATTTGAGGACCTAATTTTAATAAACTGAGGACTCCATAATTTTGCAAAACCCCAAGAACCTTCCTACAAAATTTTAGATTAAGACAACAGCCTTAGGTTTCCGGCTGAACCCTAGGGGCATCAGTGGCGGCAGTAGTGGCTCAACGTGGGAAGGACAAGGTGATGCTGCAATCTGAGAGACACAACACAGCGGCGGTGGCTAAAGTGCTGCGACGAACACAACGGCGGATGTGGCATGAACAACGAGGGCGACCAGGGCCCGTCTGCGGTGTGCGGGGGCGCGGTGTGAACGATAAGTTTGTCGAGGGCCTATCCACGGCATGGATGCATCGCATCAATGGTGGTGTGGTCTGTGATGGCCGAGGTGGCATCGTAGGCATGGGCTCGGACGATGAGATCCAAGGCGACGTCGATGGCGTGGACTCACGGGGAGGGAGAGATTGGGAGGAAAAAACCAAATCTATCTAATCTACTAATCTGAACTTGATCGATTAGCAAAATAGACAAGATGGCCTATGCGAGAGTGTTATTGTGCTGATAACGTATTGAAGTAGTGGTCGCGTTGCCAACAATCAAGCACACACAAATTAGAAGTAGACAAAAGATGTAGTCCCAACAGCCTCTCAACTTTATTACTCTTACCCGTAGACAATGTGTATACAATGTTTAACCCCTCCCCCTTTATATAGTGGTAGAAGGGTGTCTTTATTACATCTCAAATAAAAATATTATAATCTATTAGAACTCTTCGTTTAGATAAATGCCAGCATAACATCACAACAGATTTAATTCAAGTTTTCAGCAAATTGAACTACATGTCCATCCCCTGGAAGTCTCAATGCGCATTATGCCAGCTCAGCCCAGACTTGATCAGCCCGGCCTACTCCGAACACCAACCCAGGCCGCCACCGTCAAAAGCCCAAAGCTAAAGCTCACGCAAGCCCATAAAGTTAAGTCGCTCTTTCTAACTGGCAGGATCGAGTCCCAAACTCCAAGTTTACTGTAAAAAAGCGGCTTAGAAGCCAATACGAACGGCGGCTACACCTCGTACTCCTCGTCTCCCTTCCTGGCATGCTCGGCGCCCGCCAGATCCGATCTATGAATCACCGCCTCCCCCTCCTCCTCCTCGTCCTCGCCGCCTTATCCGCCGCCGCATCTGCCTCCGACGAGATCCACGGATGCGGCGGCTTCGTCGAGGTCTCCCCTAGCCGCTACTCGCTACGCTTCAGTTTGGCTTGGCTTGGCTTCTGATGCGAATCTGTGTTGGGCTCTGGGTGCAGGCGAGCTCGGGCTTGGCCAAGTCAAGGAAGGCGTCCGACTCCAAGCTCGACTACTCCGACATCACGGTACGTGATCCGTTTCGCTAATTGCTACTGACTTCGATGAAATGGATTATTAAAGTTTCACTTCTCGTTGGAAAATCTGGATCGTGGAGAGTTACGGCCGCAGAAATAAAAAAAATGTTATGCTGCTAATGTTCTGACTCATGAGACCACGTGTGTCCATCGTAATTTGTTGTTTTTTTGTAGTTTTGGTGAATGATGGACGCAGATTTTGCTCGGGATGAGTTGAGTGGTTTGACGATTCGATTATGCATTGGATAGATGAAAAATGAATGCAGATATGTGTTAGTCTATGTCTTCGAAGGCTTGGCGGGAGTATAAAAATTAAAAATACTGGACTTGTTCAAAATTCTGTGAACAATTGTTGTACTCGTATTGACAGGATGCTGGGTTTATGTACTTCATAGACTCCGACATTCGTTCTCTTTGAGCTAATTTTCATCCCACTGTCCTAAGGATTTTAAATGCAAACATAAGCAATCTTGTGTCACCTTGGCTAAGCTTAAGCTTAAGTTTCTTTGTTCGTGAACATATATAATACTGCATCAATGAGGAAATCTCATGTCTCCCCTATAGTGGCTTATGCAAAAATCATAAAGAGTAATGCTACATCTGAAGTACATGATTATTAATGGAGGGCTACTTTTCGTGGCTACATATGTCTACTACTCATGCTATTGTATTTGTGGTATGGTATCTGTTATGCACAAATTGATTCTCTCTTTTAACTTTCTGAATCAGGTTGAGTTGTGCACCGTTGATGGTTTGGTTAAGGAAAGCACTCAATGTGCTCCTAATGGCTACTATTTTATTCCAGTCTATGACAAGGTATCCTTGTGCAGTTGTTTGCTTTTAGTTAATGGGTTTTGTCATTTATGGGTGTTCTCCATTTTGTTCATATATAATGTGCGTACAAGTAGGAATAAGGATTTAAGAGAATTAGCTAAGCCTATGATGTGTACAGTATTACAATGTTGTGAGCATTGTCACCGAAACAATTTTTGGTCCCTTATATGTTCGTTTTTGTTTGTTGTTTCTCTCCGCAGGGTTCATTCATGGTCAGAGTCAAGGGGCCCAAGGGATGGTCATGGAAGCCCAAAACTGTACGTTTATGTCTAGCTGAATCTATTCATTAATTCCTTGTTTCTGCTTAATTATGTGCAAGGTTGGACCTTCTTTTGTCATGTTCAGGTTCCCGTTGTCATCGATCAAAATGGATGTAATGGAAATACAGATATAAATTTTCAGTTCACTGGGTCTGTTGCTTTGACCATTTAGTTTTGCTTTGATATTTTTTTCTGTGTGTGAACAATTATCACATTTAAGTTTCAACTGTTAATTCACTATGTAGGTTTATGATATCTGGTAAAGTGGTGGGAGCTGTTGGGGGTAAGAGCTGCTCAAAAGATGGAGGACCTTCTGGTGTGAAAGTTGAGCTGTTGTCAGATTCAGATGAGTTAGTTGCATCTGCTTTAACATCATCAACAGGAGAATATTCGTTTGCGAACATAATTCCAGGTTTGCCTTGCTAGTAAATTACTATGCTTTATGTATAGAAAACCACAGCATAAATGTACGCACAAAGTTTGATGTGAGGAGCGTTGTTCATTTACAATCTGTGTCTCTTGCTCTTGTTGTTAGGAGCTACCCTATAAAGGATTTACATGATGTGATTTTCATTTGTAGCTATTAACGTATCTTTCCTTTTTGTTTACAAGCTCCATTATAAATATTAGATTGTTCAATGAGGTCTCCATTACTTCATCTTTACCAATTAGATCCTTTGTAAAATTTGTGCAATTAGGTCTCTGACATTATGCTAACATGTGGCTGTTAAGAGGGTATTTCTGGTATTGTTCTCTAATCTAGGGTTTAGGTGTGCCCCTTGAGTCCTTGTACTATATATTTCCCCTGAGGCTATTGCAATATAACTAACTATTCATTTGTCCATTCTTCTACACAACTTAACATGGTATTAGAGCCTAGATCCATCAAACCCTAGCCACCACCCACGTTCTTCTGCTGCCATTGCCCCCGGAGGAGCAATCTCGACTCCCGGGGGCGGCTACCTCCTAGTTGTAGCTTATTCCTTAGTGTCAAGCACAACAAGCAGCAGTCTTCACCGAAGTTGGCGTGCCATCGCCTGCTTGGTCGCGGCACCGCCACCCAAGGCTGCCTATTTGTCCAACTTAACGGTGGCTTCTGACAGGAATAAATATTTCTTAAGGTGGCTGTGTATAACAACAACAAAGCCTTTTGTCCAAAACAAACTGGAGTAGGCTAAGAATGAGACCTTCTCAAGGTAAAAGAAATGAGAGCTTTGTAATAAAACTTACAAGGCTAAAACCTTAAGCCCTACATTCTGCCATTTGAATCGAGAGTCTAAAACACCACCCTTAAACCTTCTTATGTTATGGTTCCGGTACGTGGATCGCTAACTTCTATGAGCTCCTATCCAAAGCCAACTTTTTAGATACATTTCAATCCCTCAAGTATCTTTTAATTGCTTCTTCCTACGTCAGTCTTGATCGACCTCTGTCTCTTCTTATGTTTTCGGTAGATCTTAAAATTCCACTACGCACCAATGCCTCAAAAGGCCTCCGTTGGAGATGTCTAAACTATCTTAAGCAATGTGGACAAGCTTATCTTTAATTAGTGCTACCCTCACCCGATCACATATATCATCATTGTGGATTCAATCATGCTTTGTGTGACCACAGATTCACCACAACATCCTTATCTTTGCTACACTCATCTTCTGTACATGTCTTTTAGTCATCCAATATTTCGCTCCATATAGCATCGCAGGTCTGATCGTCGTCCTACAGAACTTACCTTTTAACTTTTTAAAGACTTTTTAATCACACAGGACATTCGATGCTTGGTGTCATTTCACCTACTCTGCTATTATTTGTAGCTCATGTCTTCGTCAATCTTGTTGTCCCACTGTAGCATTGATCCCAAATATCGAAAAGTGTCATTCCTAGGTACTAGTCCGTCCGGACTAACATCTCCACCATTTGCCCAGGCACCACTGCAATCACACCTCATATACTCAGTTTTAGTCCTAATAAGTCTAAAGCCTTTCGATTTTAAAGCCTTCCTCCACAACTCCAGTTTCCTATCGACACCTATTCTACTCTCATCAACTAGCACTATATCATCAGTGAAAAGCATACATTAAGCAATATCTCCTTGTATGTCCAGCATAATCTCATCCATCACTACGATAAAAATGTATGTACTCAGTGCTAACCCTTCGTGTAGTCCTATCTTAATAGGAAAGTCATTAGTATCGCTATCACATGCTCTGATATTAATCACAATATTTTTGTACATATCCTTGATTAGGGTAACGTACTTTGTTGGGACTTTTCCTTTGAAGTGCCTATCACATGACCTTTCTTGGCGATTTGTCGTAGGCTTTTTTCAAGCCGATAAACACCATGCGAAGATCCGTCATTTGCTCCCTATACCTCTCCAACTGTCGTGTCAAGAAAATCGCCACTGTTGCCGACCTCCTGGGCATATCACATGACCTTTCTTGGCGATTTGTCGTAGGCTTTTTTCAAGCCGATAAACACCATGCGAAGATCCGTCATTTGCTCCCTATACCTCTCCAACTGTCGTGTCAAGAAAATCGCCACTGTTGCCGACCTCCTGGGCATAAAACCAAATTGGTTTTTTGTCACGCTAGTCATTTTTCTTAAACTGTGCTCAATCACTCGCTATCAAAGCTTTAGGGCCTATTCTTTACCTCACAAGCTGGTGGCTTTTGCTACAGTATCTAACTTTCAAACAGAGTATTTTCTCAAGACGAGGTCTACAAGTTAAACGATCTAATTTGCTTTTCTGTCACTCATTAGACATATTGTTCAATCTGAAAATGCTATTGAACAAATTAGTTAGCCAAATGATCGTCACGTCTCGAAGGCATTTTCACACCTCGATAGAAATAATATCATGCCCCAACGTCTCACCCACTTTATCCTTTTTAAGGCCTATTTTACTCTTGAATGTTGTGTAAGTGGCAAAAAATTGTGTAGAATCTAGTGCTGGCAAACCATACCTATTCTCTCTCTCTCGCTTGAGTGGGCAGTTTTGTCAATCCCCAGAAGCCAGAGATCACTTCCCTCCTTTGGTGTTGCAGTGTATCCATCTGTACCACGAGAACACAATTTAATTTACTAACAAGAGAACCACATACATCAGCATAGATGTTGCAGCTGTGTCCCAAATGTCTCATGCACCCTCTCCTTCCTTTCAGATGTGATCCACCTGCTAATAAGGCATTTCCTATTGGAGAGAACTGTTTCCTTTATCCACACCTCACATTTCCAACTTAGCTTTCTACATTGGCCTTGTTTGCAACACAGGCAGCCAGTCCAGCCCAGATGTCCTCTTTCTCGTTAATAGAAGATCTGGGGCAAGGTTCTTATTGCACCCCATTTACAAATAGTAGCCCTGTGTATCTTGTTTTTCCTCATTTAAATTTCTGCTGACATGTGTTTCCTTGTTATATTTTCCATTGTTAGCACCTCTATTTTGTTTATTTATGTTCATCCTCACTCTTGTCCAGGGCGCTACAAATTGCGTGCTTCTCATCCTAATTATGAAATTGAGATGAGAGGTTCATCAGAGGTTAGGATTTCATCTATGCTCACCTGCCATTAGATGTTGTGATGACAATTGTATTGTCTTACAATGGTGCGTGTTTCTTTATGTAGGTGGACTTGCGATTTGGAAATGCTGTAGTAGATGATGTTTTCTTTGTATCTGGATACAATATTTATGGCTCTGTAGTTGCACAGGTACTGGAGGAAATGAATGGTTCTGTATATTGATAATAACTAGCTCTACACGCATATGATTGAATGGGCCACTTTGGAATTTTTATTTCTTTGTTCACTGAATTTGTAGATTAACATATTTTATGCTTCTGTGCTAGGGTAATCCAATCTTGGGAGTTCACCTGTATTTATATTCAAATGACGTAACAGAGGTGCCTTGCCCAGAAGGTTTTAGTGATGCACCCAGGGAAGGTGCTATTTGCCATGCAGTATCTGGTGCTGATGGGAAGTTCACATTTAGATCAATACCTTGTGGTAAGTTGGTAACTTACTAAACCTGTCAAAACTTTATCGTAGTGCAACATAACTAGTGCATGGAATTTCTTTGTTTAACATGCTGTGGGTGTTTTCTTAGGACACGTCCTCTTATGATGTCTTTGGGGACATCAACAATAGCTTTAGATGTATCTCTTCATCTAACTAATAGTAATCATATCCTAGACAAGGAAACATAATAGTATTCATGCACTGCTTGTCCTCATTCAGCATTGATGGTAAATTCTTTATTTTAGCTGTTTAGTGTTGCTATCCATTAGAAGTTTTGTTCTGCTCTTGCCAGATCTGTATATAACGGGACCTATAGGCTATATGAGAACTGCATAGTATTCCTACCATATAAAATATTTAAACTATTAATGGTATAAGTGTCATTTCCTATTTTAGGGTTGTATTGAGTTTTGTAATATATAATGCCCTTTGGGCTATGAAATACAACAGCCAGCATTCATCCCTTCCTCCATTCCCTCATATTAATTGGTATCAGAGCCCTAGGTTCATACCTAGCTCTGCTTGTCTTCCGCTGCGTTGCCCCTAGGAGGAGCATCTCCACTCCTGGGGGTGGCCACCTCCTCGCTGATCTGGCGTGGATGGGACCACCGCGCTAGATCCATCTGCCTTCGGCCTCCTCGCCGCCGGATCTGGCGGCGCCGTCGCCAAGCCCTGTGGAGCTACCTCGGATCCGAGCTACTCCGCGCTCGATCCGGCTTCCTCCGCGCTGGCCCTCTCTGCTGTCGTCGCATTGCGCTGGGCCGCTTACGCCTCCGGCCATCGTCGCCTGCCAGCACCCGACGCTGCCATCGCCCGTGTCGGGGGATCTTGGGCCGTTGGATCCCGCCGCCCCCCTGCTTGGGCCGCCGGATCCCGCCGCCCCCTGCTCAGGCCGGCCCTTCTACCCCCGGATCTGACCGTCTCCAGACAGGATCCGGTCCTCTCCGCCGCGCCCCCACTCGGATCCAGCCTCACCTCGTCGCCACGCCGTGGATCCTATTGTCGGTGCACCCCATGGCACCGTCGTAGTAGCAGCTGGTGCTCGCGGCCTCCTCCACTACTGCTGGTGTGGCCGTGTGGGACCTCTAAACAGGCGCCAAGGACATCCGCCACTGCCACTGCGCCTCCCATCCCTGTCTCCTCTCTTTGTGCGTGTGTGTGTGGTAGACGAAGGGAGGGGGAGTGCTCGTGTGATGTTGGAGCAGTTGGAGAACAAGAATGCAAAGGAGAAATGGGGATTGGTTAGTTGGCTATCTGGTTAAGATGATGGCAGCAGCAACGTGGTGTGGTCTGGGGATGGCCATATGGGACAATCTTTGATCCTTGTTTACTGCTAGGAGGATTGTGCTATTGCTGCTAGTATTTTCCTTTTTAGTCTTCCATTGCATCCATTCACTTCCGTAGCATCTCTCTTTCAGTTCATCAAAGCCATGTGAGTCCACAAATTTCATTGATAGTCAGCCGATTGCTTTGCCAGCCACGGCCTATCCTGTTGGATGAGTGTGGTTCTCTTTTTCCATTTGCATAGCCACTACCGCCGCTCTTCTCTTTGAGTCGCTACAGATCGTAGAAGTCTTTATGATATCGCCGCTTCTCTCTCTGAGCTGCGCCCTGAGTTTCCAAGGCCACCGCGCTTCTTTTCCACGCTGCCGCCGCCTCGGGCTTTGATCTGCGTTGCTATGCTTCTATCTCTCTCTTCGGCTTGATTTGACAACTCTCTCTATTTGTGTCACTCCATATCCTCTTCATTGTGTTGACGCGGTCGATTTTACTCCGCTTACCTCTACTTTCCTAGCCCCTGCACTTTGTGCTTTATGGGCTACCGCACGATTCTGGATGGGAGATCTTTTGGTACCCAACACAATTTTCCAAGAACCACACGTTATAATGACATCTTCAAGACTCAGACTTTGGATATTTCCTATTTCAGTGTCAACCCTTCCAATAGCATATGCCTTGCATTTGAGGGGGTGTTAAGGGTATAAGTGTCATTTCCTATTTTAGGGTTGTGTTGAATCTTGTAATATATAATTCCTTTTGGGCTATGCAATATAACAACCAGCATTCATCCTTCCTCCATTCTCTCATATTGACATAAACTGCAACACCCCGCCCACTCTCTGGGCCAAGATGCTAACACCTCTGCATACTCATACCTTTACATCACACTAGAAGAATATAAACCAACACTAAATTTATTTATATTACTGCGTTCAGATACATCATAGCATTTTTAGTGACTACTTTAGCCTGGTAAAAGCTAAAGTACACCGGCAAAAGTGGTACAAAAGTACCGCTAGTTTGTGCCGATTATTCATGTGCTACTCCCGCCCGCGCTTGACATCCTCAACGGTCACCTAAAAACAACAACGAAGTAAGGGTGAGTCCACCGACTCAGCAAGTACAAAGCAAAACAGCAAATAACAGGTTTATTCATTAGACCATATTCATTCCAGTTTCATTAACCACTTCTCCATTTAACTACTTTACATCCTGATAAACTATTCATCATGCACATGCACATTTCTTTTATCTCTTTAGGTTCTCATCAACCGATCGTTATGCATATGCCCATGCACATGATCATGCATTTCATTCTCAACTCTTTAGCCTATACCGGTATAGCAGAGTGTGCACCCGTCGATGCTCACCTAGGCCCGCCCTGTTTCATGCGGGGACCTCAAGCCCGTCCTGTTTCATACGGGGACCTCAGTAGCCCGTAACTATCATACGGGGACCTCAAACTCCACTCCCGTGGAGCGTCCACTCAACGTGGACCAACACTATCTCTTTTTTATGACATGCATGCAATGCAAGTTCTCCGACTACGCATATCAACATGTCATGTCTCAATCGTTTATCGTGCATCATTTCTCAACATGCACTCCAAATAAATCTAACTTGCCCCAACATGGTAAGCATGGCACCATCCGGACATATTTAACCTACCCCAACATGGTAAGCATGCACCATCCAGAAATATTTAACTTACCCTATCATGGTAAGTCACACATCATCATTCATTTAACCGAAAACATTACCCGAAATCACCGCTTTACAATGCACTTGCCTGGTTAGCCTCAGGGATGGCGCGTGGACGGCTCCGCCCCGGGACCTCCACCTGCGTGCACATTAACCCGACTCAACGGCAAAGCAAAAACCAGAGCGTAACGGGTATCGACGATTCTACGTGCTAACTCGACTCGAGCGTGGAATGCACGGGGTCAAGGTCCCATCGCGCGGGTACCACCCCATCTTTTTTTTTCTTTCTTTTTCTCCTCTTTTCTTTTCTTTTCTTTCTTCTCTTTTTTTTCTCTTCTTTTCTCTTTTCTTTCCTTTTCCCTATTTCCTTTCCTTTCTTTTCTTCTTTCTTTCCTTTTCTTCCTAATCTCTCTCCTCCCCATTTCTTTTGGCCGAACGGCCACCTCTCCCCTGCCTCTCTCTCTTTCCCCTTTTTCCTCATTCCAATCGGCCACAAGGGCCTCCACCTCCTCACACACATCAGGCGGCGCGGCGGCGCAGGGATGCGCCAGCTCCCCTCTCCTCGCCGCCGGCTCTCCGCCTCCACGGCTCCCCCCCTCTCCCTCGCGCGCAGCCGCACGGCCGGCCCCCTTGCCCAGGCGGCGCACCCGCCGCTGGGCCGCCGGCCGCAGGGCCACCGCCGACTCCTCCGCAACATCCCCCCCTCACTCTCCCCCTTCCTCTCTCTTTGGCGCGCGGGGCCCCAGCCATGCGCCACCCCGCCGGCAAGGTGGCTCGCGTCGGCTCGGCTTGCCGACCCTTGGGCTCGCCGCCGGCCGCCCCCCTTACACGCCTCCCCTCTCTCTCCTGGTGGCTTGCGGCGCGGAGGGTCTCGGCTCGAGGAGCGCCGGCGCTGATGGCTCCTCCCAAGCCGGCCGACCGAGCCTAGATCCGGCCGCCCCCCTGCAGCACCGCCTCCTTCTAGTTTGTTTTTTTACTTGCTATTACTCTGCCATTCGCGTGATTGGGGAAAGCAAACCTCACTTGGCTCGGATTCCCGGTGGGTGTGGGCTTCTCCGGGTCGTTGTTAATGGCGTCGTCTTACTGTTGACGCCCTTGCTCCCGCCTTCCTCTTGCCGACATGGCCGGCTGCTCCGTTGCTTCTCCTCTTTGGGCTCCCTCTTCTTTGCGGTGAGCTTGGAGGATGAGCTTGTGTTGGCTTCTTGGTTTGGCAGTGAGAAGGGATGGAGGGTGTGCTACTTGTTGGCTTTGTTCTTACCTTGGCCGAGAGAAATGAGGTGGGAAAGCGGCTTGGCTGCATGGGGCTAGCATATAAAAGCATGGTTTGGGGCTGCCTTGCATTTGTGAATTTACCGTAACGCCCTCGCTTAAAGCCCATGCCCCTCTCACACAATTGGCTGCCCAAGGGCATTATGGTCTAAGGCTATGTTGGTTTGGGGTCTTTATTGCAGCGGTAAGTCGGGAAAAAGGTAAGGTGGAAATTGCCGGATGATGAACGCCTGAAACGCGAGACGGTGCCGACTGTCCCTAGGCAGTCCGGGAACCTCTGAGAGCGCTAATTATACGGCTCTCTAGACGGTGCCGACCGTCCTGGGATGGTCTGGGAACCTCTGCGAGCGACACTAAATCGACACTCTAAAAGTCGATGGGTCTAACGGCAAAATTCGCCCTTTATCCCTAATGTTTCCCTTTATGCAAATTTGGGGTATTACATAAACTACCTTGTTGGTTTTTTATAAATGTTTGAATGCGACAAGTATCATTGGGGTTAGTGCATAAAATTGTAGATTTTCCTTCTAACGGTTCCTTTTCAGATGTTGTGAATCATGAATTCATCCTTTTTTTGTATGATGATAAACTTATTTGATTTGTGATTAGTATGGCAATTCCATTGTTAATCGATGCTTTTCATATGTGTTGCATGCTTGTGAGGGTGAGGTTATGTTTGTGCCAACCCATTTCATGTTTTATTTTAGTGTAAATATGAATGTTCGTTATTTACTATAATTTTGCAGGTAGCTATGAGCTGTTGCCATACTACAAAGGGGATAACACTGTTTTTGATGTCTCACCTCCTTCATTGCCTGTTTCTGTTGGGCATAGTCATATGACAATCCCCCAAAAGTTCCAGGTAATTCTTGAAGTCGCTATACATCTCATACTTTGAACTGTGAAGTTATGATCAAAGATATTTTGCTTGAGGATGACAGATAAAGGCAAGGTTCCAAATACCGCTACCGGGGTAAATCCCGCCAGGGGGCCGGTAACCGGGAAAACCGACCGGTAACAAAAAAAACCGGTCGAATTTCACGTGTCAAAATTTGAATTTGAAATCGGTAACCGGAAAAACCGGCCGGTAACCGCCCAAAAAACCGAAGAAAAACCGCTAAAACCCGGTTTTCAAATTTGAAATTAGAAATTCATAACACATTCATGGCAAAAAGTATGAAGTTAAGCACGGGAGATGCATGGATCTTCCTAATACATCCTATTAGTGTTAAACAATGTAAATATCATTCGAGAAACTAACTTTTACATTGAAAATTTGAAAATTCCTAATACATTCATGGCAAAAAGTATAAAGTCAAGCACGGAAAGTGCATGCATCTTCTTAATACATTCTATTAGTGTTAAACAATGTACATATCATTAGAGACACTAATTTTTACATTCAAAAGTTTAAATTTGAATTAAATAAAAAACCGGTGGTTTTTTCTCCTGGTCGGCACGGGTAAAACCGGTTACCGCCGGTAACCGGTTGGTTACCGTCGGTATTTGGAACCCTGGATAAAGGACTACCTATCATTTAACACTGGGTAAATGTAACTTGAAGTTAGCCACCAATTGGGTTAGCCTGCATGCTTTTTGAATAACAGGTATAAATGAGAAATGGAGGTACATGATTAAAGCAGTCAAAACTGTTGCAAGGCTGGCTGAGCGTAAAATTTTGGATCATGTGACAGCTTAATGTAGACTTGAGAACTTTCAGCTGCTTAATCATACGAGTTCTTATATGTTCTTTTTTTGTTTGTGGACAATGTTCTCACACATTTGATTTCAGTAGTTCACTACCTCCTGATCTGTGCACCTGATCTCCACTAACCAACTAGCAATTCCTCACATATATTACTAGGTTACTGGGTTTTCTGTTGGTGGGCGTGTTGTTGATGGTTATGGTGCTGGTGTGGAAGGTGCCAATGTTATAGTTGATGGTCAGTTGAGAGCTGTAACTGACAATCTTGGGTACTACAGACTTGATCAGGTAATGTTATTTGATCAAATTATTTGCTAGCACATATGTTGGTCTTGGAAGTTTCTTTTCATCTTAATGGTACCTTTATTTGTATGTCAGTGTGCAGCATGGTGCTATATATGTAAAAATACTAATTTGATGATGTTGTTTCTTATTTATTCAAGTTGGTTGTTGTGGGAGAAACTAGCTGGTTGCACGGCGATGATAATTTTTAAGGATATCATTATTAAACATTGAGGAAATCAATAAAGAATAACAAAATTACTAAAGATAACAGAAAAGTATGAACTCCCAGTTTAGAGACCCGAAAGTCAGGATGTGCACCATCAGAGGATCTTTTTTTTTGTTTAGAAACTGCAAATAGGGTATTATAATTTATAACCTAGAAAATTATGTGAGATACCCAAAATTGAAGTGCCTCTAGGTTTTTCTCTTAACAACTATACTAGAAGTCTAGAAGCTAATTTGTACTGCAGATTTGCAGTAATTAGCCTGAATCCATTCAGGCACAAATTCTCACAGTGCAAAAGTTTTGCAACTCGCAAATATATACTAGCGATTAAGCAAGGAAAACAATTAAGAAATGATTTTTCTTGATGGAACGTATGGACCAAATGTGGTACTGGAACACAAAACTCCCAAGAGCAAGCCAATCTCCAGATTTCAAGCACAAATGTAGCGCGTCCAGTGCAATGCCTCGTATCCTCCATTGGTTTATCTTGCATTTTTTCTTTTCCATTTTAGGTCTATACTCCAAACAGAGCTCTAATCTAACAGAATTCCATTAGGGAACTTTCTCTACATGACAATGACACCCAAGCCAACATTGAACTTTTTTAGATGCATCATACCTTTTTTTAGTGCTTGTGGTTCTAATTACTTGGGTGTGGTATTTGGCTGATAAACAAACTTTACTCAATGCATATGATTAGTATATTGTGTAGGATTCTACTCGATGACACATAAGATTAGTATATGTTCTGCGATGTAATATTGGTGGAATCATGGTTCAAAATCCCGGCGGTTACCGGCCGATATGAATTTTTTGATTTTTCGAATTTTGACCGGTTTTTTTTCCGGTTTTCCGGTTACCGGCCGGTTTTTCCGGTTACCGGTTTCAAAATATCTCAAAATTCAAAATTTGATTTTCAAATTGTGACCGGTTTTTTACCGGTTTTTCCGGTAACCGGCCGGTTAACGTTACCGGCCGCCGACCGGGATTTCTTCCGGTTCCGGTTTTTGGAACCTTGGGTGGAATATGTCGTGTACATAAAATGGAGATATACATTAGCTGTACCTTTCCACTGTTCAGTTCTAGTCATAAAATGACTTGGAAGTTGGAAGCAAGGTTCCAAAAACCGGAACCGGAAGAAATCCCGGTCGGCGGCCGGTAACGGTAACCGGCCGGTTACCGGAAAAACCGGTAAAAAACCGGTCACAATTTGAAAATCAAATTTTGAGATATTTTGAAACCGGTAACCGGAAAAACCGGCCGGTAACCGGAAAAACGGAAAAAAACCGGTCAAAATTCGAAAAATCAAAAAATTCATATCGGCCGGTTTTTGGTTACCGGTCTCCACCGGTAAAACCGGTAACCGGCCGGTAACCGCCGGGATTTTGAACCATGGTTGGAAGTACTAAGGCACGGAGTTTATTGGAATGAAAAAGGTTCATCATTTTGTTTTTGCAAGCACTTAACTGCTCAAATTCATAAAAAAAAGGAGAGCATTAAGGATACTTATGCTGTCTCATAGATTGTGCACTGTCTAAACATGACTTTGGAATTCAACTTGCAATTTCCATCTTGGGATAGATTGTATTTTGTGCTGTCCTTGTGTAGGTTACATCCAAGAAGTATGCTATAGTTGCTGAGAAGGATCATTATAAGTTCAACCGTTTGGAGAATTTCATGGTAAGATAGAGTTTGCTTGAGGGAACCCCTTACATCATTAAATGTCCAGCTCAAATGCTTGAACTTCTCTTTTTGGCTAAATACCATCTTTTCCATTAGATTTTACCAAACATGGCCAGCATTGATGATATCAAGTCAATTCAATACGATGTATGTGGTTTTGTTCAAACAGAAACTCCAAATTCCAAAGCAATGGTAATATCTTGGCCTGGCATTTTGTTTCATTGAAATCACTACAAAACTTTATCCTTACAATTTTGATGGGGATGTTAGGTGACACTAACACATGGGTCTGAAAACGTAAAGCCACAGAAGAAAATGGTGAGCGAGAATGGAAAATTTTGCTTTGAGGTATGTGGTTATTTTTTATTTTCTTCGTGAAAGCTATCTTATACTCTCTGCTAATGTGTTTTTTTTGTTTTCTTTGTGAAAACTACCTTAATACTCAGCTAATGATGGTGAATTCCTTTGCCTTTGACTACCCTTTTATATGAATATTGTATTACTGCAATGTGTTGCAATTCAAACCTGTATAACGCACTTCAGAAGTTTTAGATGCTACCCTATCTTGCATGTATATGGGTTGAACAAAAATAAGGCAAAGTGGAATGTCATACTAAGCTTTTTCTACTAATAAGGATTGTGTGAGGTTACTTATGTGTGCTATGTGTGACTAGGAATTTTTAGACAGAATCTTCCAGTTGGAACGGTTGCTGATATTCTTGTGAAATTTTCTCTGGTCTTAGCATGAACTAGCCTGTAATGCTAGCTCCAGCACTTCTGTATTAAATGTAATCATTTAAAGTTTATATGGCACATTATTAATTCTGCTTCTTTTAATGCACTTTGCAGGTTCTTGCTGGTGAGTATCGGTTATCTGCGTTACCTGTAGATACCGAGGGTTCTTCCAGTCTTATGTTTTCACCAGGATCTATTGATGTCAATGTCAACAGCCCATTGCTTAACATAGAATTTTCTCAGGTACACAAGAGTATTACTTTTACCCATATGTCTTCTGATTATTTTGTTAGATTATTTAAATTCCATCAAGTTTCATAGATGCTTTGTGGACTGAGATAACATCTGAGTATTATCTCTGTCAACAGTCACAAGTCAATGTTCACGGTAAAGTCACTTGCAAAGAGCAATGCAGCCAAAATATTCTGCTCTCGCTTGTTAGATTAGCTGGGGAAGTCGAGCAGGAAAAGAAGACAACTACTTTGGAGCAAGATAATGTTAATTTTATGTTCACAAAAGTATTTCCTGGAAAATATCGTCTAGAGGTAAAACCTCCTTGTACGCTGGTCATTGACATTGAATTATTTACTATTCTGTCTCAAATCTTGACTATTTGTGAATACACCTTTCTTCCAGGTGAAGCATTCTTCATCCAAGGCCTCTGATGATTGGTGCTGGGACCAAAATACCTTGGATATAGATGTCGGTACTGATGATGTGACAGACATTGTATTTGTACAAAAGGGCTACTGGATAGAGCTAGTCTCAACTCATGAAACTAAAGCATACATTCATCAACCAGACTCTTCTAAACTTGACTTGTTGATAAAGGTCCATCCCTGGGACTAAATAAATCTACAATATATTAGAATTAATAGAACCTTTGGTTAACATAATTCACTTTTCATCCTTCACAGAAAGGGTCACAACGGATTTGCATAGAAACACCTGGGCAACATGAGCTACATTTAATTAATTCTTGCATTTCATTTGGGAGCTCGTCTGTAGTGTTTGACACACAGAATCCAATGGTTAGTTGCTTGTCTACTTTGTACTTATGTTTATCCATGAAAAATTCAGTTTGGCACCCATAGCTAAAAGTTTCCCCTTTTAGCCGGTTCATATCAGCGCCAAGAAGTATCTTGTAAGAGGTGAAATCCATGTGGACATCAGCTCCCTTCAGGAACAAAATGATTTATCTGAAGGTATTGCTGTTGATGCCTTTAAGAGTGATGGGAGTTTCATTGAAAAAATCTCTACCACACCTGTTCATGGAAAGAGTCATCAAAATGGCATTACTGCCTTTGAGTACTCCATTTGGGCTGATCTCGGGGAGGACTTCATTTTTGTCCCTCGTGATTCTAGGTATGGTGTTTATCCGTAGTACTTTCGGTTTTCCACTAGCATAACTCATGTCTTGTTCAGAATTTCTTATAGTTCTAAATTTGGCATCTAGAATCTGTTCTTCTACCACCAACTCTTGTTAACCTTTCTTTATGGATTGTTTCCCTTTGCTCGGCCAACAATTATGAGCATTTATTTGCAAGGAATATGAGTATTTAATCATTATACTTATATTTAGTGCATGATTCACATTTTTTGACAGCACTAGAAGGGAAAAGATCCTATTTTATCCATCACGGCAGCAGGTGAGTGACAGTTTATTAAGAAACACTTCTTACATGAACAGTGTAACCATGGTTGTAATACATTCGTAATATTTAAACTGCAGTTTTCAGTGTCTGTGAATGGATGCCAAGATACTGTTCCTTCAATCACTGCTAAAATGGGTTTATACCTTGAAGGATTAGTGTTGCCTGCAACTTCTGATGTTGACGTCAAGATTCTAGCAGCGGGGAACAGCAAGTACACACCTCTGAAGAAAGGGGATGTAGCAACAGAGACAAAGACAAATTCCGATGGAACGTTCTTTGCAGGTCCCTTGTATGATGATATAGGATATAAAGTCGAAGCTTCAAAGGTTTGTATTATTTTTTGAGCATATATTTATGTTATTAATTAAACCATTCCTTTGTTACATAGCACAAGATTCTACTCCCTCCATTTCACAATATAAGTCCAAGCCTACTGTGCGCACAGACTAAGGAATTATAAAATTGAGTGTAGATGAATGCAAAATGGACCATGCTACACCTGATTAAACTATGGTTAAATAGCCCGCTCTTTTAATTAGGTTGTTAGGTGGAGAGAAGAAAGGTTGCATTTTGCATTAAAGGTCTTGGAAGTCGCACTTTGCAGTGAGAGGTAAAACAGGAAAAGCTGCAATAAATTATTATCATTTTCTTCCCTGGACTTACAATGTGAAACCACGCTTCCCATGACAATGGACGTATATTGCGAAAGGGATGGAGTAGATTCTAGAGCTGCTGGTCATATGCTGCAGTGGTGTACGGTAGTACCGTGTATTGGCTGGTACATGAGCAGCGAGCACCACTCACTGGAAGAACAAAAAATCTTGTTCTGTCTGGCAAATAGCAACTGGTGCTGAGCTGTGGTGGGTATGCTGATGTAGAAAAAGCTCTAAATAGCAGCTATTCTGAGCTCATATGCATGTCTTCATTCACCTTACCACCACATCAGACTGGCCTAATGTGATTTCTCAGCTCTCTTTTTGTTTTTGCTATTGACGCAAACTGATTTCCCATTCCTCTTTTTAAACAAGAAACAAGTGACAACTGAGGTTTATGTTGATTGGCTGTTTATTTTTATTTGCCCTTCCTGCTTTCTAGTAGATTAGTCATTGCATATTCTGGTAAACTGCTTGGTAATGGTTCTCTGCCCTAATTCAGTCAATTATCAGTAGTATGCTGTTATATTATTTTCTGTCAAATGTCTTATCTGAAAATTTTCTTTTTGTAACAATTGTGCAACGGTGTTCTTTTGCCTATGGTGATAGTATGTACGAGTTACATGTTAACCATAAAATCAGCAATTTGCAATCTGGGAAGTGGAAACATTTAAAATCAGCAATCACCGAGCATATGTTTTGTTGAATATCCTATCTGACATCATTTTTTACCTTCACGCAGGCTGGTTATCATCTCAAGCAAACTGGCCCATACACCTTTGCTTGTCAGAAACTTGGTCAGATATTAGTGCGGATTTATGGTGAAAAAGATGAAGAGCTGTTACCATCAGTATTATTGTCTTTGAGTGGAGAAGAAGGCTACAGAAATAATTCAATTAGTGGTTCTGGTGGAACTTTCAGCTTTGACAACTTATTTCCTGGAAGTTTCTATCTCAGGCCTCTTCTTAAGGTGCTTCATTTTTATTCATGCTCCCTCCCCTCCCCCCCCCCCCCCCCTCTCTCTCTCGTTGTTTGTACCGTGCCTCTCCGAAATAATCCAAAAATCTTGACATTGGATTTTACTATGGTTTATCTGTCATAAAAAAATTGTTCACTCCTGATATAGATTGAGCATGGCCCTTTGTCACCAGGTAGACTTGCCGCTTCATACTTGGACTGTTTTTTAAAAATGTTTAAAAGCCATTAGCACGGTGCATATAAAGATGGAGGTGCATTAGAGATGCTATCTAGGCTACAAAATGTAACTTAAAGCTGTGGCATCATATTCAAATTTCTTAGTTGGAGATCCCTTAATGGTTTGATGTTTCTTCTGTAGGAATATAAATTTACTCCATCAGCGGTTGCTATTGATCTCAGTTCTGGAGAATCTAGAGAGGTTGAATTCCGCGCAACCCGTGTTGCTTACAGGTTTGTTTCATTGTTTACATATGAATTTTGGTTTGTGTGTTCTTTATTGCTCCCATATATCTTTGTACGGAAAGAAACCACCTTATTTGCTTTGCAGGAAGTTCATGCCTTAACTTCACAACGTAACTTTTTTGGAATCCATTGTTTGTGTACCAATTATGCACCATTACTGATCCACAGGAGGATCGGTTCTTGCTATCTAAAACTTTTTGCGCAATGTCCAAATAGTGGTAAGCTGTATGTGAGCGTTAGCTAGTAGGCTCACCATTAATTATTATAGAAAACATATATATGTGAAATATAAGTGATATACTCCCATCGTTTCAGGGCATGCATCTTGAAAGTCAAAAATTATAAATTGGCCAACAGTTAGTTCAACAATATATAGATTTAATGAAACAAAAATGTCACTATAAGATTGTATCTGAAAGTACTTTGACATGACATTGTTAAGAGTATATGTGTTGAAATATAAGTGAACCCTTCATCAACTTAGGCTTTTGGCTAAATTAGTTGATGCATGCAACTCAATGTGGTATTAGAGTCAAAAGGTTTTGTATTCAAGACTTAGTTGGCATAATTAAAAAAATAATTGTAGCCTATTTTTATTCCACGTCTTAGGCCTGAGGGAGCCTACATGTTGTTAGAAAGATAAGGCTAGAGTTTTTGCTATTGACAACTGTGTAGCTTATTCATTTATTGAGAGATATATATAGACATTGCTACATGGGCTACATGGGCGAGAGAGGGAGAGAGAGAATGTACAATAATCTTAACTACAAACTCTTAACACCCCCCTTTAAACTCAAGGTGGATCAGGAGGATCTGATGCATTGAGTTTGAGTAGATGAAGCTGATGTTCTCGAGACTGAGCTTTAGTGAGGAAATCTGCAACTTGAAGCTTTGAGGGAACATACTTGAGGGCAATGGTCGACTGCTGACAATGAGATCGTGTGAAGGATGCATCAACACCAATGTGCTTTGTCAGCTCATGCTTGACCGAATCACTAGCAATCTGAATAGCACTCATATTGTGACAAAAGAGAGGTGTAGGATTGTCACAAAGGACACCAAGATCAATCATGAGCCATCGAAGCCAAATGATCTCTGAGGTGGTAGCAGCAAGAGCTCGAAGCTTAGCCTCTGCACTAGAGCATGACACGGCAGTTTGTTTCTTGGATTTCCAGGCGATTAGCGAAGTGCCACAAGAGATACAGTAGCCAGTGATAGATTGGCGATCGGCAGGATCACTCGCCCAAGTAGAGTCAGAATAAGTATGGAGTTGAAGCTGACTCAAACTCACATAGAACAGATGTCTAGACACAGTCCCCCTTAAGTATCTCAGCACACAAAGAACATAACCATAGTGAATTGAGGTGGGAGCACTGACAAACTAGCTGAGCACATGTACAGCATGAGCAATGTCTGGCCTAGTAACAGTGAGATAAACCAGGCTCCCAACGAGCTGATGATAGCGAGAAGGATCTGTCAGTGGTACACTGTCTGTAAGTCGAAGTGTAGATGAAGCTCCATGGGTGTGACAGCAGTGCGTGCATCAGTCATGCCATAGCGAGCAAGCAAATCCTGAACATAGCGATGCTGAGAAAGATAGTAGCCATCACTATCAGAATGAATCTCAATCCCCAGAATATAGCTCAATGGTCCCCAGTCGGACATCATAAACTGTTCACTCAATTTCCTCTTCACAAAAGCCACATAATCCGTGTCATCTTTTGTGATCAGCATATCATCAACATATAGCAGAAGCAAAGTACAATCCCGCTAAGAAGTGTGAACAAACAAGGCAGGGTCATGCTTGCTTGGAGTGAAACCAGCAGCTTGAATCACGGAACTGAAACGCTCAAATAAAGCATGAGGAGCCTGCTTGAGACCATGTAGCGCACACCTAAGGTGACAAACATAGCCTATAGGAGCCTCAACACCTAGGGGTGGCTGCATATAGACCTCATGTAGATCACCATGAAGAAAAGTATTCTTGACATCCATCTGAGATATAGTCCATGTGCGTACTGCAACAGCAATGAGAGTACTAACTGTGGTCATATGAGCAATTGGAGCAAAACTCTCATCATAATCTCGACTACAAACCTGCTGAAAACCTCTTGCAACAAGACGAACCTTGTATCGCTCTACTAAACCATCTGACTTGTTCTTCACTTTGTATACCCACTTGCAAAGTGATAGGAATAGCTCTAGATGGTAGCGGAACAAGATCCCAAGTACATGTACACTAATGCTGTGAGCTTCTCTGTCATAGCCAACTGCAATCAGGTATGCTAGCAGCCTTCTGATAGGTACTTGGCTCAGCTAGTGCACCTGCACGAGAAAAACCCCATCTCTCTGGTGCCAGAATAGAAGAACAATCACGTAGAGCATACCGTGATGTAGTAGAATGATCGTCAGAGTCAGTGGTACTAGCCGAAGGGTCAAGTGGAGAAGATGAAGACTGAGGATCAGAAGGAACTCTCTGTCGACGACTATGGTGAAAGGGAAAAGTGGAAGTGTCAGAAACTGGTGGAGCTGGTGGAGGAGACACTAGAAGGTAAAACTGGTGGAGAAGGTGATGGTACTGGTTGAGGAGATACACTAGAAGGTGAAATTGGTGAAGAAGGTGTATTTGGAGAAGACAAGTCTGATGAAGGAATTGGAGGTAGACACAAAAAGGAGGTGGAACCTGTGGAAGAAGTGGGATGTGTAGAAGGGTCGATCCTCATCAAAGGTCACATCACGAGAGATGTGAATGCAATGTGCTAAGGGATCATAGCAACGATAGCCCTTATGCTCAGGACTATAACCTAAGAAGACACACTCAACCGACTGAGCACTCAGCTTTGTAAGCTCACGAGGTGCTAGAAGGGCATAGTAGATGCAACCAAAGATACGAAGATGAGCATATCGAGAAGGTGCTTTATACAAGACCTCACCAAGAGACTTGCCTTGAAGCTTGGAAAAGGGTTGACGGTTGATGAGATAGACTGACGTAGAGACTGCTTCCCCCCTTAAGTGAGAGGGGACAAAGGAGGAGATGAGAAGAGTACGAGCAGTCTCAATGATGTGGCTGTGCTTATGCTCAGCAACACCATCTTAGCATGAGCACCAGGACACAAGAGCTGAGGAAGAGTACCCTCAGAAGAAAGGAACTAACGAAAGGCTAATGAAAGGTACTCCCCCCAGAGTCAGAACGAAAAATACGAATGGAAGAAGAAAACTATGTATGAACCATCTTAGCAAATGAATGATAAATGGAAATCAACTAAGAACGATGTTTCATAAAACAGATCCAAGTATATCGAGAGTAATTATCAACAAATATGACATAATAACTATGACCACCCTTTGAAGCAAAAGGAGATGGACCCTATACATCTGAATGTACCAAATCAAAAGGACAATAGGACAGAGAGGTGCTACTAGGATATGGAAGTTGTAGCTGTTTCTCCAGCTTACAACCAGTACAATGAAAACTAGACTCAATGGTGACATGACGTAAGAAACCCAGGTGAACTAGAGTGATGAGTTGAGCTCCACAAAGTTGACCAAGTCGTGATGCCATTTGTTGAAGGAAGAATCCACAGGAGGCTGGTATGATGACATAGCAGAAGACACTAAGGGTGCGTTTGGTTTTGAGGCAAAGTGGGATGGGATGGGGTCATCCCTGTTTTCTGGGACGAGGTGGCCCCTGTCGCTGTTTGATTGAATGGATGGGGCGAGCCCCTTTTTTTGTTTGGTGCAAAGGATGAGTGAAGGATGAGGCCGCCCCAGTTTTTGTTTGGATGGATGAATATGGACACATTGATCTTTACCCCATATATATATACAAGTTTACATACACAAAAATCAACATAAATATAATAGATAATTAGCAAGCCCTTAACATATATAATTAGCAAGTTTAGATCTTACAGACGTTTCTGCCATACAGGCATACATAATTCCACTAGCCTAAAGGCTATACAAAAGAACAGTCAAGTATCAGACCACACCATCGAATAAACAATGGTCCAAAAGAACAGTCAGGCATCAACCCCCCCCCCCCATAGAACCCACCAGTGCATTGTTTATGGGTTACAAGACAAAATAAAGATCACAGCCCACAGTCCCTACTCTAAGGAAAGGTTTCATTAACGAACTTAGCTAGCAGGCTAATCTGATATGTCAAAGGCAAAGTAGGGAACTTCCTGCCCATACGTGGATTTTCAACCAAATGAGCATAGTAATACGCCTTCTGGGTGTCATCGAAACCTGGAATACTTTGGATTGTTTCAAGCAAGTCATCTGGCACCTCATTATCAGAAGCCTTCTCAATTGCATTGGCAAGTCATCGGCGGGAGCGCGCGTGGGGGAGCTGGTCGCCACCGGTCGCCGAGACGCCGAGCAGGAAGCGCGCGCGTACGGGAGTTCGGCGGGAGCGCGCGCGTGAGTTCGGCGGGAGCGCGCGCGTGGAGAAAGCCAGACGATGCGGGAAAAGCGGCGCGAGGCGGGAGCGCGCGCGCGGGAAAAGCAGCACGCTGCTGGCTGCTGCGGGCGAGCGCTGGGGGCAGCGCCATCCGCTGGATTTCGGGGGACGGGGGCGCCCCCGAATCTGAGCGAATATTCGGTGGTGGCTGCCCCTGCCTCCCTGTGACTCCCATCCAAACAGTGATTCCAACGGGGCCGCCCCATTCCATCCATCCTAAAGCAAGAAACCAAACACTCCCTAAGGCCTTCAAGTACTAGTGGAAGGAAGATGTAAGGTGTCCAAGATAGAGAGACTAGGAGAGCCTCTATGGCGATGGTTAGAACCAATCACTCTTTTACTCTGACGATCCTGAATGAATCAAGAAGAATAATCAAATCCAATGAAACAGTTCATATCAGAAAGTTGACCAACATAAAGAAGATTCATAGATAGCTGGAGAACGAAAGACACATTAGGAACAGAGAAGCGAGATGTCAAGAGAATACCTTGATGGGTGATAGAGCAAGGTGTACCGTCAGCAGTGTGAACATATGCAACATCAGTCACAGGCCTACGAGCAACAAGCTGAGAGTTGTTCGATGTAACATGAAAGGAAGTACTCGAGTCCAGAACCCAAGGATGAGCAGCGCTAGGAGCAGAAGGTGCAACTAAGGTTATAGCAGACATTAATCCAGAAGTCACAGTAGATGTGGATGTGGCAGTAGTGACTGCTCCAGTAAGTGCTCTGGGAGGCCCGGTAGGTGCTCCACAACGACGATCAGATGGATGTCTGGCACGATCAAGGTTCCAAAAATCGGAACCGGAAGAAATCCCAGTCGGCGGCCGGTAACGGTAACCGGGCGGTTACCGGCCGGTTACCGGAAAAACCGGTCACAATTTGAAAATCAAAATTTGAATTTTGAGATATTTTAAAACCGGTAACCGGAAAAACCGGCCCAGTAACCGGAAAACCGGCCAAAATTCGAAAAATCAAAAAATCATACTGGCCGGTTTTTTGTTTACCAGTCTTCACCGGTAAAACCGGTAACCGGCGGTTACCGGCCGGTAACCGCCGGGATTTTGAACCATGGGCACGATAATCAACAAGCTGATCTGGATGTAACTTGAAGCACTTGTCAATATGATGACCAATCCTCTTGCAATGAGAACATACCAGCACTCCTGTGGGTGTAGCTCTGGTAGATCCAGACCGCTATGAGAGACCTAGTGCAGCATGTGGTGAGGATCCTGAGGTAGGCATAAGTGAATAAAGACGAGTCTCCTCTGCAATCAAACTAAAGAGCACCTCAGTCAAAGTCAGTGGAGTGGGATAGTTGAGCAACTGAGTACGAATAGGCTCAAACTTTGATTGAAGCCCCATCACAAATTGATACATGAGCATCTACTAAGCATACTCATCTTTAGCAACACAAGACTGACAAGCTGTGGCAGCCTTCAGTGTCATAGACTCTAGACTCTAGAGGACCAGTGATATGAGTGAAAGCACTGTAATACTCCTCCACTATCTAATCCTGCAGCTGCTGAATACGATGAAGGTTCTTGCTGCTGAATACGATGAAGGTTCTTGAGCAATGTGAAACGAAGAGCACCACTAGACCGAACATATCTCTTCTCAAGGTATGTCCACATCTGCTTGGTTGAAGTATGATACTCAAGACTCATCCTCAAAGAAACATTAACACTCAGAACAATGCCACTCATGACACCATCATCCTCTTTTTGCCAAACATTTATCGCCTCAACATCAACTTTCTTCGAATCAGGAGGACCGTCAGTCAAATGAGAGGCCAAGCCATAACCCCTAAGAGTAGTCTTGACTGAAAAAGCCCATGCTCGATAGTTCAATCCATCAAGCTTGATATCCATGAACACGAGAGATGAACTACCCCCAAACATTGAGTCAGCTTTTGCCATCTTGATTGACCACAACCACAGTCACACAGCAGCAGCAACTTAATTGATTGACAGCAAAGCAGAGCAAGCAGCAAATACGGCAGAGCAAGCAGCAAGCAGAGGAGATGATACCACTGTGCAAAGGAGACACACGGGCGGCGGCGAATTCGAAAGAGAGGCGTTGTCTCAGGCAACGGCGAACACACAAGCAACGGCGAATCCGTAAGAGGCGGCACAGATTCGGGCAAATCCGGAAGAGGCCGCATGAATCCAAAAGAGGCGGCATGGATTCGAGAGAAGCGACGCGAATCCAAAAGAGGCGTCACTCGGGCGGTGATGAAGATCCAGAGAGGCCGGAGAGATTCACCCATGAGCGGTGAAGATTAGGAGAGGCGACGTCTTGGGCAGAGCGGCGACGCAGATCCGGAGGAGGAAAGGCGACGAGGCAGCTCAGGCGACAAGCGACGCAGATCCAAAGGAGAGGCGTCATCTCGGGCGGCAGGGACAGCGAAGAGCCTACACCTAGCCGATGGCGGAGGCCTCCAGGAGAGATGAGATTAGGTTTTTTATGGAAAGTGGATTAGGGTTTGAGAGTACTCAGATACCATGTTAGAAAGAAAAGGCTAGAGTTTTTGCTATTCACATTTATTAAGAGGTATATATAGACATTGCTACATGGGCCTCATAGGCTACATGGGCCAGAGAGGGAGGGAGAGAATGTACAATACTCTTAACTACAAACTCGTAACACGTGAGGGGGAGTGTTAAAGTATAAATGAATTAACCGTTTTTCCTCATCGGGTTAGGCTTTGGGGGAACTAGTTAGTGCATGCAACTTAATAATATATACATACCTTGTATTAGCTCTTTGTACATGTCTAGATATTGTCTATCGGTCCGTGGAATAGATGAGAGTTCCATTCCAAGCATGGTATCAGAGCTAAAATTTTGGTAAACTTACAATCCAAAGAATCACTTGGGAACTTTGTCCTACATATCTAAAGCTATAAGGATAAAAGACAACATTATAGTTGTCTGGAATAGAACTCATCTACTCTATGGGCCAATAGCCAATGTCTAGACATGTACAAAGAGCTAATACAAGGTATGTACATATACTCTTTAAGTCTTAATAGACATAAGTTTTTTTTTAACTCAATAGTATACTTTAAGAGAAATCAATGGCCAAAGTTCAATTTTGATACTTCCAGGTCAAGCAGGGCCTTATATTTTGAGATGGAGATAGTATGCATTAAAATAAAGCTCTAAGCACTCAAATTTAGCTATATGTGCACAAAATAGCATAAATGAGCTATGAATCATATGATTGGTCTCATTCTAGGAAATGTAACTGCTATATTCACTACATGGGCAGCACACAAGTGTACGAGTGCTGAAAAAGTGGAGAGGTGGACCTACCAATATGCTTATGAGACTAGTAGCCTTGATTTAGAACAGTGGATGTTTGCTACTAAATAGTAAACATATTATTTTATCTGTCTAGAGGTTTTTGATTGTTTTGTCGTATGTTGCTTACACAATGCGCATGTGCTTGTTAAGTTCTAAATCAATCAATTATAATTTGGTCCTTGCTTGTCCACTGACAACAGTTTCTGTCAATATGCTTTACTAAATCTTAATTGCAGCTATTCTTATTATACTAACTCAACCAGCATTTCAATGTAGCGCCATGGGGTCTGTAACACTGCTAACTGGCCAACCAAAGGAGGGTGTTTTTGTTGAAGCGAGATCTGAATCCAGAGGTCATTATGAGGAAGCTACTACTGATTCTTTTGGTAGGTTTCGTCTAAGAGGACTTGTCCCTGCCTCAACTTACTCAATAAGAGTGGTTGCAAAAGATAATCACAGGTTGGCAGCAGTTGAGCGTGCTTCACCTGATTATGTGTTGGTTGACGTAAGTGTTACTTATTTACAATTATTATTAATGTCCTTTGCACACAGCATTTGCATACTGCAATGTCGACACTGTTTAATGAAAGAGGCTTGCTTGTGTTTCAATATTGTTTATGCTTAACGATAATTTGTATTATCAGGTTGGTCAGGAGGACATCTCTGGTATTGATTTTGTGGTTTTTGAACGGCCTGAAGTAACAATTTTGAGTGGACATGTGGAAGGAGATGGCATTGATATGTTGCAGCCACATCTATCTGTTGAAATTAGATCAGCAGCTGACCCTTCTAGAATAGAATCTGTACTCCCTGTTCCTCTTTCCTACTACTTTGAAGTACAAAATTTGCCCAAAGGCAAGCATCTTGTCCAGCTTCGGTCTGGCCTTCCATCACATACCCATAGTTTTGAGTCGGAGTTGGTTGAAGTTGACCTGGAAAAGCGACCTCAGATTCATATTGGTCCTCTTAAATATAAAACTGAAGAGCGCCATCACAAACAGGTAACTTCTCTCACTTGCATCAACGCAATACAATTCTGTTGACTCTAATTTGTTTCCGTTCTCAAAATGGGAAAATCTGATATGAATGCTGTAGAAATGAGCTGCTTACAGCCATTAGAAAATACTGAGGTTATTGTTTAATCAGAACCAACAAATCTTTATACTCCGCACGTCCTTTCTGTAACAAACGAACTAGAAACTCCATAATTCACCTGGACGCTGGAACAACTTTCCTGTACCGGAAACTTCAGGTTCCTAAGTTTGCTGTTTAGGATATCATGTAATTGCTGTTTCGTGCAGGAACTGACCCCAGCCCCCGTCTTCCCTCTTGTTGTTGGAGTTTCTGTTATTGCACTGGTGATCAGCATGCCAAGGTTTGTTGTTGCTGTATCGCGGCATACTTTTTGTGCAATAACTATGATTTTAATTACTATTATATATGATATTTTCATGCCTACAGGTTAAAGGACTTGTACCAAAGCGCTGTAGGAATGACTTCCCTAGGTTCAGGGGCGGTGCCGAGCAAAAAGGAGCCACGGAAGACAATATTGAGAAAGCGAGCGTGAAAGTTTCACGACAAATTAGCTTCAGACTATGCGTTGAAAAATTGAGTACTGACAGATTGAGCACGTCAGTACTCAGTAGAAAATAGCTGTTTCTTTTATTCTCGGGTGGTAATTTTGCAGATGAAAAGAAGTCTCATAGTTAATATTTTGTACCGTTACCGACAACAGATTTTGATGCCAACGTTGGGTATGTAGTCGCTCAAAATGTTGTACGATAGCAGTACTATGTACAGTTTGCAGGCGCCAGATAAAGCTTTTGAGAGCATGACGTTTATTTTTCCTTGCCCAGAGAGGGCAGAGCTAGTGTCATTGTTGACAATTTCTACAAAATAAACTTGCTTCGTGACATTTGAAAACACCGTCCGACTAACTATACTATTATAGTGCGTGGCACGTCTATGCCTGGCCTTGTAGATTTGTGTAGTACGCACTTCACTGAGCTAACCTGAAGGATAATCCCGTGACTCTTAAATTGAGTTCAACAGATTACATCCTGAACAAGTGTAACATAGTTCCTGATTATATGCACCTTTTAAGTAGCACTGATTGAGCCTGCCTTGATCTTAGTTGTTCGGAGTTGATCGGACGGTCGAGATTGTAACCCTCACCTCCCAAGCTGAAGGGTGGATCCTTGTTACCTACCGCTCGGTATGGTGTCCCGAATCTTGACTGACTACAAAATAGATCTGCATGCCAGTGGTTGTTTGTTTGTTGTCATGGTACAGTGAACAACTAAGGTTCAGCTCATTTCAGTTTAAATTTTTGTCTTCTGGTTTTTTTTGTTATTTATAAATTTCGTCTTTTTTTTACTTTTGACTTTTTTGAACTTTTTTGCCGGTTCTTTTTTCCCGTATTCGTTTGTATTATTCGTGATAGGTTAGCCTTTTTATTTTTAATTTTTTAAATTTAGTTATACCAAATAAGTCACCATCAGCTATAGTATAATTTCAGTTAGCTATAGTACAATTTTAACTATAAGATAACTTATTTTTAGCTCAACCGAGCGGCACCTAAACCATGTAATACCAGCAAACTAACTTGTCAAGTCCAAAACGTGACCATCACACAGGATAGTTTCCAGATGGCTACGGGACCGACCATGGGTTATACGTTGGATCTGACTAAAGTTAGACCTGAGGGCCATCAGGGGTGACAATTTCAGAGCCCCCTGTTTCAGATTCCAAGCGCGCAGGACACAGTATACCATACGAGGGAACGCGACGAGGTAGCAATAGCATGCCCCTTGATTGTTTTTTTTTTCCTTTCACGTAATCAACAGCTGAAGTGTCTAGAATAATCCCTATGGCATGAGCCAACAGGTATATTGATCGGTTCTGGTTTGCAGCAGCTGACTCCTTCAATATGTACAGGTCGATGAGTGGATGGAAGTATGTAATGGAGTGGTACCAGGTCGTTGGTTGTTGCCTGTCATAGTAGCAGAACTACTGATGGAATGACTCCTTGTTTTCGGCTTATAGATTATCCCGAATAAATAACTAGGATAGCTCATTCGTTATCTTTTTGAAGTGATTTATCATGATAGTTTTTTCGAAGTGGTTTATTGATATTTAGTTCGTTCGTACAAACATTTACTCTAAAGACAAAAACTATCAATCACAGATATAAATATGAGCTGCAACAAAAAAAAAACAGACCCAATTTATCAACCAACTACATCTAACATTTCATTGAATCTTGCTACCCCACTACATACGTACCCATCGAAGTTAACAACGCAAACAGATTTTCTTTTGACATGTCACGGTACTGTCTCCTTGTCTCTAATGACAGTCTCTGCCTATACCACATATTCCCTCATTTTTTAAGCGACATTTTATATTGAAAAAAATTGATCATATACCCTCCATTTAGATGGAAATTGAGGATTTACCCTCCTGGCCCACGTGTCAGTGACTTGTGATGACCCTACGTGTCATTGAGATGTGGAGGGTAAATCCTCAATTTCCCAACTAAAGGGAGGGTATATGATCCAATCTCCCTTTTATATTGGTCTGGGAGACGATACTTTGACCATTACTTTTGTATAACTTTATCTTATTATATACAGATAAAATTATAATATTATAAAAGTATTTTTAACGATAAATCTAATGATATAGTTTTTATGTAGCCAATAGTTTTAATTATATTATAAAGTTTAATGGCACAGATTTTAGGATGTAATTTAAAAAAGAACCGATTTAAAAAAGAACGGATGAATTGCTAACTAGTACCAATTCACTTTTTGGTTGGCATTTAAAACATAGCATGATTTTTGTACAACCATTACTAATATCATTTCTAATGCCAAATGGCCACCCGAAAAAATATATCATTTTAATGTGGCAAATCTTAATATTTTTTTGTAGTTTAGTGAGAAATTGGCTGAATGCATTATTCTAAAACATCTACTTGAGAAGGGGGGGAGTAACTGATTAGTACTACCACTTTATCATCATTCTTTTTTGTTCTTTTTTGAGACGATCTTTCTGTTTACTTGCTTTAACTTGAAGTCTCTGCAAACATTTTGAAGGAAAAGGAAAAGGAAAGTACGTTGGTCCGGTAGGGATCTGTACCAAGTTACCAACCAGCAGCCAACCTAACTTTTTTGTTTTTGCTCCTTTAACTTTGGTACAAAAACCAAATTAATATTTCTGTGGGCAGTGGAGAAATAAATTGAAGGAATGATTCCGTGAGAGCTGTCTGCTGCATATTGATTTACACCTACTGGTTTTGTTGGGAGTTAGCGTCGAAGAGCGCTATCTAGCCTTCCTATCTTCCAAATTAACAACCAGAGATTGCGACATGGCGACTGATATATCAGTCGCTACACATGGCCTTGCTCGCTTGGCTAGATTGCATTGTTCTTAACGAAAGACCGGTTGAAGAGCTTTTCAACTAGGGATTCCAAAAGATTAATTGAACTGGAGTAGCATGCGGGTGTTGGTCAGCTTCAGCAGGAGGACCAGGCAAATAAATTAACAGTTGACTGATTGTTATACACTGTGTCATTTATTGGAGTAGCTTAAGTCCATTAATATAACAAAACATTCAGTAGTTGCCTTCTTAATTGCTGCGACAGTGCAGTTCAATTTATCAGTAGGAAATGTAAAAATGCATGGCATGTAGTAAGAGTGCTGCAACAAAGCAGCATAGCACTTAATTTCTCCATATAAACTATTTCTTCGTCAGCTATATTACCTACACTAAATAGTCTCAATCTCAACGCAACGAGCACAGAATACTCATGTAGAACTGCAATACGAGTAGAGCTCCCACAAGTTTTTGGCCAATTCGGCGGTATTACGAGCGTAACGTTCGTTATAAAGAAATAGTAGATTTGGCAGGAAGTTCGCATGATCACCGTGCTGAAGCGTCTTCCGACCGACATGCACCTCGGTTGCACGGCCGCCGTGTGGTGGAGGCAAATCCACATGGTCACCGTGCGGTGGTGGCGAGTCCCGCATGGCCACCTTGCGGTGGCCAATTAGCCAGAGTCATCAACTATGGTAATTCGTGATTAGCGAATTCGTGTTATGAAATTTTTTATGGAGTCTTTCGACATAACGTACTTAATTGTATTTTTTATAATATTATCTATTTTAAATTTTACTCAAAAATTCAGTAAAACACACCCACCTGGAATCTTACGTCGCCAACACGCTAGCATGAAGAGAATTTGCCCAAACTTATCACTACCATTCCGGCACCGGGCCATAGGGCTAGTATGTACTATTTCGCCACCTAAAATAGTATAGAGCAGTCCTGCATTCCGTACTTAATATCAACCATATCAACTCCGATACTGGACCGTCTATTGAACACATTGAATTATATGTTACTAGTTAAATACCCGTGCGTTACTACAGATTTTTAAAATTTATCATACTACATGTTTTAAAACTCACGCGTGGTAAAAATTTCTATAATATGCGTACAAACATGTTCTAAAAGTTTTTAAATCCATTGTAAGTCGAAAGCCGTCGATCACACCTCGTGGTCGTAAGTCGGAAGACATCAACCACACCTCATGGTCGTAAGTCGGGAGCCCTCGAGCACACCTCATCATCGTAAGTCGGAAGCCGTCGACCATCGCGCGTGATCGTAGGTCGGGAGCGGTCGACCATCGCTGGTGGTTGTAAGTTGGCAGCGGTCGATGATCGATCATGGTCCTAAATCGGGAGCCTTTTGACAATGGCTCATGGTCGTACATCGGAAACCGATGACCATCGTTCGTGGTCGTAAGTCGGAAACCATCGAGGATACCTTGTGGCCGTAAGTCAGAACACATTGGCCATCACTCGTAATTGTAAGTCGGAAGACATCGACCACACCTCGTTGCCGTAAGTCGAAACACATCGGCCAATGCTCATGGTCATAAATTAGAAATCGTTGACCACACCTCATGATCGTAAGTTAGAAGCCGTCGACCATCGCGCGTGATCGAGGTCAGGAGCGGTCAACCATCACTGGCAGTCTACATAGAGCGGAAGAATTACCTACATGCGGATCTGGACGGTTGATCTTTGATTAGACAGCTGAGAAGAAAAGAGAGAGAATGGACTGACGACCACCAACTCACATTTTTATAATAGTAAAGATATTTGATTATACTACTATATATTTTGAGTAATATTACAAGTGGAATTTGGTACATATAATTAAACATATACATGTATAAATATATTATTTTATTAAACTCCGGAACAATAGGTCGATATCGGTATCGTTCCAAAAGTCAAACCAGTATAGCCTCGAGAATGGTAGTGATAGGTTTGAGTTCGCTGAAAGAGGATTCGCTGACACTGAGAAGGGAAGTCAAAGAGTGAACCGTGTTGTGATTTTAGGTGATTATGAGCTGTCTGATCTGAGATGGATAGACTATACCAGATGTTATAGCATGGTGCTACAATATAGAACAGTACGATACTACAGTGAATTTTGCTACAGTGCTCATAAGCAGTGGAATCGCTACAGTTAGGGCCTGTTTGGGACTGCTCTGCTCCAGTTTTTCCAGCTCTGCTCCACCAACTCCACCATGGAGCAGCTCCACTGTGGAGTTCCTGGAGCAGGTGGTCATGTTTGGCACGCAGCTAGCTCCAGCTCCAGGAATGTGAGGTTTCCTTAAGAAAGGTCCAATGTGCCCCTGAATGATGTTTGGTGTATGTTGATGTCTGCGGAGCATATGTAACTGAATTTTTTTTGCCAATTGAAATATGATGTAAAATATTATAATCGCAATTAATTTATTCGAGAAAACAAAAAAACAAATATTTTGGTCAAATAATTCCATCCTTTTGTCCCATAAATTGCAACGTGCATGATAGATAATTAACAAAGTCCATCATTCGAATACAAATAATTGTCCATAGATAACTAGAGAGTAGTTTAAACCAAAATGACTACGAATGCAAGTGTTCCGATACATAATTCTAGCTCCAAGCTAGAGAAATAGCAGTTGCCAACTCATCACGGAATGCATCCATAGTAGGGGCATTGGATTCCATAGTAGACCCATTTGATGGAGCTACATATTTGTTATATCTTTTGGGTATTGTCGGGACAAAGTTTGAATCACGATCGAAGCGAGCAAAGTCCAAGTCTTCACCCCCATGCTCACGAATGAAGTTGTGAAGAACCATAGTAGCCACAACAATTATCTTTTGCTTGAACATAGGGTAGGATGGCATCTTGTAGAGAATTTGCCACTTCATTTTAAGCACTCCAAACGATCTCTCAATAACATTGCGAATAGAAGAGTGAATGCGATTGAACCTTTCCTTAGGAGTCTTCGGTTCCATACCTCTATGCCACTCCGGCATATAATACCTCTCACCCTTATAAGGGCAAAAGTATCCAGGACGATTAGGATATCCCGCATCAACAACGTAGTATTTGCCTATAAATGTGAAAAATGACATAAGTTAGAATTTGTCAACAATTAAACAAACAATAAACTACATGACCATATGTAGATAACCATGTTACCTTGCGAGGGATGTGGAAAGAATTTTTCATCCAATCTTATCGCAGTGTACAACACACTAGTGTCATGCATAGCTCCTGTTTACCCCGTCGACACATATGTGAACCTCATGTCAAAGTCACAAATTGCTAGAACATTTTGAGTAGGTATCCCTGACTTCCCAATATATCTCACTTGATCGTCGGGTGACAAAGAAACTCTAATATGCATGCCATCAAGAGCACCAATACAATCTTTGAAGTGTGGATATGCTCTACGGTCATCTCTTATCCTCCTATGAACAGTTGGAAAGTTGGGGTTCTTTGGTCTAATAAAATCTTTAGCCATGGCCATCAAAGAATTTAGGACCTCATCAAATTTTCTATGAATGGTTTCACCCGAGTGTTTGAATTGGTTTTGTCCCTTTCTATTGGATTCATTTCCAGCACAAATGAACAAGAAAATTCCCAACATCTCATAAGTGTTCATATGCAGCGATGATTTTAGACCGTACCTTCCCACCAACAAATCATGAAGGTCGAAGAACATTTCCATGCTCATTCGAAGCTGCGAATGGCACTCACCCGGTGTCGTCAAAGTCTCTTGCAACCACCCCATACCACTGAGGTTTGATGTCCTCGGTGGATTTTTGTCAAGGTATAACTCAACATACATTTCAGCAATTTTAGCACCAGACATAATAAGATTCCAATATTCCATGCTCTCATTGTCGGAGTCATCACTATCACTATCATTATCAGTTCCAAACATCTGCATAGAGCTAAAGGACATACATAGACCCAAATAAATAGAGATAAAGGACATACATAGAGCCAAATAAATAAAGACAACAAATAGTGCAACATTTAAACATACATAGATCCAAATAATTGAGTTTCAATGGCATACATAGAGCAAAAAAAATAGTTTCAAAGGCATACATAGAGGCAAATAATAAAAAGTTTAAATGGCACACATAGAGCCACACAACTAGCCCAAAGACAATTATTCCTAGTTTCCATACTTGTCATTGTGCCTCTTCCTAAGCCAATTGAACCTAATCTCTCTAGTAGGAAAAGTCATGAACATTTCCCTAAAATCCTTCTTCACAAACAACTGAGTGGCAATGTCATGCTCATCTGAACCATAGTCCGCACCACAATCCAAAACGAGATCCATCACTTCCTTGACTGTCACCCCCTCTTGCTTCTTTGATGTAAAAGAGGTGGCAGATTCAGACATCTTTGTGATTGCTTCTTGAATAACAAGTGTAGTGCTTGACTTCTTTTTCTTGTCTACTGCAACACAAGGTCTTTTATTTCCATGCACATTGGAAGGATTCACCTCCTGGACGTCCTCCTCTCTAGTGTTGTGTGCATCAAAAGGTACTTCACGGACATCATCATCTCCACCTCCATTTTCATTGTCTACGTCAAAAGGTTGGTCTTGAGAATTAGGAATAATGGGATTATCGCTCATAGGATTCCAATGATCTGCTTCCTCATTTGTAATGTTTCTAAACATATCCCTAAGCAAATCTTCATTTTGGATAGCCTTTTTCCTAAACTTGCCACTCCCGGGAATTTCCTGTAAAAATAAGAACCACAAACATCAGTGCATCGAGTAATGGTAGAAATTATCAAATTTAGATACATATACACTCATAGCTCTTATCTTCTTCCACCACTCATTCTCCATGCTAATGACCCCCTTCGTATTGTTCCAACCTGTACCAGTTTGCCTCCCCTTCAATTTTTGCCAAGCAGTCCAATCAACCTTTAACTTGTCCCACTTGTTTTTTATTTGTGTCTTCGATAACATGATTCCGGTCATCTGGAAAAACCTATCCAACACCTCGGTATAACCTACAGAGTTCAAATGGGTGTTTGGGCGATTGCCTTTCCTAACTTGTTCGGCCATTAACTCACAAGCAAGTGTGACATGTGCATCGGTCCAATCCATTTGATCACCCTGACCATGATATTACACAACAATTTAACTCTTCTGTTGTATACTTGTATTATTTGCAACAAAGTATACCACTGGCCATTAAAAGTGGCTCTTCTAACAGAGTATTCTAACGGGGGGTCATGCTTCAACTACTCCAGTTTGGCTAAATTATTGATTCAAATGCAATGTGCCAAACAAAAGGTAAATGAAAACTGACAGCTTGGTAAGAGAATAAAAGCAGGAAATGATTTGAAATCTCAAGTCTCAATTCTGTCCTCGAAAAGAGAAGAACAAATAATGTGGGTTTCATCAGTAATTTCAGTGGATGAAATCCCTTAATACCATTGATTCCCCTCTACCTTCTCTTGCCCAGTACTTTCATTAATGAAGTAATGCCCATTTTTTGTTCTCTTGATTAGAAAAAATATACCAGTCAGTATTGTATCAAAGTGATTACATTTACTTAGACAAAAAGGATGTGGAATTGTTGATATAGATAAAGATAATGCAATCAAGGGCACTAGATGTGGTAAGTAAAAGAAATAAATGCGACAAAAATTTAGAATCTGCACAAACTTCTGCAACATGTTTTACAAGCTTTTTCTTTACCAATTACTATAACTAAGCATTTAAAATTCACAATTTTTCCATCACCCAATAATCTTTCCAATAACACCAAAAGTACATACAAGTTTTCTATTTTTGCATTGCATACAACCATGAGCATTCAAAGTATTATTTGCAACAAGGTATACCACTGGCCATTGAAAGTGGCTCTTCTAACAGAGTATTCGCCATTGAATTAAGGTATTAGGTAGCAAATTTGCATGCAAGCATACCAGATCCTCCTTTTTCTTCTTCGCCGGCGGTGCACGCTTCCTACCTGCGGCTGTGGCTTGCGACTCTGACACCTCGTCACCTGCAGCCGTCCACTGGCCACTTACAGCCACCTCTAAAAGGCTGTGGCCGGCCGTGGCCTCGACGGCTGCAGGCTGGCCAGCAGCGGCCACAGCTTGGCCTGCGGGGCCTGGCCGCTGGCCGCCCGCTCGATCCATCCCAGCCATCACCTCGCCGGAGTGTCGCCTGGGGTGGCCGGAATAGGGAGGCGGCGCTAGGTTTTCTCTGTCACCGCGCCCGCGGGTGGGGGGCGGAGAAGAGGGGCGGCGCGGGTGGGGGCGAGAAGAGGCGGCGCGCAGGTGGGGGCGGAGAAGGGGCGCGCGGGTGGGTGGGGAGAAGAGAAGTCGGAGAAGGAATGTCGGGTGGAAAAGAAATCCAATCGGTACGGAGGAGAGGAATTGTGTAATGGCAGTGGTGGGTAATTTTTCACCAACTCCATGAGGAGTTTGGAAACCTTTGTTTGTGGAGTACCCCTTGAGGAGCTCCATAAAAAACGTGGAGTTGGCCTCTAACTGCACTTTTTTTTTGGAGTGGAGTTTTTGGAGTTAGACCTGTTTGGTTAGCGAAGTTGGGAGCGGAGCTGAAAAACTTAGAGCGAAGCAGTCCCAAACAGGCCCATACTTGCAGTCCATCCTCACTGGACGCCACTGTTGCTCGCCAACTTTCTCTTTGATGTCAGAGATCCGGATCCAAGTGTGCCACCATACCATACCCGTTATGCCATCGCGGTAGTGGCACAGAATGCGATCTTGCACGCAGATGCTGACGGGTGGTTCCTACTCTCGGGGTCTGAAGGCTGCCGCCCCTGCCTCCTCCAGCGCACGTCTCCATGACATGTTGGCCACCTTCCAAAGCGTGGGCGCGGTGGCACCGTGGCAGCCCCACCTCTCTGCCGGGCCCACGCTTCAGCGGCCACGCGTACCATTTAAGAATACGAGCCACGGCACGGGGCCGGCTCGATCGCTGTTTCAGCAACCGGTGGCTCCGCGGCTTCCCAAACTAACACCCGACTGCACGTGCCCGCTCGGCTCGTCTACCAACATCGAAGCGAGCCGGCTCGTTATTGGGCCCCCGTGAGCTGCTGTGGCCCAGGGGTCATTGACCGTTGCCATGTAGAGACCTACGTAAACCCACCGTATAGACCACACGAGCAGCCAACCATGGATGTGGATGTACTTCAGCAAATGACAATAATGTACACCACGCAGAAACCCACTCGTGGCTTGATCTGAACAGCTGCTCGTGGGACCAACTGCCAATAACAAATTTTAATTATCTTCTGGAATAACTAGGAGAATGTTGCACCGCTCTATATTGTCCCGCGTTTGTGGATATACATGTACTGCCTTTGTTCTTTTCTAAATAACACCCTAGAATACATAGGGTCAATTTTTCTCAAGTTTGTTTACTAATATATTTAAAACTATCTAAATTCGCTACAAAAAACTATATCATTAAATGTGTTGTTAAAAATATTTTTATAATATTAGAATTTTATTAGTATATGTAGCCTACCTCAACTTATTTGGGACAAAAGACTTTGTTGTTGTTGTTGTAGAGTTTTATTAGTATATAAGATAAAGTTACACAAAGTAAGAGTCAAAGCACATCTCAGAGACCGTGAGAAATAAAAAACGTCACTTCAAAAAATTGATGGAGTACATTTTTTTAGTAAATTTCACAAAACACATATTTTGAGCCAAAGGTAATGCAAAAAAAACTAGGTTTTACAATTTTTTTTCAAGGAATCTCTGTTTTTGGGACAAAAGTTTCATAAAACCCTAGGTATATCACCTGGCCATCTATTTTTCTCCGAGATTTATGTAGGATATTGGTACGTAGTAAAAATAGATGGTATCTTCGAGTATGTACACACATAGAGGAGAGAAAATACTACGGGCCCACCAATATGTGTACATACTAAAAAAAATACCATGTATTGGATGGCCCAGGTGGTATACATGGTGTTTATTGAAACATTTTCCCCTAAAACCTGGGATTTCTTAAGAAAATACAAAACTTGGGGTTTTGTGTTATCTTTGCCCTAAAACCTAGGGTTCCCTGAAATTTACTCTCTTTTTTGGCAATTCGCCATCTATGCATTTTGATTTGGTGCAAGTTACCACTTGTACTCTGTGTTTTGGAAATTTGCTGTAATTTTCAATTGGTAGTAAGATATATTGCACCATTATAAGAATTCACGCATTTTACAAATATATTATTTGGTACTCATAAACAATTTAGTTGAGAAAACATGATAAATTATTTTTATTAGTACAAAAAAACACATGTGCGCACACCACATGCACACACGAGTATGTCCTTTTAGTACACACCTAGAATTATGGAGGCCAATGATAAATCCACAGCTTTACAAAAAAAAAGGTTCCTACTGAGACGCACTCACGTATGCGTAAAAGTAGACATTAGGATTTGAACCCTGGTGAGTAAAGTTGTACACCAACAACTCCACTAAGAGGTGATTCTCAAAACATGAAAATGCATTGCAAAGAGACTTGAAATACAATGAATAAACACTAAAATTTTCAAAGCACACTTGGTAACCTATAACGATCAAAAGGTAAATTTTATTTATTATTTAAGGGCTTATTTGGATTGTAGGATTTTCAAAGGAACTTCAAAGGATTCTAATCCTCAGGATATTTTTCTACAAAGGTTGTTTGGATCATAGGAATATAGTTGTCAAATTGCTATAGAATGCATTCATATATCCCAAATTCCATAGAAAAATAAACATGAGCTCAAAACTCATTTTATTTTTCATTTGAGAAGTCTAATGCATTCTCTTTCTCTCTCCACTCTCTCTCTAATCAAGTAACATCTAATCTCAATTTTTTCTGTATTTTTTGTGATGCATCCAAAAACCTCTTTTGAGCAATTCCTATGGTTTTTAATTCCTGTAGGATTCAACAAGCCATAATATTTCAATCCTATATTTTTTCTATTACTATATTTTAAATTCCTACTTTCCAAAAGACCCTAAAGATTGCAGGTCTTGACACTTTTTATAATTAAATTTATGTACGTCTTAGACCATCAGCCTCGTGACCATCCCACTAACACCCTGTCACCGACGGGGATTGCTAGCAGTGGTGCCCAGCACTGCTTGACTCTTTCCTTCATTGCCGTAATTCCTTGCCTCTTCCCTACTTTCTTTTCTATCTCGAAAGGCTCTCGGTAACACCAAAACTTATCTCGATCGAGGACTCACCTAGTCATTGTCCCGCCACAGGCTCATTGGACCCCAGTTGCTTTCCTACCTGCACCTAAGGGTCGGCATTTTTATACCAAAACCAAAAAACCGAACAAAAAAAACTAAAAAGTGAGGTTTATTTGGTATTCGGTACGGTTAGTTTTTTTGCTATTCAGTGTTAGGTTCTGTTTTCACATGTCAAAAACCGATTGGGCCGAAAAAACCAAGTAACAGTCACACCCCACTAGCAGTCCAGCATCCAGGGATAAATCCTAGTGCATCTGACCCACCTTTCCATCTCCGAAGACCCAAGCCCAAATTGCCAAACCATCTATGACCCGTCCGACCCTCCGAGGCTACACTTTCCTTTGTTCCCGACTCCAAGATGCGCCGCCCTACCCCTAATCCCCTCCCTCTCTTCGACGTGCCAGCACCCACTCTACCCTCGAACCCGCGATGGTTGATACAGCTAAGCAGCTGATAGCCAAGCCGGCCGCCGCCTCCATATCCTCCCTCCCGACCGACCTCAACCCTAATCCCCTCCCTCTCTATTGGCTGCTGCCCAATCCCTTCCACCTCCACCGGCCGCTTCTGAGGAATCATCGGTGACTACAGAGGAGTGTCAGAGCACGTAGTGCCCACGCCAACAAGGAGTCACCGACTCACCCTGCCACTTCAAGTCAGGTATGGTCAATAACTTCTTGCCTGTTGCTACTTGTTATAATTTTGATGCACTGAATTACCAAAAATGAACGGAATTATTTTGATTAATTAGGTTTGGTTGCGATTTTAGTTTAGTTAATTCGGTAGGCACTTCTAAAAAACCGGAATATTTTTTTACCGAATAAACTGAACCGAGTAAATTGAATTAACCGAATGACCACCCCTACTTGCACCCAATGATGTCCTACTAGCTATCACCGGTTACTAGCCATTGTTGGGCCACTGTCACCCAAAAAATCTAAGGTTAGGGATACAGTGACCTTCAAAAAAGATCCGACATCCACAAATTTGCCCGATTAGAGCTAAGAAATTGTCGCTTAGCTAATTCATTGTGCAAAATACAAATAAGGATATACAACATCCAAAAAAGCAGTAAGACATGTTTTTTTATACAAAGAAGATGCACGCATCATAACGCAAGAACACACCACACACATAAATATGTCCCTCTAGCACACGTCAAAAAAGATGAATTTAAACTTGAATAGGTAAAGTTGTATAGCCACGACTCTTACTACCTAAACACAAGGTTGTTCCCGCGGTAAGATTTGTCATGGCCGTCTTCTAACTCTATCCTACCCGGTCCCTCTTGTAGGCACAACTGTAGTACTCCCTACGGCTCATAGACCCGGTCCAGACAATCCTCACGGCGCCGGGGGCTCGTGGGTAGCTGGGAAGTGCGTCGCCTACTTCACACCGGCCCAACCCCTACCCGCCACTATAAATAAAGCTTCCCACCTCCGCCTCAGCTCCATCCATCTGAGAGACCCAAATTAAAATTTCGTTCCCGAAGAATTCCACCTCCTTCCGCCGCCCCCTCGCCTCGCCTCCGAAGGTTAGCAGCCTCCAACCATACGCCCGCACCCGCGCATCTACTCCCGCGCACTCCTCCGCTACCCCCTATTCTTCTCCTGCTGTTACTGCTCTCTGCGGCACTAGGTCGAACAGTTGGTGGTGAGTCGGATCGCGGGGGTGCTCACGGCGCGGCGGATCTGCGGATCTCTCCGAGCTGGTGGTGCGGTGGGTGCCGCGGCTGGCGGGATCGCGCGGTGGCTCGCGGGGATCTCGCGGCTTGTTTGGGATTCAGTGGGGGGTTTTTTTTGGGTGGGGCATGGGTTGCCTGCATGCTTGCCGCGTCTGATCTGAATTCGATCGGGAGACGCCCCCCCCTGGCGTGAGTTTGGTTTGATTTTGAGGGATCGCTGCGTGGTTGTGTGAGGAGCTGTGAGAAAGTTTGCGGGCTTTTGTCGGATTCGTGCTCTGGGGTGCGCTTTTTGTATGGATCTGAGGAGATCTCCTGGTTCAGTTTTTTTTTTCCAGATTTGATAGGTTTTGGGGCGGCAATGGGAAGGGTTTCAATTTGAGGGGTTTGGACGGTTCACTTGAGATTCCATTTGGTTGGTTCTATTGTTAACGGTCCATTGTGTTCGTTATAATTTGTCCGCGAGTGATGGTTGGAATCACTCTGATCTTGGTGGAAAGTTAGTATAATTTTTTACTGTGGATTTGACTATTGGAGGGCAAAATACGAGATCTTGACCACCTTGAGCGTGTTCAGTATAATTAGCTCGATTTAGAGATGAGATTTAAGCATTGTAGGTAGTTGGGCAATGATGCGAATAAAATGTGCTTGTGCATCATATTTGAGATCTGGTGTTCTGCTCAGATTTCACCTCCTTTACATTGTGTACTTTCGTGTATCGAGCAATTTGATTCTATAGGTTCTCGAGTGTCCTATTCTGGTAGGATTCTTGCGTAACGGTCCTTGTACAGGAGGTTTTGGAAGTAAACTCACACTTGGACTAAGCACATGGTCATTTATAGGTGGATATGAGATGAACGAGATGAACAGAAACTTTTTGAAAGGTGTTTAAGGTTTTAGTCAACTCTGTCATGTTGTTTTGTTTATGGATTTGAGATGAATACACCCATCAGTTCTGCATTTACATTTTTCATTTCTGTCAAAGCATCTCTTGTTTTATGTCATGCAATAATTGTTGGTGATCTGAGTTGATTTAAGAAATTGAATCTTATAAGTTGATTTTAACTGCAAACATTATTTATGAATGATAGCAAAAATAATGCGAGAACTTCGGATTCACAAAAGAATATATATTTTTTTATGACATGTTGGAATTGTCATGTTGATCATGCATTAAGATTTTGACTTCATAGTTGATACGAGGCTACGATGGTCCTAGATGTACATTGCAGATGCATTTGGCACATCTGCTATAAGTTATGTCTGTATGTCATTATTTGAGATATTGAAAAGAGCTCCCTTGCTTCAACTTTCAATTTTAACAGTAAATTCTTGCCAATGGTCATGTTGGATGTTATACTTAACGTAGGAGATTGTCTAAGCATGTGCAAAAGAACCTGATAATGTTTGTCTTTTATTGAAGCTATGGCATTAATCCAATCCTTACAGTTGTTGCGCTAACATGTACGTTCTGTCGAGGTACTTTGAGGAGTATATGGAGGCTTATGGTTTCTGATTCTAAATATGAACTATTCCTATGGTATCATAGACTAATAGCAGTTTTTGCAGGCGAATTAAATCATGGCGACAGGTCAAATTTTTTCAAAAACCACCCAAGCATTATTTTACAATTATAAGCAACTCCCGATCCAACGGATGCTTGATTTTGACTTCCTCTGTGGTATATATTTTCCCCTTCAATCTTAGTTAAAAAAGATTTGCATAGTGCTCCTGTTTTGCTTCTTCCTTACCGACTTTGCATTGCTTGATAGGGAGAGAAACACCTTCTGTTGCTGGAATAATCAATCCTGGTTCTGATGGGTTTCAGAAACTTTTCTTTGGGCAAGAAGAAATTGCTATTCCAGTTTATCCTACGTGGGTTCTCTGCTCCTTCATATAAGTTATTTCATTGAGCAAGAAAGTAGTTCTTATTTCAGGTGGAGAGATGAGTGTATTAACAGATTGCCAGCACAATGTATTTATTATGTGCCTTTTGTAGAATTGAAGCTGCCTGCAATGCACACCCAACTGCTGATGTATTTATCAACTTTGCGTCCTTTCGGAGGTTAGTTAGCGTTTTGATATACCTTTGGGAAAGACCGCATGATCTTGGAGCAACTACAACTTCACTATTTTTGCTAAATCTGCAGTGCAGCTGCTTCTTCAATGTCAGCTTTGAAGCAGCCAACAATCAGAGTTGTAGCCATTATAGCAGAGGGTGTTCCTGAATCAGACGCAAAGCAACTAATTAGTTATGCACGTGCTAATAACAAGGTAAGGACTATGATTTGCATGAATTAACTGCTTTTCAAACCTGAGTATTTATCGCCATGTTCTCATCATAAATCACTTAACATAATACTATTTCATATTAATAAAGGGGCATATCCGTATAAACAAATTTGTAAACGCAATGATAGTTTGTGAGGCTTGAACGATACTATAAATTCTTTTGCTCATTTCGGATATTGGTGTTGGCATATAACATGTCATTTCCTAGCCTGTCTGACGCTGAAAATATTAGAGCATTCTGTTTTTCAGTCAATACAGGCTGACAATGGCCTGCATATTTCTTGTTTATTTTTGCTAAGTAATTTTGTGTTGTTTGTAGGTCATCATTGGACCTGCAACAGTTGGAGGAATCCAAGCTGGTGCTTTCAAGATTGGTGATACTGCTGGAACCATTGACAACATAATTCAATGCAAGCTTTACAGGCCTGGATCTGTTGGTTTTGTGTCTAAATCGGTACGCTTTTATCTCAGTGTTGATAAACTTGCTTGTGAAAAAGATTACTTCACTATATGTAGTTCTGTGTGATGTTCCCGGCCAAATCATTAGGATTTGAACTAAATCCTGAAAATTCCCAAAGCAGTCGTCCTCATCCAAACACCCCATTAAAAGCAAATGCATGTGTAAACTTGATAAGTTTCCATTCTTTAATTTTTTATGACTTGTTGATTAGTATATATTGAAATGTACATCTCGACTGTTAATGCACATTTCAATGCTCGTATATCACCCCAATGTCAAACTGAACTTTCATTATATCAACAGGGTGGCATGTCAAATGAGATGTACAGCACCATTGCCAGAGTGACAGATGGTATTTATGAAGGTAACTTATTTGTGGATAAATGTAAAAATTTAACATTTGGCGATTACATGAATAATGCACCTATGCTAACTATTTTATTAAAAAATATTCAGGAATTGCAATTGGAGGGGATGTTTTCCCTGGCTCAACCCTGTCAGATCACATTCTGCGTTTTAATAACATACCTCAGGTTTGACACTTAACAAGTTAACTTACTTTATACAGAATTTACTGCGAACCTTCTTGTAGTATGATCATTCATCATCTTTATCACAGAACTGTCCTGCAAAGGATTAAATTATATCTTGTGTGGCATGATAGGACATCCACAAGATGTAGTTATAACTTGTTCCCTTGGTCACATCCTTTTTGCTTTCTAATTTTCTGAGGCAGCTCCTTTACCATAATCTGGTTCTATATATATTGCCTTCGCACCCACTGAGCCATATAAAATTTTAGAACATAGGTTGTTCCGCATAAAAATATGCTTTCATGATAATGCCATCCATGCGTTATTTGTAACTTAAGTCTGGAGCATTGCTGTACCAATAACATCTTATTTTACGCCATATTTATTGGCTTCAGGTCAAAATGATGGTTGTTCTTGGGGAGCTTGGAGGAAGAGACGAGTATTCACTCGTCGAAGCCTTGAAACAAGGGAAGGTTCAGAAACCTGTTGTTGCATGGGTTAGTGGGACATGCGCACGTCTATTCAAATCTGAAGTCCAGTTTGGCCATGCTGTAAGTTTTGAAGATCCACTGGTGTTCGTTTTTCCTTGAGTTGCTGTCACCTGAACAGTATGTTTAGTATACAGAGATCTGATTTATTTATTTATGCCAATATTTATTGGCATAACAGGGTGCGAAGAGCGGTGGTGAGTTGGAATCAGCACAAGCTAAGAATCAGGCACTAATGGATGCTGGGGCAGTTGTCCCTACTTCATATGAAGCTCTCGAAAGTGCAATTAAGGAGACATTTGAGAAACTGGTACGTTGATAATATTTTGACACATCATGACTGATGTCTTCCAAGCATAATATTTTGAGAATGTGTATTATGGGAACCGAGCTTCTGAGGTTAAATATATTTGGCAGGTTGAGGAAGGAAAGATTCCTCCTGTGCCTGAGATTACACCTCCTCCCATTCCCGAGGATCTTAAAACTGCAATTAAGAGTGGGAAGGTCCGAGCTCCCACACATATTATCTCGACTATCTCTGATGACAGAGGTTAGATTGGTGACGACATGTTATTCTATATAAGAATTCTTTCTATATATGTTATATCTCACCATTATCCTACTATCCCTCCCAGCAAGTAATGTAGGTGCATGTTTGTGATGCAGGTGAGGAACCTTGCTATGCTGGTGTGCCCATGTCTACAATTGTTGAACAGGGTTACGGAGTTGGTGATGTTATTTCTCTCTTGTGGTTCAAGCGCAGCCTTCCTCGTTATTGTACTCAATTTATTGAGGTAAGTTATGGGTAAAATATGACATGGATAATCTATCTTCTTTACAACATTCAAGCACTAGCATGATGTGACAATTTTGAACGTGTTTTTCTATATCTAGAGTTCATTTGATCCAATATCTAGAGTTCATTTGATCCAATATCTAGAGTTCATTTGATCCCAAAGGGGTTTCATGTGTCTGACAGATTTGCATCATGCTTTGCGCCGATCATGGTCCTTGTGTATCCGGTGCTCACAATTCTATAGTTACCGCTAGGGCTGGAAAGGACCTTGTTTCCAGCTTGGTATCTGGTGAGCTTGTTTGACATGTACATGCAAACTTTTATCGTTTGGTGCACAATAGCATAGATTACCAAGGTTTACGGTTGAAATATCACAGGACTATTGACAATTGGCCCCCGTTTTGGTGGTGCAATTGATGATGCTGCTCGGTACTTCAAAGATGCATATGATAGAGTGAGCCAACTTATTTCCTGTCCCTTTGCTTTTAGAAGCTCCGTGTTGCGTATGTTTCTTAATTGTTCTAATAGATCTGCATCAATTGTTTGTAGGGTCTAACGCCTTATGAGTTTGTCGAGGGCATGAAAAAGAAGGGTATTCGTGTCCCTGGGATTGGTCACAGGTATGACATCATAACAATCTTGCACCTGAAAATGGATTTATGAGATAAAAGCTCATTACTTTAAAATTAATTGAATGAGTTATGCTGTCTGACCTTTCTGAAATTTCACTTGCCTGTCTTGGTTAGGATCAAGAGCAGAGACAACAGGGACAAAAGAGTGCAGCTTCTACAGAAATATGCTCACACACACTTCCCTTCAGTCAAGTACATGGAATATGCTGTCCAGGTCGAGACCTACACCCTATCAAAGGCCAACAATTTGGTTATGAATGTCGATGGTGCAATTGGGTCGCTTTTCTTGGATCTTCTTTCTGGGAGTGGAATGTTCAGCAAGCAAGAGATCGACGAAATTGTTGAGATTGGTTATCTTAATGGGCTCTTTGTGCTTGCACGTTCGATTGGCCTGATTGGGTGAGTCTTATTTGTTTTTGTTAGTGCTGTTGCAACCTACAGTTAGATTATATGTTATAGCTACATATTTTTGTTAGCCTGGGTTATATATTTTGCAATTACTCAAATCGCTAGTTGGATTCGCAGGCACACTTTTGACCAGAAGAGGCTCAAGCAACCGCTCTACCGTCACCCATGGGAGGATGTCCTCTACACCAAGTGAGACTGAACTATTCTTTGAGCACGTCATTATATTTACCTAGGCCTTCCAACTGTGTGTACACTTCATAAAGTGGAACATAATTGCATAAAAATCAAAGTTGTGAACGTCGATGAAACTAGGGGAAAGAAGAACGTCACTGATGAGCGCTGGTTGTGTTTTATGTAAGTCGCAAATCCAAGTCTGATCCCGATTTTTGTCGAAATATGAACCGTTAGGGCACCTGATATTGGAAAAGATACTTCGATTACTATTTCACGTTTCAGTTTCCTCTCCAGAATGAAGTAGCGATCAGCTTTAGTTCAACATTGATTTGTCAACAAGCTGGGGAGTATTGTCATGTTTGTGATGCTAGTTTCCCAATTTGTTTTTCCCCACTTTAGTGTCATTTTTTGGTAATAAAATTTGCACGTCTTCCCTTTTTTTAAAAAAGCACGTCTTTGCTGCTTCAATCTCTAGCTGATTGATCACAACATGTACTCTCCATCATCGTTGTCATATAATGTTATCCATTTGCTTACTATTCGCGTGTGATATGCGGTCTGTTTGAACACGAGCTTCACAAGGGTCCGTGTCTCGTCTCAATAGAGCAGCTCCCTATGCGTATATCGAGACATATCTTGATCTGCAAAAAAAAAAAAAAAAAAAAAAAAGAGCGCGCGGCGGCCATTTCGTGTATTCCCCTTTTCACCTCCGACTTGTACGTAGCGAATATGAAGACGTCAATCAATTGTTCGATACAAGCTTTTTATTCGTAAGCTCCATCTCCAGAATGCAACCACCTCAACTTTATCACACTGCCTGGGTATGCACCTGCTTGCACCGTCACATTCACCTCCTAGCTCGCCAGGCCGCCAGGGAGCCAGGCTAGCGTGGCTGCGCGGCGAGCCAGCCGTCGCCGGAGACGTAGGAGAGGTCGACGAACTTGGCGAGCTCCTCCGCGCTGAGCGCCTTGGCCCACGGCACCCGCCCCGTCGTGTCGTGTCGGACCCCTGCCCCGTGCACCCCGACTCCACGATCACCAACGTGCCCCTGGGATTGGAACCATCAAATCACCAAGAAAAACGCAACAAGTGACGCTGTCAGCCACACGACGATCAGCTCTGACGATGCAATGCATCATCACATCTGCAACGTGCAGGGAGGGGGATGTACGCGCGCGCGAGCGATCCATCGATCGAGTAGGCAGGCAGGTTAATTGGCTAGGTAGTGCTGCACTCTCTCTCTGCCCTTGTAGTCCAGCCGTCCCAGCCCTGGCTGACGACGACGCCGGACATGTCCGTCTGGTAGAAGATGACGCTGGCGTAGGCCCGCCACGCGCGCCCCAGGTACGCAGCCCACCGTGCACCACTTGAACACGAACCCGCTCTCGTCCGCCTCGCCCCTGCGCCGTGATGAACCCTGGCGACATCTGTAGCACCTAAGAATTGAAAGGGGCATATTATATCTAATCTCTCTTCCATCTTTATCTCTCTCTCCATCTATTCCTCTCTTAAAACCCATATACTATTTCTCTCTCCTCTCTCTCCCCCCTCGCCATTGGCATGCAGGACCGGCGGCCGCCGTCGGCGGCGGTGTGGGCGGCGCATCGGCAGCGGCACTCAGCGCGACGACGGCCATGGCACACGTACCGGCGGCTTAGCGGTGGAGGCGCCATGGAGGCGGTGGCGCAGCGCAGAGGTGGCACGCACGGTGGCGGTGACCGGCGCCGGCGCCGGCAACAGCGACCGGTGGCGGCAATGGCGCCCGAATGCCGTTTGCACGGCCGAACGTCGCTCGTACGACCGAACTTTGGTTTGCGCGGCCGAACGTCGTTCGCGCGGCCGAACGGTGTTTTCTCAGCCGAATCGTATTTTGCATGGCATTTTGAGAAGTTGTGTAGTGGGTCATGGTTTACATGACCGAACGATGATTCGCACATCTGAATGGCGACTCGCGTGATGAAGGCTTAGCGAATGCAAATTCTTTTCACCGATTGCACTTCCACCCGTCTTTCCACAAGTTATCTCAGCTTTGATATGATCTGTCTCCATTCCATCTTGTAAGTTCACACGCAGCTGCTGAGGGAGCGTTCAGGCAGTTGCACACCTCTGATCTCTCTGCAGCGAGTCCACCAAACGTGCTCAAGGCAAGTACCTCGTGGCCGTAACTTCTCCGTTCCGCATATCACCTTATCCATGATTATTTGCTACTATTGTCATTAAGTACAATTATCATATCACTAAAATTACCTGTCTATTATCATATCATTAAAGTTATCTATCTAATATCATATCATTAAAGTTACCTGACTGATATCATACCATTAAAGTTACCTGGCTGATTCATATCACTGAAGTTACCTGGCTAATATCATATCACTAAAGTTACCTGACTATTGTCATATCATTAAAGCCTATCTGGTCATTATCGTATCACTAATGCTTGTCTGGTTATTATCATATCGCTTATGTTTACCTGGTTATAGACTTTTAATACTGTATTCATATCATGATGTTCTAGGTTATCTTGTTCCATATGCTTTTATGTTTATTAGGATGCTTAGTTAAAATGTTCTAGCATTCATGCTTTTAATTAGTATTTTAGAATTCATGCTTAAATTATTAATGGGGGTAGCATATGAACATGTTTTAATTTAGGTTTAAATTATCAGCACTCTTTTGACATTAGAGCTGCTATGTTTTAGTTTCCTAATATTATGATCCATTAATTGTATGATGTTGTTTTGAGCCATAAAGGATGTATGTATTAAACCTGTTAATCTGACTAATAATCACTTATCATGTGATTGTCAACCCTTGTGTGAGGTATGTTATAATATCTCTTTTGGAATAATTTCTAGACCGTTATCGCCATTTTATTATTTCACATCACCATCTATCAGGATCTAGTGCTTCTCCATTTCAAACCTTTAGCGAATCCTTCCACTTATCATAGTCTTATCTCCGACATCTCTTAGTTGCCTTAAATTTATATTATATAACCTGTCTATGATGTAACAGTTACCTTATCATCACGTTATCATTTCACATCGCCCCTATCAGGTATTAGGACTTTTCATTCCCAACCTTAGCAAAACCTATCACTTCTCATAACATTATCTTAGCCTTCTCTCAGTTCCCTTAAATTCACACCATATAACATGTTAATAATATAACTGTTACCTGACCTGGGGTTATCCACATATAGAGGAGATTTCCACCCACCTGGTAACGTACGGGGGCCGTACCCTCTCGTTACTTAGGATATTACACCCCATCCACGGTTATACAGTCAAGGATGGTGTTGTGCCTGACTATTCTCGTATAACCGGGTGTATGGGGGTAATCGCGGGAGGAAGAAACAAAAAATGGTGGAGTAGACTTTGGAATGGGTTCTTAAGGGAGCCCGATGGCTTCAATGGATAGCAGCCAATGTGGAGATTGTTAAGAGAGGTGACTCATATCTTAGTCTATTAGGACTTGACAAGGTGTACTATAAAGATTCCTAGATGAAACATAATAGGATTTGGAGTCCACTTCTCTTTGGAGTAGGATTTCTACCTCACTTCGTAGGAAGACTAGGAGACTATATAAAGTCATGAGGCACGGCCATAGAGAACCAAAGCAAGCCAAAGGTAAAGCAAAAGGAACTTATCTAAGGTAGAGATAGATAGGATTACAGGATAGTTTATTCTTTATCACTAGATTCTTTTATAGGGTAAAGATCCAAGGGTCCTAAATATTCAAAAGGGTTGTGAGAGAGCGATAATCCCTTGTACTCTTTTGAGACTTGCTTAAAAAAATTTATTGTTGGCTTTACTAAATCTCTTCTCTCTTATTGTGATTGCTTCATGTCGTTATTTTAGTTCTCTCTAGGGATTCATCTAATTCGATCTTGATACCATGTATATTCGAATTGTATCTCACAAACTCTGATCCAATGTGGAACTACTATATATAATTAGAATCTGACTCATGACGACACGTGATTAAGGAGATACAGCACAATCCTGTTGTCAGCCAATCAATAGGAAGTGCTGAGGAACAATGCATTCGCATTGCCCACTAGGACTCTACAGTGTGAGTGGATTCCGTGGTGGAGTTGTCTTCCAGATGTCAGAAACGTATGTGATTGATGTTGATAACGAGTAGGGGAAGTATCTTCTAACAAGAAGCATAACGATGTTGCTCGTGTCGAGGGCCCAGGGTTCCTGTTCCCCTTGCCATGTTCCATCGTTGTTCCCACATGGCATGCATACTTTTGCACAGGAGTACTGAACCAAAACCTGTACTTTTTTTCTTTTCTTTGGAATACTCCATATGATTGTATATATTGAGATATCTCGGAATCTGATTATAAGCTCACATGGGTATATTCCCCTATCTCATCTACCCTCCATGTGTCCAAGGTCCATCTCGAGATTTGTGCAAATATATTAGGTAATAATTAACAAAAATATGACGAAGAATATATTTTGTGTACCAACAAAATACGAAGTATCTTGTGACCAAGCACCACATTATATGATAGCTGGGACATCATGCATAGACGGCCCATGCTGCAAGCGTAAATGAGATGTGGTGAGGAACATTTTGGCACATCGGGTTCTCTCCCACCCCACCTACCTCTTTCTCTCCCCTCCTCTCTCTCCCCTAGCCTAATCCCATCGCATCCCTGTCCTCTCTCTCTAGTGCCACCACTCCCCCCTCTCCACCACTGTCGGGGCCACCCCTTACTCTTCTTGAACACCATCGGTGCCCATACCCCCTCCTCCTCCTCCATTGCCACTCTGTTAGCAAGATGGATGAGGCTAAGCCAGATGAGGGGCTTAGATCCGGCAGTGAGGAGCCTAGCTGTGTGACTAGGAGCTCTCTCTTTCTCTCTCTCCGTCCCACACCATTGGTGTGGGATCAAGCCGTCCTCAACCACACGACCATTGGATCTGACTGTCCCCATAGACGCTGTCATCAGATTTGCCACCCCTTCTTTGTCCCTAGCACCGTCAATGACAGATCTGACCATCTTTGACCCTGTCGCTACCCATGACATCGCTGACACTGGATATGGCCATCCTCGACATCGTCGGCGTTGGATCCAGCCAACCCCAACCAACCCATCCCCCCATCAAAGCTGGATTCGGCTAATTCCGACCTTATCATTGGATCCTATGTGGACACCAGATTTACCAGGAATCTCTGTATTCATGCAATTATCCAAAATTTCAGTTGCACGTAGATTGATAAATAGTCTGCTTATAATTACAATACCATAATAGGAGTCTTACATAAAATATAAAATAGTTGTCAATTATAGAGTTTAAAGGCTTCCAAGCCAAACTTATTTATATTACAAACAAAATATGACAAAACACAACCACTTGTCGACCCGGGAGTAACAACTTTAGACCCTCTGTGTAAATCGCACTAGTCCAGGAAAAGCTAGTGCACATAGTGGTAACAAAGATACATATCATCTATAATGGCATTTATTAATTATCCAAATATAGGCTTTAAGGCCAAAGTTTACATCTACAACCCATAGGTCAAAATTAAATAACAACAAAAGACAAAGCCGAAGTAGAAGAAGCCCATCTAGTCTGCTGACAGGTAAACAACTGTGGGATATGTCCTACTCATCCTGGTTCTCAGTGAAGTCGAGGTAGTCCATCTCTGAGCAACAATATTTAAGCAAGGGTGAGCACTATTTTACTCCGCAATTTACACCAATAACAGAGTAAATGAATGCAAGGGTATTATCAATGAAGGCATAATATGGTTATTTGAGCATAAAACTAATTTGGCAAGTAAATACCGCAAATAGACGTAATTGCTGAATTTAATACAATAAACAAATAAAATTGCATTTTAATGAAAATAATACCATTAGTGTATGTCTAGCTTATCATGAACCTATCCATGGCTTTCTAACACGGACCATTTTTTTTTCAAAAGATCTCCTCATTTTTTATTTATCCAAGTTTTTGAAAAAACAAAGTCTATTCCGCGAAAAGCCTTACTCGACTTGCCCATGACCATGGGCATGGCTATCCAAGATAGTATATACACTCTACAGAGGTTATACAACTTTACCCATAAGAGATAATTAACTTATATTCTTGACCATAACAAGTTTCCTTAGGCGTGCGACTAAGTGATATGAGTTAATAGTGGCTCCACCACACCCATATTCAACCTGTAGTGAATCCAAGGTTGAGACCCGCAAATTAGTTAGCTAGGTCTGTCACACACTAGACTTGCGGTAATACATGATGGCTTTGTAGTAGTAAATCATAGACCGATCCTTAATTGAGTAGACAAGACTTACAACATACCCATATTGTGCCACCAAGCACCAAGCACCCACCACCTAACCATTTGCCTAAGTCTAAATCATAATTTTTATTTTATTTTATCAAATATTTTATAAACCTCCTTGACACTCTAATGACAAGGATATATTTTAAAACTCATCTTTTCTTGTATAAAGTTTCCAAAGCTTAGATTCATCTCCATGCATGTCTAACCTTTTCTACAAAATATCTAGTCAATACTAGTGTACTAACTAGTGTTTTATCTAGGGTGACAAGGTATTGTGTGTTCAATGTCAATTTTGGCCATAAACTAGAAATTATGAGTATCTAAAGTTTAAACTAGAATTTAAACTATGTTTGAATAAAATGAGAATGCATAATAATTAAAAATATAATATACATAATCTAAAATGTTTTTAGTATGATCAATGATGTAACTTGCCTTGCTCCGCGAATTGGTGATGAGAATCATCAGCGAAGTCACACTCTTCTGGAATGTCACAGTCTATACATGAAAATAGCCAAAACAAATAAAATTCAAATAAAAATAAAATACAATCGTAAAATTATAAAATAGGCACTGGGAGGTAAATTATGAATTTAGATGAATTTAGGAATTTGAATAACTTGATTCAGCGTTTGGACGGTGGAGAATGGACTCTCGAAATATTTGTTGGAAAGGAAAAAATGCTGAAAATGAGGAGGAACAAGAATATTCCAAGGAATATTCCTTCAGCTAAAAATTCAAAATCAAATGTGATGAGTAGGCCATGGCTATCATTAACTGTGTGATAGAGAGCAGAGAACAAAGAATGGGAGACAGAGCATGGCGATGGGTCGGGAGGGTAGTGGCGCCTGTGAGGGGAGGCACGGGAGATTCGGATGACGACCAAAATGGGTTGCAAGGACAACGGGGAAGGGATGTGAGGTGGCAGCGCGGGCGGTGGCACACTCTGGCGGTGATGGCAGAGTGTGGGTAGCAGCCACGATGCAGGCAGACTGTGGCGGCAGGAATTCGCGTGAGCATGACTCAGTGTTGACGTGAGGATTGCTCCCGTGTGGTTGGCTCGGTCTAAGGGAGTCAAGAGGGGCGGGGGAACGGTGGCTAGCATCGAAAAGGAGGTGATGCGGTGGTGGAGCTCCATGGCAAAGCATTGGTCAAATTGCTTTGAGGGAAAGGTAGAGGGGAGGAGGTGATGCTATGGGTGCGAGGGATTGAAGAATGGCTCACCGGAGACGACGAATCGGCGACGAGAAGCTGATTCGGTTGGTTTTCGGGAAAACCCGATTCTAGGTGATTAGCTGCACCAAAATCAAATTAATTCAGGGGAGAGAGATTACGACTGGTGGCTGACACTCGAGAAGCGGCGCTCGCCGCAGTGACAGTGCACGAGAGGTGGTGGGGTTTGAGAGGAGTGTGAAGAGGTGCATTGCGGTACTAGTACTCCAATTTATAGGGTGAGAGAGAGAGAGAGAGAGAGAGAGGAAGAAACTGGCATGGGCTCGATGGGATCAACGATAGCCAGTTTTAGTTCAGGCTTCAATGTGCATGAATGTGGGTGAAAACGGTTGATTTATGGTGATGATGCAATGTGAATGTGGTGGGTTGATGGTGATGGTTTCCAGAAAGACGTGGAGGTAGGTGGCATGGCTAGAGCAGGTGCAAGCGATGGCCATGGCTCAGGTGCCTCGGTGGCTTGGAGCTAGCGCTTGGCAAAACCAAGGAGAGCAGGGAGCAAGGCAGAGAAAAGAGAGAAGAAAAAGAAAGGAAGGTGGCCGGTTAGACTAGTGGGTTAGGAACAATTGGGCTCGACCCAAGGAAAAAAGAAAATGGGCTTAGCCCAGAAAAAATTGGACGGAATTCAAAGTTGGAATTTCAAGTTAAATTGAATTGGGAATTTGGATTGGAATTGATTTGAATTTTGGATTTGAATTTGAAATTAGAGATTGATTTCCAAGATTACACAGAAAATCCAAATAAAACCAAATGCTTCAAAATATTTAATTTAAAATTAATTTTTATAGAAAGCCAAATTTTGTAATGTTACACCACACCACGGGCTACACTTGAGTGTTGGCTTGGTCTAGAACCCTTCACTATTGTAGTATCCATCGATTGCTAGCATATCCTCATAGTACTCATCGTATGAACCAAAATATATGGGAATGAGTACATTCATACTCAACAAGCCACAGTGGTAGCATTTATAGTGAACGGATTTTAAAGAATGTCAGAAAAGGAGGGTTTTGTTGGACCATCACACTAGTATCCAATATTGTTTCATTTGCAAGCATTTTGAGTTAAAACAAGAGAGTTGATAATTAAATTACCACATTTTGACCATTTAAGGACTACTTATACCTTGAGTTAAGGTATCACCTCACAACATAGTTTTACAAGCCGAAAACATGGCACATTTGAATGATTGAGGTTTATCTCTATAAAGAGTGCCCAACTTTATATATGAGATGTGCACAACTTGCAATCATTAAGAAACAACATGATCGTTTGAGAGTTCCAAAATATTAGTTTCTGCTTGGTGAACTACACGTCCATCCTAGCAATTGAAACAAGTTGGGCCAAGGCAAGACTTCATGTCAACTGCTTACATGGGTTCCACCAATGTGAAAATGCGGCTATTGACATCCAAAGGTTTACTCCCAATTCCACCTATTACCTACTAACATAGAGCCTTCTCTAACAGACTTCATGAAGTTGGACAATATACTAGGCTAAGCCCGATTTCTCGGTCCCATGGATGGGCGATAATTATATCAATTTCATAGCATAAGGTTCTAGTCCTTATATACTTGGGACAGCCACCTTCCAAATAAAGAAATGGTGCACGCAACCACTGGGTAGCATATGTATACAGTCACCCCCAAATCATCCAACCTACCTTCACTTGCAGGTAACATTTCTCAAATATTGCTCTAGGCGTGCAATCCAAATTTCATCACATATCATTGTAGCATATGCTATGATGTGTTAACTCGTGATGGCAGACAACAATGAGAGTTATATTTCATTAGTCCACTGCCATGTTAGTCTAAAGTATGATACAGTAGCTCTATATTTATCAAGGAAAATTAGTCTAGATTATTACCAAGAATGGCATATAAGCAATGGAATTAAAGGCATTAACTACTTAAGCATGATTATTTGAAAGTAATTGATAATAAATAACACTGACAATTAAATAATATAGGAAGTAACCCATACATAATATAATACACCATACTAATAGGAATTCAACATAATCAAGGATCATGACTTGCTTTGTGACTCTTGCAGCTCATAGTCGGCGTTCACTCTGTTGTAGGCTGTAGGGTTGTTGCTTCTCCTCCAGTTGCTCTATAGCTCCTTCATAGTTATTTAACATACACACATCAGGACAACACCAAATAGGTCTACTGCAATAACTACAAAACTTACAAATGAAAGAAGGTAAGAGAAAACAAGTGTCGGAAAGCTTCAGGGAGAGCAAATCGATGAAGGATTAGCTTCGGGAAGCTTTGAATTGAAAATATATGGTGAACAATGATGTTTAGAAGGCCCACTAAGGTTAGGGTAATGCACTTTGTAGCGCTCCCATTTCTGGGGTCGTTAGTATTCCCTCGCAACTGCCTAGGATTATTCAGCTGCGAGTACGTAGATGAGTGTACATCATTGCCATTACAAGCTTAAGCATAAAAATCAAACTTTATTACAAAATTAAGGCTTAGCAGCTAAATTTTTACACAACGGGGTGTGCAACCCAAAGTTGTATTACAATACAAAAGAACTCTACAGGCATGCCTGAGTGTAGAATAAACCCTAACACTAGGCGTCATATATATCGTAGTGCTCCTTAGCATCATCTTCATAGATTTCTTCATTTTCTTGGTAAGCATCTTCTTCTATTTATGATTTTAGCAAGCATGAGTACAACCAACCACACTCAACAAGTCACATGGGGAAATGCTATATATCTACTTGCCAGAATTTCCAAAAGATGGGAGTATAGTGGTTTTGTTAAAGTATTTGTGGATGCAATTTTATTTATAAACATGTTGTTTTTAAACACAAGATAACAAATCATGAACTTTTTAAGACATTTGGGGTTTCAACATCTCGTTTACCAAACTTCAATATTTTCAAATCTACTTATGCGTTTCTATTGTAATCACCTATTAAACACAATTTCATTAACCAGAAGCAAGGCGTATTCGAATACCATTTACAAATGACTCTGCAGAGTTGCCCAGCTTTACCCACAAGATTCCTCAACCCTCATGACTGAGTTGAGAAAATAAGGTTGTTTCACTACTCATCTCTTTATGTAACCTCTACCCGATAGACTAGATACCCCTGTCACAGAATATGGTGCCCTGACAGAGCGAAGCCTACCATTGTGAAAGTATGATTTTACCATTTTCATACCACATTCTTACACCTGATGTTCCCTTTTATGGAACAGTACATCATATCCTTATAGTAGATATTCAATTAATTTGAGCAGCTACTAAACTAGGTTTGACAAGTCAACGCTTGTGGTTGAGTGGTTACTATGTTCTTTACTTAGCATTGGTTTTCAATCCTTACTTTTTATCAACCAAGTATCCATTCACAAATAAATATCCCAGTGCACTATGGCACCATCATTACTAGTGTAAGCAGTTGAATTTTCTAATCTAGCATGGTATATTTTATAGTTATTTATTATTACTAGGGCTTGTCAAGGTGAATATGCCCATAAAATAAAATAGGGCTTTTCATGTGGTAGGATATTACTAATATCATGTCTTTCTAAACATTTAATGTATAAGAAATTAACAATGCGTAAATAACATAATGAAAATACTAATAAATCAATAATAAAAGGAATGTAGGTTCAACATGATCAAAGACACGTGACTTGCCTTGCGGATCAACGTATTCCACAATTTCGTATTCTTCTGATTCTTGTGCTTGATTTTGAGCTTCTTCTTCTTGGACTGGCTGATCTTCAATGTCGTGTGCTAACGCAAAGCAAAAGAAAATAATTCAATTCAATGCTCGAAGGGTTGAGCTTGGAACGAAGAAATCAAATCCAAGAAAGACCAAATAAAATAGTTTTTGGGTTTATAGATGTTAACACAGGGAAATGGAGCTGAGGGATGGATCGGTGGGCTCTAAATGGTCGAAATGAGTATACATATGCATTTTTGGTTTGGGTGAACAGTAACAAGTCTGGGCACTATTCAATATGGGTCTTTACTATTCACACCGGGTCGGGTGACTATTCACAGCGAATTTTTCATTGTTCATGGCGGGTCGGCTTCAAGGGCTAATAGGCTGGGTCACAGTAATAGGCGGTTACTGTTCGTCTTCCTCGGCTGATCGTGGGTGCGACAGGGAAATAGAGGAGAACGACGACGGCGATTGGCGAGGCTAGGGTGGTTTGCGACGGAAAAGGATACCATGGCTGGGATACTGGCACTATAGGGATTCCATTTTTGGGATTGGCGGGGGCAGGGGAGTCAGCGATCACCGGCGGTGATGTTTTTTCTTCCGCGGGATGTTTGAATTGTACAGGGTAAACAGAGGGTTAAAGGGACGGTAGCATTTGTGTTTGAGCTTCCTTAGGGGTAGGGTAAGCTCGAGGATGTGGTGGTTTGGGCAGTGGTGGTCGGAGTTGGGTTGTCCGTGGTGAGGTGCTTTGGCCATGCGGCGGATCTTGGTGGCAGGGAAGAGTGAGGCTCAGGAAGCTAAGGTAACAGTTCGGGGGTACTCCTGGGGGTATGAGGAGGCTACAGATGAAGGTAATTGGAAAGTAATTAATTGGAGGGGCAGAATTGAGTTAGGGCCTACCTTGGGGAATTTCGGCGATTGCCGGCAATGGGGAGGTTGTCGGAGCTTTCGGGGTGATTGGCTGGCCCTAGGCATCGATGTCTTTGAATGGAGTGGCTCGGGGGCTTATAAAGAGCGGCAGAGGCGGTTCGGCATAGGAGCTAGGCAATGGCGATGGCGGCGCATGGCCAAGGTCGGGAAGGGTCGGGGAGGTGCGGTGCGGCTGGCTAAGGGAGATGCACTGGCTGCCTCCGGGGTAGAAATGCGGCGGTCAAAAGATGTCAGAGGGGTCAGGTTGGCAAAGAGAGTAGAGAGAGCGGGAAGGTTGGTGCAGCGGTGGCGGCCATGTCCGGCGGCTCTGACACGCAGTCAGGACATTTATGAGGGGGTGTACAACCTCTGATAAGTGGCGCAGGGGTGGTAGCAGTGAGACAGCGTGGGAAGGCGCAAGAGGGAGCGGGAGTTATCGGGCGGCGGCAAAACAGGGTGGCGGTGATTTGTTTTTTGGGTAATGAACAGTGCCAGCGCAAATATTAGGTTAGGGATCAAAGGAAATCAAATCCAAAACAAAAAATCTAATCTTAACAAAAATAAATCTAAGTGAACACTACAAATATAATAACAAATAGAACCAAAAGTTACCGTAAGGCTGTGCTAAAATTATAGTATTGCAATTGTAGGTTTAGTATTGTACAATTTTTGTTGACTGAGACAAAAGAAAATTTCAGATGATTGAGAATTTGCAAAGCCATCTAGATAAATCTTTTTGAGTTGTCTTGTGGTCGGTGACCGAGGTAGTGAAGCACTTTATCGTCGTCATCGGTGGTGACAAGCTGGTAGATGTCGATACGCAATGAGCTGCATGCGTGCATAGTTTCAATGGTGCAAGTAAGGTTGCTATAGTCATGATTCTCCATCCGATTCAAGACACTCCAGTAGAATTGTATTCGAGGATTGAATTATAGTGTCTAAGATCCTATCTGATTCTACCAAAAACATATTTTTTAATTTATTGCGTATTCTAAGAGTGATATTAGTATTTATTTGGTCATTTGGCATCTAATTTCATTAGTAAATGTCTAGCTTATTCATGACTAAAATCATAATTTTGATTCCATGTCAATGAGAGCTACAACTAAAATAATGATTTTTTTACCAAACTTGCCATTATTTGACCATTTTACAAAAATAAATAAATAAATAACTTATTTTTTATTATTCCAACCTCCAAATTTTAATGTCTAAACTACTAACTACTCCTTCCAGTCACAAATATGCCATTTTTGGACGTGTACAGTCAAACATTTAAAACTTTGATTATCAACATCTTTTAAATATTTAGATTAGATACATGACCTCGACCTCAGCGAGGTGGAGGGGTGGAGCGACGACGATGGGATGGACGATCAAGATCTCAAGGATGGCGATGACTTCAGCAGCATGTGCTTCATGGCCCTTGAGGGCGACATCAGCGACAGTGACCTCTACTCTGACTCCGATGAGGTATATCCCTCCTACGACCAGCTCAATGAAGCTTTTCTTAAGCTAGGAAAATTTCATGTTAGATCTAGAGCTAGGTGTAGTGAGTTGGAGAAGGAAGTAGAGAGATTGTCACGGGAGCTTACTTCACTTATATCTGCTCCCTCCCGTGACGAATGTGATGTATGCTCTTCTTTGCTTGGTGATATGGAGAAGCTAAGGACATTGCATGATAGTGTGACCTCTGAGCTTGACATTTTTAAGGTGGAGAATGTTAGTTTTTTAGCTGAACTAGAGATGAGTAGGGTAGCTGCTCCTTCATCTACTACTGTTGAGACTATCTCTTGCACCTCATGTGAGGATAAGGACAATGCTTTTAGAGGTCTTTATACCATGCTTCTCGATCTGCATGAATCATGTGAAAGCTGTATTAATTTGAAAATAAACTTAAAGAAGACAAATCACAAAATTGCTGAGTTGCATGCTTCATTACTTGACCCTATTGCTTTATGTATGAACTGTCCTAAATTAACTGCTGAATTTGAATCTGTCTCAAAACAGTTCAAGAAATAATTGATTACAATAAGAAAATGGCTTAGTATGCTTCTAAGGACCCTGTTAGCTCACCATGTAATAACTGCGAAAAACTAAAATCTGAGTTGATTGCATTAGATGATAAATGTGTGAAGCTAACTAAGGACCTACTAGAGAAGTCACCATCTGCTTGTGATGTGTGTGCTATTGGAAAGAAGTCTGAGGGTATGGTAGAGACGCTTAGCGACGTGAACCAAATGGTTAGCAGTAGGACTGTCCCTTCTGAGGCGGCTGTGCGTGCACATGCCTTCCGTTCTTCTACTGTTGGTTCTTCTTTTACTCCCTTACCTTCTGCTGTCTCTTCTTCCCCCTGCTCTTCTTGCACCTCTCTCTTTCGGGAGTGTCAGTATCTTATGAATACTCTCGAGAGATTTGTAGGAGGCAAGAAGAAGCTAAATCTTATTCTAGATCAATCCAAGATTTGCAAATTCAATCAAAGTCTAGGATACGATTTTTTTGAGGATGTTAGGAAGCACCCACCTGCTGTTCTTAGACCCATAGCAGCAGGTGTGATCGAGGTCGAGCCCAGAACTAAGAAAGTTCAATTCAAGTCAGCGGGCTTTGTCTAAGGGATTTCTGACAGTAAGGTGGTTCCACCTGTTGCTTCGACCTCTCAGAAGGCGAAACCCCATTATGCTACTTCTACCTCTTAGAAGGTGAAGTATCACTGTACCTTCTGTCAGAAGGATGGACACCTGGTCGAGAGATGCTTCGGCGTGCCAAGATCGCGCGTAGAGACCGTGTTGATGCTCTTAGGCGTATTCAGGGCAGCCCCAGACCTTGAGTGCACCTAAGACCAACACGAGGTCGAGAGTTGCTTCAGTTGATGGGTTTGGGCAGCATCGAGGACTTGGTTTTTCTGACTTTTTTGGTTTTCATCCTCGATATGCCTCTGGTCATGACTTCCGCCGTCTTGAGGGTAGATCTCGTTTCCCCCGTCGAGATGGCTACCCGCGGCGAGATCAGCATGTTGTTAGTGCCCCGACTCGCTCTCCCATAGCAGTCGGATCCAACAACAGCTTCAAGTCTACACATAGACCTTCTGCCTTTTTGAGCGACGGAGAGCGTAGGGTAGTTAGAGGTCAGTCGTGTGTGACTCAGTATTGGGTTCCAAAATCTCTTTTGATTTATCCCAGTACTGCGCCTTCACTCTCTTGTTGACTCAGGTTCGCTGGGCAGGGAAGGGAGAGGTTTGGCTTGTTGACTCCGGCTGTTCTCGACACATGACCGGAGACTCCCGTTGGTTCTCTTCCCTTGCCCGAGCTCCGGGTGATGAGACTATCACCTTCGGAGATGCTTCGTCTGGGCGCGTCATCGCGAAAGGTACTGTGCGCGTTAATGATTCATTTATTTTAAAAGATGTTGCCTTAGTGAGTAAGCTGCAGTACAATTTGCTTTCTGTTTCCCAGCTTACCGATGATGGTTTCGAGGCGAGCTTTAAGAAAAACGCTTGCAAAATTCTTGATTCTTCAGAGAGTCTGGTTTGCGAAATTTCTAGATATGGGAGGATCTTTCGTGCTGATTTTGTTGAGTCTTCTGGTGATCCTCTCAGGTGTTTAGTTGCTTTAGAGTCCCGTGATCTTACTTTCTGTCATAGGAGACTTGGTCATATTGGATTTGACCATTTGACCCGAGTTAGCGGCCACGATCTCATTCGTGGTCTGCCTAAACTCAAGATGGTCAAAGATCTAGTTTGTGCTCCTTGCTGGCACGGCAAGATGGTTGCCGCTTCTCACCCTCCGGTTACAGATACTATGACCGATGCACCAGGACAACTGCTCCACATGGACACAATTGGACCAGCTCGAGTGCAGTCAGCAGGAGGGAAGTGGTATGTTTTTGTCGTGGTCGATGACTTCTCGAGGTATTCTTGGGTGTTTTTCTTAGCCTCGAAGGATGAGGCATTTACCCATTTTCGGGGTTTGTTTAGTAGGCTTTCTATTGAGTTCCCGGGTGCCTTACGAGTGATCCGCAGTGACAATGTCACGGAGTTCAAGAATTTCTACTTCGAGAGGTTTTGCAGTGAGACAGGTGTAGAGCACCAGTTCTCTTCTCCATACGTCCCTCAGCAGAATGGCGTTGTTGAGAGGAAGAACCGTACCTTGGTCGAGATGGCCAGGACGATGCTTGATGAGTACTCTACACCAAGGAAGTTTTGGGCTGAGGCTATAGCCACCGTGTGCCATGTTTCGAATAGAGTTTTTCTCAAGGCACACTTGTATCGCACCTCTTATGAGTTGAGATATGGGCGAAAGCCCAGTGTATCTCATTTTCGTGTGTTTGGTTGCAAGTGTTTCATTCTGAAGTCTGGGAACCTGGATAAGTTCGAGTCACAATTTTGTGATGGTATCTTTCTAGGTTACTCGACTTCTTCGCGGGCTTATAGGGTCTGGAACTGCGAGTCTAGTAAAATGGTAGAGACCTGTGAGGTGACCTTCGATGAGGCCAGTTCGGGGACTAGGCCCGATATCTCAGGTTCTTTAGAGCAGTCCGAGACCATCTTTGTGGATGATGAGGAGGATGGAGATGAGGGTTGTCTACCTGATCCAGTTCCTCCTCCCCTTGAGGTGCCTGCTTCCACCGCTGCACCTCGGGAAGATCAGCCCATGCCTTCTGCTTCTTCTGGAGCTAGTGGCTCTGTTTCTACCTCATCAGCTCATGAGGTAGAGGCCACTTCATCTCATCCAGGACCTCCCCGAAACATCCAAAAAGACCATCCTTCTGAGCAGATGATTGGAGACCTCTTTGAGCGCGTCACACGCTCAAAGTCTGACATGTCGCATTTCTGTCTCCACTCTGCCTTTGTTGCCACTTTTGAGCCCAAGGACGTTTGTCATGCACTTTCTGATGAGTCTTAGGTCAATGCCATGCATGAGGAGTTAGAGAACTTTGAGAGAAACAAGGTTTGGTCGCTTGTTGAGCCCCTAGAGGTCACAATATTATTGGTACCAAATGGGTGTTCAAAAATAAGCAGAGTGAGGAGGGGGTAGTCATTCGAAATAAGGCTAGACTGGTAGCTCAGGGTTTCTCCCAAGTTGAGGGTCTAGATTTATTCTGCTTGCTTTTGTAGCTTCTAAGGGCTTCAAGCTTTACCAGATGGATGTCAAGAGTGCCTTCCTAAATGGTTTATTGAGGAAGAAGTCTATGTTAGACAGCCTCTAGGTTTTGAGAACCCCAAATACCTAAACCATGTCTACAAGCTTTCCAAAGCCTTGTATGGACTTAAGTAGCCCCCTAGAGCTTGGTATGAGAGGATTAAGTCCTATTTGTTGAGTCATGGGTTTGAGATGGGTAAGGTAGATAAGACCTTGTTCATTCGTAGGCATGGTAATGACCTTCTGCTCGTCCAGATTTATGTGGATGACATCATCTTTGGTGGCTCCTCTCATGCTCTTGTTTCACAGTTCTCGGATGTCATGAGCACCGAGTTTGAGATGAGCATGATGGGCGAGTTGACCTTCTTCCATGGCTTCCAGATCAAGCAGACTCGGGAGGGTACTTTCTTGCATCAAGGCAAGTACACTCGTGACCTCCTGAGACACTTTGACATGAGTGATGGCAAGCCGGTGTCAACTCCCATGGCATCCACAGCTTCACTTGACCCAGATAAGGATGGCGAGCCAGTTGACAAAAAAGAGTACAGAAGCATGATTGGCTCTCTCTTATACCTCATTGCCTCGAGACCGGACATACACTTCTCTGTGTGTCTATGTGCTCGGTTTCAGGCTTCTCCTCATGTGTCTCACCGTCAAGCGCTGAAGCGCATCATTCGATACCTTCGAGTTACCATTGACTATGGTATCTGGTACTCTTCCTCTTCCTGTCTTTCCCTTAAAGCCTACTCGAACGCAGACTTTGCTGGCTGTAGGATAGATAGGAAGAGCACTTCTGGCACCTGCTAATTTATTGGCACTTCTCTCGTCTCTTGGTTTTCTAGGAAGCAGTCCGGTGTTGCACAGTCCACCGCAGAGGCCGAGTACATTGCTGCAGCCAGGTACTTTGGATGGCTTTGACCCTGCGGGACTTTGGGTTAGATATAGATAGTGTTCCACTCTTTTGTGATAACACTTCTGCTATTAACATTGCTAATTAAGAACCCAGTGCAACACTCTCGGACCAAGCATATTGATATTCGATATCACTTCCTTAGAGACCATGTGGAGAAGGGTGATATAGTGCTCCAGTTTGTGGAGAGTGACCACCAGTTGGCTGATATCTTTACCAAACCTTTGGATAGCTCTAGGTTTTCAGCCTTGCGGGGAGAGCTTGGGGTGGTTTGTCCTTATGGACTGTAGTGAGGGGGAGCTTTGTGCTTTACTGTTTTATCATGTATATTATGCTCATGTTCTCATTTTGTTGCATTGCATTTGGGTGCATTGGGTTAGTCCTCCTAGCATAGATTAGAGTGTATCTCTTGTCTAGTTGCTTAGATTTCTCCCTCTCATCTTGTGATCTAGGATGTCTGTCTTCCCATTAGGTTGAGCTCACTCACTTCTTATAGGTTCTAGCAAGGGTTGGGCCACCCTTGGGTAGACAGGGAACATGTTTACTCCTTAGTGTGTTAGTAGAGCAGTTGATAGTCTTAATGTCATATGGGGTAGATGAGAGTTAATCTGAGCCATAGTATCCTCTATATCTTGTCTATGCTTTAAGGACTGCCTTTTTCTGTTTTTCTTCCTAGCTTCTCATTTGATAGCTTTGGTTCAGGGGGAGTTCATTTGGGAGCTTCTGGAGTTTAATATTGACGTAACTCAACTTGAACTAAAAAGTGCATCTCATGTTGAGGGGAAGCTGGATTTCCTGCATTTCTTTTTCAGTATTCTGCATTGTAATATAATTACATGGAGCCTTGACTATTATCTTTGTATGACATGTTTACAATGCTTTACATCTTGCCATGATTCTTGCTTAATTGCTAGATTTATCATAACTTTATATGTGTCATCAAGACTTTGCCATTGATAAGTTAATTAAAATTGCACAACTTGAATTAAGACATGTCATGTTAGCTCTTGAGACTAGTCTGTCTTTAGTTATTCTTTTATGATTCATGCCATGTCAAATAGGCTGAGTTGAGTCTTGAATCTCTATTGAGCCTTAGATTGAGCTATGTTAGTTCGTTATAACTTCTTGTTCTTGAACTACATTCAGTAAAAGCAAAAAGATCTCTTTTGTGCGAAAGAACTGATCTCACCAATTCTTTCCCATGAGACTGCTTGCCATTGCACTAGGCATGAACTCAATGGGAGTTTTGGATGACCAAGATCATCTCCTTAAGCTTCTTGCTTGGAATGGTCACATAAGGCTTGAGATCTAGCACATGATTAAAATTTTGGTTGGAAACGACCATGAGTTTCAAAGAAAAATATGTCCATTGCGCTAAATTTGCTTAACTTCAAAAAGAATCAAGTACTTGAACAAATGATTCATTCTTGAACTTGTAGCACTCTAAATTGACTCAATTCTAGCTTCTTGGTTCCACTTAGATTATTGACATGACTTGCATCATCTTTGGATACCTCTTGCTATACTATAATCTTGAATGGCTTGACATGCTAAGAAATTCATCTAAACTTCAGATTGGTACCTATGTGGCTTGGCTTGATTACGCATATTTTGTTATGATCTTGATTGCATTCATATACGTTATGGCTTGGTGTAATACTTCATGGTCATTTTGGATAATTTTCATGGCTCTAATTGCTTAGAATGAATAAATTTCAGCCATTTCATCCATATCCATGCTATATTCTCTCTTTTATATCTTGATGATTTTATTGCCAAAAGGGGGATAATAAATTGGAGAAAAAACCACATTTTGGGAGCTTTTGAGGAAAACTTGCTCTTTCTTTTGCTCCTTTTTGTCAACATGGTCATTAGCGTCCTTGTCTTTCTCTTGGACCATGTATGACATTCAAACAAACTCAACTTTACGCTTTTTCTGTGTTTGTCAATATACTCATCAAGGGGAGATTGAGAGACCATGTGGAGGTATCCCCATATTTGTGATGAGTAATTGACGGTTGGTTTAGAGAGTTTGAGTTTGTTTTGGGTATTCTAGGGTTGAGTACCTTTCATTTATGCTATTATTAATTATACTGTTTCGTGCGGTGCTATGTGACGGTTTGCTTGTTTGTGTGACTGCAAGACTTCGGAGCTAGGTCATGGTGAGGCGAGGAGGACCGGGACTAGGCACAGGAGGTGTTGAGGTCCAGATGGTCGGTGATGCCGAAGATGATCGAGGCTGCTGAGGTGGTTGCGAGTCGGGAGACGAGGAACCGGAGCGGAAGCTACCGGTGGTGGACATGAAGGAGTCGGAGGTCCAGACGGTTGGATGTCAGTTGCGGTCGTGTGCGACGGAACAGACCAGGACTAGACTCAGGTGGAGTTGGAGGTCTTGGTCGGTGTCGCGTGGACACGACGGGTAACGGTGAGTGGATCGGGACTAGGCTCAGGGAGGAGTCGGAGGTCCAGACGGTCAGGATGCCGGGTGCGGTCGTGTGTAATGGAACGGACCTAGACTAGACTCAGGGAGGAGTCGAGGTCCAGACGGTCAAGGTACCGGTTGCAGGAAGCTTCTGGGAAGGTGCTTGAGTGCAATTTGGTAAATTGACTCAAGCAAATGAGTGGAGTGGGTGGTTCTCCCTCCAAAATCTGGTTGAGAGTGGTTTGACTTCCTATTGCCTCATGTGGATGTGAGGAGAGTGAGTGGAGGTAGTATGCCACTTCTTGTATTTCTTCTTTGGTGTGAGCCCTTGTCTTCATAAGTGGAGAGATGGAGGCAGGAGAGGGTAGCTCAGCCAAATGAGACAGTGTACTCAAGGGAGTGAGTCTGTGCGTGTGTACCCTGATGGCCTGAGCTCCTGTGTGTGTGTTCTCAAGCATGTAGTGATATTTTCTCCTCAATAGCGTATGGGGAAGTGTTGAGATGGTTGTAAGAACATTGCTATGAAATCATTCATGTCCTCTCCTCAATCTTTGAGTTAGTTTTTATGTGTTGAGATGATTCTGTTCTTGCTCTATTCTCTGTCTCCTTGCTGTTTCTGTTTTGTGATGAGCCTGGAATTGAGTTGATGCAAGTTTACTTGGCTCTCTGTGATGGGAATATACTCAAGGCCATTTGGCCATTCCATTCCCAAGAGCAAATGGAAGAATCATTGATTTCTATTATTTCTCACCCCTTCGCTCAATTTCCTCTGTTCTCAGGAATTTAGGGTTTGGAGGCAGAGCTCCTTGATGATTCCTGTTTTCCTCTCAAAAGGAGGCTTGAGATTTGTGCCTTCTTGCCCTAAGGCTAATTCCCGCTGTACTTCAAAGTTTCATGAGCAAAGGATTAGAGATTGAAAAGGAATTTGGAAATTAGCCTTACTCTCAGCACAACTTTCAGATTTCTGTCAAAATGTTGGTTACTTGCTCCATGTCTGAATTTACTTGTTCCCTGAAGTCTCAATGCTATCTATTTTACAGTCTTGCTCTTATGGCCTGAGAAGAGCTGCTGCAGTTCATCAAATTTCCTCAGGTTTTGAAGTTCCAGTTTTTACTGTCCTATTTTTCAGTTTGCTGGTTCTGTCTACCCTCGCAAATTTGGGACCCGGTCAGACCGGTTCAAGGCCGACGGTCAGACCGGTCCTCCCATGGCGGTCTGACCGCCAACCCTAGCGGTCAGACCGGGTGGGTGCCGACGGTCAGATTGGAGTTACACGGGCGGTCTGACCGGCCTTAAAGCGGCGATCTGACCGGCCCTGAAGATGCAGTCAGACCGGCATGGCTCGGGCGGTCAGACCGCTTCCTCAATAGCGTTCAGACCTGCCCCTCTGCTCTGATGCTTTTCTTTGATTTGTGCTGTTTGCCTTGCTTTAGGTTCTTTAATGCCTTGGTTCTATCTGTTAGTTTAAGTTCCCAGAGAGCATGAATCAACTTCTTCATAGTTTCCATAGCTATCGGAGAGAAGATTCTTTTGTGGATACTTAGGGGGCAAATTTTTAGAAAGGCACCATTCACCCCCCCTCTGTTGCCATATCCGATCCTACACCCGTGCGACCCTCCATCCTCATCGCCACACCCGTCTCCACCTCCTGCCCCGAATAATTGAGCCCCCGAGCACCGCAGTCACCAGCAAGCCCCTTTCTTCCCCAACGCCGGCCGAACACAGTCCGACCGATTGGAGCCACACCACTCCAATTGCCGCCAGCCGAAGCATCCTTAGGACCTCCCGACACCACTAAATTTTTACCCTTGCGCAACGACGAGAAAAAGTTGCAATAGGCCCAATTTGGTTGCAAAAGGTACATATTGCAACCAAATCGCGTTCGTTGCCAATGGATGCAATAAGTTGCGTTGCAATAAGGTATTGCAACCGTTGCTAGTATGGCGTTGCAACTGTTGGGGTTTATTGCAACCATAGCTGTCCGTTGCCAAGCATGGCAATAGGACGTTGTTGCAACATTCACGGTCGTGGCAATATAAGCAATTGCCACGCCCGTCTTCGTAGCAAGAGGTGGTACATGCAACGATCGATAGTGTAGCAATAGAGACAGTTACCACGAACAACGTCGTGGCAATAGTCTGTATTGCCACGCCATAATTTTGTTGCCAAAGGTGTTATTGCCACGACCGTCATGCCGTGGCAATTGTACCATTTGCCACGCAATTTTATTCGTTGCCAGAGATCATACGTTATTGCCACGGCAGCCATGCCGTGGCAATAGTACCATTTGCCACGCAATTTTATTCATTGCGAGAGATCATACGTTATTGCCACGGTAGTCATGCCGTGGCAATAGTACCATTTGCCACGCAATTTTATTCGTTGCCAGAGATCATATTGCCACTCAAGTGAGTTCGTTGCCATAGATCATATTGCCACGCATAGCAGTTCGTTGGCATAGTTTGTATTGCAACACTAGTAGCATTTGATTTGTGGTTTAATAAATCGTCATTGCAAAAACAATAAACCATAATAAAAATGATTTCACTCACATATATTAATTATAATCAATCATTCAATAAGTTGACAATCCATTGAAGTAGTATCTAAAATCATAGACGAGTGTACAGTTCACTCATTATTTCACAACTTTTTAAAACTTGCAGCAGTACAAGACTCCCTAACATCTATGCAGCACTCGAGGGTTTCGTAGCAGCGCAACATGTCGGCTGTGTCCTTACTTGATTCTGAGCCTCCCACTCAAACTTTGTCCACCTACTGACCAAAAGAATAAGATTGGGATATTAGAAACTTATTAAATTTACTACTTCATGCACAGAATGTAAAGAGATTCGGATAGAACATGGTTGTAATTAAGCAAAAGTAGAATTAAGCAAAACTAGTTACCTATGGAAGGAGTGCTGTCAATTTAATTAAGCAAAAGTAGAACTAAAAATTACAAAGCCTAGTACTAAAGCAAGTACTCAATGAACACCACCACCTGCTGGCTAGACAGGCATATGTTTCAATATCCTCCAGCACTTCTATTGTAAGAACAAATATACGTTGCTCTTCTAGGGAACACCAAACAGTGTGTCCAGTCAGGGATGCACTCCTTGCTGTAAACTGGGAACCACTACAGCTCATTGCAGCACATAAGTGGAGTGTGGACATGTTACAGCAACCTTCTGAGTATTATTGTGTTTTTATATGCACAAACAAGCATGTAGAGGTGATTGTGGATAGTTGTTCTGCTAATAAAGTTTGTTTGTTGTCAAAAAAACTGGGAGCCGCATACAAATCTTTAATGATGAAATACAACACAAAAAATACATTTTGACACTATAAGAACTGTGTCCAAGGTTGGCTGATAACATATTGTAGTTGTTACCTGATTCTTCTTTTTCTGATTTCTTGTTTTATTCATCAGCTGCTGTGAAGTGATATATGTCACCGGTGCCACATTTGAATTGTTTTCATTGAAAAGATTTCTGCTGACAGAAGTAGAAGCTTTACAGTTGCGAGTAGGTGGTACTGCATCTTTTTGTGTGGTGACAACGCTTCTTGGCTGAGTATGGAAACATGAAATTGTTCGATCTATGTTAGCTAGAGTTTAAGGTACATAGCTCAAGATTACTTGGAACATAGTGCAATAATGTCATTACCTGCTGTAATGCATCTTCCTTTTGATTTGCAAGTTCATCAGTCTCATCGTCCTCTTGTATGGTAGGTGCAATTCGTATACTGTCATTGTTTTGCGGGGTAGTCTACGCATAAAAATATTGAGGTAAAAGATTAGGCCTCATAATCATAATCATAAGTTTATTAAAAGGACAAAGGATGAAAATTATTCTGAAATTTTACCTGATTTATAGTTCCTTCTTTCTGCTGCGCTAGCATTTTAAGAAATTCTTGCTTCAGTTCAATCTTAGCATTTTCCAGATCCTCTTGCATCTTTCTCCTATTTTCTTCTTTCTCCCTTTCCCTTTCAGCAGCTTCGTGCGCAAGCTGTTGTTTCAACTTCTCAACCTCTACTTCAAAAGCAATTCTCTTCTCTTTGGCTGCATCTTCAGCACGTGCATGTACTTCAAGGTTCTCTTTCATAAGTTCCCTACGAGTTCGATACTTCGCCAAGTATCCATGCCCATGTACTTTGGATGATTTGATTTGTGTGGTTTCTTTGTAGCATGACTGGAAAATCATGTTTTCCTCAGCAGCTGTAAGTATTTGTCTATCAGGTTCTGACTCAATCTCACACATTTTGAAGGCTGCTTTTTCCTAAATGAAATAACAGAATCCGTTAGAGTTGCTTGATACAACCAGCAGCTTTAAAAAAGGCTTGGCGAAAGATTTACTCACATATACTTCAGCTGACACAGAATTTGACCATTTCCCTTGTTTTGTGTGAGTGGTCTTCCAAAGAAAAAGATCACCTGGCTCTTCACTAGTTTCTTTGTCTCTCTAGGATGCCAAAATATAATTCAGCACATAAGTATTGCATCGTACAATGAAAGGACCAGATTAGTGTTTCTCATGATTACCTGCTCAAAGCTACACTGTGAGAAGTTTTTTGAACCCATCAGATGCTTGGTTTTTTGCTGCTGACGGTTGGAGGAGTTCTGGCTGCTAACCTTCTGCAAAATGACAACAAGTGGTATGTAACAATGCAATTTTGGTTGCTAAAGTTTGTTTGACAAAGTAGATTTTACTAGAACTAACCTTGAATTTATCAGATCCAAAATACAACAGCAAGTAGTGCCACTCAAGAAGGTGTAATTCTTCAGGCTTATTTCGTATTCTCTCACCATAATTATTATAAGCCTTGTATGTGGCACTCAGAGCTGATCGCCATCCTTTGTACCGCTCCTTGGCAATGTTCCATATTTTATCTTTTGCTTCATCCTCAGTGGCAATGTTGATGAAGTTCCACCTAGTCTGTTTACAATTAAAAAACAATCAAATGGTTTAAGCCGATTAATTTTACGCATCACACGAGTAGGAATAAAAAATAGTACGCAGTGTACCAGTATCTCTTCTGCAATTACATTTTTGACATCTTCCTTTATATCCTTCCAACTGTTTACTCCAATTAGTGGGGCCCTTTTCCTTGTAAACAGTACAACCTCATCGACAAATGTACGGGCGTTCGGTCCAACCAGACCTCCAAGCCTGGATGAAAATTCGATTTGTTGTTTTTGAGTGCGATCCTTAACTCTCTTGGTGGCTGCTGCTAGTCCTTTAACAGTGCCACGACCTCTTTTCTTGCGTTGATTGGATCCATCTCCTTGCAAAAAAGACAATAACGAACTTGAGGTGTTGTAATTCTCAATTAAGATATGTGAACCCAATATTAAAAGTATATGAATGATCACAAACCATTTCCCTCTTCCCTTTTCTTCCTTGCATGGCTTGGCCTATTTGAGGGTGGTGTCGCATTGCTTCCATTACTTTCATCGTCTTCAATTATAATGCCATCAGTGTCACGTTGCTCTACATATGCCATTGCACACAAAGTTAAAAGCTTCAGTTCAAAAAAAAAGTAGTAAAATAAATTGGTTGAAAAAGGAAAATTAATTACTAATTTCTGGAATGTGCCCTTTCAGCCTTAACCATTCATTGTACGTAATGATTGTTGCATCCCTAAAGTCATCCCTCAAATCTGTTAGTCACCAAAAACATATTAGATAAGTTGTAGTTTATATAAAGTGGCTAATATTGTAAACAATACGAATCCATATGGAGAAACATAGATGTTATACTTGTGGATTTGTCCTTTTGCAGCTCCACTAGCCAGTCTTTGTATGCATCAAATGGATCATCCATAAACGGATGCTCATCATCTTCCGGCTGCTTCCTTGGTCGCTTGAGGGGTGTTATGCTCACTTGCTGTGTTGTCTCTTGCTCTTTTGAGAGTACTAATCTGATTTTCCTTTCTTCCTCATGTTCCTGTAACATGCGTTCTGCATTTGGGGTATAATCAATAGCCTGCAGCGTTGCTACATCCGTGCCACATCGCTTCTTGTAGTATAAGTAGTCCCGCCCAGCATACCCTAGCTGTTCTTTGAAACTTAGCAAGGTCAAAAAATTTATATTATATCACCCTTATCAAGTGTGAGGTGGAGGTGTACTTTGTCTGCAGTTGTCCCCTTGCACATAAAATGTACTGACCACATCTCTCCGGTTAAATTTGCTCTGCACATTACAAAATTGTCAGTGCAATCAATTCAATATGTGATTTGCAGTTACAAAATTGTCAATGCAATCAATAGATTTGTTTCCCTTGATAGTTTTTCTTTTCTTCTCTGAATAATCTCAAGTGGATTCAAACTGGTAGGAAAATTATAAGCTGACTCTCTACAGTGTATGCTCTTGATGCTTTTGTGCTGCACAGTCTATGAAATCTATATGTCCAGATATAATATGTCGTGCACAGTCCACACATAATTGGAAAGAAGTAACAATGACAATAATGAAACTACTCCGGTGCAACATCCTAGAATCAAGATATGTGCTGCCACATCCATCTCAAAACATACGACATTTTGAGTTCCTCACAAATAACAATCTAAAATTCTCAATCTAACATTTAGCCATTCAAAATATTCAAACAATCCATCCTTAAACAAATAACTCATTAAATCATGGATAACAAATGAACAACTTTTATTAGTCACAATTCACATATCGCAATTCAAACAATTTGTATACCTATCCTTAGTCCCAATGCAGCCCCAGTCATCCTCGACTTCTCGGCTAGGCGTTGCTGCCCAACCGGTAGCCGCCAGCTACCGCTCAGCAGGCCACCCCCATGGCCCACCGGCCGCTGCCAGCCACGCGCGGCGCGCCCGGCGCCTGCACCTCGTTGCGTCCTGGCATGCCGCCGGCCTGCTGCCCAGGCCCTGCGAAGGCGAGGCTACACGATGCTCGTACCGGCTGCTAGGCGCCACCGCGCCGCTGCCGGTCCCTCCCGCGTCATGTGCTCTGCTCTCGTCTCAGGTCTCCCAAGCCGCCGCCGCCACCAGGGTTGGGGTTGGAGTGCTGGGCGACAGACTCATCACGCACACAATGGGAGTCGGAAGTCGTCGTCAAAAAAAAAGAGTCGAAAGGGAGGGTCGAGAGGGCTGGGTCCTTCTATGAGTCCACGGCTGTTTTGTGGCCTGGTGGGAGATTGAGCCAATGGGCCTTATTGCCTCTAGAAGGTTGTAAAGGACAGGAAGGAGCGAAGGAGAGGCCCAAGTCGCGTCCGGCCGTCTTCAACCTCGCGACGCAAGCTCCAGAGCACCTCCAACATAGCAAGCTATGGCGATAATTTCATGGGGGGCTTCAAAGGCTCCTTGGCGGTAGGGGGGCTCGAGCGCCCCCCCGCTCCACCGCTAGATCCGCCCCTCGACCTCTCTAAACTAAACCAATCCAATCCACATGCAAAATGAAGAGGGGATGAACCAAAACCCTAAACCATCAGCAGCTTTACATGTGAAGAGGGGATGAACCAAAACCCTTGATGGAGGTGCGGCGCGGCTGCATACCTACTCGATGACAGTTCGAAGAACTCTTGATCGACACGAATGGCGGCGTGGGCTTCTACTGCTTCTGGACGAGTACCAACGGTGGCGCGGCCTTGTTCACTGGAGTCGGCGCCGTCGGTGGCGGCGGTAGGGGAAGTCCGCGCCCTGGTTGGTGTAGTCGCCATTGCGCGCAGGAGGGGGTGGGGGGCAACACGAACCGTCGTAGCCCTCGTCTATGCATCGTAGTCTCGTAGATTGATTAGCAAGTAGTGTTTATTAGGGGTAGTGGGTCCGGATTTTGGATGGTGGAAGGGTTTCCTGGAGGGAAAATATGGTGGGGTGTGCAAATATTCCAATTTTTGGAGGTAATTTTTTTGAGGCAAAACATGACATACTTTGTATTGTTTAATAAAATTTGAATAATTTTGAGTTGTCATAATACCAGCACCGAACATGGCATACTTTTTTCTAAATGTTTTGTTACCTTGAACTGCGATTTAATGATTTATGCACTGATCGTACTGAATCACTTGTTCATCGAAATCGTATGATCTTTGTTACTTGATAATCCACATCACTTGATCATCCAACACATATGATGATCTTTGTTTTGTTGGTTCACGAAGCGACCTTGCGACGAGGAGGAGGTTGTACGATCATCATGGCATGAAGATGCATCATTGTAGACAAGTGTGCCTGTAGTAGAAAGACCACCCACATCACTTGATCATCCACCGCATAGGATGATCTTTGGTTTGTTGGTTCACGAAGCGACATTGCGACGAGGAGGAGGTTGTACGATCATCATGGCATGAAGATGCATCATCATAGACAAGTGTGCCTGTAGTAGAAAGACCATCCACATCACTTGATCATCCGCTGCATAGGATGATCTTTGGTTTGTTGGTTCATGAAGCGACATTGCAATGAGGAGGAGGTTGTACGATCATCATGGCATGAAGATGCATCATCATAGACAAGTGTGCCTGTAGTAGAAAGACCATCCACATCACTTGATCATCCACCTCATGGGATGATCTTTGGTTCAATTGGTTCACGAAGCGACATTATATTGCGACGAGGAGGATCGGCTGTACGATCATCATGGCACATAGATGCATCATCATTGTAAATAGGTTTTCTTATCTACATTCATCATCAACATGACCATGATATAAATAGGTTCAATTTAAAAGGTTAAACAAAAAATGTACAAAAACAAATTAAAACAAAGATCCAACCCATATGATGAGGATTTTTGGTATAGGGTCACAAAGCAATGTGTATGAGTAGGTTTTGAAAAACTATATTATGATTTTCAAAAATACATGTATGTTTTAAAAAATATAAAAATTTTTAAAAAAATTGAATAGGTTTTCTTATCTACATTATTCATCATCAATACGACAATGATATAAATAGGTTTTTAAAAATTATAAATGCAGTTGAAATGTTAAATTTAAAAGGTTAAACAAAAAATGTAAATAAAAACTAAAAAGGTTTGCACTGTATGGGCCTACCAAGGGCCAGTGGCCTCACCAGGCTCAACTGCATAGCGGAGCCCAGCAAAGCCACCCTCTTGGTCGGCTAAGCCTCCAATCCATGCGCCGCCTCTCCCCCGAAACCTCCCACGCACTGCCTCTCCCCCGAAACCTCCCACGCGCCGCCTCTCCTCCTCGCCGACACACAAAATCTCCGATCCTCGCCGCCCCTCGTGCCGCCCCTCGGTCCGCCGCCCCTCGTCGCCCCTAGCCGCCCCTCGTTTCGCCGCTCCTCGCCGTCCCCTCGCCGCTCCTCGGCGCCCCTCCCCGCCCCCTTGCCACTCCTCGTTCCGCCGCTCCTCCACCGACCAGATCCGGCCGCCTCTTTCTCCACCGACCAGATCCGGCCGCCTCATCAGTCATCACCTGTTGTCCCTCTCCGCCGCGACTGCCACCCCTCTCCACCGTCAGCAAAACTCAGGTGAGCCTCCTCCGGCTGCCTTATAGTCTTCTAATTCCTGCAACGATAGATGGCTATATGAGTAGATTGATTTGTGCTTATATCTTGCAACGTCTCATTCCTGCAAAGATCCTTGTTCCCTACATTTTGGTGTGATGCAAGGGTTTCCAAATGGCTCTCAATGTTCTGAAAAGCCTACTGAGTAAATGTGACATGTTTCAGCAGTGTAAGTAGTATTTGTAAGCAAAATTGTCTGATATACTGATATTTTAATGTAGATATATCTGTAAAGGTCACTCCCTTAGGAGAGAAAATGGACCATATGGTATGTAGATTTGAGAGAGGTCCCAGAAATCATTTGAGGGGTCCCAGAAATCATTTGAGGGGTCTAAATCTAATATAAACATGGACCATTGCAGCACGAGATGATAGGACTGTACTGTACTGGGATTTCTTGCGATCATACCATCATCTTCTTTGATACAATCCAAAAAGTGCAGCATCAGTTCTTGGAAGTCTATTATTACAGCATGGATATGGAATCAAATAAATGCACACAAGTTCACATTTATTACAGGTTCATTGTTTCCTGAAAACATGTCTGCAAAAATATCAAATAAATGCACACAAGTTCACATTTTCCTCTCACTTCTTCCTGGAGCAAATTTTACACAAAAAAATCATCGTCAGAATCTTCTCCCGGAGTATTGTATGGAGGGACGACTCCATCAACAATGTAAGTGTCATCTGGGTCTTCGTCTTCATCAAACAGGTCATCGTTGTCAGGTTCAGGCATTGCTGTTGCAAGAGCCTGCTCAATAACACAAGCATCAACACTAACCCCGTCAAGGCCTGACCTACTCCAAGTTGTCACATCTTCATTTTGCTGTTCAAGATTCATATCTTCCACTCCTACAACAACTGAGTCCAGATCGATCTCGCCCACCATGTCAGTACCTTCTCCTTCAGGCATGGCAAACAGGTTTCTAGGCTTCATTCTAAGGACACTGCACCAATCTGGTTTCTTTGTGTTTTTCACATAACACACTTGCTCCGCTTGTGTGCTCAGGATGTAAGGTTCATTTGAATACCGAAACCGAGTGATATCAATATCGATGACCCCATATTGATCCTTATTGTACCCTCTAGATTTGCTCTTACTTGCTGTAGGGACATCAAACCAGTCACATTGGAACAACATTACTTCCTTCTGATTAGGAAAATCAAGGCAAATGATTTTCCTAAGCATGCCATACCAGTCCATGTTTCCTGTACTCGCATCGCCCTTCACAAATACACCACTATTTTGAGTAGTTGAGAAGTTCTCTATGGAAGAGACCCGGAAAAGGAAGCCATTTATGAAACACCTGTTGAACACACGAGCCCGATGGTCTGGACCACGAGATAGATAATAAATCATGTCATCTATTTCCCCTTGTGCACGCAAGTTTCTGATCTGCGGTTAGCATCATTTTTAAAATATATTAGGGCCTAATAAATTAACAAGTAGCATGTCCAAACTAAACAAATAAAATATGGATAAATAAATGACTCACTTTACGCTCAAACCATGATACAAACTCCTCCTTGTGTCTTTTATCAACATGCCGAGGGTTGGTTGTCTTCAGCTCATCCATATGCACACTTCCCACATCAATTGAAAATACAGTTCATTAGTTACATATATATTTTACACATTCATGAACACCATAAAAAATCAATTTTGAAAAATAGCTTACTTTATCCATGGAGTGACCTCGTCACAGTTGGTTAATATGTAATGCCTCATCCTCTGCATGTCAATATCAGAAACGTTCTCGATAGTACTTCCTTTCCTACTATAGTCAATGCTCCCAAATATACTTAGCCCAGATGGTGGTTCACTAGCAGTGGCGCTTTCATGACGCTCTGGACGATTAAGCTTGGTACTAATATTTTCAAAGAAGCGAGAGCAAAATGTGAGGCACTCCTCAGATATATACCCCTCTGCTATCGAACCTTCAGGGTGCGCTTTGTTCCTCACATAGCCTTTAAGAGTACGAAGGTACCTCTCAACTGGATACATCCATCTATAACACATAGGGCCTCCAAGTCTAGCTTCTTCAGCAAGATGAACTGGTAAGTGCATCATAATATCAAAAAAAGCTGGTGGAAAAATCATCTCCAGCCGACAAAGGGTCTCCCTAATCGAAGTGCTCAGCTTTTCAATTTCTGAAATCTCCAACTCCTTTGAACATAGTGAGTTAAAGAACCTACTTAGCTCGATCACTGGGATCACTACATCTTCAGGCAATATGTTGCGTACCACTAAGGGCAAAAGTTTTTGTAAGATTACGTGGAGGTCATGAGTTTTAAGTCCAGAAAGCTTGCAACCATTGACGTCCACACATCTCCTAATATTTGCGGCATAACCATTAGGAAACTTGACACCATGTAAAAATTTGCACAGAACTTCCTTGTCATCCTTACCTAGAGAGTATAACGCTGGTGGCAAGGTGTACTTACCCTTTTCGAGCACTGGATGTTGATCTTTCCTTATACCCAAATGCTGCATATCAAGTCGAGCCTTGTCACTATCCTTGCATTTACCTTGTAACTCCAGCAAAGTCCCCAGTAAGCTCTCACATATGTTCTTGTCAATATGCATGACATCCAAATTATGTCGTACAAGCAATGATTCCCAGTAAGGAAGCTCAAAGAAAACACTCTTTTTCCTCCAGTTGTGCCACCTTTTTTCTTCGTCACGTTGCTTCCTTTTCCTTGTATCCTTTCCAAAAGTCACTTGCTGGAAACTCTCATACTGCTACTTCACCTGCTCACCACTGAGCGGCACTGGAGCTTCCCTGGTTTCAGCCTTGTTATTGAAGCTCACCTTGTTCCTTCGCCACTTGTGGTCCGAGGGCAAAAATCGGCGATGTCCCATGTAGCAATGCTTTGAACCATATTTTAACCACAAGTAATCAGTATCCTTGTGACAATAAGGACATGCAAACTTACCTTTTGTGCTCCAACCAGATAACATCGCATATGCAGGGAAATCATTAATTGTCCATAGCAGAATTGCATGTAGAGTAAAATTCTTCTTCTCCTTCTCATCCCATGTTTCAACTCCTTTAATCCATATCTCATGTAGCTCATCGATCAGAGGTTGCAAATATACATCAATGTTCACTCCAGGAGATTTAGGCCCAGGTATCAACATCGACATCATCCAATAAGGTTGTTTCAAACACAACCAAGGAGGCAGGTTATAAGGAATTAGTATCACAGGCCAACAAGTGTAATTAACATTCAACATCCCAAATGGATTGAAGCCATCGGATGCAAGTCCCAGCCTAACATTACGTGGATCCGAAGCAAATTTCTTGTACCATGTATCCACGTGCTGCCATGCCAATGAGTCTCCTGGGTGCCGCATTTTCCCATCACGGACCAATTCTTCCTTGTGCCACCGCATCAATGATGATGTTTTCTCTGACATATATAATCTTTGCAGTCGAGGAATAAGTGGAAAATACCTTAGAACTTTGCAAGGAGTGCGCTTCTTCTTTGCTCCACCACTTTCGCTAGACTCACCAATCTCATCAGAATTTGTGTCGTTCTTCCACCTACTCTCACCACATGTTGGACACGTGTCCATATCAGCAAACAGCCCACGAAATAACACGCAGTCATTCACACAAGCATGGATCTTAATGTAGTTGAGGCCAAGGTCACGAATAACCTTCCGTACTTTCTCCATAGTGTCTGGGATACAATGTCCTGGGGGGAGCACATCCGAGAATAGGCTAAGTAGTTGCCTTGTGGAATGGTTACTCCAACCACCCATGCACTTAAGCTGAAAGAGCCTGACAAGATACCTTGGTAGCCTCGGTGCAACCTGGATACAAATCTTGCTGCGCATCTTCCAACAAATCAAAGAATTTCTTTGCACTCTCATTTGGCTGTTCATTGTTATTACCACTGTTAGCACCCCTTATTATTGCGGACACCAGATTCTTGGCAAATGATGCATCATCTGCTGTGCCTACATTCAGATCCCTATCATCATTCCAAGGTTCAGCATTACCTTTCTCTTTGACGAAATTCTCATCAAACCCTTTAGATAGCAAGTCCATTTGAACCTCGGATTTTGTTTTGTATACGACTCCACGACACCTTGAACATGGACATGGTGCAGTTTCTGATGCATAGGTGCCTTCAAAAGTAGTATCAATAAATTTCTCGAATCCTGCTTGCCACTCAGCTGTTGACTGACACAACAGCATCCAACTCCGATCATCATCATGTGCCATTAATTCTATCTTCCAAATGTCACAAGACTTTATTTCCTGCAGCACGTTAATTGAAGGGATCACGAAGCTTCTAAAAACATATGAACAATTCAAAAAAAAAAATTCACAATGCATCAAGAAGCTACTGTAGTAATTAAATTAATAGCAAGTGTAAGTACATGTGATGCGGGGGATTGCCCGATCTTCACGGCGTAGGATCGATGAAGATATTGGATTCGTGCAACCTGACGAATCGATAGCGCCAACCACTGTTAGAACAGCAACCTGCGACAAAAAGAATTCACCCAACCACACGCTCGTGATCCCGTCTACCCGACCACCAAGTAGACGCGTCGTCGTTCCAGCCAATCACAAGGAAACACAAGAACGACGGGGAAGAACGCCCGATTCCCCTCTAGGTTGCAATCATGTGCCAAACCCTAAGAGGATCAAGTAAAAAAGCTCTCTCAAAATAATAATAGATCTGTTTTGTGGTCTCCCCTTACAAGGCTGCGAATACACGAAAAGATATAGGGTAGCTTGGCGACTCGAACAGAAGTCGGTCCTTCCCAAGACTCCGACTCGGCTCGGCTTTTTTTTTATTTATGTTCAGACGCCACATGAATTAAAGCCAGGGAAAAGAAAAGATGACCGAATCGTAAATGACTCGGCCCAAAGAAAAATAAAACACACGGTAGGCCCATCTCCTGTTCGGACAGGTTGCTTGATTTCTAATTGCCGACTTAATCACGTAATTAAGTGTTGGCTGCATGCGAAAAGATAAAATCTTTGCTTTCTTCAGGATGGTTGCATGCATGCATAAAGAGCCACGTCTGGAGCATGACTAGATAAATCTTCTCACGGTAAGCATGTCTTGACTAGAATTCTTGCATGATTTTTCTTCTCTTTTTTTTCTTGATATTTCTTTCTTTGCTTTCCAATCAAAACTTTTAATGCTATCTCTCTCTGCACTGCAGGTATTAGCCCAGTGGAGCGTGACATGCTTGTTGAATTGTGTTGTGAGCATATGCCAAATAAAGTAGTTTCGTAAGATTCTTTTTTAGATAATTTGAACTATTAAAATAGTGTTTGGACTATTTGTATTGTAATTTGTGCAAATTTCAAACTAAATTGTTGAAGTTTGAACTTATTATGTTATTTAGTACCTATGTACCGAATTGCGGAGGAAATTTCTATAATTATACCAAATTGCTAAATGGAATTTATCGAATTGCACAAATTTTTTTGTGTGGCATACCCTTTGGCAAACTCACCATGTGGAAGTTTTAGATAGCAAATATTTGCATCTTTGTGCAATAATAAGTTGGTAACTCAGTGGTAAGCACTGCAGTGTTTAATTGACAAGTCATTGGTTCGAGTCCTACTTAGCGTAGCTTAAATTTTTATTTTCCTATGTTTTTTATCCCTCGAGGCCCCTACAAATTAACTAGATAATTGCGCTTCCTACCGAGCACAACTGAAATCTTAATTTTAATTTTCTAAATTTTTATCCCTCGAGGCCCCTACAAATTAACTAGATAATTGCGCTTCCTACCGAGCACAACTGAAATCTTAATTTTAATTTTCTAAATTTTTATCCCTCGAGGCCCCTACAAATTAACTAGATAATTGCGCTTCCTACCGAGCACAACTGAAATTTTAATTTTCTAAATTTTTATCCCTCTACAAATTAACTAGGTATTTGCGCTTTAGTTACTTTTTATTTTTCTACTAGTATTTTTCTTTTATCCCACTAGCCAGTGCTAATACAAATATTTTTCTTTTCAAACAACGGAAGCTGTCTTATTGCAACGAAAGATAGTTTTATATATCAACGACTAACAACTGTGGCAATACAACCCTAGAAGATGCAACGATCTCAAATTTTGTGGCAACACAACCTTGTTATTGCAACGAAAGATAGTCTTCTATACCAACAACTAACAACCGTGGCAATACAACCCTAGAAGATGCAACAAACCCAAATTTCGTTGCGATAGATAAAACCCTATTGCAACGCAAGCAATGATTCATGCAACGAATCAAATCCGTTGCAAAACTGTCCAGTATTCGCAACCGTCAGCAAAAGCGTGGCAATAACGTCGACATATTGCAATGCAAATCAACCGAATCACAACGCAAATTCATTACGTGGCAATATTGTCAAGTACTTGCAACCGTTTTATAAATGGTGGCGATAGCACCTACCAATTGCAACGAAATGCATGGTAATCGCCACGCAAAAATATCCGTGGCAACATGGCCAACTATCGCAACCAAAAATGAAAATGGTGGCAATAGCCCCTACCTATTGCAACCAATTCCGTGTCGTTGCAAAGTTGATCGTGGCATTAGGGTAAAAACCTTGTAGTTTGACAATATTCCGGCCAAAGCCCGACCTCCTCATTGTCTGTGCACCTTCGCCAACGCTTCCCCCTTCCGCCAATACTGTCGCACGCCGCCAGCTCATCGCCGCCCTCCCCGAGCTGCCCTGACTCCCAAGGTAGCGTCCTAATCACGAGTAGATGCTCTCCTGGAGTTTAATTGGGTTTTAGCACCCTGGATCGCCCTAGTGACCTCCTCCATGTTTTCGCCATCGCCATGACCGCTGCCGACGGCCACTCCGGCCAAATTGGTCGGCAAGACCCTGGCCAAGGGTAGGCGCCGGCGTGAGCGATGCATTTTGTGGGTGCCCACGTACGGCTACCGCCCCCTCTATCGGCGGCAAGCTCGCCGTCCCTCGGCCGATGGAAGGGGATGAACAGTGCCGGTGGTTAGAATGGTTGAAATGTGATCAATGAGTCATTAATACTAAAACCGGTTTAAAAGGTAAAACCTCTCACTTACACATGGGCCATGCCCTGAAAATGGACCCCACCTATCATAGGCACAGAGTAAAAGAAAAGAAAACAAAAGAAAAACTGAAAAACCAGATGTGGGACCCACCTGTCAGAGTTTTATTATTTCTCAGATTTAATTAAACTGTGAACTTTAAAAGGGCATAACTTATTCATTTTAACTCCAAATTGAGTGAAAGAAATTTCTAAATTCAAGATCTATCCAATGGAACCAAACCATGATTTTTGAAGCTCATTTGAATTTCTGGTGAGATTTTGTTTGGTTTGCTAATATTATCCAAATTTTCACGTATCGTAAAAATAGTGTACGAGGCCCAGGAGGTAGAAGCCGAAGCAAACTTCGATGATCATGACCAAGACACCGGTGACCAAGGCGAGTCAATACTTTGATCATGTTTGAACCCATGTTTATGCAAATTTATTTTCGTTTAAACTATCACTTGCATCCTGTTATTTTATGTGTTAATTTATGTTCGATTTCAAGTTGCTAGTTATACACCCAATATTCCACTTGTTAGTATTACTCTCATTTGAAACCCTTGGTTAATTGAGCCTTGTGACCTTAGCAAAAACTATAATGTTATAGCTTTCGAAAATAAGCCTACGGTATTTTGCCATGCTTAGTAATGCTTAGTTATTCAGGGGCACCCAGAATGCCCCAAACTATCACTTTCAACTATGGGAATCTGGTTTGGGAAGTCATGGTGGTAATGACTTATGTATTTGGTATTATTATTTTATGCTTCCAAAAATCCCAAAATTGCTTACCTATCTGGGCGGCTGGTTCGGGGGTATGGTGCAGTGGTGCACGAGAGTGTGGTTAGTGGTAGAACCACCCAGATAACCCTAAGGACTGAATCTTGTCATGACCTCCTATGTAAAACAAGTACAACCACAAGTCTGTAAAATGCAACATGACTTAGTAGATTTACCGAACCCTGAAAGTCATATCATCGGTGGAGGAGGTGAGGTAGTGCAAGTGGCTGTCTCTGTGACGACTTGAATGGGACACTCGCAGAGGGTGAAGTTTTCTGCGGCGCACTAGTAGTGTGGGTGGCCAGCTGCTAGCCGCATAGGGCAAGAACATCCCGCACAACTTATGGGACCTACCGCAAGCGGGATAAGCCCATATGGATGAGATGATGGAAAGGGCGAGGTATTTTGAACGGGTATTGTGATGGTTTACTCAACCGCACGACTAAGGAATCGTGTGGGGCAATGAGCGAACTATCTCTTGTGGGTAAAGTTTGCAAACTCTGCAGAGTCAAAACTATTTGAATAGCCGTGCCCACGGTAAAGGGCGGACATGGGAACTTAACTAGATATAATTCTATTTCAAAATGCTTTAGGGGTGGGATTGGAAAAGTGGAGGGCAGTGGAAAGCCCTAGTTTGAATTGCTCTGGGCGTCGACCCTGTGATAAGATAAGTGGCTATAACACTGAAAGCTAGTATATGGTGCGGATGCCATGTAATGGTGGATGGAATCTGTATCGCTAATATTATGGTCTTATCTCACAAAAATTGACTCTATTTTGCGTGGACGAACGTCGTTTGTGCGGCCGAGCGGTGTTTTGTTAAGCCAAATCGCATTTTGCATGGCATTTTGAGAAGTCATGTAGTGGGTCATGGTTTGCATGATCGAACGATGATTGACACATTTGAATGGCAACTCGCGTGATGAAGGCTTAGCGAATGCAAATTCTTCCGATCGATTGCACTTCCACCCGTCTTTCCACAAGTTATCTCAGCTTTGATCTGATCCGTCTCCTTTCCATCTTGTAAGTTCGCACGCAGCTGCTGAGGGAGCATTCGGGCAGTTGCACACCTCTGATCCCTCGTGCAGCGAGTCCGCCAAACGTGCTCAAGGCAAGTACCTCGTGGCCGTAACTTCTCCGTTCCACATACCACCTTATCCATGATTATTTGCTACGTTGTCATTAAGTACAATTATCATATCACTAAAGTTATCTGCCTATTATCATATCATTAAACTTATCTATCTAATATCATATCATTAAAGTTACCTAACTGATAACATATCATTAAAGTTACCTGACTAATATCATATTACTAAAGTTACCTAGCTATTATTATATCATTAAAGCCTATCTGGTCATTATCGTATCACTAATGCTTGTCTGGTTATTATCATATCGCTTATGTTTGCCTGGTTATAGACTTTAATACTATATTCATATCATGTTGTTCTAGGTTATCTTGTTCCACATGCTTTTATGTTTATTACGATGCTCAGTTAAAATGTTCTAGCATTCATGCTTTTAATTAGTGTTTTAGAATTCATGCTTCAATTATTAATGGGGGTAGCATATGAACATGTTTTAACTTAGGTTTAAATTATCGTCACTGTTTGGACATTAGAGCTGCTATGTTTTAGTTTCCTAATATTATGATACATTAATTGTATGATGTTTTTTGAGCCATAAAGGATGTATGTATTAAACCTATTAATCTGACTAATAATCACTTATCATGTAATAAAACTTAGTTGATTGTGAACCCTTGTGTGAGGTATGTTATAATATCTCTTTTGGAGTAATTTCTAGACCGTTGTCACCATTTTATTATTTCACATCACCATCTATCAAGATCCAGTGCTTCTCCATTTCAAACCTTTAGCGAATCCTTCCACTTATCATAGTCTTATCTCCGCCATCTCTTAGTTGCCTTAAATTTATATTATATAACTTGCCTATGATGTAACAATTACCTTATCATCACGTTATCATTTCACATCACCACTATCAGGTATTAGGCCCTTTCATTCCCAACCTTAGCAAAACCTGTCACTTCTCAAAACATTATCTTAGCCTTCTCTCAATTCCCTTAAATTCACACCATATAACATGTTAATAATATAATTGTTACCTGCCCTGGGGTCAAAACATTATCTTAGCCTTCTCTCAATTCCACTCACCTGGTAATGTACGGGGGCCGTACTCTCTCGCTACTCAGGATATTACACCCCATCCGTGGTTATACAGTCAAGGACAGTGTTGTGCCTGACTATTCTCGTATAACCTGGTATATGGGGGTAATCGCGGGAGGAAGAAACAAAAACAGGTGGAGTAGACTTTGGAGCGAGTTCTTAAGGGAGCCCGATGACTTCAATAGATAACAGTCAATGTGGAGATTGTTAAGAGAGGTGGCTCATATCTTTGTCTATTAGGACTTGACAAGGTGTACTATAAAGATTCCTAGATGAAACATAATAGGATTTGGAGTCCACTTCTCTTTGGAGTAGGATTTCTACCTCACTTTGGAGGAAAACTAGAAGACTATATAAAGTTAGGAGGCACGGCCATAGAGAACCAAAGCAAGCCAAAGGTAAAGCAAAAGGAACTTATCTAAGGTAGAGATAGATAGGATTACATGATAGTTTATTCTTTAGCACTAGATTCTTTTATAGGGTAAAGATCCAAGGGTCCTAAATATTCAAAAGGGTTGTGAGAGAGCGATAATCCCTTGTACTATTTTGAGACTTTGCTTAAAAAATTTTATTGTTGGCTTCACTAAATCTCTTCTCTCTTATTGTGATTGCTTCATCGTCGTTATTTTAGTTCTCTCTAGGGATTCATCTAATTCGATCTTGATACCATGTATATTCGCATTGTTCCTCGGCACTTCCTATTGATTGGCTGACAACAGGATTCTACAGTGTGAGTGGATTCCGTGGTGGAGTTGTCTTCCAGATGTCAGAAACGTATGTGGTTAATGTTGATAATGAGTAGGGGAAGTATCTTCTAACAAGAAGCATAACGATGTTGCTCATGTCGAGGGACCAGGGTTCCTGTTCCCCTTGCCATGTTCCATCGTTGTTCCCACATGGCATGCATACTTTTGCATAGGAGTACTGAACCAAAACCTGTACCTTTTTCTTTTCTTTGGAATACTCCATATGATTGTATATAGTGAGATATCTCGTAATCTGATTATAAGCTCATATGGGTATATTCCCCTATCTCATCTACCCTCCATGTGTCCAAGGTCCATCTTAAGATTTGTGCACATATATTAGGTAATAATTAACAAAAATATGACGAAGAACACGTTTTGTGTACCAACCAAATACAAAGTATCTTGTGACCAAGCACCACATTGTATGATAGCAGGGACATCATGCATAGAGGGCCCATGCCGCAACCGTAAGTGAGATGTGGTGAGGAACATTTTGGCCTGTCGGGTTCTCTCCCACCCACCTACCTCTTTCTCTCCCCTCCTCTCTCTCACCTAGCTTAATCCCATCGCATCCCCCTCCTCTCTCTCTAGTGCTGCCACTCCCCCTTCTCCACCACTGTCGGGGCCACCCCTTACTCTTCTTGAACACCACCGGTGCCCATACCCCCTCCTCCCCCTCCATCGCCACTCTATTAGCAAGATGGATGAGGCTAAGCCAGATGAGGGGCTTAAATCCGGTAGTGAGGAGCCTAGCTGCGTGACTAGGAGCATGTCTCTCTCTCTCTCCGTCCCACACCATTGGTGTGGGATCAAGCCGTCCTCAACCACACAACCATTGGATTTGACTGTCCCCACAGACGCTGTCATCAGATTTGCCTCCCCTTCTTTGTCCCCTGGCATCGTCAATGACAGATCCAACCATCTTTGACCCTGTGGCTACCCACGACATCGCTGACACTGGATATGCCCGTCCTCGACATCGTTGGCATTGGATCCAGCGAACCCCACCCAACCCATTCCGCCATCGAAGCTGGATTTGGCTAATTCCAACCTCATCGTTGGATCCTATGGGGACACCAGATTTACCAGGAATCTCTGTATACATGCAACTATCCAAAATTTCAGTTGCGTGTAGATTTATAAATAGTCTGCTTATAATTACAATACCATAATAGGAGTCTTACATAAAATATAAAATAGTTGTCAATTATAGAGTTTAAAGGCTTCCAAGCCAAACTTATTTATATTACAAACAAAAGATGACAAAAGACAACCACTTGTTGGACCCGGGCGTAACAACTTTGGATCCTCTGTGTAAATCGTACTAGTCCACAAAAAGCTAGTGCACATAGTGGTAACAAAGATACATATCATCTATGATGGCATTTATTAATTATCCAAATATAGGTCTTAAGGTCAAAGTTTACATCTACGACCCATAGGTCAAAATTAAATAACAACAAAAGACAAAGCCAAAGTAGAAGAAGCCCATCTAGTCTGCCCGCAGGTAAACGACTGTGGGATATGTCCTACTCATCCTGGTTCTCAGTGAAGTCAAGGTAGTCCATCTCTGAGCAACAATATTTAAGTAAGGGTGAGCACTATTTTACTCCACAATTTACACCAATAACAGAGTAAATGAATGCAAGGGTATTATCAATGAAGGCATAATATGGTTATTTGAGCATAAAACTAATTTGGCAAGTAAATACAGCAAATAGACGTAATTGCTGAATTTAATACAATAAATAAATAAAACTGCATTTTAATCAAAATAATACCATTAGTGTATGTCCAGCTTATCATGAACCTATCCATGGCTTTCTAACACGGACCATTTTTTTCAAAAGATCTCCTCATTTTTTATTTATCCAAGTTTTTGAAAAAACAAAGTCTAATCCGCGAAAAGCCTTACTCGACTTGCCCATGACCATGGGCATGGCTATCCAAGATAGCATATACACTCTACAGAGGTTATAGAACTTTACCCATAAGAGATAATTAACTTATATTATTGACCATAACAAGTTTCCTTAGGTGTGCGACTAAGTGATATGAGTTAATAGTGGCTCCACCACACCCATATTCAACCTGTAGTGAATCCAAGGTTGAGACCCGCAAATTAGTTAGCTAGGTCTGTTACACACCAGACTTGCGGTAATACATGATGGCTTTGTAGCAGTAACTCACAGTCCGACCCTTAATTGACTAGACAAGACTTACAACATACCCATATTGTGCCACCAAGCACCCACCACCTAACCAGTTGCCTAAGTCTAAATCATAATTTTTATTTTATTTTATCAAATATTTTATAAACCTCCTTGGCACTCTAATGTCAAGGATATATTTTAAAACTCATCTTTTCTTGTATAAAGTTTCTGAAGCTTAGATTCGTCTCCATGCATGACTGACCTTTTCTACAAAATATCTAGTCAATACTAGTGTACTGACTAGAGTTTTATCTATGGTGACAAGGTATTGTGTGATCAATGTCAATTTTGGCCATAAACAAGGAATTGTGAGTATCTAAAGTTTAAACTAGAATTTAAACTATGTTTGAATAAAATGAGAATGCATAATAATTGAAATATAATATACATAATTTAAAATATTTTTAGTATGATCAACGATATAACTTGCCTTGCTCTATGAATTGGTGATGAGAATCATCAGCGAAGTCACACTCTTCTGGAATGTCACAGTGTATACATGAAAATAGCCAAAACAAATAAAATTCAAATAAAAATAAAATACAATCATAAAATTATAAAATAGGCACTGAGAGGTAAATTATGAATTTAGATGAGTTTAGGAATTTGAATTACTTGATTCAGAGTTTGGACAGCGGAGAATGGACTCTCGAAATATTTGTCAAAAAGGAAAAAATGCTGAAAATGAGAAGGAACAAAAATATTCCAAGGAATATTCCTTCAGCTAAAAATTCAAAATCAAATATAATGAATGGGCCATGGCTATCATTAACTGTGTGATATAGAGCAGAAAACAAAGAATGGGAAACAGAGCATGGTGATGGGTCGGGAGGGTAGTGGCGCCTGTGAGGGGAGGCATGGGAGATTCGAGGGACGGCCAAAATGGGTTGCAAAGACAACGGGGAAGGGATGTGAGGTGGTAGCGCAGGCGGTGGCACACTCCGGCGGTGATGGTAGAGTGTGGGCAGTGGCCATGACGTAGGCAGACTGTGGCACCAGGAATTCACGTGAGCATGAGCTCAGTGTGGACATGAGGAATGCTCCCGTGTGGTTGGCTCGGTCTAAGGGAGTCAAGAGAGGCGGGGGAATGGTGGCTAGCATAGAAAAGGAGGTGATGCGGTGGTGGAGTTCCATGGCAAAGCATTGGCCAAATTGCGTTGTGGGAAATGTAGAGGGGATGGAGGTGATGCTATGGGTGTGAGGGATTGAAGAATGGCTCACCGAAGACGACAAATTGGCGACGAGAAGCGGATTCGGTTGGTTTTTGGGAAAACTCGATTCTAGGTGATTAGCTGCACCAAAATCAAATTAATTCAGGGGAAATATAGATGAGGGGCTAGAACACGATGTGCCACAAACAAAACTTAAAATCTCACCGGAGAGAGATTACGACTGGTGGCTAACAGCCAGCACTCGAGAAGACGGCGCTCACGGTAGTGACAGTGCACGAGAGGTGGTGGGGTTGAGAGGAGTGTGAAGAGGTGCATTGCGGTACTAGTACTCTAATTAACAGGGCAAGGGAGAGAGAGAGAGAGAGAGAGGAAGAAACTGGCATGGGCTCGATGGGATCAACGACAGTCGGTTTTAGTTCGAGGCTTCAATGTGCATGAATGTGGGTGAAAACGGCTGATTGATGGTGATGATGCAATGTGAATATGGTGGCTTGATGGTGATGGTTTCCTGATAGATGTGGAGGCAGGTGGCATGGCCAGGGCAGGTGCAAGCGACAGCCATGGCTCAGGCGCCTCGGTGGCCTGGAGCTAGCACTCGGCAAAACCAAGGAGAGCAGGGAGCAAGGCAAAGAAAAGAGAGAAGAAAAAGAAAGGAAAGGTGGCCGGCTAGGCCAGTGGGTTAGGAAAAATTGGGCTCGGCCCAAAGAAAAAATAAAATGGGCTTAGCCCAGAGAAAATTGGACGGAATTCAAAGTTGGAATTTCAAATTGAATTGAATTGGGAATTTGGATTGGAATTGATTTGAATTTTGGATTTGAATTTGAAATTAGAGATTGATTTCCAAGATTACACAGAAAATCCAAATAAAAACAAATGCTTTAACATAATTAATTTAAAATTACTTTTTATAGAAAGCCAAATTTTGTAATGTTACACCACACCACGGGCTACACCTGAGTGTTGGCTTGGTCTACAACCCTTCACTATTGTAGTATCCATCGATTGCTGGCATATCCTCATAGCACTCGTAGTATGAACCAAAATATATGGGAATGAGTACATTCGTACTCAACAAGCCACAGTGGTAGCATTTATAGTGAACGGATTTTAAAGAATGTCAGAAAAGGAGGGTTTTGTTGGACCATCACACTAGTATCCAATATTGTTTCGTTAGCAAGCATTTTGAGTTAAAACAAGAGAGTTGATAATTAAATTACCACATTTTGACCATTTAAGGACTACTTATACCTTGAGTTTAGGTATCACCTCACAACATAGTTTTACAAGCCGAAAACATGGCACATTTGAATGATTGAGGTTTATCTCTATAAAGAGTGCCCAACTTTATATATGAGATGTGCACAACTTGCAATCATTAAGAAACAACATGATCGTTTGGGAGTTCCAAAATATTAGTTTCTGCTTGGTGAAATACACGTCCATCCTAGCAATTGAAACAAGCTGGGCCAAGGCAAGACTTCATGTCAACTGCTTACATGGGTTTCACCAATGTGAAAATGCGGCTAGTGACATCCAAAGGTTTACTCCCAATTCCACCTATTACCTACTAACATAGAGCCTTCTCTAACAGACTTCATGAAGTTGGGCAATATACTAGGCTAAGCCCGATTTCTCGGTCCCATGGATGGGCGATAATTATACCAATTTCACAGCATAAAGTTCTAGTCCTTATATACTTGGGACATCCACCTTCCAAATAGAGAAATGGTGCACGCAACCACTGGGTAGCATATGTATACAGTCACCCCCAAATCATCCAACCTACCTTCACTTGCAGGTAACATTTCTCAAATATTGCTCTAGGCGAGCAATCCAAATTTCATCACATATCATTGTAGCATATGCTATGATGTGTCAACTCGTGATGGTAGACAACAATGAGAGTTATATTTCATTAGTCGACTGCCATGTTAGTCTAAAGTATGATACAATAGCTCTATATTTATCAAGGAAAATTAGTCTAGATTATTACCAAGAATGGCATATAAGCAATGGAATTAAAGGCATTAACTACTTAAGCATGATTATTTGAAAGTAATTGATAATAAATAACACTGACAATTAAATAATATAGGAAGTAACCCATGCATAATATAATACACCATACTAATAGGAATTCAACATAATCAAGGATCATGACTTGCCTTGTGACTCTTGCAGCTCATAGTCGGCGTTCACTCTGTTGTAGGCTTTAGGGTTGTTGCCTTCTCCTCCAGTTGCTCTATAGCTCCTTCATAGTTATTTAACATACACACATCAGGACAACACCAAATAGGTCTACTGCAACAACTACAAAACTTACAAATGAAAGAAGGTAAGAGAAAACAAGTGTCAGAAAGCTTGAGGGAGAGCAAATCGGTGAAGGATTAGCTTCGGGAAGCTTTGAATTGAAAATATATGGTGAACAATGATGTTTAGAAGGCCCACTAAGGTTAGGGTAATGCACTGTGTAGCGCTCCCATTTTTGGGGTCGTTAGTATTCCCTCGTAACTGCCTAGGATTGTTCACCTGCGAGTACGTAGATGAGTGTACATCATTGCCATTACAAGCTTAAGCATAAAAATCAAACTTTATTACAAAATTAAGGCTTAGCAGCTAAATTTTTACACAACGGGGTGTGCAACCCAAAGTTGTATTACAATACAAAAGAACTCTACAGGCATGCCTGAGTGTAGAATAAACCCTATCACTAGGCGTCATATATATCGTAGTGCTCCTTAGCATCATCTTCATAGATTTCTTCATTTTCTTGGTAAGCATCTTCTTCTATTTATGATTTTAGCAAGCATGAGTACAGCCAACCACACTCAACAAGTCACATGGGGAAATGCTATATATCTACTTGCCAGAATTTCCAAAAGATGGGAGTATAGTGGTTTTGTTAAAGTATTTTTGGATGCAATTTTATTTATAAACATGTTGTTTTTAAACACAAGATAACAAATCATGAACTTTTTAAGAAATTTGGGGTTTCAACATCTCGTTTACCAAACTTCAATATTTTCAACTCATTTTCAAATCTACTTATGCTTTTCTATTGTAATCACCTATTAAACACAATTTCATTAACCAGAAGCAAGGCGTATTCGAATACCATTTATAAATGACTCTGCTGAGCTGCCCAGCTTTACCCACACGATTCCTCAACCCTCATGACTTAGTTGAGAAAACAAGGTTGTTTCACTACTCATCTCTTTATGTAACCTCTACCTGATAGACTAGATACCCCTGTCACGCAATACGGTGGCCTGACAGAGTGGAGCTTACCATTGTGAAAGTATGGTTTTACCATTTTCATGCCACATTCTTACGCCTGATGTTCCCTCTTATGGAACAGTACATCATATCCTTATAGTGGATATTCAATTGATTTGAGTAGCTACTAAACCAGGTTTGACAAGTCAACGCTTGTGGTTGAGCGGTTACTATGTTCTTTACTTAGCATAGGTTTTCAATCCTTACTTTTTATCAACCAAGTAACCATTCACAAATAAATATCCCAGTGCACTATGGTACCATCACTACTAGTGTAAGCAGTTGTATTTTCTAATCTAGCATGGTATATTTTATAGTTATTTATTATTACTAGGGCTTGTCAAGGTGAATATGGCCATCAAATAAAACATGGCCTTTTCATGTGGTAGGATATAACTAATATCATGTCTTTCTAGACATTTCATGTATAAGAAATTAACAATGCGTAAATAACATAATAAAATACTAATAAATAAATAATTAAAGGAATGTAGGTTCAACATGATCAAAGACACGTGACTTGCCTTGTGGATCAACGTATTCCACAATTTCGTATTCTTCTGATTCTTGAGCTTCTTCTTCTTGGACTGGCTGATCTTCAATGTTGTGGGCTAACGCAAAGCAAAAGAAAACAATTTAATTCTATGCTCGAAGGGTTGAGCTAGGAACAAAGAAATCAAATAAAGAAATAAAATCCAAGAAAGACCAAATAAAATAGTTTTTGGGTTTATAGGTGTCTAACACAGGGAAATGGCGCTAAGGGATGGATCAGTGGGCTCAAAATGGTCGAAATGAGTATACATATGCATTTTTGGGTTTGGGTGAACAGTAACGAGTCTGGGCACTATTCAATATGGGTCTTTACTATTCACACCGGGTCAGGTGACTATTCACGGCGGATTTTTCACTGTTCATGGCGGGTCGGCTTCAAGGGCTAACAAGTCGGGTGAACAGTAACAAGCGGTTACTGTTCATCTTCCTCGGCTGACCGCACGTGCGACAGGGAAATAGAGGAGAACGGCGACGGCGAGGCTAGGCTGGTTTGCGACGGAAAAGGATACCATGGCTTGGTTCTTGGCACTACGGGGATTCCATTTTTGGGATTGGCGGGGGCAGGGGAGTCAGCGATCGCCGGCGGTGAGGTTTTTCTTCTGCGGGATGTTTGAATGGTACAGGGTAAACGGAGGGTTAAAGGGATGGTAGCATTTGTGTTTGAGCATCCTTGGGGTTAGGGTTAGATCGAGGATGTGGTGGTTTAGGTAGTGGTGTTCGGAGTTGAGTTGTCCGTGGTGAGGTGCTTTGGCTGTGCGACGGATCTCGGTGGTAGGGAAGAGTGATGCTCGGGAAGCAAAGATAACAGTTCGGGGGTACTCCTAGGGGTATGAGGAGGCTACAGACGAAAGTAATTAATCGGAGGGGCAGAATTGAGTTAGGGCCTGCCTTGGGGAATTTCAGCAATTGCCGGCAATGGGGAGGTTGTCAAAGCTTTCGGGGTGATTGGCTGGCCCTAGGCATTGATGTCTTCAAATGGTGGGGCTCGGGGGCTTATATAGAGCGGTAGAGGCGGTTCGGCACAGGAGCTAGGCAATGGCGATGGCGACGCGTGGCCAAGGTTAGGAAGGGTTGGGGAGGTGCGGTGCGGCTGGCTAAGGGAGATGCACTGGCTGCCTTGGGGGTAGAAATGCGGCGGTCAAAAGATGTCAGAGGGGGTCAGGTTGGCAAAGAGAGTAGAGAGAGCTGGAAAGTCGGCGAGGCGGTGGCGGCCATGGCCGGTGGCTCTGACACGTGGTCAAGACATTTATGAGGGGGTGTACAACCTCTGACAAGCAGCGCAGGGATGGTAGCGGTGAGACGGCGTGGGAAGGCGCGAGAGGGAGCGGGAGTTGTCGATATGATTATAGATTACCTAAATCTTTTATAATCTAAATCATACAGATTACAGATTACCTAAATCTTTCATAATCTAAAATCATACATGGTTCAATATGATTTTACTATGATTCTATGCAAATCTACGACTAGGAGCATGATTTTGTCACGATTCTACTAGGTACGACTTAAGATGTGATTTGAGTTATATTGATGGTCGTGGGATCGTAGAATTGCACGATGATTTTACTAGGAACGCGATTTTAACATTTTTGGCTGTAAGGTGCAAGCTGGAGGTCACGGGGACGGTGGCGGCCGTGGGATGAGCTGCGAGACCGCGAGCTAGAGCGGGGCCGCGGCCAAGGTTTGGGTGTGGTGCATGGGAGGGGAGGAGGCGTAGTACGTTCTACTTGTTTCATTGAAGTTTCGGCACTCAATTGTTTTTGGTCAAATTCGAGGCCCAAATCCATATGCTAGCATAAACCAGCACAATTTCCCCAGGTTAGTTAATTAGTGCTTCACTCGGAAACTAAAATGATGACTCTTCGGGAATTAGCCTTCGGCGATCCAAGTTCCAAAAGGGAGTATTAATACTATTATTAGACGTCAGTAATCTGATGGATCGACTCAGCTTACACTATAAATACGAGGCCTACCCATGAACCGCTAAACACAACTCTTCTGCCCTCACACACCGGCCGTACGTAGAGCAGCGAAGATGTCTTCCACCACCACCATCCGCCACACCGTGCGCTTAGCAGGAAGCTCCTCATCGACACGAATGCTGTAACATCCCATAATTTGAATTTGGACACGTAGCTTTTGAATTATTTGGATTGATGAGTTTATGATGAGTTTGGCATTAAAGAAAAATAAAAGTAGTAATTAAGTGAGCAAGTAAGGGAACAAAATGAGGAAATATAAAGGCATATGTATATATATATACATACATGATTATACATGAATGCATGTGTAAATAAAATAAATAAATAAATAAATAAATAAGAAAAGAAAAGGAAAAAGGGCAGAGCCTTCAGCCTGGACGAAACGGCCCGGCCCATCTCTCCCTCCCTTCTCCTTTCTCTGCTTCGGCACCGAGCTGTCACTTCATCCTGACCGGCACGCCAGCAAAAACCACTACCACCCTCAGCTTCGCTGCCACCACCCACCGTTTTTCCTTCACCCGTTGTGTCGCCCGGCAATGCGGCACAAAAGCTCTGTTGCCCAGTGGGCGCGGCACAAAAGCTCTGCTGCGTAGCTCACACAGCGCATAGTTGCAGCACCTGAAGTAAGATGTCACGAGCGAATCGTCCAAATCCCGCCGCAGTCGCTGCTCTGCACCGCCGCCTGCCATCGACGTGACCGCGCGGCCACTCGCCCGTTGCCGGCCTCCCTCCGCCGCCTATAAAACCCGTGCGACCCTCCATCCTCATCGCCACACCCGTCTCCACCTCCTGCCCCGAACAATTGAGCCATCGAGCACCATAGTCACCAGCGAGCCCTTTTCTTCCCCAACGCCGGCCGAACACAGTCCGACCGATTGGAGCCACGCCACTCCAATTGCTGCCAGTCGAAGCTTCCTCAGGACCTCCCGACGATCTTCCGGCCAAAGCCCGACCTCCTCATTGTCTGTGCACCGTCACTGACGGTTCCCCCTTCTGACATTGCCGTCGCACGCCGCCAGCTCACCACCGCCCTCCCCGAGCTGCCCTGACCCCCAAGGTAGCATCCTGATCACGAATAGATGCTCTCCTAGAGTTTAATTGGGTTTTAGCATCGTGGATCGCCCTAGCGACCTCATCCATGTTTCCGCCGTCGCCATGGCCGCCGCCGACGGCCACTCCGACCAAATTGGTCGATGAGACCCCGGCCAAGGGTAGGTGCCGGCGTGAGCGACGCATTTTGCGGGTGCCCACGTCCGGCCGCCGCCCCCTCTGCCAGCAGCGAGCTTGCCGTCCCTCGACTGGGGGGGAGGGGATGAGCAGTGCCGGCGGTTAGAATGGTTAAAACTTGATTAATGAGTCATTAATACTAATACCAGCTTAAAAGGTAAAACCTCTCACACATGGGTAGAGATGGCAATGGGTACCCGAAACCCGATACCCGATGGGTTTTTACTCTATTAGGGCATGGGTCTGAGTCAATTTTCTAACCCATGGGTCTCTTAATGGGCAAAAAGCCCAACCCATCGGGTCTGCCGGGTTCGGGTACGTTCCTACAGTACCCAAACCCGTAAACCCATGGGTAATATAAACCCGATCCATAGGAGTTATAAACTCAGGCTCCCAACCTCCCAGGCAAACAAGCCCAGCCCATTAGCCATTTAGCCCCAAGCCCCCAAATCCAATGCGGCAATGCCCCATTACCCATACGGCTAGCCCTAGTTAGCACTCGGTCACGGTCACTACTCACTCTTCCCCAGTCCCCACCCCGATTCAACAGCCGCCGCAGCGGCGGCGCATCTGGCGCTCCGCGCTCGGTCTCCGGCAGCCTCCACGCTCGCCCTCCTGTCCCGCGTAGCTCCCGTCACTCTCGCCGCACGCTCGTCCTCCCGCACGCCCTCGCCGTCACCTCGCCTTCCAGTTCAGCCCGCCAACCCCACAGCGACAGCCCGCCGCCCCCACGCCGCAGCCAACGCGCATTACAGCAATAGGCCCTTGGCCATGGCACTGCCCTCCAGCTCCAACGAAGATGGCCCGTGAACTTCTTCCTCCTCTCCATTAACCATTGTTGCAGCTCGCATTACTGACCCCACGGGCGACCCGTGGGTACCCGTTAACCCAGTGGGCATGGGTCTGGGCAAAAATCTGCACCCGTCACGGGCATGGGTTTTTTAGCGGGCACGTCCAACTTTCATGGGCACGGGTTTGGGATAGCAAAACCCAGCGGGTTTGTGCCCGTTGCCATCTCTACACATGGGCCAGGCCCTGAAAATGGACCCCACCTGTCATAGCCACAGAGTAAAATAAAAGAAAACAAATGAAAAACATAAAAATCGGAAGTCGGACCCACCTGTCAGAGTTTTATTATTTTTCAGATTTAATTAAACTGAGAACTTTAAAAGGGCATAACTTATTCATTTTAACTCCAAATTGAGTGTAACAAATTTCTAAATTCAAGATCTATCCAATGGAACCAAAACCATGATTTTTGAAGCTCATTTGAATTTCTGGTGAGATTTTGTTTGGTTTGCTAATATTATCCAAATTTTCACGTGTCGTAAAAATAGCGTACGGGGCCCAGGAAGTAGAAGCCGAAGCCGAAGCAAACTTCGATGATCAAGACAAAGACAGTGGTGACCAAGACGAGACAATACTTTGATCATGTTTGAACCCATGTTTATGCAAATTTATTACCGTTTAAACTATCACTTGCATGCTGTTATTTTTTGTGTTAATTTATGTTCGATTTCAAGTTGCTAATTATACACCCAATATTGCACTTGTTAGTATTACTCTGATTTGAAACCCTTGGTTAATTGAACCTTGTCACCTTAGCAAAAACTATAATGTTATAGCTTTCAAAAATAAGCCTATGGTATTTCGCCATGCTTAGTTATTCGGGGGCACCAAGAATGCCCCAAACTATCACTTTCAACTATGGGAATTTGGTTTGGGAAGTCATGGTGGTAATGACTTGTGTATTTGGTATTATTGTTATTTTATGCTTCCAAACATCCCAAAATTGCTTACCTATCTGGGCGCATGGTTCGGGGGTATGGTGCAGTGGTGCACGAGAGTGTGGTTAGTGGTAGAACCGCCCAGATAACCCTAAGGTCTGAATCTTGTCATGACCTCCTGTGTAAAACAAGTACAACCACAAGTCTTTAAATACAACTTGGTAGAGGAGGTGAGGTAGTGCAAGTGGCTGTCTGTGTGACAACTTGAATGGGACACTGGTAGAGAGTGAAGTTTTCCGCGGCGCGCTAGTAGTGTGGGTAGCCAGTTGCTAGCCGCATAGGGGATGAGCATCCCGCACAATTTATGGGACCTGTCGCAAGCGGGATAAGTTCATATGGGTGAGATGATGGAAAGGGCGACGCATTTTGAACGGGTACTGTGATGTTTACTCAACTGCACGACTAAGGAATCATGTGAGGTAACGAGCGAGCTGTCTCTTGTGGGTAAAGTGTGCAAACTCTGCAGAATCAAAACTATTCGAATAGCTATGCCCACGGTAAAGGGCGGACATGGGAACTTAACTAGATATAGTTCTATTTCAAAATGCTTTAGGGTTGGGATTGGAAAAGAGGAGGGCAGTGGAAAGCCCTAGTTTGAATTGCTCTGGGTGTCGACCCAGTGATAAGATAAGTAGCTATAACACTTAAAGCTAGTATATGGTGCGGATGTCATGTAATGGTGGATGGAATCCGTATCGCTAATATTATGGTCTTATCTCACAAAAATTGAAGTCATGATTTCAAACTGCTAGGTCTTAGGAACCTTTTAAGTATTGTATATAAAAGCAATTTATGGCAAAACAAAATAAACCCGAGCCTTTCCTTGATAAAGTATGCATGTTATTTATTGCATATTGTGTGTTGGCTTGCTGAGCACGGTGGATACGTGCTCACACTCGCATTACCAAATTAGAAACAGGAACCCAGGATCACTATGCCTGTGAGGATGCCCCTGCCGCTGATGGAGGAAACAACGAAGGGAATTAGGGTGGCTTCTACGTTTTCAGGTCTTAGACAAGTTGACCCAGGGAGTTGTGTACATATATATTACCTAAGTCTAGGTAATATACAATGCACACTGTTGTAGGGGTGGCCCCCACCTAAGCCTAGCAGGCCTGTTAGAGGAATGTAAGGCCCAGAATGGGACATGTATAATGACACGAGTACCCTTGAGGGGAATACTCGGATGTAAGGGTATAATTGTAAAAGCACTCCCCATGTGGACATATATATACAACATAGGCCATGGGGAGGGACCCCAAGCCATTACTCACCTAACTCTCCACTACCATACTCTCTCTCTCTCTCTCTCTCTGTTTGGTCTGTAACCACAATAGTTGGCGCCGTCCGTGGGGAGGACAATGGTAAGCCTCAAAATCTGAAGGAGGATGTCACCAAAGAAAGCTTCATCATCGGCAGCGAGGAAGAAGAAGGGGGAGCGATGGAATCTCGCGTCAGTACCAGGGCTCCGGTGTTGGCAGCTGCAGGTACGAGTGGCGATGCGGGTGTGACGGTTGTGAACACCGATGTTCACGATGCGACGCCTGACCCCGCCACCACCGCCGCGACGACCAACCCTGCCACCATCACCGCGACGACCAACCCCGTCACCACCGCCGCGCCGCCGGACCCCGCCGCCACCGCCATGATGACCAACCCCGCCACCATCGCTACGGCCGTCGAAACCGCTCCACGCGTGGCAGGTGACCCCACAACAGGCACCGCAGCAGTCGCCAGCAGCGCCGCCCGGGCGGTTGGCGATGGCAATGCAGATGCGTCTACTCTCCCACCCGGCGCGGGAGCGGTGAGCGGTTCCGGCGGCGACGCGGGCTTTGTCACCGGCTCCAGGGTCCTCCATGACAACACTGTGGGCAGCCTGGGCGCGCAGGCCGTGGTCGCCGCTGTGCCGATCGTGACGCCGGGCGCATCGACGGCCCCAACCACGTCCACGGTGGAGACCGCCCTGCTGGCGGCCCTCCGCACATTTCAGCGGGAGCTGACAGATCTCCGCGGGGCTGTGCGAGACATGCAAGAGGCTCGGAGCCAACACGCCCCACCGGCGGTTACATCGGAGCCCACTCCGGAGAGGGCGGATAGCCGTGACGCCCTTACATCCAGTCGCGTTCCACTACGACGCGTGGACCCGGAGTCCCCGCTCTCCGCGGGCCTGCAGTAGGCGGCATGGCCTAAGGACTTCAAGTTCCCGAGTGTCATCGAGGCGTACAAAGGTGACACCGACCCACGAGAATTCGTGCGCGTGTATGAGACCGCTATCGAAGCCGTTGGCGGAGACGACACCACGAAGGCAAAGGGACTCCCTCTCGCGTTACAAGGGGTGGCGCTCTCTTGGTTTTTCACCATCGAGCCGCAGTCCATCTACGCGTGGGAGCAGATTCGCGACCAACTCTACAACAACTTCCAGGGAAACTACGTCGAGCGTGTCGATGCGGACCAGCTCTTCACAGTCAAGCAAAAACCTGAGGAGAGGCTCCGGGATTACTTCAAACGCTTCGCGAAAGTGCGTTGCTAGGTCAAGGACGTCAATGAAACATCGAGGGCGGCTCCGAAGATAACGCCCCCGCGGGTCGTGGCGGCAGAGGGCGCCGCGGCCGGGGACGGGGGCGTGGGCGGGGTCACGACGACAGAACCCGTGAGGAGTACAACAATCAGCACCACGGGCAGTGGTGCAAAGTCTACGGCCGGGGCAACCACGACACGCGTGCCTGTGCCACTATCGTAGTGCTCCGGCAGAGCGTCGCCAGGGATAAAAACCCGGAGGCACGCACGCCTGTCGTGGCTCACATCCAACACCCCCAGGACCAAGGACTACAACCCCAGGAAGGCCCCCTGCGGATTCAGGCCCATGTGCAGCAACCTCGAGAGGGCCTCCAGCAGTTGCAAGCCCCGGAAGGAGCCCAGCGCAGGGTCATAAACGTCATTTCTGGAGGCTCCTCGTTGGGGTTCGCCTCGGCGTGACAGCGGAAGGCCTACGCGAGGAGGCTGCACCACGTCGCGGCATACCCAGCGCAGGCGCCACCGGAGTGGGCACAACACCAAATCACATTCACGCCCACTGATGCGGAAGGTGTGGAGTTCCCCCACCAAGATCTCCTGGTCGTCCGAGTCCTCGTTGCAGGATGCGAGGTCAGGCGCGTCCTGGTCGATGGAGGAAGCTCTGCGAACATCTTGTTCGCCGCGGCCTTCGACCAGATGGGGATCCCTGGGAGTTGGTTGGGCCCTTCAGGCATCCCGTTGCAAGGCTTCGGGGGGCAACCCCTATGGGCATTGGGCTAGATATGCCTCCAAGTCTCCTTCGGCCAAAACGACAACGTGAGGAGTGAGAATGCCATCTTCGACGTCGTCGACATTTCATACCCCTACAACGCCATATTGGGGCGGTCGCTCCTAAACTCTCTCGGGGCAGTTCCGCACCACGGCTTCCTATGTATGAAGCTCCCCGGACCGCGGGCCATCATCACCGTCCATGGCGACCAGTTAATGGCTCGGCGCATAGAGCTCGACGCCAGGGGTCCGTGCCATGAGGCTCGCCAAGGCACCTAGGTCGGGTGTGCAGATGCGGAGACCCCAGGCGACCCCAGAGAACGCCCTGCACTCCCCGCGCACGAGTTGTCCCAGCAGCAAAGCTCCCGCCGTGCCCCACCTCATCACCGGGCGACGACAGCGGCGGCTGCTCCCGTCCCTAAACGGTCAGTGGTCAATATCCCACCTTTTGTAACCGCTCACCCGCGCAAACGGGAATTTAATAAAGTTCACCGCTTGCACAAATTTTCTTGTTTCCCACAACAAAGACACGCGTTCGCGCGCGCACTCTCTGTGAAAAACACGGGCACGAGTATAAACAAAGACACGCGTTCGCGCGCGCACTCTTTGTGAAAAACACGGGCATGAGTATAAACGAAGACACGCGTTTGCGCGCGCACTCTCTGTGAAAAACACGGGCATGAGTATAAACAAAGACACACGTTCGCGCGCGCATTCTCTGTGAAAAACACGGGCATGAGTATAAACAAAGACGCGTGGGGAGACGCCTCCGCGCGCGCACTCCACGGAGTATAAATAAGACGTAGCGTCGCAGTCCGCCTCCGCACGCAATTTCACCGCTCACAACGCGCGGAGGCTCGCCACCGCGCGCAGTCCACGGACTCTAAATAAGACATAGCGTCGAGGTCCGCCTTCGCACGCAATTTCACCGCCCGGAACGCGCGGAGGCTCGCCTCCACGCGCAGTCCACGGACTCTAAACAAGACGTAGCGCCGAGGTCCCCCTCCGCACGCACTCCACGGAGTATAAATAAGACGTAGCGTCGAGGTCTGCCTCCGCACGCAATTTCACCGCCCGCAACGCGGGCAGGCTCGCCTCCGCGCGCTGTCCACGTACTCTAAATAAGACGTAGCGCCGAGGTCCGCCTCCGCACGCACTCCACGGAGTATAAATAAGATGTAGCGTCGAGGTCCGCCTCCGCACGCAATTTCACCGCCCGCAACGCGCGGAGGCTCGCCTCCACGCGCAGTCCACGGACTCTAAACAAGACGTAGCGCCGAGGCTCGCCTCTGCACGCACTCTACGGAGTATAAACAAGACGCGGTTGCTCCCGCGTGCGCATTGGTGTTATCTCTATGTGTAGTTTGCAGAGTGTAAATAAGGTGTGGTTGATTGTCCCACGCACTCTACGGAGTATAAACAAGACACGAAGGCTCCCGCACACGCGTAGGTATTCTCCACGCGTGCTTCCCGGAGTATAAACAGTGCGTGGTCTAGGATTTTTACGCCATGTGTCTCGATAAGACGCACTAGAGGCTGGCCTCCACGGAGCGCTCGCGCGTCTACTTCGACCTAGGCGCCAGCTCCGTTGCCACCACCTCGAAGGGAAGGGAACGGAGTGCGCGCGCGTCTACCTCGACTTGGGCGCCAGCTCCGCTGCCACCACTTCGAAGGGGAGGGGACGGAGTGCGCGCGCGTCTACCTAGACTTGGGCGCCAGCTTCGCTGACACCATCTTGAAGGGTAGGAGACGGAGCGCTCGCGCGTCTACCTCAACGTGGGCGCCAGCTCCGCTGCCACCGCTTCGAAGGGAAGGGGACGGAGTGCACGCACGTCTACCTCGACTTGGGCGCCAGCTCCGCTGCCACTGCTTTGAAGGGAAGGAGATGGAGCGCTCGTGCGTCTACTTCGACCTAGGCACCAGCTCCGCTGCCACCGCTTCGAAAGGAAGGGGACAGAGCGCGCGCGTCTACCTAGACTTGGGCGCCAGCTTCGCTGACACCATCTCGAAGGGTAGGGGACGGAGCGCTCGCGCGTCTACCTCGACTTGGCGCCAGCTCCGCTGCCACTGCTTCAAAGGGAAGGAGACGGAGCGCTCGCGCGTCTACTTCGACCTAGGCGCCAGCTCCGCTGCCACCGCTTCAAAGGGAAGGGGACGGAGTGCGCGCGCGTCTACCTAGACTTGGGCGCCAGCTTCGCTGACACCATCTCGAAGGGTAGGGGACAGAGCACTCGCGCGTCTACCTCGACTTGGGCGCCAGCTTCGCCGCCACCGCTTCGAAGGGTAGGGGACGGAGCGCTCGAGCGTCTACTTCGACCTAGGCGCCAGGTTCGCTGCCACCACTTTGAAGGGTAGGGGACGGAGCGCTCGCGCGTCTACCTCAGCTCCCCTGCCACCGCTTCGAAGGGAAGGAGACGGAGTGCGCACGCGTCTACCTAGACTTGGGCACCAGCTTCGCTGACACCATCTCGAAGGGTAGGGGACGGAGCGCTTGCGTGTCTACCTCGACTTGGGCGCCAGTTTCGCTGCCACCGCTTCGAAGGGTAGGGGACAGAGCGCTCGCGCGTCTACTTCGACCTAGGCGCCAGCTTCGCTGCCACCGCTTCGAAGGGTAGGGGACAGAGCGCTCGCGCGTCTACCTCAACCTGGGCGCTAGCTCCCCTGCCACCGCTTCGAAGGGAAGAAGATGGAGTGCGCGCGCGTCTACCTCGACTTGGCGCCAGCTCCGCTGCCACCGCTTCGAAGGGAAGGGGACGGAGTGCGAGCACGTCTACTTCGACCTAGGCGCCAGCTTCGCTGCCACCGCTTCGAAGGGTAGGGGACAGAGCGCTCGCGCGTCTACCTCGACTTGGGCTCTAGCTCTGCTGCCACCGCTTCGAAGGGATGGGGACGGGGTGCTCCCGTGCCTACTCCGCCTTAGGCACTAGCTTCGCGCCCGCGAATCTCCCTCATGTAAAGTGCCTACTACGGCGGGCGTGCTGTAGCCTCGCCAATCTACCGGGGGACGGCGTAACCGTAAACGAGGACGAAAGCGTGGACAACACCCCTTTCTTTCATTTATATCCATCAAAAGATGTTTACAAGGGAACGTAATAAGCGTACAAGTATTCTTGGGTGCCTGGAGCCGCTACTCGGCAGGCTCCTCCTTAACCCGCGTCTGCGCCATGGCTTCACCTGAAGAAGTCCGGCTGGCCCAGAATTCCAGCGATTCCTCGGCCCTCCACCAGCGCCGCAGGTGTCGTCGGGTTACAAGGTCGGAAACTAGCAGCCGGTCGGGTAACTGCTCGGGACACGGGGGCACGCAAGTCAGAATATTGGCGAGGCAACTTGTACTTTATTGATAAGGCAAAAGGGCTCATGTTACAATGCACACCAAAGCGCGGAGGCCACGCCGTCACACCTGTGGATTTGCGTCGCCCCCCGAGCTTGCAAGGTCGCCCTCCTCGCGCCGCGGGACCTCATCTAGCCAATGGCCGAGGTCGCCCTCGTTGTATAGGTTGTGAGAGACCATGTGGTCGTGACTCCACGTGAATGATGAGTAATTGAAAAAGGTTTAGGATAGTCGAGTTTGGATTGTGTGGTCGGACCATGTCGTTGCGTGGTGCAACGGGCTCGGTCGGACTTGGTCAAACTTGGTCGTATGGGATTACGTTGCATATTCCGATGATTCGATAGGTTTGGACTTCGTCATGAGTAAGTATGATGTGCTTATGAGCGGTGCTATGTGACGTATTTCTTGTCTGTGTGAATGCAGAACGTCGAGGCGGAGTCGTGGTGAGACACGAGGTGACCGGACTAGACACAGGGAGGTGTCGAGGTCAGAACGGTCGGATGTGTCAAAGACGGCGGAGATTCGATGTGGTTGCGAGTCGTGGACGACAAGGAGCGCGGAAGCTTCCCGGAAGGTGCACGAGGAGCGAATCGGTAAATTCGCATGGCTGCACAATCAGGAGCGGGCTCTGTTGGATTTAGCGGGCGTAACGGGGTGGAGACCCGTTAGCCAAGCGCTATAAATAGGTGGAGGGGGCTGCATGCCTCCCCATGGCTTTGGGAGAGAGTTAGGGTTTGCTAGAGTCAAAAGAGGCTTTGAGAGTTTGTTTTGGCTTTAGGCTTTAGTTGTTGAGGGTTGGTAGGAGAGGCAGAGAGGTGTCTATACTCATGTCTCCTTCGTAGTTCCTTCTCTGTTTTGTGTTCCTCCCAAGAAGCATGTGAAGCTCTTGGTGATCTTGAGGATGGAGAGGGAGAGTGAGGAGATGGATTGAGAGTCTTGTAATCATTCCTGTTGTTCTAATCTCCATGCGTATCAGGACTCCTCTGTAGTCCTTTTGCTTCAATGAATGGAAATGTGAAGTTTTCTCCCGTGCTCTCTGTTCTTCCTTCGTTCTCCTTTTTGGCTTGATTTTGAAGTTTCGTGATTTCTTGTTGTTTGTTGTTGGAGAGTGCCAAAATGGGTTGCTATGACATGGGGGATGCTCAAAAGTCATTTGGCTATTTAATCCCAAGAGCAAACCGAGTTTGATTCAAGATTTAGTTCTTGAGCCCTCTCTGTTCTTCTTTTCTTCTCCTAGGGTTTAATGCAAATCTTGATTCCCTTCGCGAGGTGGCTTGAAATTTGGCATGGAGAGTCCAGAGGCTATTGAGTAGCTATCCTCAAAGTTTCATAGCCAAAGGATCAAAGGTTGAGGAGTAATTTGGTTTTTGGCTCGGTTCTTCCAAGATTTCAGATTTTTACTCAAAATCTGAAATTCTTGTTTCTTGGAGTGGTTTCTCGATTTTGGTTCTTGGCTTATTCTTCTGGGAGTGTTCCCTAGCTATCCTCAAAGTTTCTCAAGCCACGAATCCAAGAATTTTTGCGTTTGTCTCAGTTTTCTGAAAAACCTGTTTGCTGTTTTTCTCGAGAGGTACTACCGCTCAGCGGTACTACCGCTCGGCTAGCGGTACTACCGCTCGTCCCAGCGGTACTACCGTTTGCAGTCAGACTTGCTCTGAATTTATTTTTCTTAACTATTTCTTTCAGTTTCTGGTTTAGCCTTGTTGTTGTAACTTCCAGTAGTGCCTTTCTTCTTTCTTCATAGCTTCCATAGCTATTGGAGAAGAAGCATAAATGTGGATCCTTGAGGGGCGAATTTAATTTTAGAAAGCGACATTCACCCCCCCTCTGTCACCATTTCTGTCCAACAATTGGTATCAGAGCCGGTTAGCTCTTTTCAATAGATCTGAACCAGGCTCTAGAGCCATGGCGACGGACAAGTACTCCACCAAGCCGCCCATTTTCGATGGCATCGATTACCCCTTCTGTAAGAGTCAAATGGAGACATACATGCAGGCTCAGGGGTACGCCATCTGGCGCAAGGTCAAGGTCTGGTTTGTTGTTCCTGCCGATGAGAACATCAATGCTGGAAATATGCATGATGTTGAGGCAAAAGCTAAGGCAAGGAACATCATAATCCAGGGCCTGAGTCGTAGCGATTTTGACCGCATATCTCATCTTTCGTCCGCCTTCGATATTTGGGAGACCCTCGATGCTTACCATGAGGGCACCACCCAAATAAAGACGGTGCGACAGGACCAGTTCAAGCGAGATTACAACAAGTTTGAAATGCTCGCTGGCGAGTCCCTTGATGAGTGTTTTGCACGTTTTCACAAGATTCTGAGCAACCTCCGAGCGGTCGGTCTCACATACTCCGACTCGGATAACGCTCGACAGATGCTCGCTGCACTCGATCTTCGTGTTTGGGAGATGAAGGTGACTACCATCAAGGACACTACGGACCTCTCGACTTTGACTCTTGATGCGCTGTACTCGCACCTCAAGACTCATGAGATTGACATTGTCTCTCGCAAGTCGAAGTCACAGTCGATGGCGTTAGTCACCGATCCCACGTTGGCTTCTGGTCTTTCTTCTTCCGAGCCCTCTTGCGGATTCTCCCTTGCTGCTCTCTGTGACATAACTGATGATCAGTTAGAGCAGCTTGCGGATGAGCAGCTGGCCCTTCTTGCTCGAAGATTCTCCCATGCTTACAAGGGGAGGAGGGACAGAAAGAGAGGAGGACCCGTCATTTGCTTCGAGTGTGGTGGCCCCAACCACATTCGGGCAAACTACCCCAAGCTGGAGAAGGGCAAGATCGACTACACCGACAAGAACCGCAACAAGAAGCCTCCAGCTCCTGCACAAGGCAAGAAGAAGTTCCGCAACCTTGGCAAAGCCAAGAAGCTGTTCCATCGCGTCCTCACCGCCTTCGACGACCTCGACCTCAGCGAGGTGGAGGGATGGAGCGACGACGACGGGACGGGTGACAAAGACCCCAAGGGCGGCGACGACTTCTCCGGCATGTGCTTCATGGCCCTTGAGGGCGAACTGAGCGACAGCAAGCTGTACTCCGACTCGGACGAGGTATGCCCCACCTACGACCAGCTCAATCATGCTTTTCTTAAGCTAGGTGGATTTCATGCTAGAGCTAGGGCTAGGTGTACTGAGTTAGAGAAGGAAGTAGATAGATTGTCACTAGAGATTATTGCTCTTACATCTGTTCCCTCTAGTGATGATTGTGAGACTTGCTGTGCTCTGTTAGGTGACATGGAGAAATTAAGGACCTCACATGATAGTCTGTCCTCTGAACTTGATATTGTTAAGGTGGAGAACATTAGTCTTCTTGCTGAGCTTGAGATGAGTAGAGTAGCGCCTATTTCATCTACTTCTGTCGAGACTATTGCATGCACCTCATGTGAGGATAAGGACAACGCTGTTAGAGGTTTTTATACCATGCTTCTGGATCTGCCTGAGTCTTGTGAAAATTGTAATAATCTGAAGATGAATCTAAAATGGGCAGATCATAAAATTGCTGAATTACAAGCTTTTCTTCTTGAGCCTATTACTTCTTGTGTGAATTGTCCCAAGCTTACTGCTGAGCTTGAAGCTGTCTCCAAACAGTTTCAAGATTTAGTTGATGACAACAATAGGTTGGCTCAAAATACTTCTAAGGACCCTGTTAGCTCACCATGCATTAATTGTAACAAACTAAAATCTGATTTGATTGCTTTGGAATAAAAATGTGTGAAGCTAACTAAGGACTTACTAGAGAAGCCATCTTCTGCTTGTAATGTGTGTGCTGCTGAGGTGGGGGAGGAGCCCAAGGGTAAGGGGGAGACGCTTAGTGACGTGAACCAACTGGCTAGTAGTAGGACTGTTCCTTCGGAGTCAGCTGTGCGTGCACAAACCATTCTTTCCTCTACTGTTGGTTCTTCTTCTGCTCCCTTACCTTCTGCTGTCTCTTCTTCCCCCTGCTCTTCTTGCACCTCTCTCTTTCGGGAGTGTTAGTACCTTATGAACACTCTCGAGAGATTTGTAGGCGGTAAGAAGAAGCTCAATCTTATTCTAGACCAATCTAAGATCTGCAGATTTAATCAGGGTCTAGAATACGATTTCTATGAGGACATGAGGAAGCATCCACCTGCCGTGCTCAGACCCATAGCACCAGGTGTGATCGAGACTGAGCCCAGGACCGAAAAAGTCAAATTTAAGTCAGCAGGCTTTGTCCAGGGGATATCTGACAGTAAGGTGATCTCACCTGCTGCTTCGGCCTCTCAGAAGGTGAAGCCTCTCCGTGCTACGTCAGCCTCTCAGAAGGCGAAGTATCATTGCAACTTCTGTCAGAAGGATGGACATACGATCGATCGATGCTTCAGGCGCGCCAGAATCACGCAGAGAGACCGTGTTGCAGCTCTTAGGCGTATTCAGGGTCAGCCCCAGACCTTGAGTGCATCTAAGACCAACACGAGGTCTAGGTTTGCTTCATATGCTTCTGATGGGTTTGGGCAGCATCGAGGACTTGGTTTTTTTCGAGTGGTCTGGTTTTCGTCCTCATGCTGCTCTTGGTCGTGACTTCCACCGTCCTAAGGGTAGATCTCGTTTCCCCCGTCGAGATAGCTACCCGCGGCGTGATCAGCATGTTGCTGGTGTCTTGACTCGCTCCTCTGTAGCAGTCAAGCCCAACAACAGCTTCAGATCTGCTCACAGACCTTCTGCTGTTTTGAGTGACAGAGAGCGTAGGGTAGATAGAGGTCAGTCGTGCTTGACTACTTCATCTACTCGACGTGTTACTCAGTATTGGGTGCCAAAATCACTCTTGATTTACCCCAGTACTAAGACTTTACTCTCTGTTTGACTCAGGTTTGCCGGGCAGGGAAGGGAAAGGTTTGGCTCGTAGACTCTGGGTGTTCACGACACATGACCGGAGACTCCCATTGGTTTTCTTCCCTTGCCCGTGCTCCAGGTGATGAGACGATCACCTTCGGAGATGCTTCTTCTGGGTGCGTCATCGCCAAAGGTATAATGCGCGTTAATGATTCTTTCATTCTGAAAGATGTTGCCTTGGTTAGTAAGCTGCAATATAATTTGCTTTCTGTTTCTCAGCTTACCGATGACGGTTTCGAGGTGAGCTTTAAGAAAAACGCTTGCAAAATTCTTGATTCTTCGGGTAGTCTGGTTTGCGGGATTTCTCGTTTTGGGAGGATCTTTCGTGCTGATTTTTCTGAGTCTTCTGGTGATCCTCTCAGGTGTTTAGTTGCTTCTGAGTCCCGCGACCTTTCATTCTGGCATAGGAGACTTGGTCATATTGGATTTGACCATTTGACTCGAGTTAGCGGCCATGATCTCATTCGGGGTCTGCCGAAACTCAAGATGGTCAAAGATCTAGTCTGTGCTCCATGCCGGCACGGTAAGATGGTTGCCGCTTCCCATCCTCCGGTCACAATTACTATGACCGATGCACCAGGATAGCTGCTCCATATGGACACAGTTGGACCAGCTCGAGTGCAGTCAGTCGGAGGGAAGTGGTATGTTCTTGTCGTGGTCGATGACTTCTCGAGGTATTCTTGGGTGTTTTTCTTAGCCTCGAAGGATGAGACATTTTCACATTTCCGAGGTCTTTTCAGTAGGCTTTCTGTTGAGCTCCCGGGTGCCGTACGAGCGATTCGCAGTGACAATGGCACGGAGTTCAAGAATTCCGACTTTGAGAGGTTCTGCGATGAGACAGGTGTAGAGCATCAGTTCTCCTCCCCGCACATCCCACAGCAAAATGGTGTCGTGGAGAGAAAGAACCGCACCTTGGTCGAGATGGCCAGGACAATGCTTGATGAGTACTCTACACCGCGGAAGTTTTGGGCTGAGGCTATAGCCACCGCGTGCCATGTCTCAAATCGAGTTTTTCTTAGGGCACACTTGCATCGTACTTATTATGAGTTGAGATATGGGCGAAAGCCCAGTGTATCTCATTTTCGTGTATTTGGTTGCAAGTGCTTTGTTTTGAAGTCCGGGAACCTAGACAAGTTCGAGTCACGTTCTTGTGATGGCATCTTTCTAGGTTACTCGACTTCTTCGCGGGCTTATTGGGTTTGGAACTGCGAGTCTAGCAAAATGGTAGAGACCTGTGAAGTGACTTTCGACGAGGCCAGTTCGGGGACTAGGCCTGATATCTCAGGTTCCTTAGAGCAGTCCGAGCCCATCTTTGTAGATGAGGAGGACGATGGAGATGAGGGTTGTCTACCCGATCCAGTCCCTCATCCACCCCTTGAGGTGCCCTCTTCCACCGCACCTCGAGGCGATCAACCCATGCCTTCTGCTTCTTCTGGAGCTAGTGGCTCTGTTCCTACCTCTTCTGCTCATGAGGTAGAGGCCACTTCTTCATCTCATCCTAGACCTCCTAGACATATCCAGAAAGCTCATCCTTCAGAGCAGATGATTGGAGACCTTTTCAAGCGTGTGACCCGCTCAAAATCTGGCTTATCTCAATTCTGTCTCCATTCTGCCTTCATTGCTTTGTTCGAGCCCAAGGATATTTCTCATGCTCTTTCTGATGAGTCTAGGGTCAATGCCATGCATGAGGAGCTAGAAAATTTCGAGAGAAACAAGGTCTGGTCGCTTGTCGAGCCCCTGCAAGGTCACAATGTCATTGGGACTAAGTGGGTGTTCAAGAACAAGCAGAGCGAGGATGGAGTGGTTATTCAAAACAAGGCTAGACTGGTAGCTCAGGGCTTCTCCCAGGTTGAGGGTCTGGATTTCGAGGAGACCTTTGCCCCTGTAGCTAGACTTGAGGCCATTAGAATCCTGCTTGCCTTTGTAGCTTCTAAGGGTTTCAAGCTGTACCAGATGGATGTCAAGAGTGTCTTCCTTAATGGCTTCATTGAGGAAGAAGTCTATGTGAGACAGCCTCCAGGTTTCGAAAACCCCAATACCCTAACCATGTCTACAAGCTTTCCAAAGCGTTGTATGGACTTAAGCAGGCCCATAGAGCTTGGTATGAGAGGCTTAAGTCCTACCTGTTGAGTCATGGTTTTGAGATGGGTAAAATAGACAAGACCTTGTTCATCCACCGGCATGGCACTGATCTTCTGCTCGTCCAGATTTATGTGGACGACATCATCTTTGGCGGCTCTTCCCATGCTCTCGTTTCACAGTTCTCAGATGTCATGAGCACCGAGTTTGAGATGAGCATGATGGGTGAGTTGAACTTCTTCCTTGGCTTCCAGATTAAGCAGACTCGGGAGGGTACTTTTCTGCATCAGGGCAAGTACACTCGTGACCTCCTGAGGCGTTTCGACATGAGTGATGGGAAGCCAGTGTCGACTCCTATGGCGTCTTCTTCCGCGCTTGACCCAGATGAGGATGGCGAGCCAGTTGATCAGAAGGAGTATCGGAGTATGATCGGCTCCCTCTTATACCTCACTGCCTCGAGACCGGACATACACTTCTCCGTGTGTCTTTGTGCTCGGTTTCAGGCTTTTCCTCGCATATCTCACCGTCGGGCGGTGAAGCGCATTCTTCGGTACCTTCGAGCTACCATTGACTATGGTATCTGGTACTCTTCCTCTTCCTGTCTTTCCTTGAGAGCCTACTCGGACGCAGACTTTGCCGGCTATAGGATAGATAGGAAGAGCACTTCTGGCACCTACCAATTTATTGGCACTGCTCTCGTTTCCTGGTCCTCGAGGAAGCAGTCCGATGTTGCACAGTCCACTGCAGAGGCTGAGTACGTTGCTACAGCCAGTTGCTGTAGCCAGGTGCTCTGGATGGTCTCGACCGTGCGGGACTTTGGGTTAGTTATCAACAGTGTTCCACTCTTTTGTGATAACACTTCTGTGATTAACATTGCTAAGAACCCAGTGCAGCATTCTCGGAATAAGCATATCGATATTCGCTATCACTTCCTTAGAGACCATGTAGAGAAGGGTGACATCGTGCTCCAGTTTGTGGAGAATGACCACCAGTTGGCTGATATCTTTACCAAGCCATTGGATAGCTCGAGGTTTTCAGCTCTGCGGGGAGAGCTCGGGGTGGTTTGTCCTTATGGACTGTTGTGAGGGGGAGTTTTTGTGCTTTACTGCTTTATCTTATTAATTATGCTCTTACTCCTTTCTGTTGCACTGCATTTTGGGTGCATTTGGGATAGTCCTTCTAGCATAGGTTAGAGTGGTCTTCTTGTCTAGCGCTTAGACTTCTTGCTCTTATCTTGTGACTTTAGGATGCTGCGTGTTAGTTGTCTCTCTTCTCTCTAGGTTGAGCTTACTCATTTCTTGTGGGTTCTAGCGAGGGTTGGGCCACCCTCGGGTAGACAGGGTACGTGTTTGCTCCCTAGGTTGTTAGCAAACCAGCTGATAGTCTTAGAGTCATATGGGGTAGATGAGAGTCAGTCTGAGCCATCGTTTCCTCTATATCTTATCTATGCTTTAAGGACTGCCCTTTTGGTTTTTCTTGCCAGCTTCTCGATTTTATTGCTTTGGTTCAGGGGGAGTTCATTTGGGAGCTTCTGGAGCTTAATTTTGACATAACTCAACTTGAACTAAAAATTGCATCACATGTTGAGGGGGAGCTGGATTTCTTGCATGTCTTTCTGCATTATAAATACCTACATTGAGCCTTGATTATTATCCTCTTATGACATGTTCATATTGCTTTACATCCTGCCATGACTTGTGCTTCTTTTGCTAGATTGATCATGACTTCATATGTGTAGGCTAGCTTTTGCCATAATGAGTTAATTAAAATTGCTCAACTTAAATTAAAACTTGTCATGCTAGCTCCCGAGATTAGTCTTTCTCTAGCTATCCTTTTATGATTCATGCTATGTCAAATAGGCTGAGTTGAGCATTGAATCTCTATTGAGCGTTAGATTGTGCTATGTTAGTTCTTGATGATGCATAAGTTAGTACAATCATTTATGAATGCAAAAAGATCTCTTTTGTGCGAAAAAATTGATCTCACCAATTCTTTCTCATGAGACGGCTTGCCATTGCACAAGGCATGAACTCAGGGGGAGTTTTGGATGACCAAGATCATCTCCTTAAGCTTCTTGCTTGGAATGGTCGCATAAGGCTTGAGATCTAGCACATGTCTGAAAATTTTGGTTAAAATCAACCATAAGCTTTAAAAGAAAATTCATGACAAATGTGCTCAATTTGCTTAATTACAAAAAGAACCAAGTACTTAAACAAATGTTTCATTCTTGAGCTTGTAGCACTCTAATTAGGCTCAATATTAGCTTCTTAGTTTCGCTTAGCTTATTGACATGGCCTGCATCATCCTTGGATATCTCTAGCTAGACTTTGCTCATTGATGACTTGAAATGCTCACTAAAACGCATTATTTTTCAGATTGTCATCTATTTGTTCTAGCTGGCTTATATATATTTTGTCATGATCTAGATAGCATTCTATTGAGTTATGGCTTGATGTAATACATTATGGTCATTTTGGATAATTCTCATGGCTCTAAATGCTTAGAATAAACAAATTTCAGCCATATTCATCCATTGACATGCCATATTCTCTCTTTTGCATCCTTGATGTGTTTATTGCCAAAAGGGGGAGAATAGAGGAGAAAAAGTCTTGTGGGAACATTTTAGAGCTTTGGAGAACAATTTGCTCTTTCAGTTCTTGCTCTAGTGTTTCCTTCTGTCAACATGGTCATTAGCTTCATTCTTTTTCTTTGGACCATGTTGGACTCTTCAAACTCAACTTCATGCTTTTTCTGCGTTTGTTAATATACTCATCAAGGAGGAGATTGAGAGACCATATGGTCGTGACTCCATGTGAATGATGAGTAATTGACAAAGGTTTAGGATAGTCGAGTTTGGATTGTGTGGTCGACCATGTCGTTGCGTGGTGCAACGGGCTCGGTTGGACTTGGTCAAACTTGGTCGTATGGGATTAGGTTGCATATTTCGATGATTCGACAGGTTTGGACTTCGTCATGAGTAAGTATGATGTGCTTATGCTATTTACGCTTTCATGTATCGAGCGGTGCTATGTGACGTGTTTCTTGTCTGTGTGACTGCAGAACGTCGAGGCGGTGTCGTGGTGAGACACGAGGTGACCGGACTAGACACGGGGAGGTGTCGAGGTCAGAACAGTCGGATGTGTCAAAGACGGCGGAGATTCAATGTGGTTGCGAGTCGTGGACGACAAGGAGCGCGGAAGCTTCCCGGAAGGTGCACGAGGAGCGAATCGGTAAATTCGCATGGCTGCACAAGCGGGAGCGGGCTCCGTTGGATTTAGCGGGCGTAACGGGGTGGAGACCCGTTAGCCAAGCGCTATAAATAGGTGGAGGGGGCTGCATGCTTCCCCATGGCTTTGGGAGAGAGTTAGGGTTTGCTAGAGTCAAAAGAGGCTTTGAGAGTTTGTTTTGGCTTTAAGCTTTAGTTGTTGAGGGTTGGTAGGAGAGGCAGAGAGGTGTCTGTACTCATGTCTCCTTCGTAATTCCTTATCTGTGTTGTGTTCCTCCCAAGAAGCATGTGAAGCTCTTGGTGATCTTGAGGATGGAGAGGGAGAGTGAGGAGATGTATTGAGAGTCTTGTAATCATTCCTCTTGTTCTAATGTCCATGCGTATCGGGACTCCTCTGTAATCCTTTTGCTTCAATGAATGGAAATCTGAAGTTTTCTCCCGTGCTCTCTGTTCTTCCTTCGTTCTCCTTTTTGACTTGATTTTGAAGCTTCGTGATTTCTTGTTGTTTGTTGTTGGAGAGTGCCAAAATGGGTTGCTATGACATGGGGGATGCTCAAAAGTCATTTGGCTATTTAATCCCAAGAGCAAACCGAGTTTGATTCCAGATTTAGTTCTTGAGCCCTCTTTGTTCTTCTTTTCTTCCTCCTATGGTTTAATGCAAATCTTGATTCCCTTCGCGAGGTGGCTTGAAATTTGGCATGGAGAGTCCCTGTAGCTCCGTGCAGCTCCCCTTCGGCGGCCTGCAGCCTGCCCCGTAGCGCTCCTCGCTCACGAGCGTAAGCCGCCTGCAGGGCCTGGACCAACACGAGTGTTTGCGCGGTGAAGGGGTTAGCAAGCGTTAAACGGCTATGAGTGGTCTTAAGGATAGATGCTTACCCTCACTCCCGACACCTCTAATGCATCCCTGAGGCACCCTGTCCCATAGGTCTGCAACGCTTGCTGGCCAATGCTGGCGGCCGCGTCATCCGCAATCCCGCGCCACGCCCTCAGCGCATCCGATGGAGGGACGAAGTCTACCGGGCTCGGGCGCACGGCGTCTGCATCGCTAGCACCAGGACCCCCACATTCAGGGGATGACTCTTCCTCCGGGATAAGTGCCGCTGCAAGAGGAGGTATCGGTCAGAGTCCTATAAGACACGGGAAAATTACACCAAAAGTATGCCATCCCAGCCTACCCTCGGTGGCAGATGGGGGACTTCGCTGGGTCGTCTCCCTAACTCTGGGCGGGGTAGCAATGACACCGGCCCCTGCGAACGGCGCCGGCTCGCAGGGCCGAGGGACCTCCGCGTCGGGACCCAGCATCAATCGTTCCTGCGCCACGGCCACTGTGGTCTGAGGAGCAGGGAGGGCGCGGGATAGGGGAACTTCGGTGTACGAGGCGGAGTCCCACAAACTCCCAACGCCGGTTGCCACGGCGAACCCCCTCGAAGTCCGGTGAAGGGGGGCTTGCAGACGTGGCCATTTCGCCTGAGGAGATGAGGGCCCCGCCTCGGTAACTGCTGCAAAAGGGGCCTCTGCGGCAGCAACACTCGTAGAAGGGGCCTCCGCCGCTACAACATTGGCGGGCAGGGACTCCGCCCTCGTAACTTACGCGGGAGGCACCTTCGCCTCGGCCGCCATTGTTGGCGAAGACCGCGCTGCACCTACCCCCGTGGAGGGTAGCCACGGCACGGTCGTGGCCGCAGACAAGGACTTCACCCCAGTGCCGCCAGCCAATGCCAGCTCCGCCTCGGCGACCGTCGTGGGCGGCGAGACTTCCCTCTCCTGGTAACCCACGGCGCGCTCTCCGCCCCTGGCACCTTCGCCCTCAGTACCCGCGCCCTCCTCCAAGTCCGAGTCAGCGTACTTCGCCGAATCCGACTCCGCGCTCGCCGCACTGACAGGAGTAGCGGCAACCGCTGTACAGGGCATGGTCGCAGCAATCCGGGTCCTCTTGCGGGACGACGCTTTCGTCCTTGCGGCACCATTGCCTTGGTGTTGCGGGGCCGGAGGGGCACGATCCGGCACGGGAAGACCTAAGGCCTCGCACACGCGGTTTATCCGCCCCAATCCCGCCTCTGCAGTTGTAGCTGTGCGTTGCTCGTGCTCCCTGGTGGTGTATGGCCCAAGGAACACGCACGCTGCACGCTCCGCGTCCTCTAGGCGAGTACGTACGAACGGAGGGGAGGGCACGGTCGAGGCTCACGAAGACCAGTTGGCGCGGGTAGTGAGCAAACGGACGGGTGAACGTTATCGTCCCGAAGTTTCCCGGTGGTGAGGCGCCAATCACAGGCGAGCGGCGCCACGCCATACATTATGTACTCCTTGGCGAGGTCACGCATATTGAAGCGGGCGGTGACCCCCACAAGTCTTCGCGCCCTTCGCCTATCTTCGTGGTCGAGTGTTAGGCCGGGCATGGTCTTGAATGCAATCGGCCGGCCCGTGCACTCAAGGCCGCTACCACTCGCCACACGGTAGTAGAACCACCATCTCGTCCAGTTGGACTCCCATTTCCCTCGCGTCGAGTTCGCAGGGAAGAGCTTCCCGCATGATGCCCGCAGAATGAAGTTGACGCTGCCAAACTTCGACAGCGTCCCGTCCTTCCGCTCTTTCGGTTGGCACCGTGCTTCGTGCAAATATGCGAACATTGAGGCACTGGGCCAACACGCTTCTGAGCGCAGGGCCTAGCTGTATACGGCAAGGCGAGCCACTGCGTTCGGAGTCAGTTGTGCCAACTCCAGCTTGAAGGTCCGCAGCACGTCGCCAACGATCACCGTGGCCGGGATGCGAAGTCTGGCTTCGAAGTAGGCAACGAAGACGATCGCCTTCGACTTCTCAGGGCGCGGCTCCGTCTCGTTATCGGCGGGTAGCTGCACCGCTCGGCGGTCCGATAGCCTCCCCTTGCGCAGCAGTGACCAGATCGTGTCCTCCGTCACGAGCGTACGGCCCAAGTCACCGGAGTACGGACCCTCCTTCTTCGTCGCCGCCCACTACTTGTCTGCCACCGCCGGATCGCGTTCCTCGAGCGCGTATTTCACCTCAAGCGACGAGGACCGCCGGCGGATGGCGTAGCCACCGGCCACCTGAGCACGCTCGCCGCAAGTCGCCATTGGTGTCCACGGGATACTCGACGATGAAAAGGAGCGCACGGGCAAGAAGAGCAAGTATAGGGGACGTCGTGAACGATAAGAAAGCGTGTGGAGGAGGCGCAGACATGGTACCACGGGGCATATTTAAAGACCCCTCACCTCCCACCAGTGGTAAGCGCAACCGACAGACAACAGCTGCTCATCTCCTCAGGGCCGAAGCCGAAGCGTCGCGATGGCACACGTATGCCACATACGACCGCGGTCGTACAAGGGCTTGTCACAGCACGACGCGCCAGTAGTGCCCCGCCGCGTGTCAGCCAACGCAGGGAATAAATGCAGGTCGCATGACCCGACATAGCTTCCGACGCGTGTCAACGTGGTTCTTGGAGCCAATCAACCGCAACAGCCCAAACGTGGTCTCTGCCCTAGCAGCGAGGCCCCGACCCCGACTCTGGTCACACCCACGCAAAGGGACACCGTTATGAAAGTACCGGAAGCCACTCCGACTCCGAGAAGTGACACCCCGCCACAGGCTCGAGAATAAGGGCAGAGAGCAGAGCGCGGCACACCTCCCGAGGGGATGGCGCGTCCCGATAGGATGGCGCCATACAGAGACCCCGGCCTACACCCTGACCTATCGGGGCAACCAACCAGCAGGCCTCTTCGGCCTGCGCAACTCCAGATAGGCCCCGCTCTCGCGGGGAGACTCCGACCACTTAACCCAATTTTGCCCGGAGGTAGCTCCACGAATCAATCAATCCCCGCGGCAATGACATCAAGATCTCCGCTCCAGAGGAGATACTTCGACTTCGACTTCGAGGAGCGGACTCGGGCGCAAGGACTCGCCCGTCGGAATTCCCCGTATATGGTAAAGGTGGAGGCCACATCATGTCAAGTTTTGGCTTGTTCTCATAAACAGCCCACCTTCGGTGTACCAACATTCTTGGAAAAGTAATGTTGAGGGGCCCAATCAGAAAACCCGACTAAAGGTGCGCCTATCTATGAGAACAGGGCAAACCTTGTCGCCATATGCAGAAACACAGCATGAAAGCAGAAAGTGCGGCTAGCTGCCGGTAACAGACGCTAACCGAGCTCCCAAGAAAAATAGGCCTCCGTCAGTACATCAACATCCCCCAAGGCACGTAACGCTACTACGGAATGTGGATGCACTGAAAGGGCCCATTTTAGGGGAGCAGCACCTATCCGAGCGCACAATGCAGGTACAATGCCGCACTAGCATGATATATATACCCCATCAGCAGGGAAATCCAACCGGCGACGGAGCATCACAGCATCGTACGGCCTCGACGCTTCAAGACCCGTGCCGCGCCAAGCACGACCCGCCACGGGGTCGGCCAGAGGAAGGCACGTTACAGCATGATGCGACCACGACGCCTCAAGTCTTGCGCCGCGTCAACCAGGCCTCACCAGGCAGGCCAGCAGTCACTTGTCATCAAGAGCACTCGACGCCGGAGTCCGCCGTTGTTTGGTGTTCGAGCGACGACTTAGGGGCCCGCTCCGCCTACGCGTGCCTCGGCATCCGACTCCGCCAACACCTCCGGTTCGGCTAGGGCAACCTCGGCTCCACCCCCTACGTCGATGTCGGCTCTCGGTCTCGATGTCGACCTCGACCCCACTACAGCAGGGCCGGTGGACAACGAAGGCTTCACCAAGTCGCCCAGCGCCATACCTTCGAAACAGGGCAAACACTACACCAAGCAGCAAGGCTTCGACGGGCGTTGAAAAAGCTCACAGGCCGCAGGGACGGAGGGGGCCAAAGGGCTCGGCAACATGGCTTCGGCCCGTGAAGCCCTTCACCATGAGAGGCTCCTGTTGTAGGGGTGGCCCCACCTAAGCCCAGCAGGCCTATTAGAGGAATGTAAGGCCCAGAATGGGACATGTATAATGACACGAGTACCCTTGAGGGGAATACTCGGATGTAAGGGTATAATTGTAAAAGCACTCCCCATGTGGACATATATATACAACACAGGCCATGGGGAGGGACCCCAAGCCATTACTCACCTAACTCTCCACTACCATACTCTCTCTCTCTGTTTGGTCTGTAACCACAACACACACATTTACCCCAGTCGCTTGCCTATGAATATGATCTTATTTTCCGCTTTGCTTCCGCTGATATTTGGTGATGTAGATATTTGGTCTGTTTGGCCCTTTTGTAAACTATCGCCCGACGTGGTATAATTTAAACTCTTATCTATAATATTATGTTTTATGCGATGTATGAATTGATACAGCGATGTACCTGTGTGCACTATCCACTGATCTAGTGAATAGTGCAACTAAATCACAGGGGATTCTGGATTGAAAAATCCAGGTCAGACAAATGCGCAGGGATTGCTGTTTGTGGAGGCTTGCAAGGACATCGTGGACTTCCCCTTCTCCTTGTTCGACTTGCTGGTCATCACGGCCGTCAAGCTTCTGAGGAATGCGTCCATGGTCTGTTGCGTTGGCAACCTCTACGCCGGGGACGGTGGCGGTGACTTTGGAGCGACAGGGAACAGAGAAGTTCGTGATGGGGAAGGGTTGAAGTAACTCTGTGAGAGGGATGATGCCCAGGGCGATGCAATGGGTGGGTTCTTTTGGACTGTAACTTTTGTCTTTTGAATTCTAGATGTCCACGAGAGAAAGTACGAAGAGAGGGCAATCGCATATGATTATAGTTGGTATAGCTGAAGTCAGTATAATGTTAACTACTACCAACTTATAGACTCTGCCTTAAAAAGATATACCATTTGAAAACTAGTTGCTGTAGCAAAAACCAAAAGCCATAAGCATAGAGCCCAAAAGAATCCTATATAATTGTGTATTTGGTCCGGCTCAACCAACACATGAACAAGGGCATTTGCGTCACTGCATATGCAGGGTTTGGCAAAAAGAAAAGGAAACAAAGGAAAAGGCTCATGGAAGGCACGGAATGGTAAAAAAACCAAATAGAGCAATTTCAATGGTATTAAAGTGTATCCGAATTTTCTAGTGATATATAACTAAACTTGTGATCTTTTGATGTCATGGAACCAATTTTTTCAAACAAATATTCTAATCTAGACAAAAATAATTTAAATTTGGTCAACCCTACTAAATACAAAGAACAAACAAAATCTAATCTTAACAAAAATAAATCTAGGTGAACACTACAAATACAATAACAAATAGAACCAAATCTTACCGGAAGGCTGTGCTAAAATTATAGTATCGCAATTGTAGGTTTAGTATTGTACAGTTTTAGTTGACCGAGGTCTAAGAAAATTTCAGATGATTGAGAATTTGCAAAGCCATCTAGATAAATCTTTTTTAGGCGGATGTCGATAGGCAATGAGCTGCATGCGTGCATAGTGGCAATGGTGCAGGGAAGGTTGCTAGAGTCATGCATGATTCTCAATCCGATTCAAGACACTCTAGTAAAATTGTATTCGAGGATTAAATTATAGAGTCTAAGATCCTATCTGATACTACTAACAATATTTTTTTAATATATTGTGTATTCTAACAGTGATATTAGTGTTTATTTGGTCATTTGGCATCTAAATTTATTAGTAAATATCTATCTTATTCATGACTAAAATCATAATTTTGATTCCATGTCATTGAGAGCTACGACTAAAATAATGATTTTCTTTATGAAAATTGCATTTATATGACCATTTAACATAAAAAATAAATAAATAACTTATTTTTTATTATTCCAAACCTGCTAATTTTAAATGTCTAAACTACTAACTACTCCCTCCAGTCACAAATATGCCATTTTGGGATGTGTACAGTCAAACATTTGAAACTTTGATTATCGATATTTTTCTTAAATATTTAGATTAGATACAGGAAAATCACATGTCTTGAAAAATACTTTTATAATATTATAATTTTATTGGGTTTTACAAATATATTACGATGTAAATTAGCGGTGAAAATTGTGTTTTGAGAACCGTATCGATGTCCAAAACAATATATATATTAGTGATCAGAGGGAGTATCTAGTACTTACAATACAACTTGAATTAAGAGATAGGGTACAATGAAACACCTAAATCTTTCGTAATCTAAAATCATACATGGTTCAATATGATTTTACTATGATTCTATGCAAATCTACGACTAGGAGCATGATTTTGTCACGATTCTACTAGGTACGACTTAAGATGTGATTTGAGTTATATTGATGATCGTGGGGATCGTAGAATTGTACGATGATTTTACTAGGAACGCGTTTTAATATTTTTGGCTGTAAGGTGCAAGCTGGAGGTCACGGGGACGGTGGCGGCCGTGGGATGAGCTGCGAGACCGCGAGCTAGAGCGGGGCCGCGGCCAAGGTTTGGGTGTGGTGCATGGGAGGGGAGGAGGCGTACCGCGTAGTACGTTCTACTTGTTTCATTGAAGTTTCGGCACTCAATAGTTTTTGGTCAAATTCGAGGCCCAAATCCATATGCTAGCATAAACCAGCACAATTTCCCCAGGTTAGTTAATTAGTGCTTCACTCGGAAACTAAAACGATGACTCTTCGGGAATTAGCCTTCGGCGATCCAAGTTCCAAAAGGGAGTATTAATACTATTATTAGACGTCAGTAATCTGATGGATCGACTCAGCTTACACTATAAATACGAGGCCTACCCATGAACCGCTAAACACAACTCATCTGCCCTCACACACCGGCCGTACGTAGAGCAGCGAAGATGTCTTCCACCACCACCACGCGCCACACCGTCCGCTTTGGCAACGCCCTGATCGACACGACGGTCACCAGCGACACCACCGTCGCTGACGCGTGGGTCCGCAGCGTCCGCGCCTCTAGCCCGCGCGGGCGCGGCCTCATCGTCGGTCTCGACTGCGAGTGGAATCCCTCGTCGACGACCTCCAAGGTGGCCATCCTGCAGCTCTGCGTCGGCACCAGCTGCCTCGTTCTGCAGCTGTTCTACGCCAGCCACGTGCCGGCGTCCATCCGGAGCTTCCTCGGCGATCCCGCGGTGCGGTGCGTCGGCATTGGCGTCAGCGAAGACGCCGCGAAGCTGGTTGACGACTACGGCCTCGTGTGCGCCGAGCCGGTGGACCTGGAGAGCATCTGCAACAACCGCATCGGCCATCTCGGCGGGAGGAGGCTGGGGCTCAAGGGCTACGCCGAGGAGGTGCTCGGCCTGACCATGGAGAAGCCTTCGCAGGTCACCAGGAGCAACTGGGAGAGGCGCGACCTCGACGTGGCCCAGATCCAGTATGCTTGCATCGATGCCTACGTGTCCTACAAGCTGGGCGAGAGGGTTTTGGATAACTGATCGAACTATGTGTGTATTGGGCGTAGCCATGCATGGTTGCAATACTTTTGGGCATTGTCGCTTTGGGCATTTCTGCGGTGCTATGCTTTTGGTTACCCTGTCGTTATTATGCAACTTTTAGTCCGATCCTTTATCTCCTGTCATGTAGTCACTAGTCAGGTTACCTATTCGATGGTGTTATGCTCAGTTTGCTAATGTTTATGGGTGCTACTATTATTTTGAACTTCTAATTAAGAATGTGGCCATGTGTTTTCATTTTGCAATACTTAGCCGTGATTTTTTTTGTAAAGCTTATTAGTACAAGGGGAGTGTCTAGCCGTCACCTGAATATTTTCTTCCTAATAATCATTCAAATTTCTAATTGTTAGATTAAAGATTCAATGGCTCTCAGCATCTCCCCCTTTTTTTTGCGATGAGAATGTTTCTTTGTTTCTGCTGTACAAACTGGTAGGAACAATTTTAAAGAAATTCAAGTTATGCAGGATTTTTTTTGCATTTGCATATTGAGTGCCATGTTTCTTTTTCTGCTATCGTGAAGCAAATTGTAAATGGACAGGTTGCGGACTTGCGGTAGAACAAATGCTCAGGTGGTGGCGCACAAATTGGGGAAAATTGTGTGCGTTTGCACTGAACATGACTAATTGTAATTCCATAGCACAATTCTGGAGGTATTGAGCACAATCTAATGACTTGGCACTGTTGTAAATAATCTTGTTTTAGAGTCATATGCAAAATTTGGATGTAATCGAAGTCGAATTACAGCCGCAATTCAAAGTCGTAGGTGGAAACCAAGTTGAAGTCGTATTAGAATCAGAGTCGGAGTAGGTGTTGAGAACCCGTGTTGAAGTAGGACAGCCGGGTATAAAAAGAGGCCTAGAGCCATGTATTCGATGTACCAAAAGCAAAATTGAGAAAAGACCAAAAAGAGGGAGAAACACAGAGTATTGTTTTGTCGTGTGTTTGCGCAAGACGTGGTCGGAAGGACTCACGATCACCACAAGCGTGATCGGGAGGAGTTACAAGCACGGCAAAGTTCCAGCAGGCGTGGTCGTAAAGGCAGGGAAGGCTACGACCACGGTGAAGGTGGTCGTAAGGAAGCGAAGGTAGTCGTAACGAGCTACGACTACACTGAGAAGGCTAGTACGTGATCGGAAGCAACTCCGTTAACGTTGAAGGAAGTGAACGTGGTCGTACGGGTGTTCGATCACGGTGAACAGTGATCGCCAGCATCACTGCGTGATCGTAGAAGATTTCGATCACGGTATCTTGAGCGGCTGAAGGAAGGCAGCGGCAGCAATATCGCGGAGCGGTCGTAAATTGCTACAGTAAATTTACGACCACATTGAAAAGGCGATCGGAGGAGATTGAAGCGTTCGGAATTGGTCGTCCTGGGAGGTCGTAAGACCTTACAACAGTTGGTATCAGAGCCTCGGTGAACCATGGCGGAGGTTTCAAAGATGAAGGAAAGCGTGTCGCTGCAGTACCCGATCCTCAGTTCGGACAATTACCCGATCTGGGCGATGAAGATGAAGGTCAACATGATCGCACAGGGAGTCTGGGGTGCGGTTGAACCGAAGGAGAAGGACAAGGTCCTCGATGATCGTCTCGACAAGATGGCGATGACAGCGATCTATCAAGCTGTGCCCGACTCGATGATGCGACAGCTGGTCGGCAAGGAGACGGCGAAAGACGTCTGGACTACTCTGCAGATAATGCACCAAGGAGTAGATCGAGTGAAGGAAGTTCGACTTCAAACATTGAGGAGTGAGTTTGAATCATTAAAGATGGGAAGAGACCAGACAGTGGAAGAATTCTCTGGGAAGTTTAATGAAGTCGTAAACGAGATCAAATCTCTCGGCGACGACTTGAAAGATGAGGTGGCGGTGAAGAAGTATCTACGAGTACTGCCGGAGAAGTTTCTCCCGGTCGTAACTACGATCACGTACTCACAAGACCTCTCGAAGATGAAGGTGGAGGAGGTAACTGGGGCGCTCAGAGCACACGAGCAGCTTCTGAAAAGTTACCAAGCCGACAATGAAGGAAAAGGGCCTTACAACCAACAAGCATTGTTTGTAAAGGATGACACGAGGAACCGAGGAGAATCGTCATCGAGGGGCGGTCGTGGTCGTGGTCGTGGTACATCGACCAGCCGCGGTGCGTTTCATGGACAAGGTCGAGGCTACGATCAGAGAGGTCGTGGACGAAATTGTCGTGGAGGCGGCGACCGTCAGACCGACAAGTCTGATGTCCAGTGCTACACGTGCGAGAAGTTTGGGCACTACGCAGCCGAATGTCGGAGCCACATCCAGTGCCATAACTGCAAGAAGTATGGTCACTATGCTGCGAATTGTCGGGGCAAGAAGAAGGTGGAGGAAGCAAATTTAGCACAAACTACAGAACACAAGGAGCCGACACTGCTGTTGTCACTCTGCACTGTAGACGAACCGACAATGGTTCTGTTAAACGAGGAGAAGGTATTTCCAAGTCTGATGGAGCAGACGGGAGAGTGGTACCTCGACAACGGAGCCAGCAACCACATGACGGGTACGTACTCGATGTTTTACGAATTAAATAAGAGTGTTCTCGGAAAAGTACAGTTCGGAGACGGCTCTACTGTTCAGATAAAAGGGAGAGGCACAATCCTGATGCAATGCAAAGATGGAAGTCGAAGAAAGCTCTCGGATGTATATTACATACCGAGTCTTCGGAGCAATATCATAAGCCTTGGACAATTGACTGAAGAAGATTGTCGAATTGAGCTCAAAGGCAACTATCTAAAGGTGTTCGACCACAGCGAACGTCTGCTGATGAAGGTACAACGGACTGTGAACCGTTTGTACAAGATCAAGATCGAAACATGCAAGCAGAAGTGTTTGAAGACCACAATTGAAGATCCCGCCTGGTTGTGGCATGAGAGATTTGGTCATATAAACTTCCAAAGTCTCAGAGCGATGGCAGGAAAAGAGATGGTGGTCGGACTACCGACAATCGACCACCCAGAGCAAGTCTGCGAAGGTTGTCTGGTGACGAAACAAACTCGTAGCAGCTTCCCACAGCAAACAAAGTTTAGAGCTTCGCAACCACTCGAGCTGGTTCACGTCGACTTATGCGGACCGATCACACCCCGCACCGACGCTGGAAACCAGTACTTCATGATAGTCGTGGACGACTACTCCAGAGCCATGTGGGTGTACATGCAGAAGAGCAAGGATGAGGCAAAGTCGAATTTTCGGAGGTTTATTGCTCATGCCGAAAACGAAGTCGACAAGAGGGTAAAAGCGGTCAGGTCTGATCGAGGAGGAGAATTTCTCGCAAAAGAGTTTGACTCAATCTGTGAAGAGAAGGGCATTGCAAGGTTCTTCACGGCTCCGTACTCGCCTCAACAAAACGGAGTCGTAGAGAGAAGAAACCGAACCGTGGTCGAAACAGCACGAAGTCTGCTGAAGAGCCGATTTCTGCCCGGGAGGTTTTGGGCAGAAGCAGTAAGACATGCCGTCTATCTGCTAAATCGTGCGACCACGCGATCACTGGACGGAGTCACTCCATATGAACAGTGGTCGGGAAGAAAACCCAATGTCGAGCATCTAAGGGTCTTCGGATGTTTAGCCCATGTGAAGCCATCCACTTATCTCAAGAAGCTAGACGACCGGAGCCGACGGATGAACTACCTTGGCTCAGAACCAGGCACCAAGGCATACAGGTGCTATGATCCGGTCGAAAAGAAGATTCATGTGAGCAGAGATGTGGTTTTTCAAGAAGACAAACATTGGGAGTGGGAAGAACACCAGAACATTAAGAAAGATAAATCGGAGTGGATAACTTTTGAAGTCGAAGAAGTCGATACCGACAATACGACAATGGAGGAAGGAGCTATGACCACACCTCAAAGCTCGAACACGATTGATGCGAATAATCAGGAAGCCTCACCTGATACTGAAGATGAAGAAGACGGCAGGGTGCCGAAGATGAGGAGCATTGATGAGATCTATGCTCGAACTGAGCCAATACAGATGAATGAGCTGTTACTGTACACAACAGCAGAAGAACCCGAAAGCTATGAAGAAGCGACGGGAGATGAACATTGGAAAACTGCTATGCAGGAAGAGCTGAAATCCATTGAAGACAACAACACTTGGGAACTCACCGATTTGCCAAAGGGTCATCGAGCGATCGGTTTAAAGTGGGTCTTCAAGGTAAAGAAGGATTCCAAGGGAGAAATCGCAAAACACAAAGCACGACTTGTAGCGAAAGGGTATGTTCAAAAACAAGGCATCGACTACGAAGAAGTCTTTGCCCCAGTAGCTCGTATGGAGACTATACGACTACTTCTTGCATTGGCAGCAAACGGTGGATGGGAGATTCACCACATGGATGTGAAAATGGCGTTCTTGAACGGAGACATTAAGGAGGAAGTTTATGTCTCTCAACCGTCGGGTTTTCAATCCAAGGAGCAAGCCGAGAAAGTCTTGAAGCTGAACAAAGCTCTCTACGGACTTAAGCAAGCACCACGAGCATGGAATTTGAAGCTTGACAAAAGTCTAACGGCACTCGGGTTCAGAAGAAGCAACTCTGAACATGCTGTGTACACGAGGGGGGATGCGAGGAACAGACTGATCGTGGGCGTTTACGTGGACGACTTGATCATTACTGGATCGAGTTCGAAGGAGATTATAAGGTTTAAAGAAGAGATGAAGAGGCTGTTTCAAAATGACCGATTTGGGACTTCTGTGCTACTACCTCGGCATTGAAGTAAATCAAACCGACAACGGCATATCACTTTGTCAGTCGGGATATGCTCGAAAGATTCTGGAGAAGTCAGGTATGGAAGAGTGCAATCCATGTCAAACCCCAATGGAGAATCATCTGAAGTTGAGCAAGACAGGCCCAGGATCACCAGTTGATGCCACGACTTACAGGAGCATTGTCGGAAGTCTACGGTATCTGGTGCACACCCGACCAGACATCTTGTTTGCGGTCGGATACGTAAGTCGTTTCATGGAGAAACCGACTCAGGAGCATATGAATGCCGTGAAGCACATCCTGAGATACATCAAAGGTACTTTGAATCTCGGGATTCAGTACAAGAGAGGAGGTGGAAAGTCGTTGCAGCTGACGGGCTACAGTGATAGCGACATGGCGGGAGATGTCAACGATCGAAAGAGCACGACAGGCATAATGTTTGTGCTTGGGGAGAGTCCGATCAGCTGGCAATCTCAGAAGCAAAAGGTGGTTGCATTATCTTCATGTGAAGCCGAGTACATCGCAGCGAGCGCAGCATCTTGCCAGGGAGTCTGGCTCACTCGACTGTTGAGTGAATTGTCAGATGAAGAAATTCAGAAGGTAACGCTCAGGGTTGATAACAAATCGGCTATTTCACTGAGCAAGAATCCGGTTCTACATGATAGAAGCAAACACATAGACACAAGATATCATTATATCAGAGATTGTGTCGAAGAGGGGAAGATCGATATCAACTATATCAGAACCGAAGAACAGAAAGCAGACATATTGACAAAGTCGCTGGGGCGGATAAAGTTTTCAGAGATGAAGAAGAAGATTGGCATGATCGAAGTCGGAAAAACAAGATTAGGGAGAGAATGTTGTAAATAATCTTGTTTTAGAGTCATGTGCAAAATTTGGATGTAATCGAAGTCGAATTACAGCCGCAATTCAAAGTCGTAGGTGGAAACCAAGTTGAAGTCGTATTAGAATCAGAGTCGGAGTAGGTGTTGAGAACCCGTGTTGAAGTAGGACAGCCGGGTATAAAAAGAGGCCTAGATCCATGTATTCGATGTACCAAAAGCAAAATTGAGAAAAGACCAAAAAGAGGGAGAAACACAGAGTATTGTTTTGTCGTGTGTTTGCGCAAGACGTGGTCGGAAGGACTCACGATCACCACAAGCGTGATCGGGAGGAGTTACGACCACGGCAAAGTTCCAGCAGGCGTGGTCGTAAAGGCAGGGAAGGCTACGACCACGGTGAAGGTGGTCGTAAGGAAGCGAAGGTAGTCGTAACGAGCTACGACTACACTGAGAAGGCTAGTACGTGATCGGAAGCAACTCCGTTCACGTTGAAGGAAGTGAACGTGGTCGTACGGGTGTTCGATCACGGTGAACAGTGATCGCCAGCATCACTGCGTGATCGTAGAAGATTTCGATCACGGTATCTTGAGCGGCTGAAGGAAGGCAGCGGCAGCAATATCGCGGAGCGGTCGTAAATTGCTACAGTAAATTTACGACCACATTGAAAAGGCGATCGGAGGAGATTGAAGCGTTCGGAATTGGTCATCCTGGGAGGTCGTAAGACCTTACAACAGGCACAGCATCACAATTTCTGGTTCCTTAACACATGAAGTCTCCTCACCACTAATTCCACACGAAGGTTAGGCTGAGAGACAATGAGCTGAAAAATGGCAACCACTGCCCGTGCGCTTAGCAGGAAGCTCCTCATCGACACGAATGCTGTAACATCCCATAATTTGAATTTGGACACTTAGCTTTTGAATTATTTGGATTGATGAGTTTATGATGAGTTTGGCATTAAAGAAAAATAAAGGTAGTAATTAAGTGAGCAAGTAAGGGAACAAAATGAGGAAATATAAAGGCATATGTATATATATACATACATGATTATACATGAATGAATGTGTAAATAAAATAAATAAATAAATAAAAAAGAAAAGAAAAGAAAATGAAAAAGGGTAGAGCCTTCGGACTGGCCCACCTCTCCCTCCCTCCTCCTTTCTCTGCTTCGGCCGAAGCCACTCCGTCGCCGCCCAATTCCGCTCGCCGGCCACCGTTGCTCGAGAATGCCGTCTTCCCACGCAGAGCAGCACCGAGCTGTCACCTCATCCTGACCGGCACGCCAGCAAAAACCGCTACCACCCCCAGCTTCACCACCACCGCCCACCGTTTTCCTTCGCCCGTTGCGCGCCCGGCCACACAGCGCAAAAGCTTTGCTGCCCAGCGAGCGCGGTGCAAAAGCCCTGCTGCCCAGCTCACGAGGCGCAAAGCTGCAGCACCGGAACTGAGATGTCACGCGCGAATCACCCAAAATCCCGCCGCAGCCGCTGCTCTGCACCGTCGCCTGCCAACGACATGGCCGCACGGCCGCTTGCCCGTTGCCGGCCTCCCTTCGCCGCCTATAAAAGCTGTGCAACCCTCCATCATCATCGCCACACCCGTCTCCACCTCCCGCCCCGAACAATCGAGCCCCCGAGCACCGTAGTCACCAACGAGCCCTTTTCTTACGCAACACCGGCCGAACACAGTCCGATCGATTGGAGCCATGCCACTCCAATTGCCGCTAGCCGAAGCTTCCTCAGGACCTCCCGACGATCTTTCGGCCAAAGCCTGACCTCCTCATCATCTGTGCACCATCTCCGACGCTTCCCCCTTCCGCCATTACCGTCGCACGCCGCCAGCTCACCGCCGCCCTCCCCGAGCTGCCCTGACCCCCAAGGTAGCATCCTGATCAGAGTCGATGCTCTCTTGGAGTTTAATTGGGTTTTAGCACCGTGGATCGCCCTAGCAACCTCCTCCATGTTTCCGCTATCACCATGACCGCCGTCGACGGCCACTCCGGCCAAATTGGTCGACGAGACCCCGACCAAGGGTAGGCGTCGGCGTGACCGACGCATTTTGCGGGTGCCCACGTACGGCTGCCGTCCCCTCTGCCGACGGTGAGCTCGCTGTCCCTCGGCTGAGGGAAGGGGATGAACAGTGCCGGCGGTTAGAACGGTTGAAACGTGATTAATGAGTCATTAATACTAATACCGGTTTAAAAGGTAAAACCTCTCACTTACACATGGGCCATGCCCTGAAAATGGACCCCGCCTGTCATATGCACAGAGTAAAAGAAAAGAAAACAAAAGAAAAACTAAAAAACCGGAAGTGGACCCACCTGTCAGAGTTTTATTATTTTTCAGATTTAATTAAACTAAGAATTTTAAAAGGGCATAACTTATTTATTTTAACTCCAAATTAAGTGAAACAAATTTCTAAATTCAAGATCTATCCAATGGAACCAAAACCATGATATTTGAAGCTCATTTGAATTTCTGGTGAGATTTTGTTTGGTTTGCTAATACTATCCAAATTTTCGTGTATCGTAAAAATAGCGTATGAGGCACAGGAGGTAGAAGTCGAAGCCAAAGCAAACTTCGATGATCAAGACCAAGACACCGGTGACCAAGGCGAGTCAATACTTTGATCATGTTTGAACCCATGTTTATGCAAATTTATTTCCGTTTATGCTACCACTTGCATGCTGTTATGGTGGTATTGACTTGTATATTTAGTACTATTATTTTATGCTTCCAAAAAATCCCAAAATTGCTTACCTATCTGGGCAGATGGCTCGGGGGAATGCTTCTATGGTGTACGAGAGTGTGGTTAGTGGTAGAACCGCCCAGATAACCCTAAGGACTGAATCTTGTCATGACCTCCTATGTAAAACAAGTACAACCGCAAGTCTGTAAAATACAACTTGGCTTAGTAGATTTACCGAACCCTGAAAGTCATATCATCGGTGGAGGAGGTGAGGTAGTGCAAGTGGCTGTCTGTGCGACGACTTGAATGGGACACTCGCAGAGGGCGAAGTTTTCCGCGGTGCGCTAGTAGTGTGTGTAGCCAGCTGCTAGCCGCATAGGGGAAGAACATCCCGTACAACTTATGGGACCTGCCAGAAGCGGGATAAGCCCATATGGGTGAGATTATGGAAAGGGCGAGGTATTTTCAACGGTTACTGTGATGGTTTACTCAACTGCACGACTAAGGAACCGTGTAGGGCAACGAGCGAACTGTCTCTTGTGGGTAAAGTGTGCAAACTCTGTAGAGTCAAAACTATTCGAATAGCCATGCCGACAGTAAAGGGCAGACATGGGAACTTAACTAGATATAGTTCTATTTCAAAATACTTTAGGGGTGGGATTGGAAAAGTGGAGGGCAGTGGAAAGCCCTAGTTTAAATTGCTCTGGGTGTCGACCCAGTGATAAGATAAGTGGCTATAACACTGAAAGCTAGTATATAGTGCGGATGTCATGTAATGGTGGATGGAATTTGTATCGCTAATATTATGGTCTTATCACACAAAAATTGAAGTCTTGATTTCAAACTGCTAGGTCTTAGGAACCTTTTAAGTATTGTATATAAAATCAATTTATGGCAAAACAAAATAAACCTGAGCCTTTCCTTGATAAAGCTATGCATGTTATTTATTGCATATTGTGTGTTGGCTCGTTGTGCACGGAGGAGACGTGCTCACACTCGCATTACCAAATTAGAAACAGGAACCCAGGATCACTATGCCTATGAGGATGCCCCTGCCGCTGATGGAGGAAATAACAAAGGGAATTTGGGCGGCTTCTACGTTTTCAGGTCCTAGACAAGTTGACCTTGGGAGTTGTGTGCACATATATTACCTAAGTCTAGGTAATATACAACGCACACATTTACCCCCAGTCGCTTGCCTGTAGATACGGTCTTATTTCCGCTTTGCTCCCGCTGATATTTGGTGATGTAGACATTTGGCCTGTTTGGCCCTTTTGTAAATTTTCACCCGACGTGGTATAATTTAAACTCTGATCTGTAATATTATGTTTTATGCGATGTATGAATTTAAACCCATATACCGTGGGCGTAAGTCCATTGATGGAGGAGAGGAACCATGGATGGTGGAAGTTTTCATCTACGCCAAGGACAAACAGGACCCGCCCCATGTCTTCAGAACCACGCACCAGAGGAGCACTTTTGTGGTAGCCCTCCAGGACGCCGCGCGCTTAGCCGCAGCCCGGCTTTGTGATATATACGGACCCCCACTTCAGCAGACACCATTTCGCTACTACCCGTCTCACCAGGAGGGTGCCTGGTGTAACGAGACCTTCATGCCAGTGACGGAAGACGACTCGATGCTAACGCATCAGGTGCACCTTACCCGAGCCATAGGGGCGGCTCACACCGCCGCACTAGAGGAGATCTCTGCACTTCATCAGCACCCGCTCGCCAGCCATACTGAGATGGCGATCCTACAGGAGAAGCTCGCCATGTGCGAGCAGGCACTAGCGGAAGCGGAGGAGGAAAAAGCCGCCGCCCTCACCCAGCTCCTGCAGGTCCTAGCTCCTGCCGCCCCTACAGCGCCTACTGCTCCGATCCGACCATGGATCAGCAGACCCCGCACACTGCTCACTGCACGCAAGAGCGTGCGACCTCCGGGACCCCATTCAGCCATTCGCATGGGGCGAGTCCATCGTGGTCGCAGCCGTTCTTGCTCTTACTCCGACTCTTCGGGGTTCAGCGGTTGCCGTTCCTGTTTGTAGTCTCCAGATTACAGTCCCTCCTACCCCAGAGCCAGTCTTATGGAGGAGTAGGTAGATTAGTGCATTGCTTGCTAAGTGTTGTGTAATGCAAGCACTGACCCCCATAGTAGTAGTGATTTGTGTTAGTTTCCCCAGTCCTGTAGTCGCAACTATTCAGTATTTGTGCTGTAACCATGAAGTCCAGCTTGGTCCAAGGGCTATATAAGCTGGTTATGTGATCTCTTGTTATGTTTAATGTATGGCCAAGTTGTGGCCATGTGTTGAAAGATTGTTTTGTCATCTATTCGACTGGTTTTATGTATTTGTTATGGGATGATAACCCCACCCACTTGTCTAGTACTAACATCTAAACCACAAAGCTATAACTGCAGAAGGCCAGTCAAAGAGTCACAAGAGCTCAGGCCAGCGCTAACCTCAACATCCAGGCAGAGGTAAACACCAATCAAGGAGCGCAGCCTACAGGGCGGGGTAGAGGACAAAACCAAGGAGCCGATCTCCCACCCCTGCCGGTTAACCCTACCATGGCACAAGTCATGGCACAACAGACTCAGCTCTTACAAGCCATCTACGCCGGGCAGCAGGTCAATGCCGGCAGCCATAGATCTGACTTGGCTGACTTCCAGATAACCCAGCCACTCACTTTTGCTTCGGCTGACGAACCACTTGAAGCAGAAGACTGGCTCAGAGATACCGAGAGGAAGCTTCGCTTCGTCAAGTGTGCAGAAGAAGACCAGGTGGTCTTCACTGCTCATCAGCTCCAGGGAGCTGCGGCAGCCTGGTGGGAAAACTACTTAGCCACCAAAGGTCAGGAAGATGCCACCACTCGAAATAACATGGAGGCCATATCGTGGACAAAATTCAAGATAGCTTTCAAGGCTAACTTCATCCCGGCAGGAGTGATGAGGATGAAGAAGAATGAATTCCGCACCCTGAAGAAAGGGAATATGACTACCAATGAGTATCTCACCAAATTACCCAGCTTGCCCGCTACACCACTAAGGATGCGGCGGAGAAGGAGGAAAATATTGATAGGTTCTTTGAAGGCATGAATGAGGATTTGCAAGTGCAGTTGATCATCTAGGACTTCACCAGTTTCCACCAACTGGTGAACAAGGCATTGATCCTGGAGAAAGAGAAAAAGAACCTAGAAGCAAGCCGCAAGCGCAAGCTAGTGGCCTAGCGACCCCAAGGAAGATTCATTTAGAAATTCTTCAATAACACCTCTTCCTCAAGGTCAAATCAGTCCAAGGCATTGACCCCAACACCTCGTCCCAGTGGTAGCTCATACCAAACCCCACGCCCAACAGGCCAGGCTTCTGAGGCGAACCCAGCCACCAACCGGAATTGCTTCGGCTATGGTGAGAAGGGGCACTTCATCAGCCAATGCCCATATAATAAGGCCGCGCCAGTGAAACTCAACGCAGGGACCACACCTGCTCAAGGCCAAGCGTCAGCACCCAACAAGGGATATCAGGCCCCTCACTCCAACAAGACCGCCTCCACACCAAATCGCGACCGCGTCAACCATATCACTGCTGAGGAGGCTCAAGAGGCCGCAGGAGTGCTGCTGGGTACGTTTTCTGTCAAATCAGTACCAGCACAAACTCTCTTTGATTCTGGGGATTCACATTCATTCATAGCTAAGAGATATGTGGATAGGCTTGGGCTACCTACTTACCCACTAAAGAAACCGGTGGTACTTAGTTCACCGTTGGTATAATCACTGCTACTCTAGTATGCCCTGGGGTAGAAGTTACTATGGAGGAATTCGGGTTCCTAGCCGACTTGATAGTATTGAGCTCTCAGACCTTCGATATCATACTAGGGATGGACTGGTTAGTGAAACATCAGGGAGTTATAGACTATGCCACCAGGAGGGTGAAACTAACCAAATGTCCCGGATTAACCATAGATGTAAAAGTGGACTGACCCTCTCGTTGGGGCCGTGCAGTGTACCATTGTGAAGACATACCTTTAGAAGGAATGCTGGTGGTATAGGATTATCCTGAAGTGTTTCCAGAAGAACTACCAGCATGCCACTAGATAAAGACCTAGAGTTTTTCATCAACCTGAAACCGGGAGCTGCCCCAGTTTCTAAGAGGCCCTATAGAATGACGGTTGATGAGTTGGAAGAACTGAAGAAACAACTCCAGAAGTTGCAGGATAAGGGATTTATCAGACCTAGTTCCTCACCCTGGGGATCTCCGGTATTGTTTATGAAGAAGAAAGACGGCATCGCCAGGATGTGTGTGGATTACTGGGCCCTGAATGAAGTGACCATAAAAAATAAGTACCCCCTCCCGAAAATTGATGATTTGTTTGACCAGCTTGGTGGAGCTACCATATTCTCCAAGATAGACCTAAGGTCGGGCTATCACCAGCTGAAGATTAAGGCTGAGGATATTCCCAAGACAGCTTTTACCACTAGATATGGACTGTGTGAGTTTATGGTCATGTCTTTTGGTCCAACTAATTCCCCGGCCTATTTTATGAATCTCATGAACAAGGTATTCATGGAGTATTTGGACAAGTTCATAGTAGTGTTCATTGATGATATTCTTATCTACTCCAAGAATGCAGAGGAGCATGCCGAACACCTACGCTTAGTATTGGAGAAGCTAAAAGAGCATCAACTATACACCAAGTATAGCAAGTGTGAATTTTGGCTAAGAGATATCGACTTCTTGGGGCATATAGTGTCTGCTGGAGGGGTGTCTATCGACCCAGTCAAGATAGGAGCAGTAATGGAATGGAAGCAACCCACCACTGTCACAGATGTGAGAAGTTTCCTTGGGCTAGCAGGGTATTACAGAAGGTTTATAGAAGGATTTTCCCAGGTTGCCAGGCCATTGACTCAACTACTCGAGAAGGAGCAGTAGTTTGAATGGACAAAGGCCTGTGAAGAAAGCTTTCAGGAGCTAAAGAAGATATTAACTACCACCCCCGTGCTAGTTCTACCGGATGTACGCAAGGACTTTGAGGCGTATTGTGATGCCTCGCATCAAGGGCTTGGATGCATACTGATGCAAGGAGGCAGAGCCCATTCAAATTTCTAAATTCATCAAAAATTTCCCTCTATCCATTTCTAGCCTCAATGCCATGCCACCGAAAGACATTCCCTTGCGGATCTCACCATCCGGTCTACCTCCGTGCCTATAAAAGGAAGCACCGGGTGCCCCTCCTCATCCTCACCCAGCCCCAGAAATCTCAAAGCCTCTCTCCCTTTCTTCTAGCCGCAATCGGCATTTTTCTCTCGCCAACAAAATGGCGTTCTTCGGCCGCTTGCGCCGTTTATAGTGGAGTTCCGCCACATTTGGCCACACCATTGGATTTGCCTTTGCGCGTTCTACATGGTGCTTTCCTCGCCTTCGCCGGAGCACCGTGGCCAAACCGTGCCGCCGCTTCTCCTCGCTGCAGGCCGACCGTGCATCTTCCACCACAACCACGGTGAGCACTGCGTTCCCCATGTTCTCCTATTCGTTTCTCCACAAACCTCACCCGCTAACTCCTCTCCGTTTGCCCAGAACGCCGATGTCAACCCGCCGGTCGTTGAATGTCTTCTCCGCCGTGTTCTGCCACCATCCCATATCCTTTGGTCGAGCCGTTTGCACTGTTGAGTTTGCCTCGACGCGTTCTACATCGTGCTTCCATCGCCATCACCTGAAGACCCCCCGAGTCCTCGTCGACCTTGTCAGGCCTAGACACTAAAACTGTACCTTCGCGCGTACACCCCTTTTTGGTAAGCGCTTCGATTTTTGTTCGCGTCATATTGTGTCCTAGCCTCTAGGAAATTTTTCTACCATTTTGTTTAATTTTTCGTGTAGCCAATTGTCAGGAATTGAGCTTTCCGCGAAAATGGCCGTTTGTGACTCCCGACGTCGATTCGTCGCCTCCGGTAAGCCTTAGCCCATGCCGTAATTTTTCTTAGACTTGCCTCACTGCGTTCTATGCCATGCTTCCTTCCGTTTCCCCGAAAAGTCTTCACAAATTTTTGCCTCCGACACCTCGCCGTGGCCGCCAATGGCATCCCGTGTCCCCATCTATCCGGTGATGTTTGTCCCCAATCCGTTCACGTCACATCGTGCCAAACTATCCCAGGTAGCTACATTTCAAATGGTTTTGGATTCGCTTCACCGAGCACCAAGATATCAAGTTTTTACTGTTTCTTCACTATCGTCGTTCAAACGTCTATTGGATCGTGTCCGATGAACTTTCAGCTTAGCCAGTAATTTTTGTAACCTCACCATACCATGTTCTACCCTATGCTCACCTTACATCTCCACGTTCCATACCTGGTGCTATCTCTCTCCAACCTGTCGCTGTCGCTACCACGCCGTCATCGCCGTTTTTCTCTCACCGCCGGTGATTGCCGCCATTCCTTGCCGCCGTACCCATGTCACCACCTTTGCCTCATTGCCAGGATTCTACTTTGCCCATTCACCAGCCACCTCGCAGCCAACCAACACCGTACTATTCAAAAGACAAGTCTCGAATTTTGTTATCATTTCATGTGATGTTCAAAACTTCCAGATATTCGTTCTCCCTCATACGAACTCCGAATCCATTGATTCTTTCTCATAAATTCATCTAAAATCATTATCTATCCGTCAATATATATTTTATAATTTTTGGATTTATTTAGATTTTATTTGAATTTATTTGCTTTGGTCCTTCGCGTGTAGACTGCGACGTTTCGGAAGAATTCGACGACGACTCACACTAGATTGCAAAGCAAGGCAAGTCACACTCCTTGATCATGTTCATCCCAGTTTTCAAAATAAAATTATGTTGTTTTAAATTATATTGCATGCATATTTTTATTCAACGTATTTCAATTCAGTTTTAAATTTAGTTATTGCCTACTTGTTAATTCCTCCATTGATATTGAATTTCTCGATACCTTGTCACCCTAGAATCAAACTCTAGTTAATACATTAGTGTTGGCTAGAGAGTTTTAATCAAATGCTTAGATCTGCTTAGTTATAATATTTGTTTTGGGATACCTTTTCACATAAAATGATAAACTTTTGAGATGTACTCTTGACTTCGGAGAGTCAGGAAGGTTGATAAAATATTTTGAAACAAAATATAAAATCTGGTTTAGACTTAGGCTAATGGATAGGTAGTGGGTGCAGGCATGCACTGTTGTTCGGAGACACAGTGTTGATTGTCGGGCACAGGGGGTATGTGGTTGAGCCTAAGTCAATTAAGGACCGGTCTGTGAGCTACTGTTGCAAAGCCCTATCGTACTACCACAAGGCTGGTATGGGACAGCCCTGGCTAAATAATTTGCGGGTCCCAACCTGAGCCATTTCGTAGGTTGAAAGTGAGCGTGGCGTAGGCCATGAGAAGTCTCACTCGGCTCAAGAGGGGGTCCCGGTCTGGTGGATTCCTTACTGGGGTGAAACCTTAGTGTTGGCTTGGCCAGGTTGAAGGCTTTGCATTGTAAAGGCCTTGTCGTGATCTCCCCGCCGCACACCTAAGGAAGTGTGTAACTCGCGTGGTAAAATGGGATGATCGTGTCTTGTGGGTAAAGCTATACAACCTCTGTAGAGTATATAATCTATCCTGGATAGTCGTGCCCATGGTCATGGGCATGATGAGTAAAGTTTTTCATGGATTAGACTTTGTTTTTCAAAAATGATTTTATGATAATCTTGTGGATGGATGGAATCCGTGAGAGATTGAAACCTGGTGGATGGATGTAATCCATCAGAGTTGCGCAGTGAAAGCGTGTGGATGGATGGAATCCATACGTGAACTTTTGGAAAAGATGGTCCGGGTGGGATGCCCGTGGTTAGGTTGGTGTTTGGTCGGAGCCTGCACTGACGGTATTATTTTCAAATACAAGTATTGTTTTACTTACTGTATTAAATTCAACAATTTCAATCTATTTACTGTATTTCATTAAATGCTATTTTATACAAACTAACCCTATAAGCCTTCCATTGATGCCTTTATCATTATATTGCATTTCTCCGTGTGACTTGCGGACTACAAGTTTGTACTCACCTTGCTATCTCCACACAGAGGAAAACGACTTCGACTACGGTGAAGACCAGAACGAGTAGGCCACGTCTTGCAGTTGTTTGCCTGTGGGTAGTCTTGGGCTTCGCCTTTTCAGCTTCGCTTCCGCAGTTTCTTTTGCAGTTATTTTTGCCAATGTGCGATGATGTAAACACTGGCCATACGGCCGTACTATTTAAATTAAATAAATGTCATTTTTCTTGATATTTATCTTTGTTATCCGCTGTGTGCACTAGCTGATCCTGGACTAGTGTGATTTACATAGAGGATCCTAGGGTTGCCGCTCTGGGTTCCGACAGAGATCTGCCCTCATGAAACAAATTACCCAACCCATGATTTGGAATTAGCTTTGGTGGTGCATGCTCTAAAATTTTGGAGGCATTATCTGATCGGTAACCATTGTGACATATATACCGACCACAAGAGCCTCAAGTATTTCTTTACACAGTAGCACCTTAACCTGAGGCAGAGGAGATGGTTGGAATTGATTAAGAATTATGACTTAAGTGTTCACTATCACCCATGCAAAGTTAATGTGGTAGCGGACGCTTTAAACCGTAATGCCTATTGTAATAACCTCATGGTTCAAGAGCAACAGCCCGAGCTGTATAAGGAGTTAATGACACTGAATCTGGAAATAGTAGAACAAGGCACCTTAGCGGCAATGGAGGTACAACCAAGTATAGAAGAGAGGATCATAGCCGCATAGAAGGAAGACTCAACTGCTTTGAGATTAAAAATATTAATGGAAGAAGGGAAGGCTCCTAAGATAACTGTGGATCACCAAGGTGTTCTAAGATATGGGACACGTATCTTTGTACCTCACCAGAAAGACCTTAAGGACCTTATACTTAGGGAAGCTCATAGCTCTGCATACTCCATCCACCCCAGGAGTACCAAAATGTATCAAGACATGAGTGAGCCTATATACATACATACATACATACATACATACATACATACATACATACATACATACATACATACATACATACATACATACATACATACATACATACATACATACATACATACATACATACATACATACATACATACATACATACATACATACATATGACAAATATACAACATACTAAACATATATTATGATGAGTTTAGCATTAAACAAAATAAAGGTAGTAATTAAGTGAGCAAGTAAGGGGACAAAATGAGGAAATATAAAGGCATATGTATATATATACATACATGATTATAAATGAATGAATGTGTAAATAAAATAAATAAATAAATAAAATAAAAGGAAAAGACCGTGGATCGCCCTAGCCACCTCCTCCCTGTTTGCACCGTCGCCATGACCGCCGCCGACGGCCACTCCGGCCAAATTGGTCGGCGAGACTGCGGCTAGGGATAGGCGCGGGCGTGATTGACGCATTTTGCGGGTGCCCACATATGGCCGCCGCCCTTCCGCCGGCGGAGAGGTCACCGTCCCTTGGCCGTGGGAAGGGGATGAACAGTGCCGGCGGTTAGAACGGTTAAAACGTGATTAATGAGTCATTAATACTAATACCGGTTTAAAAGGTAAAACCTCTCAATTACACATGGGCCATGCCCTGAAAATGGACCCCACCTGTCATAGGCCCCGAACAGATCGTCTCCTCCACGCGATCAACCACACCGCGAGCAGATCCAATCTGTAGATTGTTGATGTCGATCAACGCCGCAATGAGCAGCGCCTCCACCGGTATCCACACGTCCGGGGCTGGAACGCCGATCGCGAGTGTACTAGCACTCGCGAGCGGCTAGGGTTTGGCTCGGGAGGTGGCGGCTAGGGTTTTGCTCGGGAGGAACAGAAGTGTATATCCCTCAGCCCCCCCCGCCTCCATATATATAGACCTCCTCACTTGGGCCTCGTGGACCGAGGCCCAATAGGAGTCTATCCGGATCTCTATCCGAATTGAGCCCACATCCGAATCACATTCGAATTAGTGTTCCAACCCGTTAAGTGTGCGACCCTGTAGGTTCACGTATACTTGGTCGCGACCTGGAAACGCATTTCCGGTCACCCTGTTAATAGCGGCCTCTAGCAAGACATATTAACCCCAAAGTATACGTAAAGATCATATCAGCTGAACCTGTAATGTTCTCATGTACGAATCCCTTTGCCTCACGATATAGATTAAGCTCAAGGCGAGACCTGTGTCATCCTCTTAATAGCTCAATCACTCTCTCGATTCCGTGATGGATTATAAACTTGTGATTGACTCCTCAATCACATTGGCATGGCCATGCACTTTCATAATCCATTACATCGAGGGGCCCAGAGATATCTCTCCCATAAGGAGGGGCAAATTCTATCTTGATCATTCACATCCCACTACATGTTTCATAGCAAACCCGAAGACTACTTTTATGACTACCCAGTTACGGAGTAGTGGTTAGTAGTCCCAAAATAGGCTACTACGCATGTTGGGAACCATGATGATCTCAAGTATAAGGATTCTACATAAACACTACTTGAGACCAACTAATGACACATGGAATCTCTGCAGTGTCTCATGCAAGTCTATCCAACATATGTTCACTAACACATGTCCATATTATTGATTTGGTATCTCCATACCATGATCCATGAGACATGATCATCAATCAATACATATGCTGATCTTTGAATCATATTTGTTCCTCATATGATATATAATCAGGGATCATTTAGAAATAGCAACCTTTTGACATTAAGAGTCTCATGAATAAGTCACATACTCATTGATCAATAATGATAATGTCTATTTCAAGGAACAAACTAATGCATCATAAACATAGTATGTGATATATATAACATCTCCATGTTGCCTCTAGGGCATATCACTAACAGTTTCCGCCATCACCATGACCGCCGTCGACGGCCACTCCGGCCAAATTGGTCGACGAGACCCCGACCAAGGGTAGGCGTCGGCGTGAGCGACGCATTTTGCGGGTGCCCACGTATGGCTGCCGTCCCCTCTGCTGACGGTGAGCTCGCCGTCCCTCCGCTAAGGGAAGGGGATGAACAGTGCCGGCGGTTAGAACGGTTGAAACGTGATTAATGAGTCATTAATACTAATACCGGTTGAAAAGGTAAAACCTCTCACTTACACATGGGCCATGCCCTGAAAATGGACCCCGCCTGTCATATGCACAGAGTAAAAGAAAAGAAAACAAAAGAAAAACTAAAAAACCGGAAGTGGACCCACCTGTCAGAGTTTTATTATTTTTCAGATTTAATTAAACTAAGAATTTTAAAAGGGCATAACTTATTTATTTTAACTCCAAATTGAGTGAAACAAATTTCTAAATTCAAGATCTATCAAATGGAACCAAAACCATGATATTTGAAGCTCATTTGTATTTCTGGTGAGATTTTGTTTGGTTTGCTAATACTATCCAAATTTTCGTGTATCGTAAAAATAGCGTACGAGGCACAGGAGGTAGAAGTCAAAGCCAAAGCAAACTTCGACGATCAAGACCAAGACACCGGTGACCAAGGCGAGTCAATCTTGTCATGACCTCCTATGCATGTAAAACAAGTACAACCGCAAGTTTGTAAAATACAACTTGGCTTAGTAGATTTACCGAACCCTGAAAGTCATATCATCGGTGGAGGAGGTGAGGTAGTGCAAGTGGTTGTCTGTGTGACGACTTGAATGGGACACTCGCAGAGGGTTAAGTTTTCTGCGGTGCGCTAGTAGTGTGTGTAGCCAGCTGCTAGCCGCATAGGGGAAGAACATCCCGCACAACTTATGGGACCTGCCAGAAGCGGGATAAGCCCATATGGGTGAGATTATGGAAAGGGCGAGGTATTTTCAACGGTTACTGTGATGGTTTACTCAACTGCACGACTAAGGAACCGTGTAGGGCGACGAGCGAACTGTCTCTTGTGGGTAAAGTGTGCAAACTCTGCAGAGTCAAAACTATTCGAATAGCCGTGCCGACAGTAAAGGGCAGACATGGGAACTTAACTAGATATAGTTCTATTTCAAAATACTTTAGGGGTGGGATTGGAAAAGTGGAGGGCAGTGGAAAGCCCTAGTTTAAATTGCTCTGGGTGTCGACCTAGTGATAAGATAAGTGGCTATAACACTGAAAGCTAGTATATAGTGCGGATGTCATGTAATGGTGGATGGAATTTGTATCGCTAATATTATGGTCTTATCACACAAAAATTGAAGTCATGATTTCAAACTGCTAGGTCTTTGTAACCTTTTAAGTATTGTATATAAAATCAATTTATGGCGAAACAAAATAAACCTGAGCCTTTCCTTGATAAAGCTATGCATGTTATTTATTGCATATTGTGTGTTGGCCTCGCCGATGTTTCCCCCTTCGGCCATTACCGTTGCACACCGCCAGCTCCTCTCTGCCGGCGGCGAGCTTGCCGTCCCTCGGCCGAGGGAAGGGGATGAACAGTGCTGGCGGTTAGAACGGTTGAAACGTGATTAATGAGTCATTAATACTAATACCGGTTTAAAAGGTAAAACCTCTCACTTACACATGGGCCATGCCCTGAAAATGGACCCCACCTGTCATTGGCACAGAGTAAAAGAGAAGAAAACAAAAGAAGAACTTAAAAACCGGAAGTGGGACCCACCTGTCAGAGTTTTATTATTTTTCAGATTTAATTAAACAGAGAACTTTAAATGGGCATAACTTATTCATTTTAACTCCAAATTGAGTGAAACAAATTTCTAAATTCAAGATCTATCTAATGGAACCAAACCATGATTTTTGAAGCTCATTTGAATTTCTGGTGAGACTTTGTTTGGTTTGCTAATATTATCCAAATTTTTGCGTATCGTAAAAATAGCGTACGAGGCCCAGGAGGTAGAAGCCGAAGCCAAAGCAAACTTCGACGATCAAGACCAAGACACCGGTGACCAAGGCGAGTCAATACTTTGATCATGTTTGAACCCATGTTTATGCAACTTTATTTCCGTTTAAACTATCACTTGCATGATGTTATTTTATGTGTTAATTTATGTTCGATTTCAAGTTGGTAGTTATACACCCAATATTGCACTTGTTAGTATTACTCTCATTTGAAACGCTTGGTTAATTGAGCCTTGTGACCTTAGCAAAAACTATAAGGTTATAGCTTTCGAAAATAAGCCTACAATATTTCACCATGCTTAGTAATGCTTAGTTATTCGGGGGCACCAAGAATGCCCCAAATATCACTTTCAACTATGGGAAACTGGTTTAGGAAGTCTTGGTGGTAATGACTTGTGTATTTAGTATTATTATTTTATGCTTCCAAAAATCCCAAAATTGCTTACTTATCTGGGTGGATGGTTCAGGGGTATGGTGCAGTGGTGCACGAGAGTGTGGTTAGTGGTAGAACCGCCCAGATAACCTTCAGGACTGAATCTTGTCATGACCCCCTATGTAAAACAAGTACAACCACAAGTCTATAAAATATAACTTGGCCTAGTAGATTTACCGAACCCTGAAAGTTATATCGTCGGTGGAGGAGGTGAGGTAGTGCAAGTGGCTGTCTGTGTGACGATTTGAAAGAGACACTCGCAGAGGGTGAAGTTTTTCACGGCGCGCTAGTAGTGTGGGTAGCCAGCTGCTAGCCGCATAGGGGAAGAACATCCCGCACAACTTATGGGACCTGCCGCAAGCGGGATAAGCCCATATGGGTCAGATGATGGAAAGGGTGATGTATTTTGAATGAGTACTATGATGGTTTGCTCAACCGCACGACTAAGGAATCGTGTGGGGGCAACGAGCGAACTATCTCTTGTGGGTAAAGTGTGCAAATTCTGCAGAGTCAAAACTATTCGAATAGCCGTGCCCACGGTAAAGGGCGGACATGGGAACTTGACTAGATATAGTTATATTTCAAAATACTTTAGGGGTGGGATTGGAAAAGTGGAGGGCAGTGGAAAACCCTAGTTTGAATTGCTCTGGGCGTCGACCCAGTGATAAGATAAGTGGCTATAACACTGAAAGCTAGTATATGGTGCGGATGCCATGTAATGGTGGATGGAATCTGTGTCGCTAATATTATGGTCTTATCTCACAAAAATTCAAGTCATGATTTCAAACTGAACGGCCGAACGGTGGTTCGCGCGGCCAAACATCGCTCGTGTGACCGAACTCTGTTTTGCACGGACAAACGTCGTTCATGCGGCCGAGCGGTGTTTTGCTCAGCCAAATCGCATTTTGCATGGCATTTTGAGAAGTCATGTAGTGGGTCATGGTTTGCATGATCAAATGATGATTCGCACATTTGAATGGTGACTCGCGTGATGAAGGCTTAGCGAATGCAAATTCTTCCAACCGATTGCACTTCCACCCGTCTTTCCACAAGTTATCTCAGCTTTGATCTGATCCATCTCCGTTCCATCTTGTAAGTTTGCACACAGCCGTTCAGGGAGCATTCGGGCAGTTGCACACCTCTGATCCCTCGTGCAGCGAGTCTGCCAAACGTGCTCAAGGCAAGTACCTCGTAGCCGTAACTTCTCCGTTCCGCATACCACCTTATCCATGATTATTTGCTACCATTGTCATTAAGTACAATTATCATATCACTAAAGTTATCTGCCTATTATCATATCATTAAAGTTATCTATTTAATATCATATCATTAAAGTTACCTAACTGATAACATATCATTAAAGTTACCTCACTAATATCATACCATTAAAGTTACCTGGCTAATTCATATCACTAAAATTACCTGGCTAATATCATATTACTAAATTTACCTAGCTATTATTATATCATTAAAGCCTATCTGGTCATTATCATATCACTAATGCTTGTCTGGTTATTATCATATCGCTTATGTTTGCCTGGTTATAGACTTTAATACTGTATTCATATCATGATGTTCTAGGTTATCTTGTTCCACATGCTTTTATGTTTATTATGATGCTCAGTTAAAATGCTCTAGCATTCATGCTTTTAATTAGTGTTTTAGAATTCATGCTTAAATTATTAATGGGGGTAGCATATGAACATGTTTTAACTTAGGTTTAAATTATCGGCACTCTTTGGACATTAGAGCTGCTATGTTTTAGTTTCCTAATATTATGATACATTAATTGTATGATGTTTTTTTGAGCCATAAAGGATGTATGTATTAAACCTGTTAATCTGACTAATAATCACTTATCATGTAATAAAACTTAGTTGATTGTCAACCATTGTGTGAGGTATGTTATAATATCTCTTTTGGAATAATTTCTAGACCGTTGTCACCATTTTATTATTTCACATCACCATCTATCAGGATCTAGTGCTTCTCCATTTCAAACCTTTAGCGAATCCTGCCACTTATCATAGTCTTATCTCCGCTATCTCTTAGTTGCCTTAAATTTATATTATATAACTTGCCTATAATGTAACAGTTACCTTATCATCACGTTATCATTTCACATCGCCCCTATCAGGTATTAGGCCCTTTCATTCCCAACCTTAGCACAACTTGTCACTTCTCAAAATATTATCTTAGCCTTCTCTCAGTTCCCTTAAATTCACACCATATAACATGTTAATAATATAATTGTTACCTGGCCTGGGGTTATTCACATATAGGAGAGATTTCCACTCACCTGGTAACGTACGGGGGCCGTACTCTCTCGTTACTCAGGATATTGCACCCCATCCGTGGTTATACAGTCAAGGACAGTGTTGTGCCTGACTATTCTCGTATAACCGGGTATATGGGAGTAATCGCGGGAGGAAGAAACAAAAAAAAGGTGGAGTAGACTTTGGAGCGAGTTCTTAAAGGAGCCCGATGACTTCAATAGATAACAGTCAATGTGGAGATTGCTAAGAGAGGTGACTCATATCTTAGTATATTAGGACTTGACAAGGTGTACTATAAAGATTCCTAGATGAAACATAATAGGATTTGGAGTCCACTTCTCTTTGGAGTAGGATTTCTACCTCACTTTGGAGGAAGACTAGAATACTATATAAAGTCAGGAGGCACGGCCATAGAGAACCAAAGCAAGCCAAAAGTAAAGCAAAAGGAACTTATCTAAGGTAGAGATAGATAGGATTACAGGATAGCTTATTCTTTAGCACTAGATTCTTTTATAGGGTAAAGATCCAAGGGTCCTAAATATTCAAAAGGGTTGTGAGAGCGATAATCCCTTGTACTCTTTTGAGACTTTGCTTAAAAAATTTATTGTTGGCTTCACTAAATCTCTTCTCTCTTATTGTGATTGCTTCATCGTCGTTATTTTAGTTCTCGCTAGGGATTCATCTAATTCGATCTTGATACCATGTATATTCGCATTGTTCCTCGGCACTTCCTATTGATTGGCTGACAACAGGATTCTGCAGTGTGAGTGGATTCTGTGGTGGAGTTGTCTTCCAGATGTCAGAAACGTATGTGGTTAATGTTGATAATGAGTAGGGGAAGTATCTTCTGACAAGAAGCATAATGATGTTGCTTGTGTCGAGGGACCAGGGTTCCTGTTCCCCTTGCCATGTTCCATCGTTGTTCCCACATGGCTTGCATACTTTTGCACAGGAGTACTGAACCAAAACCTGTACCTTTTTCTTTTCTTTGGAATACTCCATATGATTGTATATATTGAGATATCTCAGAATCTGATTATAAGCTCATTTGGGTATATTCCCCTATCTCATCTACCCTCCATGTGTCCAAGGTCCATCTCGAGATTTGTGCACATATATTAGGTAATAATTAACAAAAATATGACGAAGAACACGTTTTGTGTACCAACAAAATATGAAGTATCTTGTGACCAAGCACCACATTATATGATAGCTGGGACATCATGCATAGAGGGCCCATGCCGCAACCGTAAGTGAGATGTGGTGAGGAACATTTTGGCATGTCGGGTTCTCTCCCACCCACCTAGCTCTTTCTCTCCCCTCCTCTCTCTCACCTAGCCTAATCCCATCGCATCCCCCTCCTCTCTCTCTAGTGCTGCCACTCCCCCTTCTCCACCACTGTCGGGGCCACCCCTTACTCTTCTTGAACACCACCGGTGCCCATACCCCCTCCTCCTCCTCCATCGCCACTCTGTTAGCAAGATGGATGAGGCTAAGCTAGATGAGGGGCTTAAATCTGGTAGTGAGGTGCCTAGCTGCGTGACTAGGAGCATGTCTCTCTCTCTCTCTCTCTCTCTCTCTCTCTCGGTCCCACACCATTGGTGTGGGATCAAGCCATCCTCAACCACACAACCATTGGATATGACTGTCCCCATAGACGCTATCATCAGATTTGCCTCCCCTTCTTTGTCCCCTGACATCGTCAATGACAGATCCAACCATCTTTGACCCTGTGGCTACCCATGACATCGCTGACACTGGATATGCCCGTCCTCAACATCGTCAGCGTTGGATCCAGCCAACCCCACCCAACCCATGCCCCCATCGAAGCTGGATTTGGCTAATTCCATCCTCATCGTTGGATCCTATGGGGACACCAGATTTACCAGGAATCTCTATATTCATGCAACTATCCAAAATTTTAGTTGCGCATAGATTGATAAATAGTCTGCTTATAATTACAATACCATAATAGGAGTCTTACATAAAATATAAAATAGTTGTCAATTATAGAGTTTAAAGGCTTCCAAGCCAAACTTATTTATATGACAAACAAAAGATGAAAAAAGACAACCACTTGTCGGACCCGGAAGTAACAACTTTGGATCCTCTGTGTAAATCGCACTAGTCCACAAAAGGCTAGTGCATATAGTGGTAACAAAGACACATATCATCTATAATGGCATTTATTAATTATCCAAATATAGGCCTTAAGGCCAAAGTTTACATCTACGACCCATAGGTCAAAATTAAATAACAACAAAAGACAAAGCCAAAGTAGAAGAAGCCCATCTAGTCTGCCCGTAGGTAAACGACTGTGGGATATGTCCTACTCATCCTGATTCTCAGTGAAGTCGAGGTAGTCCATCTCTGAGCAACAATATTTAAGCAAGGGTGAGCACTATTTTACTCCACAATTTACACCAATAACAGAGTAAATGAATGCAAGGGTGTTATCAATGAAGGCATAATCTAGTTATTTGAGCATAAAACTAATTTGGCAAGTAAATACAGCAAATAGACGTAATTGCTGAATTTAATACAATAAATAAATAAAACTGCATTTTAATCAAAATAATACCATTAGTGTATGTCTAGCTTATCATGAACCTATCCATGGGTTTCTAACACGGACCATTTTTTCCCAAAGATCTCCTCATTTTTTATTTATCCAAGTTTTTGAAAAAACAAAGTCTAATCCGCAAAAAACCTTACTCGACTTGCCCATGACCATGGGCATGGCTATCCAAGATAGTATATACACTCTACAGAGGTTATATAACTTTACCCATAAGAGATAATTAACTTATATTATTGACCATAACAAGTTTCCTTAGGCATGCGACTAAGTGATATGAGTTAATAGTGGCTCCACCACACCCATATTCAACCTGTAGTGAATCCAAGGTTGAGACCTGCCATGGCTCAGGCGCCTCGGCAGCCTAGAGCTAGCACTCGGCAAAACCAAGGAGAGCAGGGAGCAAGGCAAAGAAAAGAGAGAAGAAAAAGAAAGGAAAGGTGGCCGGCTAGGCCAGTGGGTTAGGAAAAATTGGGCTCGACCCAAGGAAAAAGAAAATTGGCTTAGCCCAGAGAAAATTGAATGGAATTCAAAGTTGGAATTTCAAATTGAATTGAATTGGGAATTTGGATTGGAATTGATTTGAATTTTGGATTGAATTTGAAATTAGAGATTGATTTCCAAGATTACATAGAAAATCCAAATAAAACAAATGCTTTAAAATAATTAATTTAAAATTATTTTTTATAGAAAGCCAAATTTTGTAATGTTACACCACACCACGGGCTACACCTGAGTGTTGGCTTGGTCTAGAACCCTTCACTATTGTCGTATCCATCGATTGCTGGCATATCCTCATAGCACTCATCCTATGAACCAAAATATATGGGAATGAGTACATTCGTACACAACAAGCCATAGTGGTAGCATTTATAGTGAATGGATTTTAAAGAATGTCAGAAAAGGAGGGTTTTGTTGGACCGTCACACTAGTATCCAATATTGTTTCATTTGCAAGCATTTTGAGTTAAAACAAGAGGGTTGATAATTAAATTACCACATTTTGACCATTTAAGGACTACTTATACCATGAGTTTAGGTATCACCTCACAACATAGTTTTACAAGCCGAAAACATGGCACATTTGAATGATTGAGGTTTATCTCTATAAAGAGTGCCCAACTTTATATATGAGATGTCCACAACTTGCAATCATTAAGAAATAACATGATCGTTTGAGAGTTCCAAAATATTAGTTTCTGCTTGGTGAACTACACGTCCATCCTAACAATTGAAACAAACCGGGCCAAGGCAAGACTTCATGTCAATTGCTTACATGGGTTCCACCAATGTGAAAATGCGGCTACTGACATCCAAAGGTTTACTCTCAATTCCACCCATTACCTACTAACATAGAGCCTTCTCTAACAAACTTCATGAAGTGGGACAATATACTAGGCTAAGCCCGATTTCTCGGTCCCATGGATGGGCGATAATTATATCAATTTTATAGCATAAGGTTCTAATCCTTATATACTTGGGACAGAGCCACCTTCCAAACAGATAAATGGTGCACGCAACGACTGGGTAGCATGTGTATACAGTCACCCCCAAATCATCCAACCAACCTTCACTTGCAGGTAACATTTCTCAAATATTGCTCTAGGCGAGCAATCCAAATTTCATCACATATCATTGTAGCGTATGCTATGATGTGTGAACTCGTGATGGCAGACAACAACGAGAGTTATATTTCATTAGTCCACTGCCATTTTAGTCTAAAGTATGATACAATAGCTCTATATTTATCAAGGAAAATTAGTCTAGATTATTACCAAGAATGGCATATAAGCAATGGAATTAAAGGCATTAACTACTTAAGCATGATTATTCGCAAGTAATTGATAACAAATAACATTGACAATTAAATAACATAGGAAGTAACCCATACATAATATAATACACCATACTAATAGGAATTCAACATAATCAAGGATCATGACTTGCCTTGTGACTCTTGCAGCTCATAGTCGGCGTTCGCTCTGTTGTAGGCTTTAGGGTTGTTGCCTTCTCCTCCAGTTGCTCTATAGCTCCTTCATAGTTATTTAACATACACACATAAGGACAACACCAAATAGGTCTACTGCAATAACTACAAAACTTACAAATGAAAGAAGGTAAGAGAAAACAAGTGTCAGAAAGTTTTAGGGAGAGCAAATCGGTGAAGGATTAGCTTCAAGAAGCTTTGAATTGAAAATATATGGTGAACAATGATGTTTAGAAGGCCCATTGAGGTTAGGGGTAATGCACTGTGTAACGCTCCAATTTTTGGGGTCGTCAGTATTCCCTCGCAACTACCTAGGATTGTTCTGTTGTGAGTACGTAGATGAGTGTACATCATTGCCATCACAAGTTTAAGCATAAAAATCAAACTTTATTACAAAATTAAGGTTTAGCAGCTAAATTTTTACATAGTGAGGTGTGCAACCCAAAGTTGTATTACAATACAAAAGAACTCCACAGACATACCTGAGTGTATAATAAACCCTAGCACCAGGCGTCATCTATATCGTAGTGCTCCTTAGCGTCATCTTCATAGATTTCTTCATTTTCTTGGTTAGCATCTTCTTCTATTTATGACTTTTAGCAAGCATGAGTACAACCAACCACACTCAACAAGTCACATGGGGAAATGCTATATATCTACTTGCCAGGATTTCCAAAAGATGGGAGTACAGTGGTTTTGTTAAAGTATTTGTGGATGCAATTTTATTTATAAACATTTTGTTTTTAAACACAAGATAACAAATCATGATGTTTTTTAAGAAATTTGGGGTTCAACATCTCGTTTACCAAACTTCAATATTTTCAACTCATTTTAAAATCTACTTATGCTTTTCTATTGGAATCAACTATTAAACACAATTTCATTAACCGAAAGCAAGGCGTATTTGCATACCATTTATAAATGACTCTGTAGAGCTACCCAGCTTTACCCACAAGATTTCTCAACCCTCATGACTGAGTTGAGAAAATAAGGTTGTTTCACTACTCATCTCTTTATGTAACCTCTACCCGATAAACTAGATACCCCTGTCACGGAATACGGTGGCCTGACAGAGTGGAGCCTACCATTGTGAAAGTATGGTTTTACCATTTTCATACCACATTCTTACACCTGCTGTTCCCTCTTATGGAACAGTACATCATATCCTTACAGTAGATATTCAATTGTTTGAGCAGCTACTAAACCAGGTTTGACAAGTCAATGCTTGTGGTTTAGCAGTTACTATGTTCTTTACTTAGCATAGGTTTTCAATCCTTACTTTTTATCAACCAAGTAACCATTCAACAATAAATATTCCATTGCACTATGGTACCATCACTACTAGTGTAAGTAGTTGAATTTTCTAATCTAGCATGGTATATTTTATAGTTATTTATTATTACTAGGGCTTGTCAAGGTGAATATGGCCATCAAATAAAACATGGCTTTTTCATGTGGTAGGATATAACTAATATCATGTCTTTCTAAACATTTCATGTATAAGAAATTAACAATGTGTAAATAACATAATAAAAATACTAATAAATAAATAATTAAAGGAATGTAGGTTCAATATGATCAAAGACACGTGATTAGCCTTGCGGATCAACGTATTTCACAATTTTGTATTTTTCTGATTCTTGTGCTTGATCTTGAGCTTCTCCTTCTTGGACTGGCTAATCTTCAATGTTGTGTGCTAACGCAAAGCAAAAGAAAACAATTCAATTCTATGCTCGAAGGGTTGAGCTAGGAACAAAGAAATCAAATAAAGAAATAAAATCTAAGAAAGACCAAATAAAATAGTTTTTGGGTTTATAGGTGTCTAACACAAGGAAATGGCGCTGAGGGATGGATCAGTGGGCTCAAAATGGTCGAAATGAGTATACATATGCATTTTTGGGTTTAGGTGAACAGTAACGAGTCTGGGCACTATTCAATATGGGTCTTTACTATTCACACCGGGTCGGGTGACTATTCACGGCGGATTTTTCACTGTTCACGGCGGGTCGGCTTCAAGGGCTAACAGGTTGGGTGAACAGTAACAGGCAGTTACTATTCATCTTCCACGGCTGACCGCGCGTGCGACAGGGAAATAGAGGAGAACGACGACGGCGATTGGCGAGGCTAGGGTGGTTCGCGACGGAAAAGGATACCATGGCTAGGTTCTTGGCACTATGGGGATTCCATTTTTGGGATTGGCGGGGGCAAGGGAGTCAGCGATCGCCGGCGGTGAGGTTTTTCTTCCGCAGGATGTTTGAATGGTACAGGGTAAGCGGAGGGTTAAAGGGACGGTAGCATTTGTGTTTGAGCATCCTTGGGGTTAGGGTAAGCTCGAGGATGTGGTGGTTTGGGTAGTGGTGGTCAGAGTTGAGTTGTCCATGGTGAGGTGCTTTGGCCGTGCGACGGATCTCGGTGGTAGGGAAGAGTGATGCTCGGGAAGCTAAGATAACAGTTCGGGGGTACTCCTGGGGGTATGAGGAGGCTACAGACGAAGGCAATTGAAAATTAATTAATCGGAGGGGCAGATTGAGTTAGGGCCTGCCTTGGGGAATTTCGGCGATTGCTGACAATGGGGAGGTTGTCAAAGCTTTCAGGGTGATTGGCTGGCCCTAGGCATTGATGTCTTCGAATGGTGGGGCTCGGGGGCTTATATAGAGCGGTAGAGGCGGTTCGGCACAGGAGCTAGGCAATGGCGATGGTGACGCGTGGTCAAGGTCAGGAGGGTTGGGGAGGTGCGGTGCGACTGGCTAAGGGAGATGCATTGGCTGCCTTGGGGGTAGAAATGCGGCGGTCATAAGATGTCAGAGGGGGTCAGGTTGGCAAAGAGAGTAAAGAGAGCGGGAAAGTCGGCGCGACGATGGCGGCCATGGCCGGTGGTTCTGACACATGGTCAAGACATTTATGAGGGTGTGTACGACCTCTGACAAGCAGCGCAGGGATGGTAGCGGTGAGACGGCGTGGGAAGGCGCGAGAGGGAGCGGAAGTTGTCGAGCGGTGGCAAAACAGGGCGGCGGTGATGTTTTTGGGGAAATGAACAATGCCGGTACAAATATTAGGTTAGGGATCAAAGGAAATCAAATCCAAAACAAAATTCCAAATTCTTTTGAAAATTGGTTTTGTTTCACACTGCACAGCCGCCAGAGCTCTCGTTGGCATCATCAGCTGCGCTCGGATGACCCTCTTCCTTTTCGCCACTAGCACCCGGATCACCACCGCTACCAGCGTTCTCATCTTCTCCTAATCTCGGCCCGCTCTGTTGTGGTCGATCCGCTACACTGGCGACCACGGAGGCAGCTATCATGCTCGATCTATTATGCCAGCTGCCATGGAGGCAGGACGCTTGGCTTTGTGCACGTCCACTATGTTGGATAATCTAGCTCGGTTCAGGTTTTGTTTTTCTGTACAATACTTTCTGTTTTCGGTTAGCTATCTGTATACGGTTTGAGTTCAGAACACTCATGCCATATCTTTTGTGCCGTGGTAGACACGGTTTTTGTAACCTGTTTTGTAATCATCTTAGTTCCTATTTAAGAGCAATAGAATCATGAGAAAAGCTGCATCCGAGCAGCACCAAAATCTGAAGCTCATTGAGTTTTTTTTGCGTGCAATTGCTTGTTTCCATCAACGTCGGCAAGGAGAAGCCTGAGGTGGAGACGACATTTGGTATCAAAGCCGGATCGGACCCTGGAGCACGATCAAGCGATCGTGTGAGCCATCATGCCTCGCCATCGATCGGCTTCGCCGCCATGGCAATCTCATGGGGTGACGACGCCGCCATCGGGGTGCGGTGGCAGCAGCGGTGGGGCGGAGCGCGGTCTGGTGATCCATCGGGTCACCAAGGAGGTCAGCAGCAGCGGGGCGTTCCTGACGCTCACGAAGACCAACTACTTCGACTAGGCGGCGCTCATGCGCGTGATGCTGCAGGCGCGCGGTCTGTGGAATGCGGTGAGTGTCGGCACCACCGACTACGTCGAGGATCATATGGTGCTGGAAGTCATCACCAAGGCAGTCCCGACGGAGTTGATGGGAACCATCACCAGCAAGGCGACCACCAAGATCGCGTGGGATGCGATCAGCACCATGCATGTCGGTGTGGAGCGCGTGCGCAAGGCAAAAGCAAACACTCTCCGACGCGAATTTGATGGGCTCAAGTTCCGCGACGGTGAGACGATGGATGAGTTCGGCGTCCGAATCAACAGGATCACGCATCAGCTTGCGGTCCTCAATGACGGCTGCATGGAGGAAGAGATCATCTGCAAGTTCCTCCAGGCACTCCCGCCAAGGTATGCACAGATCGCCATGGCAATCGAGACCCTCCTCGACCTGAGCGAGATCTTCGTCGAGGAGCTCATCGGCCGGCTAAAGTCTGCGGAGGAGCGACACGGTCTTGGTGGTGGATCCAACGCTAGTTTGAATCTCACCGAGGACGAGCTGATCGCGCGCGTGGCGGTGAAGATGCAGCTCTCCGACGAGGGGCCTTCAAGACAGCCCAAGGGGTCATCGTCGAACCTGAGAAGAGGACGCAGCCCAGGGCGTGGCAAGGAAGGTGGCTCGCGCGCGGATTCCAGGCCACCCAAAGCTCCAGGCAGCAGCGGCAATGGCGCCAACTCAATCGGCAGGGATCAATGCCGATATTGTGGGAAGACCAGACATTGGGCCCGTGAATGTCGGAAGAAGAAACGTGACGAGGCGGCCCATGCAGTCCAAGTCGAGGAGAAGACAGAGCCCACCTTATTGGTGGCAACGGCGACAGTCAACACCACTATTTCCAGTCCATTTCCTCCACTTGCGCCTACTCCACCTTTCCCCAATCTTCCTCTTCCACTCGCGTCAGCACCACTGGCGGAATCCTCCTTGATCCACCTCGAGGAAGAAGAGCTGTTCGTCCAGCTCAGCGGGGAGGGCGTCGGTGACTGCACCCGGTGGATTCTCAACACCGATTCGCCACTTGTGTTTGCACCGCTGGCTGACTCTTCCTTGATCCACCTCGAGGAAGAGACGGGGATCCGCGGTACTGTCCGATTCGGGGACAGCTCCGTCGTCAGCATCGAAGGGCGTGGCACGGTGCTCCTCAGCTGCAAGAATGGGGAGCACCAAGAGCTCGGTGGCGTCTACCACATCCCCAAGTTGACGGCGAACATAGTCAGCCTCAGCCAACTGGATGAGGACGGCTTCAAGATCCTGATCGAGGACGGGATTCTCAGGATCTGGGACCAACGACGGTGGCTGATGGCAAAGGTGCAACGCTCGCCAAGCCAGCTCTACGTCCTCGACCTTGACATCGGCAAGCTGGTGTGCCTCGCCGCGCGGAGCAGCGAAGCGGCCTGGCAATGGCATGCCAGGTACGGCCACCTCGGTTTTCAGGTGCTCAAGCAGCTCGCGCAGGGGGAGCTGGTGCGCGAGCTCCCACAGATCGACCACGTCGACCAGGTCTACGAGAGCTGTCTCGCCGGCAAGCAAAGGAGGCACCCGTTCCCGGCGGCAAGCATGTACCGAGCCAAGAACCTGCTGGAGTTAGTTCATGCCGACCTGTGCGGGCCCATCACCCCAAAGACACCCTGCGGCAAAAATCTCTTCCTTCTTGTCATCGACGACAAGAGCAGGTTCATGTGGATCGTGCTACTGGGGTCAAAAGATGAGGCCGCGGCGGCGGTAATTCGTCTTCAAGCTTAAGTGGAGGCAAAAGCAGGAAGGAAGCTGGGAACGCCCTGCACAGATCGCGGTGCCGAGTTCACGGCACGAACGTTCGGTGACTATTGCGCCGAGCAGGGCATCCAGCGCCATCTCACCGCGCCGTATACTCCGCAGCAGAACAACGTGGTGGAGCGGCGCAACCAGACCGTGCTGGGCATGGTGCGAAGCATGCTCAAGGCAATGCGCATGCCTGGTTGGTTTTGGGGGGAGGCGGTGTCGGAACCCGGAGTAATGACTCCTGGATCCTCTGTGTAAATCGCACTAGTCCAGGATCAGCTAGTGCACACAGTACAACAAAGATACATATCAAGCACAAATGACCAACTATATTAAATAAAAGGGTACGGCCTTATGGCCAAGTCTTACATCAATGCCCATTGGCAAAATAAAGCAAATAACTGCAGAAGCAAACTGATAAATAGCGAAGCCCAAGCCTGCCCATAGGCAAACGACAGTAAGACGCGGCCTATTCATCCAGATCTTCACCGTAGTCGACGTCATCCTTCTCTGTATGGAGATAGCAAGGTAAGTACAAACTTGTACTCCGCAAATCACACGGAGAAATGCAACTTAATGTTAGAGGCTTCAAAGAAAGCTTATAGGGTTAGTTTGCATAAAACAGCATTTAATGAAATATAGTAGTTAGATTGAAAATGCTGATTTTAATACAGTAGATAAAAATAATACTTGTAATTGAAAATAATACCGTCAGTGCAGGCTTCGACCACACACCAACCTATCCACAGGCATCCAACCCGGACCATCTTTTCCAAAAGATCACGTATGGATTCCATCCATCCACATGTTTCCAAACACTCGTGGATTCCATCCATCCACAAGCTTCCCATCTCTCTCATGGGTTCCATCCACCCACAAGGTTTTCATTTTCTCATGGATTCCATCCGTTCACAAGGTTTTCAAAAATATTTTTGAAAAATAAAATCTAATCCATGAAAAACTTTTACTCAGCATGCCCATGACCGTGGGCACGGCTATCCAGGATAGATTATACACTCTGCAGAGGTTGTACAGCTTTACCCACAAGACACGATCATCCCGTTGTACCACTAGATTACACACTTCCTTATGTGTGCGGTGGGGAGTCGTGACAGGGCCTTTACAATGCAAAGCCTTCAACCTGGCCAAGGTAACTCTAAGGTTTCACCCAGTAAGGAATCCACCAGACTGAGACCCCCTCTTGAGCCTGAGTGAGACTTCTCATGGCTACAACCACGCTCACCCAAGTGGGACTTCACATGGCACCAACCACGCCCACCTTCAACCTACGACTTGACTCAGGTTGGGACTTTGTAAATTATTCAACAAGGGCTGTCCCATACCAGCATGTGGTAGTACGATACGGCTTCGCAACAGTATCTCACAGACCGGTCCTTAATTGACTTAGGCTCAACCACGTACCCCTGTGCACGACAGTCAACCACTGCGGCTCCAACCAACAGGGCATGCCTGCACCCACCAATCTAACCAATTGCCTAAGTCTAAACCAGTTTTTATATTTTTTTTTCAAAATATTTCATAAACCTCCTTGACTCACCAAAGTCAAGAGTACATTTAGAGGAGTCATCATTTCAGGTGAAAACTTCTTCATTTTATGTGAAAAAGTATCCCAACCCATAATTATGTCTAAGCAGGGCTAAGTATTTTTCCATTCACAAAGTCTCTAGCCATACTAATGTATTAACTAGAGTTTTAATCTAGGGTTACAAGGCATCAAGATGATTCAAGGTCAATGGAGATAATAACAAGTAGGCAATAGCTAAATTCAAAATTGTATTAAAATAATTGAATAAAAATATGCATGCAGAATAATTTAAATCAACATAAATTTTATTTTGAAATTTGGGATCAACATATCAAGGAGTGTGACTTGCCTTGCTCTTCAAATTTGTGCAAATCTTCGTCGAAGAAATCTCCCGAATTGTCGAAGTCTACACGTGAAAATAACCCACCAAATTCAAATAAATTAAAAATAAATTCAAATTGAATTCAAATATTTTAATTGAGGTTAGAAATGGATAGAGGGGAATTTTTGATGAATTTAGAAATTTGAATGGGCTCAATCGGAGGTAGGACGAAGAAGAACGAACTCCGGGAAGTTTAAAATCAGGGAAAAAGAAAAAGGGAATTTTTTGGAATTATTTTTTATAAAGGAAAATGGGTTTATGGCGTCAGCATTGCATCAGCCCTGGGATTTTTATTTGGGCCGTCACGGACATGCGGGCCCGGTCCATGTGGACCGAGTCCACGGACTACGGGGAGGTGCTGAGGTGGCGGGGTGGAGGGCGCGGCTTGCGTGGCGCCGACGGGGCGGAATGTCGCTGAGGTGGCGGCCACTGGGCTGCCACCTGGGCTGCCACGTGGCGCGGTGGCAACGCCGGCTGCAGAAGCTCGGGCACCGGGGTCTCGCCGGCGTACGGCGGCTCGTCGGCGGCCGGCGATAGGCGAGGAAGGGAGAGGGGAGCGCGACGATCACAAGGAGGGGCGCGGGCCTTACCGAAGGTGACCGTAGACGGCCGGTGGCGAGGGTGGTGCGGCGGCGGCTCGGGTCTCACGCGGAAACGGTGCTCCGACGGCACTCGAGCCGGATGGAGGGGCAGAGGAAGACCAATCCAACGCGGCGGAGCTGGGGGTGACGTCGGCTGGGCGAGAGAAGGCGCAAGCGGCCGGCGATTGCTCGCCGAAGCTGGCGCAGCGGCGAAGACGCACGGCGCGGGCGCTAGGGGGCTCGGGGGAGGAGGGAAGTGGAGGGAGAGGAAGTGTGGAGAGAGGCCGAGCTTGGAAACGAGGGGTGGAGGACGCACGACGCGGGGCGCTAGGGGGCGGAGGGCAACGGGATGGCGTCAATTTCTCGCCGGCGTGGGGTGGTGGGCGGCAACGGTTGCGGGAGGGAGAGAGAGGAGGGGGTGCGGGAGTGGGGAAGGTGGGAGAAACGGGCCCGAGGATGGCGGGGGAGTGTGCGCGTGGGGCACGGCGTGCGCGGGAGAGAGGGGGCGCCGGGTAGGGCGGGCGGCGGTTGCGAGCGGCGGCGGCGCGAGGTAGAAGGAGGAGGTGGAGAAGACGGACCCGACATGTGGGCCCGGGGCGCAGCGAGAGAGGGGGCGTGGGCGGCGGGGATGAGGCCGCGTGGCTTCGGGGCGGATCGAGCGGCCGAGGGAACGGGGGTGGACGGGGTAGATTGGGCCGGGGCGGGGACGCGCACTGCTATCGGGCCGTCCACGTGGCGAGCAGGGGAAGGGAAGAGGCGGGATCGGCCGAACGACGTGGGCCGATCCTGGCCGTCCACGCGGCAGCCGGAGGGGAGGGAGAGGGATTTTTTAATTTTTGATTTCAGCTTTTCAAAAATTGCCAGAAAATTCAATAATGCTCAGAAAAATATACAATAACTTCCAAAACTTCCAAAAAAATTCAATGAACTTCCTGGAGATATTTTGGACTTAATAAAAATATTTCCAACTATTGTTGGTATTTAATTTTTATACTTAAAAATACCTTTTAATTTCAAAAATAGACTTTAAACTCTAGAAACTCAGAAAACCCAAATAAAATCCAAATAATTAATTTGAACTAGGATTTTTATAGAAAATCAAAATATCATTTTATTATTAATTATTTTTAGGCTTTACTTAAAATACTTTTTAAATCTAGCTTTTTCAAAACCAAAAATAAAATTTAGGCAACAAAAATACTTATTTAATTTAATTGTTTTTTAAATTTTTAATAAAAACTTGGGCTGTTACAGGCGGTCACAACGGCTGTTTTCATCTTGAACCGCGCGCCGACGAGGAGCGTCGAGGGGATGACGCCGTTCGAAGCATGGTACGGTTACAAGCCACCCGTGCATTTCTTCTGCACATTTGGTTGCGTCGCACATGTGAAGAACGTTGGCGGCCATCAGCGCAAGCTCGTGGATTGCAGTACGCCGATGGCGTTCATCAGGTACGAGCCGGGCTCCAAGGCATACAGGTTCTACAATCCAAACACCGAACGTGTGATCATATCACGCGATGCATTGTTTGATGAAGCAAGGGCCTGGGACTGGAGCAAGCACGGTGAGGGTTCAAGCACGGCGGACTCGAAACTGTTTCACGTCGACCAAATAACGGTAACGGTCTGCCATGACATGGGAGTGCAGGACACGGCGCACGAAGCCGCGCCGGGCGGCGAGACACCGACAACATATGCGACCCCCGGTGCAGTGATGCCCACGTGCGGGTCTGAGCCCTGCACGCCACAGTCAGCCCCAATCCCTACGGAGCAGATCGAGTTCGCTTCGCCACCGAGCGGGGACCTGGACCTGGATGGCGACCACGATGACGATGTCCCACTCTGGTTCAGGTTACTGGAAAACATCCTCGGCCCAGCGGTGACACCAGGACTAGCAGAGCAGGAGATGGGGGATGATCTGCTGCTTGCTGTGGGTGATGAGCCCACCATGTTCGAGGAGGCACGTGGCGAGGAGTGCTGGCGGAAGGCAATGATCGAGGAGATGGCGTCGATCGAGCAGAACAGTACGTGGATGCTCGTCGACTTGCCTTCAGGCCACCGTCCAATCGACCTGAAATGGGTCTTTAAACTGAAGCGCGACGAACGGGGGGGGGGGGGGCATCGTCAAAGACAAGGCGAGACTCGTGGTGAAAGGCTACGTCCAGCAATAGGGGATCGACTACGATGAGGTCTTCGCGCCCGTTGCTCGGATGGAGTCGGTCTGGATGCTGCTCGCTGTGGTAGCTCAGGAAGGCTGGCTTGTGCATCACATGGATGTCAAGTCGGCGTTTCTCAATAGCGAGCTGAGCAAGGAGGTGTATGTTCGGCAACCGCCAGGTTTTGTCGCAGTTGGGAATGAGGAGAAGGTGCTGAGGCTACGGAAGGCTTTGTACGATCTTCGTCAAGCACCGCGCGCATGGAATGTGAAGCTCGACAACAACCTCTGCAACCTCGGCTTCACCCGGTGCGCCAGCGAGCACGACATGTACACAAGGGGCGTCGTGACGTCACGCGTGGTGGTGGGCGTCTACGTCGATGATCTCATCATCACAGGGTCACGCTCGAAGGACATTGACACATTCAAGGGCGAGATGCGTCGACTCTTCCGTATGAGCGACCTGGGGTTGATCTCTTACTACCTTGAGATCAAGGTGAAGCAGGGCCGGGATGCCATCACACTGTGCCAAGCGGCATATGCACGCAAGCTACTCGAAAAAGCGCAGCTGGGAGGCTGCAATGCATGCCAGACGCCCATGGAGGTGCGTCTGAAGCTGTCCAAGAACAGTGCTACGCCGGAGGTGGATGCAACAATGTATCGCAGCTTGGTGGGAAGTTTGCAGTACTTGGTGCATACACGGCCCGACATCGCTTTTGCTGTGGGCTACGTGAGCAGATTCATGGAGAAGCCACAACAGGAGCACCTTGTCGCCGTCAAGCATTTGCTCCGGTACATCTCCGGCACGATTGACTACGGCATCATCTACTCCAAGCGCTCGAGCGGCGACATTCACTTTACGGGCTACAGCGACAGCGACTTGGGGGGAGATGTGGATGACAGGAAGAGCACCACCGGGATCATTTTATTTCTCGGTGAAATGCCAATCTCTTGGCAATCCCAGAAGCAAAAGGTGGTAGCGCTCTCCTCCTGCGAAGCGGAATACATCACGGGCACGGCGGCACCATGCCAAGCAGTGTGGCTCTCGCGGCTGCTGGGCGACGTGATCGGCATCAAGCTCCAGCCGCCACAATTGAAGATGGATAACATGTCCGCGATTGCCTTAAGCAAGAATCCTGTCCTTCACGATAGAAGTAAGCATATCGATACTAAATTTCACTTCATCCATGAATGTCTGGACAGCGGGAAGATATGCTTGGATTTCATGAGCTCTTAGGAACAGCTCGCTGACATTCTAACTAAGTCACTCGAACACGCCAAGTTCTGCGAATTGCGCGAGAAGATTGGCGTCGTCAAGGTCAAGTGAACCGAGCAAGAATTAGGGGGAGATTGTTGGATAATCTAGCTTGGTTCAGGTTTGTTTTTTCTGTACAATACTTTCTATTTTCGGTTAGCTATCTGTATTCGGTTTGAGTTCAGAACACTCATGCCATATCTTTTGTGCCGTGGTAGACACGGACACGGTTTTTGTAACCCGTTTTGTAATCATCTTAGTTCCTATTTAAGAGCAATAGAATCATGAGAAAAGCTGCATCCGAGCAGCACCAAAATCTGAAGCTCATTGAGTTTTTTCTTTGCGTGCAATTGCTTGTCTTCATCAACGTCGGCAAGGAGAAGCCTGAGATGGAGACGACACACTAGCAAAGAATGGATCAAGATTGTGGCTTTGCTGGAGTAGTTGAGCCTGATGGTTGCTGCCCTTTTTTTGTCCAGTGCAAAATGTTTCCTTTTTTTTTTTTGCGATGAGAATGTTTCTGTGTTTCTGCTGTACGAACTGGTAGGAACAATTTTAAAGAAATTCAAGTTATGGCAGGATTTTTGTTTTTTTTTTTTTGCATTTGCATATTGAGTGCCATGTTTCTTTTTCTGCTATCGTGAATCAAATTGTGATACAAATGGACAGGTTGCGGACTAGCGGTAGAACAAATGCTCAGGTAGTGGCGCACAAATTGGGGGAAATTGTGGGCGTTTGCATTGAACATGACAAATTGTAATTCCATAGCACAATTCTGGAGGTATTGAGCACAATCCAATGACTTGGCGCTGCCTCACAATTTCTGGTTCCTTAACACATGAAGTCTCAGGTACCATAGCCCAACTACGTTTCCTCCCATCAAGCCAATCAAATCAGGCCCAAGCACGTCTCCTCACCACTAATTCCACACGAAGGTTAGGCTGAGAGACAATGAGCTCAAAAATGGCAACCACTGCCAATGCGCTTAGCATGAAGCTCCTCATCGACACGAATGCGCAGGGATTGCTGTTTGCGGAGGCGAGCAAGGACGTCGTGGACTTCTCCTTCTCCCTGTTCACCTTGCTGGTCATCACGGCAGTCAAGCTTCTGAGGAATGCGTTCATGGTCTGTTGCATCGGCAACCTCTACGCCGGCGATGGTGGCGGCGACTTTGGAGTGATAGGGAACGGAGAAGTTCGTGATGGGGAAGGGATGTAGTAACTCTGTGAGAGGGATGAGGCCCAGGCAGATGCAATGGGTGGATTCTTTTGAGTTGTAGCTTTTGGCTTTTGAATTTTAGATGTTCACGAGAGAGAGTACGAAAAGAGGGCAATCGCATGTGATTTTAGTCGGTATAGCTGAAATCAGTACAATATCAACTACTATCAACTAATAGACCCCGCTTTGAAAAGAGGTACCATTTGAAAACTAGTTGTTGTAGTAAAACCCAAAGCCATAAGCATAAAGCCCAAAAGAATTCAGCCAATATATAATTGTGTACGTCACTGCATATGCAGGATTTGGCAAAAGAAAAGGAAACAAAGGAAAAGGCTAATGGAAGGCACGGAATGGTAAAAAACCAAATAGAGCAATCTTTCAATGGTTTTAAAGTGTATCCGAATTTTCTAGTGGTATGTAACTAATCTTGTTATCTTTTGATATCATGGAACCAATTTTTTCAAACAAACATTCTAATCTAGACAAAAATAATTTACATTTGGTCAACCCTACAAAATACAAAGAACAAAAAAAATCTAATCTTAACAAAAATAAATCTAGGTGAACACTACAAATACAATAACAAATAGAACCAAATGTTACCGGAAGGCTGTGCTAAAATTATAGTATTGCAATTGTAGGTTTAGTATTGTACAGTTTTAGTTGACTGAGGTCTAAGAAAATTTCAGATGATTGAGAATTTGCAAAGCCATCTAGATAAATCTTTTTTAGTTGTCTTGTGAACGGTGACCGTGGTAGTGAAGCACTTTGTCGTTGTCATCGGTGGTGACAAGCCGGCGGATGTCGATAGGCAATGAGCTGCATGCGTGCATAGTGGCAATGGTGCATGGAAGGTTGCTAGAGTCATGCATGATTCTCAATCCGATTCAAGACATTCTGGTAGAATTGTATTCGAGGATTGAATTATAGAGTCTAAGATCCTATCTGATTCTACTAAAAATATATGTTTTAATTTATTGTGTATTCCAAAAGTGATATTAGTATTTATTTGGTCATTTGGCATTTAATTTTATTAGTAAATATCTATCTTATTCATGACTAAAATCATAATTTTGATTCCATGTCATTGAGAGCTACGACTAAAATAATGATTTTTTTTATCAAAATTGCCATTATTTGACCATTTTACATAAAAAAAATAAATAACTTATTTTTTATTATTGCAAACTAAGAGACCATGTGGAGATATCCCCATGTTTGTGATGAGTAATTGACGGTTGTGTTAGAGAGTTTGAGTTTGTTTTGGGCATTCTAGGGTTGAGTACCTTTCATTTATGCTATTGTTGATATGCTGTTTCGTGCGGTGCTATGTGACGGTTGGCTTGTCTGTGTGACTGCAGGACTTCGGAGCTAGGTCATGGTGAGGCGAGGAGGACCAGGACTAGGCACAGGAGGTGTTGAGGTCCAGACGGTCGATGATGCCGAAGATGATCGAAGCTGCTGAAGTGGTTGCGGGTCGGGAGACGAGGAACCGGAGCTGGAGCTACCGGTGGAGGACACGACGGGCGACGACGAGCGAGCCGGGACTAGGCTCAGGGAGGAGTCGGAGGTCCAGACGGTTGGAGATCGGTTGCAGTCGTGTGCAACGGAACAGACCAGGACTAGACTCAGGTGGAGTCGGAGATCTCGCTCGGTGTCGGGTGGACACGACGGGCAGTGCCGAGTGGATCGGGACTAGGCTCAAGTGGAGTCGGAGGTCCAGTCGGTCAGGATGCCGGGTGCGGTCATGTACAGCGAGGTGGACCGGGACTAGACTCAGGGAGGAGTCGAGGTCCAGACGGTCAAGGTATCGGTTGCGGGAAGCTTCTGGGAAGGTGCTTGAGGGCAATTTGGTAAATTGACTCAAGCAAATGAGTGGAGTGGACGGATTTCCCTCCAAAATCTGGTTGTGTGTGTTGACTTATTGCCTCATATGGTGTGTGAGGTGAGGGAGTGGTTGTTGTATGACACTTCTTGATTTGCTTAGTTGGGGTGCGCTCATGCCTTCAAAATGTGGAGAGGGAGGCAGCAGGTTGAGCTCATTCATGTGTGCAAGCAAGTGAAATGGAGTGAGCTCTGAAGAGAGTTTTTGAGCATGTGCTCTATGAGTGTGAATCCCCTCTCAAGCATGTAGTGAGTGGGGTGTATTTCCTTGTGTAATCATTCCTCTATAAGCAAGCATTCATGGGGATGAATCAATTTAAAGAATTTCACTCTTGCTTATCATTCTCTGTGATGGATTTCAACTTCTATTTGCTCTTCTGCTTTTTTAGTTGATTTCCAGTTCTTGTGTTCTAGAGTTGATTTTTGTTAAGAAAGTGCAAAATGAGATGCTCTGTGATGGGAAAGTATTCTAGACCATTTGGTCATTCCATTCCCAAGAGCAAATGGAGGATTCAATGATTTATTTCATTTTTCTATGCATCGCTCAATTTCCTCTGTTCTGAAGATTCTAGGGTTTCATGTCAGGGGAGGCTTGTCCTCATGAGCTTGGATGAAGGTTTGCTTCAAACTTGGTTCTTATAGCAACCTGAGATCATCTCTTAGCAAGATTCAAAGTGTCATGAGCAAGGGTTTAGAGACCAGAGAGAAAATTGGAAACTTGCTCAAATCTTCAGATTTCAGTCAAAATCTTGATTCCTAGCTCCTGTAGTGTAATCTCTTGTTTCTTGTTGTCTCTTTGCTATTTATAGTGTAGTGGAGTTCATTTAAGTCAAGAAGGGCAGCATTTCGTTTGGCAATATCCCTAAGTTCAGCTTGTTCAGTAAAATCTGTGTTGAGTCTTCGGTTTCAGAGCTTCGGGCGGCCGCTTCCTGCCTTGTCTAGGGTTTGACCGGTCAGACCGCTCAGCGGTTGGCAGTTAGACCGCACCTGTGCTGGCGGTCAGACCGGCCTGGTACCGGCGGTCAGACCGGCCAGGTACCGGCGGTCAGACCGGCTTGGTACCAGCGGTTAGACCGCCTGGCCTTCTGCAGTCTGACCGGCCATCAGTTTTTTTTTGTTCTTGTGTTTGCAGTCTGCTTTGGTTCAATGTATTATTTGCCGTTTCTTCTCTGAGGGACCAGTGGGCATGAACACTCTTCTTCCTAGGTTTTGTAGCTATTGGAGAGGAGATGTTCCGTGGATACTTTGGGGGCAATTTTTAAAAGGCACCATTCACCCCCCCTGTTGCCATATCCGATCCTACAATTGGTATCAGAGCCGGTTAGCTCTTCTTGATAGATCTTTAACCGGTCTGTGAGCCATGGCAATGGACAAGTATTTCACCAAGCCCCCGATCTTCGATGGGATCGACTATCCCTTTTGGAAGAGTCAGATGGAGACCTACATACAGGCTCAGGGCTATGCGATTTGGCGCAAGTTCAAAACTCGCTTTGTTGTTCCTGCCGATGAGAACATCAATGTGGCGAATATGCCCGATGTTGAGGCAAATGCTATGGCAAGGAACATCATCATCCAAGGTTTGAGCCGAAATGAGTTTGATTGCATTTCTCATCTTACGTCGGCCTTCGATATTTGGGTGACCCTTGATGCTTACCATGAGGGCACCACCCAAATAAAGACGGTACGACAGGACCAGTTCAAGCGAGATTACAACAAGTTTGAAATGCTCGCTGGAGAGTCCCTTGATGAGTGCTTTGTGAGATTCCACAAGATTTTGAGCAACCTCCGAGCGGTCGGTCTCACATACCCCGACTCGGACAACACTCATCAAATGCTTGCAGCCTTGGATTTGCGTGTTTGGGAGATGAAAGTGACCGCCATCAAGGACACGACGGATCTTTCGACTTTGACTCTTGATGCATTGTACTCACGCCTCAAGACTCACGAGATTGACATTGTCTCTCGTAAGTCGAAGTCTCAGTCGATGGTTTTAGTCACTGATCTCAATTCGACTTCTGAGTTTCCTTCTGATGGTGTTTCTGGTTTTTCTCTCGCTACTGTTTGTGAGATGAGTGATGACCTACTTGAACAGCTTCCAGAAAACCAACTAGCCCTCTTAGCCAGAAAGTTCTCCCATGCATACAAGAGGGTTAGAGAGAGAAAGAGAGGAGGAGGACATGTGATTTGCTTTGAGTGTGGTGGCCCCAACCACATTCGAGCAAACTGCCCCAAGCTGGAGGGTAAGAACGACTACGACGGTTCGGGCAAGAACGTCTACACCGATAAGAACCGCAACAAGAAGCCTCTAAGCAAAGAAAAGAAGTTCCACAACCTTGGCAAAGCTAAGAAGCTCTTCCACCGCGTCCTTACCGCCTTCGACGACCTCAACCTCAGCGAGGTGGAGGGGTGGAGCGACGACGATGGGAAGGACGATCAAGATCCCAAGGATGGCGAGGACTTTAGCGGCATGTGCTTCATGGCCCTTGAGGGTGAAGTCAACGATAGGGAGCTCTACTCTGATTCCGACAAGGTATACCCCTCCTATGACCAGCTTAATGATGCCTTTATTAAGCTAGGAAAATTTCATGCTAGATCTAGAGTTAGGTGTAGCGAGTTGGAGAAGGAAGTAGATAGATTGTCACGGAAGCTTACTTCACTTATATCTGCTCCCTCCCGTGACGAATATGATACATGCTCTGCTTTGCTTGGTGATATGGAGAAATTAAGGACCTCTCATGATAGTCTGTCTTCTGAGCTTGACATGATTAAGGTGGAGAATATTAGTCTACTTGCTGAACTAGAGATGAGTAGGGTAGCTTCTCTTTCATCTACTACCGTTGAGACTATTTCTTGCACCTCATGTGAGGATAAGGACAATGCTTTTAGAGGTCTTTATACCATGCTTCTTGATCTGCCTGAGACTTGTGAAAGTTGTAATAATTTAAAAATGAATCTAAAAAGGGCAGATTATAAAATTGCTGAATTACAAGCTTCATTACTTGAGCCTATTTTTTCTTGTACCAATTGTCCTAGATTAACCTTTGAGCTTGAGTCTATGTCTAAACAATTTCAAAAAATGGTTGATCATAATAAGAAAATGGCTCAGTATGCTTCTAAGGACCCTGTTAGCTCACCATGCAATAATTGTGAAAAACTAAAATTTGACTTGATTGCATTAGATGAAAAATGTGTGAAGCTAACTAAGGATCTTCTAGAGAAGTCACCATCTGCTTGTAATGTGTGTGCCGTGTGGTGAAGAAGCATGAGGGTCTGGTAGAGACGCCTAGCGACGTGAACCAAATTGCTAGCAGTAGGATTGTCACTTCTGAGGCAGCTGTGCGTGCACATGCCTTCCATTCTTCTGCTATTGGTTCTTCTTGTACTCCCTTACCTTCTGTTGTCTCTTCTTCCCCTGCTCTTCTTACACCTCTCTCTTTCGGGAGTGTCAGTATCTTATGAACACTCTTGAGAGATTTGTAGGAGGCAAGAAGAAGCTAAATCTTATTCTAGATTAATCCAAGATTTGCAAATTCAATCAAGGTCTAGGATATGATTTTTTTGAGGATGTTAGGAAGCATCCACCTGCTGTTCTTAGACCCATAGCAGCAGGCGTGATCGAGGTTAAGCCCAGAACTGAGAAAGTTCAATTCAAATCAGCGGGCTTTGTCCAAGGGATCTCTGACAGTAAGGTGGTTTCACCTATTGCTTCGACCTCTCAGAAGGCGAAGCCTCATCATGCTACTTCTACCTCTCAGAAGGTGAAGTATCATTGTAACTTCTGTCAGAAGGATGGACACTTGGTCGAGCGATGATTCAGGCGCGCCAAGATCGCGCGTAGAGACCGTGTTGAGGCTCTTAGGCGTATTCAGGGTAAACCTCAGACTTGAGTGCACCTAAGGCCAACACGAGGAGAGTTGCCTCTGTTGATGGGTTTGGGCAGCATCGAGAACTTGGATTTTCTGATTTTTCTGGCTTTCGTTCTCGATATGCCCCTAGTCGTGACTTCCACCGTTCTGAGGGTAGATCTCGTTTCCCCCATTGAGATGGCTACCCGCGGCGTGATCAGCGTGTTGTTGGTACGTCGACTCGCTCTCCCATAGCAGTCGAACCCAACGACAGCTACAGGTCTGCACATAGACCTTCTGGCTTTTTGAGCGACAGAGAGCGTAGGGTAGTTAGAGGTCAGTTGAGTGTGACTACTTCTTATGCTCGACGTGTGACTCAGTATTGGGTTCCAAAATCTCTTTTGATTTATCCCAGTACTGAGCCTTTATTCTCTTGTTGACTTAGGTTCGCCGGGCAGGGAAGGAAGAGGTTTGGCTCGTGGACTCCGGTTGTTCTCGTCATATGACCGGAGATTCTCGTTGGTTCTCTTCCCTAGCCCGTGCTCCAGGTGATGAGACTATCACCTTTGAAGATGCTTCGTCTAGGCGCGTCATCGCTAAAGGTACTATGCGCGTTAATGATTCATTTATTTTAAAAGATGTTGCCTTAGTGAGTAAGATGCAGTACAATTTGCTTTCGGTTTCTCAGCTTATCGATGACGGTTTCGAGGTGAGCTTCAAGAAAAATGCTTGCAAAATTCTTGATTCTTCGGTTAGTCTGGTTTGCGGGATTTCTCGATATGGGAGGATCTTTCGTGCTGATTTTGTTGAGTCTTCTGGTGATCCTCTCAGGTGTTTAGTTGCTTCTGAGTCCCGTGACCTCACTTTCTGGCATAGGAGACTTGGTTATATTGGATTTGACTATTTGACTCGAGTTAGCGGCCATGACCTCATTCGTGGTCTGCCGAAACTCAAGATGGCTAAAGATCTAGTTTGTGTTCCATGCCGGCACGGCAAGATGGTTGCCGCTTCTCACCCTCCGGTCACAGTGACTATGACCGATGCACCAGGACAGCTGCTCCATATGGACACAGTTGGCCCAGCTCGAGTGCAGTCAGCAGGAGAGAAGTGGTATGTTCTTGTTGTGGTCGTTGCCTTCTCGAGGTATTCTTGGGTGTTTTTTTAGCCTCGAAGGATGAGACATTTACCCATTTTCGGGGTTTGTTTAGTAGGCTTTCTGTTGAGCTCCTAGGTGCCTTACGAGCGATCCGCAGTGACAATGGCATGGAGTTCAAGAATCCTACTTTGAGAGGTTTTGCGGTGAGACAGGTGTAGAGCACCAGTTCTCCTCTCCATATGTCCCTTAGCAGAATGGCGTTGTGGAGAGGAAGAACCGTACCTTGGTCGAGATGGCCAGGACGATGCTTGATGAGTACTCTACACCGAGGAAGTTTTGGGCTGAGGCTATAGCCACCGCGTGCCATGTTTCGAACAGAGTTTTTCTGAGGGCACACTTGCATCGCACCTCTTATGAGTTGAGATATGGGCGAAAGCCCAGCGTCTCGCATTTTCGCGTGTTTGGTTGCAAGTGCTTTATTCTGAAGTCTGGGAACCTAGATAAGTTCGAGTCACGTTATTGTGATAATATCTTTCTAGGTTACTCGACTTCTTCGCGGGCTTATAGGATCTGGAACTGCGAAACTAGTAAAATGGTAGAAACCTGTGAGGTGACCTTCGATGAGGCCAGTCCGGGGACTAGGCCCGATATCTCAAGTTCTTTAGAGCAGTCCGAGACCATCTTTGTGGATGATGAGGAGGATGGAGATGAGGGTTGCTTACCTGATCCAGTTCCTCCTCCTCCCCTTGAGGTGCCTGCTTCCACCACTGCACCTCAAGGAGATCAGCCCATGCCTTCTGCTTCTTCTGGAGCTAGTGGCTCTGTTCCTACCACATCAACTCATGAGGTAGAGCCCACTTCTTCATCTCATCCAAGACCTCCCCGAAATATCCAAAAAGACCATCCTTCAGAGCAGATGATTGGAGACCTCTTTGAGTGTGTCACACGTTCAAAGTCTGGCATGTCACATTTCTGTCTCCACTCTACCTTTGTTGCCACCTTTGAGTCCAAGGATGTTAGTCATGCTCTTTCTGATGTGTCTTGGGTCAATGCCATGCATGAGAAGTTGGAAAACTTCGAGAGAAACAAGGTCTGGTCGCTTGTTGAGCCCCCTAGAGGTCACAATGTCATTGGTACCAAGTGGATGTTCAAAAACAAGCAGAGTGAGGATGGGGTAGTCATTCGAAACAAGGCTAGACTGGTAGCTCAGGGCTTCTCCCAAGTTGAGGGTCTAGATTTTGAGGAGACATTTGCCCCTGTAGCTAGGCTTGAGGCCATTAGGATCCTGCTTGCTTTCACAGCTTCTAAGGGTTTCCAGCTTTACCAGATGGATGTGCCTTCCTCAATGGGTTTATTAAGGAAGAGGTGTATGTGACACAGCCTCCAGGTTTCGAGAACCCCAAATACCCAAACCATATCTACAAGCTTTCCAAAGCCTTGTATGGACTTAAGCAGGCCCCTAGAGCTTAGTATGAGAGGCTTAAGTCCTATCTATTGAGTCATGGTTAAACGAGCAGTTGATAGTCCTAGTGTCATATGGGTTAGATGAGAGTCAGTCTGAGCCATAGTATCCTCTATATCTTGTCTATGCTTTAAGAACTGTCTTTTCTGATTCCTTTGCCAGCTTCTCAGTTTCTAGCTTTGGTTCAGGGGAGTTCATTTGGGAACTTTTGAAGCTTAATATTGACATAACTCAACTCGAACTAAAAGCGCATCTCATGTTGAGGGGGAGCTGGATTTCTTGCATTTCAGCATTCTGCATTGTAATATAATTACATGGAGCCTTGACTATTATCCTTATATGACATGTTTACAATGTTTTACATCTTGCCATGATTTGTGCTTAATTGCTAGATTTATCATGTCTTTATATGTGTCGTCAAGCCTTTGCCATTGATAAGTTAACTAAAACATGCACAACTTGAATTAAGACATGTCATGTTAGCTCTTGAGACTAGTCTGTCTTTAGTTATCCTTTTATGATTCATGCCATGTCAAATAGGCTGAGTTGAGTCTTGAATCTCTATTGAGCTTTAGATTGAGCTATGCTAGTTCTTGATAATTTATTGCTCTTGAACTAAATTCAGTAAAAGCAAAAAGATCTTTTTTATGTGCGAAAGAACTGATCTCACCAATTCTTTCTCATGAGACTGCTTGCCATTGCACTAGGCATGAACTCAGGGGGAGTTTTGGATGACCAAGATCATATTCTTAAGCTTATTGTTTGGAGTGGTCGCATAAAGCTTGAGATCTAGCACATGACTAAAATTTTGGTTGGAAACGACCATTGGTTTCAAAGAAAAATATGTCTATTGTGCTCAATTTGCTTAACTACAAAAAGAACCAAGTACTTGAACAAATGATTCATTCTTGAACTTGTAGCACTCTAAATTGACTCAATTCTAGCTTCTTGGTTCCACTTAGATTATTGACATGGCTTGCATCATCCTTGGATATCTTTAGCTAGACTATAATCTTGTAATGGCTTGACATGCTAACAAATTACTCTAATATTCCGATTGTTACTTATGTGGCTTGGCTTGATTATGCATATGTTGTCATGATCTTGATAACATTCATTTGTATTATGGCTTGGTGTAATACTTAATGGTCATTTTGGATAATCTTCATGGCTCTAATTGCTTAAATTGAATGGAATTCAGCCATTTCATTCATATCCATGCTATATTCTCTCATTTGCATCTTGATGACTCTTTGCCAAAAGGGGGAGAATATGGGAGAAAAAGCCACGTTTTGGGAGTTTTAGGAGCTTTTGAGGAAAATTTGCTCTTTCTTTTGCTCCTTTTGTCAACATGATCATTAGCATCATTTTCTTTCTCTTGGACCATGTATGACTTTCAAACAAACTCAATCTTATGCTTTTTCTGTGTTTGTCAATATACTCATCAAGGGGGAGATTGAGAGACCATGTGGAGGTATCCCCATGTTTGTGATGAGTAATTGACGGTTGTGTTAGAGAGTTTGAGTTAGTTTTGGGCATTCTAGGGTTGAGTATCTTTCATTTATGCTATTGTTGATATGCTGTTTCGTGCGGTGCTATGTGACGGTTTGCTTGTCTATGTGACTATAGGACTTCGGAGCTAGATAATGGTGAGGCGAGGAGGACCGGGACTAGGCACAAGAGGTGTTGAGGTCCAGACAGTCGGTGATGCCGAAGATGATCGAGGTTGCTGAGGTGGTTGCGGGTCGGGAGACGAGGAACCGGAGCTGGAGCTACCGGTGGAGGACACGACGGGCGACGACGAGCGAGCCGGGACTAGTCTCAGGGAGGAGTCGGAGGTCCAGACAGTTGGAGATCGGTTGCGGTCGTGTGCAACGGAACAGACCAGGACTAGACTCAGGTGAAGTCGGAGATCTCGGTCGGTGTCGGGTGGACACAATGGGCAGCGGCGAGTGGATCGGGACTAGGCTCAAGTGGAGTCGGAGGTCCAGTCGGTCAGGATACCGGGTGCGGTCGTGTACAGCGAGGTGGACCGGGACTAGACTCAGGGAGGAGTCGAGGTCCAAACGGTCAAGGTATCGGTTGCGGGAAGTTTCCGGGAAGGTGCTTGAGGGCAATTTGGTAAATTGACTCAAGCAAATGAGTGGAGTGGGTGGATTTCCCTCCAAAATCTGGTTGTGTGTGTTGACTTATTGCCTCATATGGTGTGTGAGGTGAGGGAGTGGTTGTTGTATGACACTTCTTGATTTGCTTAGTTGGGGTGAGCTCATGCCTTCAAAATGTGGAGAGGGAGGTAGCAGGTTGAGCTCATTCATGTGTGCAAGCAAGTGAAATGGAGTGAGCTCTGGAGAGAGTTTTTGAGCGTGTGTTCTATGAGTGTGAATCCCCTCTCAAGCACGTAGTGAGTGGGGTGTATTTCCTTGTGTAATCATTCCTCTATAAGCAAGCATTCATGGGGATAAATCAATTTAAAGAATTTCACTCTTGCTTATCATTCTCTGTGATGGATTTCAACTTCTATTTGCTCTTCTTCTTTTTCTGTTGATTTCCAGTTCTTGTGTTCTAGAGTTGTTTTTTGTTAAGAAGGTGCAAAATGACATGCTCTGTGATGGGAAAGTGTTCTAGACCATTTGGTCATTCCATTCCCAAGAGCAAATGGAGGATTCAATGATTTATTTCATTTGTCTGTGCATTGCTCAATTTCCTCTGTTCTGAAGATTCTAGGGTTTCATGTCAGGGGAGGCTTGTCCTCATGAGCTTGGATGAAGGTTTGCTTCAAACTTGGTTCTTATAGCAACCTGAGATCATCTCTTAGCATGATTCAAAGTCTCATGAGCAAGGGTTTAGAGAACAGTGAGAAAATTGGAAACTTGCTCAAATCTTCAGATTTCAGTCAAAATCTTGATTCCTAGCTCCTGTAGTGTAATCTCTTGTTTCTTGTTGTCTCTTTGCTATTTAGAGTGTAGTGGAGTTCATTTAAGTCAAGATGGGCAGCATTTGTTTTGGCAATTTCCCTAAGTTCACCTTGTTCAATAAAAAGCTGTGTTGAGTCTTCAGTTTCAGAGCTTCGGGCGGCGGCTTCCTGCCCTGTCTAGGGTTTGACCGGTCAGACCTTTCAGCGGTTGGCGGTCAGACCGCACCTGGTATCGGCGGTCAGACCGGCCTGGTACCGGCGGTCAGACCAGCCTGGTATCAGCGGTCAAACCGCCCGTCCTTCTGCAGTCTGACCGGCCCAACAGTTTTTCTCTGTTCTTGTGTCTACAGTCTGCTTTGGTTCAATGTATTATTTGCCGTTTCTTCTCTGAGGGACCAGTGGGCACGAACACTCTTCTTCCTAGGTTTTGTAGCTATTGGAGAGGAGATGTTCCGTGGATACTTTGGCGGCAATTTTTAAAAGGCACCATTTACCCCCTCTGTTGCCATATCCGATCCTACACAAACCTCCTAATTTTAATGTCTAAACTACTAACTACTCCCTCCAGTCACAAATATGACATTTTGGGATGTCTACAGTCAAACATTTGAAACTTTGATTGTCGATATTTTTCTTAAATATTTAGATTAGATACATGAAAATCATATGTACAGATTTGTCTTGAATAATAATTTTATAATATTATAATTTTATTGGGTTTTACAAATATATTACGATGTAAATTAGCGGTGAAAATTGTGTTCTGAGGACCGTATCGATTGTCGGACCCAGGTTTTAACATCCGGCGTCCTCCGTGATTCCACCGCACTATTCCTTGGATCAGTAGATAGTGCTCACAGATTACAGTTCTAAACATCAAAGTACATATCATGCGGAAGCATAAATATAGTAGTAAACTTACACATGAGCTGATCAGGCTGAAATCAATAAATTGCAGCAGCGGAAATGAAGCACACAAGTGGAACCCTCAGGACATGCCCACAGGCACCAAACTGGAGGTTCGCGACCTAGCCCTTGACATCTTTATCTTCTTCTCCATCATGACTAAAGGTATTGTTGAAGCGTAGTGATCTGATTCCTGATTCTGGATTTGTTATGAGAGCGAGTGTGAGCACAAACCACCGTGCTCCGCGAGCCAATACACAGGATGCAAATAAGTAGTATGCATGGCTTATCAAAGGAGAGGCTCAGGTAATTTTATTTGCCAGAAATTGTTTTTTGTAGCATTATTATTATTTAATCGTAGTGTTATTATTGCTGCCTAAACTCCACACAGCGATTGCCATAATTGACTTAATCCACCAACAATACACTTTCTTTATTGATTGCTGTCTAAGACTCCAAACAGCGAGTGACATCATTTAATTAATCCACCGAACACACACTTTCTATATTGAGTGCTGTCTAAAACTCCAAACAGCGAGTGCCATCATTTACTAAATCCACCGAACATATACTTTCTATATGGAGTGCTGTCTAAAACTCCAAACAGCAAGTGTCATCATTTATTTAATCCACCGATCATACTCCTATACTGATTGCTGTCTAAAACTCCAAACAGCAAATGTTATCATTTATTTAATCCACCGAACATACATCTTCTATATTGATTGATGTCTAAGATTCCAAATAGCGAATGTCATCATTTATTTAGAATCCACCAATATCTTTTGTGTTTTGAATTCCTAATAATCCAATCTTGTAATTGCTATTCATCAACTCCTCACTTCTAAATTCTAATGATTCTCTAACATAATTACTTGCAAATCCACCGATACCATTTGTATCAGGACTTTCTTACAATTCACTCCTTTCGATTATTGATCCAAAACCATAATTTGCTCTTCCAGTAACTAACCCTATTTTCCATTACCCATCTCTAACTAATTGCCTAGTATACATCCACCAGGAACATTATTGATCATGTCTATACTCCAATTATCATTTCTCCAAATTCCCAAAAATTCAATTGATTCATCTAGTAATCGATCAAATCCTATTAATCCCATTATCGCCAATATCTCCCAAGAATTTATATTAGTTATCAATGTCGTAATCTAGCAAGTACCTTTGCACTCCCTAATTCTCTAAAAATCATTCAAATCATCTATCTAGCCTATCTATTCATTTAGACTCCACCAATTTATTTCTCTCAGAATCCACACTATCGTTTCCTTTTTATGATCGATATGAATCCACCAACAACTTTATGGGTTTACCACCAACATCCATCTTCTTTTCTTACAACTCTATTTATTCTTCCTGACATTTTTTTTGTGAGAAGCATTATCATTATTTAAAAATATAATATATAGAAATTTCCTGAGACCTAGCAGATTTGACCAAAAATATAATGTGTAAGAGAATGCAATAATAATAGCGACCCAGATTCCATCCACCGTTACATGGTCTCTGCACCATATGCTAGACCTTCAGCGTTATAGCTGCTTACATTATCATTGGGACGACACTCAGGGCAACACAAATCAGGGCTTTCCACAGCCCCCCACTTTTCCATTCCCACCCACAAAGTTTTTGAAATAGAACTATATCTGGTTAAGTTCCTATGTCCGCCCTTGACTGTGGGCACGGCTATTCGAATAGTTTTGACTCTACAGAGTTTGCACACTTTACCCACAAGAGACAGTTCACTCGTTGCCCCACACGTTTCCTTAGTCATGCAGTTGAGCAAACCATCACAGTAACCATTCAAGGTACCTCGCCCCTTCCATCATCTCACCCTATGGGCCGCCCCACTTGCGGTGGGTCCCATACGTTGTGCAGGATGTTTCCCTCCTATGCGCCTAGCAGCTGGCTTCCTGTACTACAAGCACACCGCAGAAGAACTTCACCCTCAACGGATGTCCCTTTCAAGCTGTCACCCAGAATCGCTACTTGCACTACCATTTCTCCTCCACCAATGATGATGACTTTCGGGGTCCGGTAAATTTACTAGGCCAAGTTGTACTTTACAGACTTATGGTTGTACTTGTTTTACACAGGAGGTCATGATAAGATTCAGTCCTTAGGGTTATCTTGGCGGTTCTACCACAAACCACACTCTCGTGCACCCCTGCACCATACCCCCGAACCATCTGTCCAGATAAATAAGCAATTTGAGGTTTTTGGGGAGCATAAAATAATCATATCCAATATATACCAGTCATTACCACCATGACTGCCCAACCAAATTTTCTCATGATTAAAAGTGATGTTTGGGCGTTCTTGCATCCATGAGTATCTAAGCAATACTAAACATGACATATAATTACGGACTTATTTTTGGAAGGTTACTATTATAATTTTGCTAGGGCAACAAGGTTCACATATGCAAATATTCCAAGGAGCGGTAATATTAACCAAGTTAAAAAATGGGCATATAACTAGAATTTTAAATTAAGCATTTATTTCATATAAAATAACAGCATGCAATTTGATAATTTAAACAAAAGTAATTTGCAGAAAATGTAGGTTCAACATGATCAAAGTATTGACTCGCCTTGTGTGGGTTACTGCGGTCTTGAGCTCACTCAAGCTTCTCATCGTTGGTCTTTATCTTCACCTCGATCTTGATCTCACTCAATCCATTGAATCTCCAGGACTCTGATTTCTAATTATGTGATAGACAACTGAACCCTAATAAATACAAATAACTCAAAAGATCCAAATAAATCCAATTGGACTTGATAACTTTTATTATGATTAAATAGGTGATTTGAGACAAGGTTGACTGGGCACGGAGTTCTGATGGAGTCAAATGAGGTTTGAGCGTAAGGAAGAATAAAGGGGAGAAATCTGCCGAGACAGATGTTATTGAGCTTTCATGACAAGGGGAACATTCACGAGAATATTCTGCCTTAGGATTTTGAGGATGGCTAGGCATTGCCGACTTTTAGAATACCACAAATCGACCCTTTTATCTAATAAAAGCTTTTATTATTTTTATATTTATTTAGGAAGCTCCATGAGTCGAATTAGGCCTATAGATAGATGTGAGATTTTAGTCAGGGTATCAGACATTATTCTATCAGTATTATCTTTTAAGAGTCAGGGCATAAGTTCTACACATAACGTATACATTTTTACTTTATCGGGTAAATATTAGAGTTCATAATTCTTGTAAATTCAATAGGTGGTATTTTATAGTGTTTTTGATTAACAACGAGTCAAATTTATTAGTTTGAATGGTCAACCCCATAATTTATTTAAGCAGGGGGATTATTTATCCAATTATCCCTTTTTGTTGGTTAACTTTAATTATTATTTACCATTGATTCTCGATTCTTGAACCTTCCTAGAGTTTAAACATATCTAGGTAATTGCAATTCTTTACTAGATTCATGCATTCCTATCTACTGGTGCGTTAGTGGATTGTCTTTACTATGGCATGATCAACTTATCTTAGTATCACGTTGTTTGTTAATGGGTAGATTAGCATGACTCTTAGGATAAATAGATATTCCTATCAATCTATCTGCCAAGGGTGTCTTCTGTTAGTACTGGAGTTTAAGATATTTTTTAATGGCCTACTATTTATATTTAATGTCTTAGTCAATCATATGCAATACAACTTCTAATTTAATTTGGGTTTTACAGTCTAAATGTTAGTGGCTTAATACTTACGTCACTAATCAATATTCAAAGAGGGATTCTCACAATTTCTAAGATATCGATAACAGTTTATGTTTCTAAACCATTTAGTGGTTAATTCTATGATATTTACTAATATGCAAGGTCTTATGATTCATATATATATATATATATATATATATATATATATATATATATATATATGTGTGTGTGTGTGTGTGTGTGTGTGTGTGTGTGTCTTCATTTATTAAATCATCATTTTAGGAGAGTATGGACTTAAGCAAGATTTGTACTCAATTTTTCCCACCATACCTTTCATTAGTAACTAGGTTCTAACTAAATGAGTTACTCATATGTCAACTAATCAAAATTTAAATCTCAAATAATCTTATTCATACCCTAATTAAATTTTATTAACTTCCTTAGATTATTTCCTAATTTTTCTTGATTTTTTCCATAAGTGAGATGGATTACAAAAATTGAAAATAAAAAAAGGGGGGAGAGGGTGCGGTCGGCTGGATAGAACCCAGGACCTGAAGGCAAAGCAGTGAATGCGTGCGCTCGGCTAGCCAAGTGGGCGGGAGCTCTAGGCTGACCGAGAAGGCGCATAGACCCTCTTATGCTGGTGGTGGCTGGCTCAAAATAGAGCAACTCGGAGCCGACGGAGAGCAGTCTTGCCGGCGGCGAGCGGCCGCCGGAGGGGAGCTAGAAACCACTAAAATGGGTTGCGCAGCGCAGGTGGAAGCTAGGGGTGGTGGCGCGGCGACCAGAGCGCCGGCGAGGCGGGCAGTCGGCAGCCCAGAGCGGCTGGCGGCGAGGTGGGAAGGGGCCAGCAGCACCGGCGTGGGGAGAGGAGAACTAGAGGTGCGCGAAAGCAGGAGGGGATCACGGGGAGGCTCACCGACGGGTTGGCAGAGTCGGAGGGGGATGGTGGATGGCTGGCGGCGTGAGCCTGCGGCGGAGACGTACAGGCGGCGGGGGCTTCGGCTGGCGGTCGGCGGAGCTCCGGGGCGCCGCAGCGAAGATCCCACAAGGAGGAATAGGCGAGAGGTCCACCGGGGAGGTGTTGGCGGCAGTAATGGCGGCAGCGGCCAGAAATTGGGGTGAAGGTCATGCGACGAGCTACGGTGCACAAATTCCAATTGGCTCGGAGGGGAGGCCGATGGGAAGAAGGGATGCGCCGCGGCACTCTCAATTTGGGGAAGACTCGCCGTGCTAGCCGGAACGGCGAGGAGGCGGCACGGCGGCTCACGGGTGTGGGGCGCTCGGCCTGGGGAGGGGATCGGAGGAGGAAGTCAGGGGAAAAGACACGGTTACTTATAGCGGTGGAGGGAGGGTCTCTGTGGTGGAGCTATTGCCGGAGACCTGGAAGCAGTGCACGAGACGGGACGGCGGCATGGTCAGGCGACGTGTGCGCAGAGCAATGGCGACGCGGAGGTGGCTGGAGCTGGTGCGCGGGTGCGCCGAGGCACGACAGGGCATGGGTGGGGGCGCGACGTTGACGGGGTGCAGGGCGCGGTGACGCTCGCACAGGAGTCGGGAGGGGGACGGGAGCAGGAGCATGGCAGCACAGCTGACGCAAGCGGATGATAGGGAAAAAGAAAGGAAGAAAGGAAGGAAAGAGAGAGGACGGGGGGAAGAGGCACCTGGGCCCAGCGACAGAGAGGAAAAGAGAGGGGGAGAGAGAAGAACGGGAAAAAGAGAGAGGGCCCGCTGGCAAAAGGAGGAGAAAGAGAAGGGAGAGAGAGAAGGCGTTGGGCCCACATGGAAGTGAGAGAGAAATAAAAGAATGAGAAAAATGTGAAGCTTTAGCAGTTTTTGAAATTTGAATTTGTATTTCCTAATTAGAATTGTTGATTTTTAATACTTGAAGTTTTTATTTCAAGCTTTGGTTCCATTTTCTAGATACAAAATCTAATAGTCCTCTATTTTTGATTTATTTATATATATTTTTTCTGTACTATAAATTGCATATATATAAATTCTTGAATGTCCAAATTTGGGTTTTGTATGCTATTTAAATTAAAAGAAGGAATTCTAGCTCAACCTTTTAGAGTTATGTTTTAGTATTCTTTTCGATTTCATTTTATAAATCTTGAATTTAAATTCGAGATTTTAGTATTTGGATTCATTATCTGCAATGTCATCTTCCGTTTTTATTATTTACATGATCTTATTTCTTTTCAAGATTATTCTTGGTAATTAATTTGCACAAAACAAAACTCAAAAAGATTCCAATTAAATATTCAAAAGAAGCTTTGAACATCAGCAAAATGCAAGAAAAGTTTTAAAAACTCCATATTTTTGAATACCTAAATTTTGGGACGTCGTTACATCGATGTCCAAAACAATATATATTTGTGATCAGAGGGAGTATCTAGTACATACAATACAACTTGAATTAAGAGGTAGGGCATAATGAAATACCTAAATCTTTTATAATCTAAAATCATACATGATTCGATATGATTTTACTATGATTCTATGCAAATCTACGACTAGGAGCATGACTTTGTCACGATTCTACTAGGTACGACTTAAGATGTGATTTGAGTTATATTGATGGTCGTGGGATCGTATAATTGTACATGATTTTACTACGAACGCGATTTTAACATTTTTGGCTGTAAGGTGCAAGCTGGAGGTCACGGGGACGGTGGCGGCCGTGGGATGAGCTGCGAGACCGCGAGCTAGAGCGGGGCCGCGGCCAAGGTTTGGGTGTGGTGCATGGGAGGGGAGGAGGCGTAGTACGTTCTACTTGTTTCATTGAAGTTTCGGCACTCAATTGTTTTTGGTCAAATTCGAGGCCCAAATCCATATGCTAGCATAAACCAGCACAATTTTCCCAGGTTAGTTAATTAGTGCTTCACTCGGAAACTAAAACGATGACTCTTCGGGAATTAGCCTTCGGCGATCCAAGTTCCAAAAGGGAGTATTAATACTATTATTAGACGTCAGTAATCTGATGGATCGACTCAGCTTACACTATAAATACGAGGCCCACCCATGAACCGCTAAACACAACTCGTCTGCCCTCACACACCGGCCGTACGTAGAGCAGCGAAGATGTCTTCCACCACCACCACGCGCCACACCGTCCGCTTTGGCAACGCCCTGATCGACACGACGGTCACCAGCGACACCACCGTCGCTGACGCATGGGTCCGCAGCGTCCGCGCCTCTAGCCCGCGCGGGCGCGGCCTCATCGTCGGTCTCGACTGCGAGTGGAATCCCTCGTCGACGACCTCCAAGGTGGCCATCCTGCAGCTCTGCGTCGGCACCAGCTGCCTCGTCCTGCAGCTGTTCTACGCCAGCCACGTGCCGGCGTCCATCCGGAGCTTCCTCGGCGATCCCGCGGTGCGGTGCGTCGGCATTGGCGTCAGCGAGGACGCCGCGAAGCTGGCCGAAGACTACGGCCTCGTGTGCGCCGAGCCGGTGGACCTGGAGAGCATCTGCAACGACCGCATCGGCCATCTCGGCGGGAGGAGGCTGGGGCTCAAGGGCTACGCCGAGGAGGTGCTCGGCCTGACCATGGAGAAGCCTTCGCACGTCACCAGGAGCAACTGGGAGAGGCGCGACCTCGACGTGGCCCGGATCCAGTATGCTTGCATCGATGTCTACGTGTCCTACAAGCTGGGCGAGAGGGTTTTGGATAACTGATCGAACTATGTGTGTATTGGGCGTAGCCATGCATGGTTGCAATACTTTTGGGCATTGTCGCTTTGGGCATTTCTGCGGTACTATGCTTTTGGTTACCCTATCGTTATTATGCAACTTTTAGTCCGATCCTTTATCTCCTGTCATGTAGTCACTAGTCAGGTTACCTATTCGATGGTGTTATGCTCAGTTTGCTAATGTTTATGGGTGCTACTATTATTTTGAACTTCTAATTAAGAATGTGGCCATGTGTTTTCATTTTGCAATACTTAGCCGTGATTTTTTTGTGTAAAGCTTATTAGTAAAAGGGGAGCCGTCACCTGAATATTTTCTTCCTAATAATCATTCAAATTTCTAATCGTTAGATTAAAGATTCAATGGCTTGATCTCATCATCTCCCCCTTTTTTTTGCGATGAGAATGTTTCTTTGTTGCTGCTGTACAAACTGGTAGTAACAATTTTAAAGAAATTCAAGTTATGCAGGATTTTGTTTTTTTTGCATTTGCATATTGAGTGCCATGTTTTTTTTTCTGCTATCGTGAAGCAAATTGTGCTACAAATGGACAGGTTGCGGACTTGCGGCAGAACAAATGCTCAGGTGGTGGCGCACAAATTGGGGAAAATTTTGTGCGTTTGCACTGAACATGACTAATTGTAATTCCATAGCACAATTCTGGAGGTATTGAGCACAATCCATTGACTTGGCACAGCATCACAATTTCTGGTTCCTTAACACATGAAGTCTCATCAAGCCAATCAAATCAGGCCCAAGCACGTCTCGTCACCACAAATTCCACACGAAGGTTAGGCTGAGAGACTTAGCAGGAAGCTCCTCATCGACACGAATGCTGTAACATCCCATAATTTGAATTTGGACACTGTAGCTTTTGAATTATTTGGATTGATGAGTGTATGAGTTTGGCATTAAAGAAAAATAAATGTAGTAATTAAGTGAGCAAGTAAGGGAACAAAATGAGGAAATATAAAGGCATATGTATATATATACATACATGATTATACATGAATGAATGTGTAAATAAAATAAATAAAAAAAGAAAAAAGAAAAGAAAAGGAAAAAGGGTAGAGCCTTCGGCCTGGCCGAAACGGCCTGGCCCACCTCTCCCTCCCTCCTCCTTTCTCTGCTTCGGTCGAAGCCACGCCGTCGCCGCCCGATTCCGCTCGCCGGCCACCGTTGCCCGAGGACGCCGTCTTCCCGCCCAGAGCAGCACCGAGCTGTCACTTCATTCTGACCGGCACGCCAACAAAAACCACTACCGCCCCCAGCTTCACCGCCGCCGCCCACCGTTTTTCCTTCGCCCGTTGCGTCGCCCGGCCACGCAGCGCAAAAGCTGAAGCCGAAGCCGAAGCAAACTTCGACGATCAAGACAAAGACACCGGTGACCAAGACGAGACAATACTTTGATCATGTTTGAACCCATGTTTATGCAATTTATTACCGTTTAAACTATCACTTGCATGCTGTTATTTTTTGTGTTAATATTTTGCTAATTTACGTCAATGGCTCTCATCATTTCCCCCTTTTTTTTGGAGAGGAGCGCACTTTTTTTGGAGATGGGTGGATTTTTGGCTGTTGGATCTTTAATCTAATAGACTTAACAGTGGCAGACCCAAAAAAGTTGAGTGGCGTGGATTAGGCCTAATACATAATAATGGTGGTATATTAACACTTTAAGATAGTTGTCATGATGCTGACATTGAACAAATATAGGAGAAGAACAAGTGCACACATATGTAGTCCCAAACAACTTTCTCCCTTTATTAATTTTTTTGCTCATAGATAGTGTTTACAACAGTCAGCCCTTGCCCCTTGTTATATAGTAGGAGATGGGCTGTCTCTCCAACAGAATAATCAATATTCCTTCTTATTTAGGTGTCCCTCCAATAGAATAAGCAATATTTGCTAAACTAGCTAATGAGCTCTATGGGCTAGGTGTCCCACTTAATGAGCTTTGTTTAGGTAAAATGTCCACACCATTTGGTTGTCTAGAATGGGCTAATATGCAATACTTCCACTTTGAAACTGTGCCAATGTCATGCTTATGTCTCGTTAAAAACTTCTTCTGAAAACCTAGTGGGAAAAAAGGGTAAGAGAAAAGAATACATAGCTCGTGTTCTTGCCATTGCATATGTTGCTTCATTACAAACCATTAGTTAAGAAAATCCAGTGGGACAAAACCCAACTAAAGGAAAAAGAATATAACATTAATCCTTCCCAGATTTGATTGTGACTTACACAATTCCAATGTTTTGATCCTTAAGATCATAACGATCAAGTGATATATTTTCACATGAAAATTTACAAAGTTTAAGTGACGAAGTTGCTCCCCTTGAACATAGGAGCCATATCGTACTAAGTTTGAATAGATGTGGGCATGGGCCTTATGAATTAGGATTTATTCATCATATACCCTCCTCATAGATGGAAATTCAGGATTTACCCTCCTGGCCCACGTTTCAGTGACTTATGATGACCCCACATGTCATTGAGGTGGGAGGGTAAATCCTGAAATCCTCAATTCAAGGGAGGGTATATGATGAAGATCCCCGATGAATTATATCCACAAGTTTCCTTTTGCCAATTTCATAGCTCATTGTCTTTATAGGAGTCATAAGTATGTAGAATTTATGGGCAATATATTTCCCATATTTACCCTCACATAACCACTTTTTGATCTAGTGCAATGCTAGTGCTATCAGGGCAATAGGGAAAATAGTTGCAGTACCTCATCATTGCTAGATACTTAATCCAAATTTTTTTTTACTATATGAGGTTTTACCTTTTGCAACTATCTCTAAGTGGTTCTTCCATAGATACATCCAATGCATATTCAGTAGACCAATAATGTATATATCATCTCAGAGTATAGCTAGTCCATAATTTATCATATTGGGGATTATACTATTTAGCCAAAATCTCACATGACATCCAATGTAATCAGTTCGTTCAAGTAAGTTTAGAAGATACAATGACCATTCTTCCCATACCCTTTGGTACGATGATGCACTATATTGTACTTGTAAAACAATCATGAATACATGTGTCAAATGTGTACATAATTCATGAAATATAGTAGTGCCTTATATTCCATCCATGCACACTTATGTGTTATCTATGCACATATGATCTTATCCCTTTCTTTGAGGATATGCTTAATACTGTGCAATGGCATAACATCATATCTTACCAATATATTAAGCTGGAATGCAAGATATAAGTATGTAATCTCCTATTCCAATACTTCTTTATTTTGGATCTAGATGGGTCTTCATCCACTCCAAGGATTAAATGATCATTAGTGTCTTTAGCACACGAGGTTAATCTTTTATTAATCCTCCTCTGCAATCATCTATAGGTGCAATGATTGGTATTTAAGTGATCCATCGTAGATTCACTTGATCTTTATGTACATATTAGCATTTACCATCTTTTAGGTAATTATTTACATCTTTTATATCCTTTGTGGTTCCACTGACTTCAGTGTCAGACTTCATATGGACATCATCCAATGACTGCCTTAATGAATTTAGAAGGAAACAAATCATCCAATGATCTGTACATGTTGCCTTTTCTATCCTTATCTTCTATAAGGACTTAGAGTTCTGCCAATACTCACTGCATTTTATTAACTTTACAAATTCAATTTTAGTGATATTGGTTTAAATTCAATTGCTACTATCCATTTGATCCTTTAATTTTAGTGGTAGGATTGTTGATAATATTTCTATTATGTGGAAAATATTCCATACGCACTATCAATAGGGGGTATATGCAGTGTATTAGACTCATATGCAATATCATCCATAAAGGTTCCAACTATTAGTTGGTTATCCCCAATCTCTATTGACCGATGATTTATGCCATTTCAAGGCCTTTTATAGAACCATATAGATGTTCTACTCCTATACATAGAATTATACAATGAACATCAAATGATTTTATTTATAAATTCCCAACTTCATCAATAAAATGGATTGTATCCAATGATCCCAAAATTGGGTTCTTAACAAGTTATAGCAACTTCTTTCCCCAGGAGTATAATTGCTAATGAACAAAGTCTCCTTAGTGAGAGCATCTCAATATATGCGCCCACCTAGTGGAAGCGTCAACTTGTACAACAAAGTACATGCATAGCCCCTTAGATGGGCTCAATTGGTTCTATCATGTCACCCTGAATCCTTTCTAGGAAATCAGGTGACTTATTATTCTCCCCTCATTAAAACAATGCCATATCATTTAACGTATCCACAGACATGGCCAGGAGAGATCCAAAACTATAGCTAGTAGAAAATATTTATACCAGTATATTTTCTTAGTGCCCAAAGTGCCCTGATCTTCTTGTACCAAGCTTGTATGATTTTGGGTCTTTCAATTGCTTATATTTGGTCAACAGAAATATGTTCTAACACAATATCATGTAGTGTATATAAAACAAATATGTACTACTGAAACATACATGATAATAAAATATCAAAGATTGACCACTTAATATCCAGAAGCATAGAAATAACAAATGTTCACATAGAACATTAAACTAAATTGTGTAATTACTATGGTTGTTCCTCATGAACACATATATCTCTACTAGTTAAAAATGTGAGTTGGTGGTTGTCGGTACATTCTCCCTCCTCTCTTCTCAACCGTCCGATCAAAGATCAGCCATCCAGATCCACATGTACGTAGTTTTCCGCTCCTCGTAGAAAAGGTCAGGCCGATGCATGGGCCATGCTCCTCCTCTTCTCTTCCCCCACATCCTCAGCCTCTCGCAACCACTCTACCTCTTGCAACTTCCGCCTCCTTCTCTCCCTTGAACCCTCATGCCGTGCCTCCTCCTCCTCCTTAATGTTGCCACCAATTTATTCCCCGCACGGCAACATCTAGTCGTAGTCCCCCAACTTCCCCTAGCAGCACCACATCTCCCCATCGCCACCTCCTCAACTCATTCGCCCACTGCCTCCTCTCCCCATCTGCCTGTTGTCGCCTCCCCACCTCCACCTCCCGTAACCGCCACTTCTCTCCCCGAACCCTTGTGCCATGTATCCTCCTCCTCGGCGCCGCCACCAATTCCTTCCCCACGTGGCAACGCTTGGTCGTAGTCTCCCAGCTTCCCCCAGCAGCATCGTATCTCCCCTTCACCACCTCCCCAACGCATTCACCCATCGCCTCCTCTCCCCATCTGCCCGCGGCCTCCCCACCTCCACCTCTCGCAACTGCCACCTCCTTCTCTCCCCTGAACCCTCATGCCACGCCTCCTCCTCCTCCTCGGCGCTGCCACCAATTCCATCTCCTATCGCCCCTCCAACTAGTGGCACGACACTCGGCGACAGCGGCCGATGGATCAGAGGGAAGGGCGCTCGGCGACAGTGGCTGGTGGATCAGAGAGAAGGGTGCTCGACGATTGTGGCGATGGCTTTCTCTTCCTACTCCCACCCACGTGGCTCTCCCCCGCCGCCACCGCATAGCTGTTACTTACCTGGTGAGCCTCTCTACCTCCGTGGTCGCTCACTCGGTGAGCCTCTCTACCTCCTCTTGCTCTTCGCTTGGAGCATGTCGGGTTGTCTGGTCAAAGGGGCCAAGCTAGTCATCGAAGTTGATGTCGTGGTCAAAGGGGTCATGGTTGAAGTCGAGGGGCCATAGTTGAAGTCAAAGCCGTGGTCGAATGGGTCCGTGGCCGAATTCGAAGATCAGTGGTCAAAAGGGTCATGGTTGAAGTTCAAGCTATGGTCGAAGGGGGCAGTGGTCGAAGTCAAAGGGCCGTGGACAAAGTCGGTTCGCGATCGAAGTCAAAGGGCTGTGGTCGATGTTAGGCCGTGACTGAAGTCAAAGGGTCGTGGTTGAAGTCAGGCCGTGACCGAAGTCGAAGGGTCGTGGTCGAAGTCCAAACTGTGGTCGAAGGGGACAGTAGTCGAAGTTGAAGGGACATGGTCGAAGTCCAAGCCGTGGTCAAAAAGGACAGTGGTCGAAGGGGGCAGTGGTTGAGGTCGAAGGGCCATGGATGAAGTCGGTTCTCAGTCGAATTCGAAGGGCTGTGGTCGACGTCAGGGTTGTGGTCGAAGGGGGCCGTGGTCGACGTCGAGGCCATGGTCGAAGGGGGTGGTGGTTGAGGGGCCATGGTCGAAGATGAAAATCCGTGGTCGAAGTCAAAGCTGTGGTCGAAGGCGGAAGTGGTCGACGTCAAAGGGTTGTGGTCATCAAAGGGTTATGGTCAAAATCGAAGCCATGGTCTACGTCAAAGGGCCATGGTCGAAGGGGACAGTGGTCGACGTCCAAGGGCTATGGTCGAAGGGGACAGTGGTCAAAGCGGTCGAAGTCGAAGGGTCATGGTCGAAGTCTAAGCCGTGGTCGAAAAGGACAGTGGTCAAAGGGGGCAGTGGTCGAGGATCCATGGTCGAAGAGGCAAGTGGTCACCGTCGAAGGGTCATGGTCATCGAAGGGCCATGATAGAAGTCGAAGCCATGGTCGACATCAAAGGGCCATGGTCGAAGGGGACAGTGGTCAACGTCAAACGGCTATGGTCGAAGGGGACATTGGTTGAAGGGGATGGTGGTCGAAGGGGAAGCGGTCGACGTCGAAGGGCCATGGTCGTTGAAGGGTCGTGGTTGAAGGGGACAGTGATCGAAGGGTGCAATGGTCAAAGTTAAAGATCTATGGTCCAAGTCGAAGCGTTGGTCGAAGGGAGCCGTAATCGGAAGGGAAAGTGGTCGATATCGAAAGGCCATGGTCGAAGGGGACAGTGGTCAAAGGGGGTAGTGGTCGAAGGGGGAAGTGCTTAAAGGGGGCCGTGGTCATCGAAGGGCCATGGTCGAAGGGGACAGTGGTCAAGGCGTGCAGTGGTCGAACTCAAAGATCCATAGTCTTCATCAAAGCCGCGGTCGAAGAGGGAAGTGGTCGACGTCGAAGGGCCGTGGTCAAAGGGGACAGTGGTCGAAGGGGGCAGTGGTCAAAGTCGAAGAGGGCAGTGCTCGAAGTTGAAGGGGGCAGTGGTCGAAGTCACGGTCATGGTCATAGTCGTAGTGCCTGTGGACGTGGTCGTAGCGGTCATGGTTGTAGTCGTAGTGCCAACCCAAAGGACACTTGCTGGTTCGTCCATAACCTCCGCCGCTACGAGTTCCCTCTCTAGTTGGACATCCCCGTCGCCTACCCCTAGGTCACCCTCGAGATCGAGTTCCCCACCCTCGATAGTAAGACCCACAAGGTATCATACTCCCCATGGATTGTAACATGCTTTTGACCACGAGGTGTGATCAACGACTTCTGATTTATGACCATGAGCACTGGTCAATGTGTTCTGACTTATGACCATTAGGTGTGGTCGATGTCTTCCGACTTACTACCACAGTTGGTTGAAGTCGAAGATCCGTGGTCAAAGGGGGCCGTGGTTGAAGGGGGAAGTGGTTGTCGTTGAAGGGTCATGGTCAAATAGGACAGTGGTTGAAGGGGGCAGTGGTCAAAGTTGAAGGGGGCAATGGTCAAAGTCAAGGGCTGTGGTAGAAGTCAGGGCTGTGGTCGAAGTCAACGCCATGGTCGAAGTCAGGGCCGTGGTCGAAGGGGGCCATGGTCGAAGGGGGCCGTGGTCAACGTTGAAGGGCTGTGGTCGAAGTCGGGGCCAAGTAGGCTAGTGTCGGTAGTCGGGCGACATGGCACAAGTGCATTAGAGGCCTACCACCGTACGACCACCAGCGATGGTCGTTCACTCCTAACCTACGATCACATGTGATAGTCAATGGCCTCTAACTTATGACCACGAGGTATGATCGATGGCTTCCGATTTATGACCACGAGCACTGATCGATGTGTTCTAACTTACGACTATGAGGTCTGGTCACGATAGGGCACAAGCGGACCGGAGGCCTACCAATATACAACCACCAACAATGGTCGACCACTCCCAACATATGATCATGCGCGATGGTCGATAGCTTCTAACTTATGACCACAAGGTGTGATCGATAGCTTCCGATTTATGACCACGAGCACTGGTCGGTGTGTTCCGACTTACAACCATGAGATGTGGTCGTGACAGGGCACAAGCGCACCGGAGACCAACCAACTACAGCCACCAGCGATGGTTAACCGCTCCTAATAACCTACGAACACGCGCGATGGTCGACGGCTTCTAACTTACGACCACGAGGTGTAATCGATGGTTTTTGATTTATGACCATGAGCACTAGTCGATGTGTTCTGACTTGCGACCACGAGGTGTGGCTGATGTCTTCTGACTTATGACCACGAGCGTTGGTCGATGTGTTCCGACATACCACCACAAGGTGTTATCAATGGCTTCCGACTTACGACCACGAACGATGGTCGTCGGCTTCCGACGTACGACCACGAGCCATTGTCGAAGGCTCCTAATTTAGGACCATGATCAATCATCGACCACTGCTAACTTACGACCATCAGTGATGGTCAACCGCTCCTGACCTACGATCACGAGCAATGGTCGATGGCTTCCGACTTACGATGATGAGGTGTGCTCGAGGGTTTCCAACCTACGACCACGAGGTGTGGTCGATGTCTTCCGATTTATGACCACGAGGTGTGGTCGATGTCTTCCGATTTATGACCACGAGGTGTGATTGATGGCTTCTGACTTACTTGACGGATTTAAAAACTTTTAGAACATGTTTGTATGCATAGTTTTCCACCTGTGAGTTTTAAAATATGTTGTATGATAAATTTTAAAAATTTGTAGCAACGCACGGGCATTCAGCTAGTCATAGACGATTTCTGAACTGTCTGCTTTTATAGTTTATGTACTATCTGTAAAGGTTGACTATTGCAGACGGCTGTGACTAAAACCCGTCTGTGATATGTAATACATCATAAACGGTCTACATACGAATCGTTTGTGATAGTGTGCATATCATAGACCATTCGTACATAGAATCGTCTGTGATGTATTACATATCACAGATGGGTTATGGTCGTAGCCGTCTGTGATTGTGTACATATCACAGATGGGTTTTGGTTGCAGCCATCTGTGATAATATACATATCACAGACGGTTCATACATAGAACTGCCTATGATGTATTACATATCACAGATGGATTTTAATCGTAGCCGCCTATGATAGTCGACCTTTACAGATGATTTATAGCATAAAACTGACTTTTCTATTTTTTGACTAACCTCAAGAAATGCTAGCCATGTCCTATGAAAACAAGCAAATACACACATATCACATATATATCACACAATATACAGATATCATAGATATATCAAATAATATACATATATCATAGATACATAGCTATTGATCACAAATAGATAGATATATCACGAAGACTGAATGTATTGTTTGATGAAGTACAATTGAATCAAATATTTGAACATCTATTATTTCTTATCAGGTTGAACTCTTTGTTCGATTGAATGACCTCTACCATCAAGAAGCTGCACAATAGTCCTTGAACTTCGGCGAGTTCATCAAGAGTGAATGTTCTTTTGTTGATTTTGATGCCCTGTCACTAGGAGTAAAGTTGTAAGCAAACATACATATACATATACATATACATATACATATACATATACATATACATATACATATACATATACATATACATATACATATACATATACATATACATATACATATACATATACATATACATATACATATACATATACATATACATATACATACACACACAAACATATATATTGATAATCATGAAATAATTATTGCTAAATGGACAAACCTCTGGATTATTCTTCTTAGCACCCATGATTTTCTGCATATGGTGGCAAACGTAGAATGCACATACGTTGCCCTGTAGCTGCTGCTGGTACTGCAAAAATAGAATTACATACATATGTATAGCCAATTCTAGAGGCATTGATATAGGATTGTTTTGTTGTAGCTGATACCAGAAATCACGTTATGTGTTGCAGTGTGCCATTGGATTCCTTGTGTCTCCCTCCCTTGACAACGTAAACGCTGAATGACCTACGTGATTCTAAAAAATTATCCTCGCCCAATGCAACCATGGGAATACTATAATAGAGTTATGTACGGAGCGTACTTGTTGAGTGTTTTTTCCGCAAAGATGAAGTCGTAGTTGTTCTTGAGTAGGGAATCAAGATACATTATCTTGCTCCACTTTGATATAATTACAATTAGAATCCAATGAAAGCTAATCATGTATGTCACCATAGTCATTAAACCTAAGTTCATATTACATAAAAAAGTACAAATGAAACTTGTATAACAACTAGTATAGACAAAATGTAGGTGATCATCTATATGCCTATCACATATCTAAGAATGTAATTCTTATTATAATTAAGGGAAATTAAGATAACTCATTATCAACACAATCCTCCAGGTCATCACCTTTTATTTGGGACTTAAGATTACTCCAAGAGAATCTTACATACTCATTCATCATAAATTCATGAACTCCCAAATACCGCCATAATTGCTTAAGCAATTCTACCACTGATTTGCTTAGACTATGTAGGTTGATTATTAACCCAAGAAATATCACCTCTATTTTGACCTGAGATTTTCCACTATATTTTTTATTACTCTATTCCATATATCAATTTTCACTCCTAATTCCTACCCTCTACATGCTAGCCTCTAAAATTCTGAGTGCATATGCCTTGGGCATATGTGGGAATCAGCTTGAATCACATTACAGTGTGTCTTCCATAGTACCATGGTATTGTTATGAAGCCTCTAGGGTGAATATGGCAAATACCTTCCTTAAAGTGACCTTCTTGAGATTGTGTCCATTAGTGGGTCTTATGTTTAAAGTGCTTCTATCTAGGAATCCTAATTCCCTTTGCCTCCCTTGGCCACGTAGCACTATTAATTTATTATAGATCCAACGGACATAACTTAATGATAATTTGGATATCAAGAGTGTATAAAGTTATCATATATCATGGAAAAAGTACTCAAAAATATCAGGCATATTTTGTATAATTCACTCCATGCAATTACTAGCAAGAGACAATACCAACTTCAACAAATTTCCAGCAATTTGCACAAATTTTTTGTAATTTTCTAAGCACATAAAGTAATTTCTCACAATTACCAAATGCAGAAAACATTTGATATAATTAAAATAAATATCAAAAAGATATAAATGCAAGTAAATGAAACCTACATGGTTCTTTTCGCAAAATTCCTGAAAGTGGAAGCCCTCCTCCTTCATTCCAAAATATGTACGGACTCTTTTAAAAATTCTCATAAAAACCTATTTTAAATAAATTAAGGACTTTTGTGCAACTTCTAAAAACTCTAAGGGCTTTTCTGCAAAATTTCCATACCCAAATTGGGATGGTGGGAGCATTTGGCCGATTTCACTTGCCTCGCATGGATGTGCCAAGCCCATGCAGGCCCATCGAGTGGTGGCACTACGGTTAACCCTAGCCTACCCCCTCTGAGCGGTGATAGCCCCATACCCTTTCGGCATGGGAGTGATGGCGGCAGTAATGGCATCCACGGAAGTGACCGACTTGATCGTGTGGTTCGTGGCGGCGATGCTCCCCTATCCCCTCCCTTCGTAACGACAACTTAAGGAGGTGGTGGTAGCTCCCGATGGTGTGGCCTCATCCTGTCATGTCCCATCGCGCTGAGGCACATGGTAGCAGTGAAGGTTTTCATCCTGTCCCTTTGCACAGTGGTAGAAGGCATTGGGGGTGTGGTCTCTTGTGGCGACCCGAGGCCGACGTGGTGGTGGAGCGGTCCATCTCCCCCACCTTTTCCTATCCCCATCCTTCATCTTGGTGGCAGCGGTGAAGCTTTTGGTCTGGTGGTGACTTGGTAATGAGGCGAAGCAGGTAGGTGAAGCCTAGTGGTGCCCCTCGTCCCTTTTCTCTCTCTCCTCCTTGGCCATGGTCGGTAGTGAAGTAGGCTGTGATGGTGTACCTCCACCCCCACAATGGTGTGGTGGGGATATGGCCGTGCCACGATCCCTCGTCCTTAGCCAACATCTCAAGTGATGATGGTGATTGATGCCCCCATCCTACCCTCTGCGCAAGGTGAGAGTGACGGTGATGGTGGCATTGCCCACCCCATTCTTAACAATGGTGGTGTGGTTCCATTAGTGAGGCCAACGGGAATGGTGACTTTAGTGCATGCAACCCCACCCACCCTCTCACCCTCTTCCACCTTTGGCAAGAGGTGGCAGCGATGGTCACGATCCGTGAGCCCTCCCACTTACCTGTGCCAAGGGTTAAGTTGGAGGTGGCAGCGCATGCCTACCCAGCCATCAGTTGGTGAGGCGGTGATGCCTTTCAGTGACCCCATCCCTCACCTCACTCAACGACATAGGGAGGCAGTGGCAGCTCACCCTGGTGGCCCCGATCCCCTCCCCTTGCACAGTGACAAAGGGAGGCGGTGGTGGTCACCTTTGCCCTGTCCCGTCCGTGCCAAGGACAACAGTGGGGGCTCTCCGACCCTATCTTTCATGCAGAGGCAGAAGGCAGTGGTTGACTTGTCATCACCTGATATGGACCAACTAGTTAGCTCGTTGATGCGTAGGGTGGACTAATCTTCATGGTACGATTAGCAGGTGCTTTCCCTTGTCTCTCTTTGCAGCAAGGCTCTTGGAACCCTTCTTCTTGTATGTGCTAGCAAGGATGGCTAGGGTTTAGGCCCCTTGTTCCATTGCGGCTAGCAACTTTGGAACCTCCTCCTTACACCGATTTGAGATAAGTTGACAGGAGGAAGATTGCACCAATTAGCACTATGCCAAAAGGAAGCAATTAACCAAGAATTCCCCAAAGCCATGGGCAAGTGTTTGGTCACAAATTTAAGGAGATGAACATGTAGATTTGACTTTGGAACTCAAGAACCTCTACTCTTGATATGTGGAATCTTTGCAAACCCTAATCAAGAAAATCAGATAAACACACAAGTGGCACCATAAACCTTCATGGCCTTTCGGGGTTTTCTTCTATTCCAATCTGATATACCTATTACATGGGCTATGCCTGGCCTTATATTCGCACCACAATAGTGCAACCAAAACAACTCAACTCGCATGAACAATACATGTGAATAGTGTCCAAACCAACTCAACACCCGAAACTCACAAAATTCAAACTCATCTATGTTTGGATTCTACCATGCGTGCACATGAACAGTATATGAAACCAACTTAACTCAAATTCAACTAAAAGGAAACAAACTCAAGAGCTAGAAACAAACTCAAAAGATAGGAAGTTTAGATTGGACTCCATTTCTTTGGATGTTTCGGACCCAAATGGATCCCATTTAGACTCCTTTCCTTTGTTCTTTCTTCCTTTCCAAGGAAATCGAACACTACCCTTTTTTTAGCCCCTCGCACTCCTTGGGATCACATGTATAGCCCTCATGTGCTCGAGGTTCTCCACACACCCAACCTCTCCATGCACCAACTCCTCTATGCGGTCGAACTGGAACCTATGTTCTCCCTTGCTGCCCATGCGCTTGCTTCCCAAGCAACCCATGGTTTCCTTGACCGAGGTGGTTGAAGCCTTGTGCCATGTGCCCCAAGCTATCCTTCCCATGTGGCCATGGCTTCCATCACCCTTGGCTGAATGCATTCTTTCTTGGATCAAGTGCTTGCCTCTCATGCAATCGAACACAAGGCATTGCTTCCTTGCCTTTTGATGAGGCCACCCTTGTCCCAACTCCTCCAATTGAACCAAAAGGACCAATTACACATGCGCGTGCAAAGAAGCTCCAACAATAGGTGACTTTGTTCTTTAACAAATATAATTTTGAAAGGAATTTGCTACTACCTGATTCTCGTGTGTTATGCTTGCTTAGGTATGAGGAAGAGCTTGTTGGCAAAACTAAAGAAACGTGCATGCATGCTGGTTGACGTGAAGCGCAAGACAAGGAGAGATCTCGGGTGGGGGAGATAACATGCACGTGGCCAAGACCGACGGCAACACAAGGAAAACCATCTGAATTAGTTTCTATCTATGGCATCCGAGTTGTTTTCTATCTCGAGTTAGTTTCTATCTATGGCCGCACCTTGTGGTGCCAATATAAGGCCAGGCGTAGCTTCATTGTAAAGGGGACCACTTTATTTTTCAGATTGAAATTAGAATAGCATATTGCTTGTTTCTTTTCACCAAAGTATCCATGCGAGGAATACTTGAGAATAATTGAGCGATTGTTCTTGAAACAAGGTCGTGTTTGCTTTTCCATTGGGAATTGATAGCACGGCATTTCTCCACTCGTGGTCTTGTGGAGAATCCTCTTTGGTGTATCTTGGCGAATTTCCAAAGAGCTGTGAGTCCTTGCATTGGCATGGGTGTACAGCTAGAGACATTGGTTGGGAGACACTAGTTATCGTGATCCTGCGTCGAGAAGATCAGGGCCGCCCGTATCATCTTGGTATCAGAGCATCGGTTTACTCGGTAGGATCTTATCCTTTTTAATTTTAGTTTTTGCTTCCTGTCCTATAGTCCATATAGCCGAAAATTGCCTCAAAAAAAATCCAAACCCTAGTTTGCATCTGTTATTTTCGTGAGTCTTATTAAGTCTTGATCCATTTAGAAATTTTGTTTAAGTGCTGATTGTTGTGTTTTTTTCGCGTAGCTTAATCGTTGAATGTCAAATTTTCTTGAAAATCTGCTAGTTGATCTTTCAATTTACTTTCTAAATTCCTGCTCTGGCTATCCACCTAAAATCTTTTGGAGCATCTTGAACATATTTCATATCCAAACACATCAAGGTTTCTTTCTTATTCTTGTTGCCACAAAGAATCCTAGTCGGATTCCAATCAAACCGACCTAAGCAACCGAGACGTTTGGACCATCCGAAGCGCTCGCCCCAGCCGCGCCGTCGAATCCCAATCGGACCGCCCGGAGCCGCGTGAAACGTTCGGACCGTCCGAAGCGCTCTCCCCAGCCGCGTCGTCGGATCCCGATCGGACCGCCCGGAGCCGCGTGAAACGTTTGGACCGTCCGAAGCGCTCGTCCCCAGCCGCGCCGTCGGATCATGATCGGAACGCCTGGAGCCGCGTGAAACGTTCGGACCGCCCGAACGTGCTCGCTACAACCGCGCCGTCTGATTTCGATCGAACCGTTCAAAACGGTGGGAACGTTTTGACCAACCGAAAGTTTGACGATTTGAACTTTCGCGCGCCTGTTTGAGAGCTTCACTTAAATCCTTCAATCCTTGAGACTAGTCTTTGATAATTGCTTTAGGGCTGCTCTAGTATTATTTACACATTGCTGAACAAACTTTGGATTTACGATTAAGGAATAGTTAAACCTAGTTCGGCCTTGAGTATAAAAAAAGAGAAGCCTCGGGTTGAGTACAAGAAAAGAAAAAAAAGAAAGCATTGGCCGAATTTGGGTGAGTTAACCTTAATCCATAAATTCAGATTGTGTATTTAATTTCTTTGAGCAATCTTGTGCCCTTAAAAATTCATATTATTGTAATTGGCTAGCGTCTCTCCTTGTACTTGGTGCAAAACGAGCTATCTATTCCTGATTGATTCTTTTAGCTCATTCCTTTGTTTGCATTGAGTCACATTAATCTTTGTGCGTGTGTTCATATACTTCACTTATATCATTTGGATCAACACCTAGGCAAAAATATTCTAGCTTGGATTATTACTTAATTAGACAACAACCTAAATTTTAGATTGCCTAAGCATTAAACCTTCCAAGCTCCATCCAAACACTTTGTGTTGTGCATTGCTTCCACTCTAGAAATTCGCTAAGTATATCACCTTTGATAATTTTCTGTGACCACGAGGTAAGAATCTGCTATTTTCAATTGCTTCTGGAACGGTAAAACCTTCATTGATTCGAGATAGTGAGTTTAGTGATTCATACACATACTTGCTATTCGTGCACTAACCATGGCTGTAGAAGGTGATGAAGCTCTAGCAGATTTCGAAGGAAATCTTGAAGCGCCCATCACTCGTTTACAACAACGAGCATTGAAACAACACTTCGATCGTCAACTTGAGATGGTGCAAGACAATCTAGGAAGGGACATCCAAGACATGGGAGTACGATTGGATGACAATGTTCGTGCGTTACAATACTCCATCAACAACCTTACAACTTTGTGTAACATCCCAAAAATCCTCTTCCTGAAAATTTTAATTTCAAATTAAATATTTTAAAGTATTTGAATTTCATTTGAATTTATTGGCTTTTATTTGGTTTCTGAGTTTTCTAGAATTTAAAACCTATTTTTAAAATTTAAAAAGTATTTTAAGTTTAAAAATTAAATACCAACATTAGTTGGAAATAATTTTATTAAGTCCAAAATGTCACCAGGAGCTTCTGTGAATTTTCCTGGAATTTTTGGAAGTATTTTCATATTTTTCTGAGGCTTAATTAATTAACTGAGCATTTCTGGAAATCTTAAAAATAGAAATAAAAAATTTAAATCTCCTCCTCTACCCTTTGGCTGCCACGTGGACGGCCAGATGCCGGCCTCGTCGCCCGCTTCACCCCGTCTTCCCCTCCTCTCAGGCCGCCACCTGGCCAGCCCGATGCGCGCCACGCCGCTCGCGCCGGCCCATCCCGCCGTTCACACCCCGCTTTCTCTCTCCTCTCACTGTGCGCGGGCCCCGTCTATCAGATCCTTCCCCTTCCCCCGCGCCACCTTCCTTCTTCTCTCTCCCTCTTTCCTTCTTTGCTCCGGCCGACCAAGTCTGAGCCGAATCCTGCCCCTTCCTCGCCGCCTCCTCTCCGATTTGGGAACCGCGTGCGCCTCCGGGACAAATCCCCAATTTCCGCGCTCTCCTTCCTCCTCTGCCTCCCCTCTTTCCTTACTCTCTCCACCGTATTCGCGCCGGTCGAGAAATCCGGCGAGCAATCCTCACCGATTGCCCCCTCCCTAGCCCCTATAAAAAGCCCCCTCAGCCTCCCCTCTCACCGCACCTCTTCCCTCCGCCCTCGCTCGCTTCCCCCGAGCCCCTCCTCGCCCACGCGCCGTGCGCCTTGCTCGCCGCCGCCACCATCAAGTCCGGCGAGGAATCGCCGCCACCTCCAACGTCTTCCCCATGCACCGGCGACCACCCTCAGCCCCTCGGCCAAGCCTCCCCACCGCTGGAACGCCACCACACCGGAGCACCCGAACCCCTCCGGCCACCCCGCACCACCGGCACCGTCGCCTCCGTCCAACTATGCCTGAACCCCTCCGGCAGATACCTCAAAAGGTATAACTACCATATATGGGTAAGAAACACCCGAGAGCCCAGATGGTTATCAGCGCTATTCCTTCCCCCCCCTCCCCGGTTCCCTCGGCGCGCGTTTGAGCCCCGGCTCCGCAGCGCTGAGGTTGAGCCATTTCTTTTATTTTCCACGCTGACATCTGGGCTCCACTTGTCAGTCGCTGTCGGTCTGTGGGCCGGCTAACATCTGGGCCCCGCCTATTAGTGTTTCCGCTGGCATGTGGGTCCAGAGCCCCTAGGGTCCCACCTGTCAGTGGCCAATAGCTCCTGTGGCCACTGACAGAGGGGTCCCACTTGTCAGTGGCCGAGCAATAGGTTCACTGCCATGTGGGTTCCACCTGTCATAGACTCAGAGTAAAGAAATAAAAGAAAAGAATAAAATATGCAGTGGGACCCACCTGTCAGAAATTTAACAATTTATGGATTTATTCAAACTGAGATGTTCAAATGAGCATAACTTTCTCATTTTAACTCCAAATTGAGCCGTTCAAAATTCTAAATTTTTATAAAATCATAATCTATCCAAATATACCCTATTTTAGAATTTTTGAATTTTATTTGAATTTTTCTTGTATTTATTTGCTTTGTTCGTTTGTCTTTTGCGCGTAGAATCCGACGTCGCCGAAGAGTTTGTCGAACCACAGCAAGAGGGACCAACCAGTGCACAAGAAGGCAAGTCTCCTTTGATCGTTTTGAACCTATGTTTGAGAAATGTTTTTAATTATTTTAAATTTATGTGCATCGCTATTTACATAGAACTCTAATTTTGGTCTTAAGGCATAGTTAATCCAACCTCGATATGCCCTTAATTGAACTTGAATGCCATGTACCCTTGTAACCCTAGCATAACCTTTGTCTCAATAATGAGAATTACGTAATCCTTTGGTAATATTAGAACGGTAGTAAAATGCTTAGTCATGCTAATTAATTCTTTTGTAAATATGGAATGGGAAATTATGTTTCATTGCAATAACCTTTGTATTTAGAAATAAGTGGCGATTGGTGTTGCCGCTGTTCTTTTAAAAATAAATAAAATATAGAAGTTGGTTTAGACTGGGGCAGATGGTTGGTTTGGGTTGGTGCGGCAAGCACGAGATCTTGTAAAGTGTATGTTCCACCCTAGTCGATTAAGGACCGACTCTTGTGTTTGTCCAGACTGAGCACTACCGTACAACCCCAAGTCTATATGGGTACGACCTAGCTGATTAACTTACGATAGTCTAGTTTAGGTGCCACCAGTGGAAAGTGGGTGCCAGGGATTTACTGGTTATTCACAGTGAGGGACAGGGATTTACTGTACTCATATGGGGCAAGAGGGGGCTTCAGACTGGGTGGATTTTACCCTTCTGCGGTGAAACCTCAGCGGGTGGTGTCTGGCTAGACTAGAGTAAGGTAAAGGCTTTGTGATATTTTATCTGGGTCTCATGCCAAAGGAAGCATGGTGACTATTAGGATAATTTATCTCTTGGGGGTAAAGTTGTACATCCTCTGCAGAGTGTCAAACTATTCGAATAGCCGTGCCCACGGTCAAAGGCGGGCAAGGGATGCATTCACATGATAGATCCTTGGTTTTCATTTTTAAAAACAAAGTTTTGTATTCCGAGAGTGGAGGGAACTCTCGGATGGTTGTCCTGGCGGTTGGAGCCAGTGTGGGTGGATGTAACCCGCAGTTTTAAACTTTCTCGGTTAGAGTTGGTTAACTAGTGTTGGTGGATATAACCTTCAGTTAAAACAATTAATTGGATAAAATGATGCTTTCGAAAATATTTAGTAGTAATTGAAATAAAATATTGCTTTGTGCAAAAGAACCATATAACCCTCCTTTGTTAAGCCTTGCATCTATTGCATTTTTCCCAAGACTTGCGGAGTACTTTTTGTACTCACATGCTGCACTTAAAATAAACTCAAAAGAATATGAAGCTCAAGAGGGAGACTACGACTACTTCGCTTGCGGATACGACGAAGGATTCCCGGAGTTCTAGGTCGCGCTTCCCCAGTCAATTACCTGTGGCGTATTGATGGGTCTTCACTGGATTTATTTATGCTTCCACTATGTTTTATGTGTGTGTGAGGTCTTGAAACCTCCTTTGTAATAATGAGACCTTTCAGTCAGTACTCTCTATTATTGTAATAAAGTGTTGTTGGTTATGTAATCATTTCTGTTTGACTGTGTGCACTAGCTTTGATCTGGGACTAGTGCTGTCATACACAGAGGGTCCGGGTTCAGAAATCCAGGGTCCCGACACTTTGGTACAACATGGAGCAAGAGTTGATGACTTAAGTCAGCAAAGCGTCCGTTTGGATGATACTGATGAGGAGTTCGATGCCATGCGACGTGAGGAGCCACGTCGCCGAGCACCACCTGCTGTTGGCCATGGAGGATGCCCTCCCTATCACGGTCGTGATGTCGGTCAAGGAGGTCGCGGTGTTCGACGTAACGATGATGACGAGGAAGCTTTGGCCAAACCAAAATTCAACAAGCCTACCTTCACCGGAGGTACTGATATAGAGGATTATCTCACTTGGGAACTTAAGGTTGACAAGTTATTCCGTTTGAACCGTTACACCGAAGACAAGAAGTTGAAACTTGCGTCAATGGGTTTTGACGGGTATGCTATGCATTGGTGGGAACAAGTTGTGCGAACACGTATGGAGAGGCATGAACACCCCATCGTCACTTGGAATGAAATGAAACAAGAAATGCGTGGCAGGTTTGTTCCCCATCATTACAAACATTCACTGTATGAAAAATTATATCATTTGAAACAGGGAACACAGTTGGTAGAGGAGTATTACAAGGAGATGGAACAAGCCATGATTCATGCTGGTGTACGTGAACACGAAGAACAAACCATGGCCCATTTTCTGGCCGGTTTGAACCACCACATCAAGCGCATCGTCAATCATCGCCCATATGGTAACATGAATGAGTTGCTCCATCAAGCAAGAGAAGCTGAACGACAAGTGGCTGAAGATGTTAGGTTTACTAGCCGTACCACCTATACACGCAGCAAGTTTATTCCTCGGACACAACCAAGTAAGAGTATAACCACCGAAGGCAATTCGTCATATCGAACAGCAAGTAAGAAAGAAGAGATAGCGCCTCTACAGTCTCGTCGAAGTGCTGTTCCTGCCGCAAGTGGTGTATCCTCCACTGGATCCACAGGAAGGAGTAGGGACATTGTGTGTTTCAAGTGCCAAGGTCGTGGGCATATGCAGAAGGAGTGTCCAAACACTAAAACCATGATTTGCACTAGAACGGGTGAATACAAATCCGCAAGTGAGGAGGATGATCTGTGTACTGCTCAAGAACCTTATGCGGGAAGCGAGAGTGAAGATGAAGAAAATGTGATGGTATGCACATCAGAACGTTTACCTTCCATAGTATGTACACCCAAAACCCTTAGTGTGCAGGCCCAAGTTGCGCATGAACAAAGATGCAATCTATTCCAAATTTGGGCAAAGGTGGGTGAAGGTAAAGCATGCAAAGTTATTATAGATGGAGGAAGTTGTCACAATTTGGCCAGTAAAGAGTTATGCACCAAGTTGGGTTTGAAATACTTACCACATCCTCATCCATATCATGTGCAATGGCTAAGCGACCGAGGCGAGGTAAAAGTAAGCCATATGGTCCGAGTCAAGTTTTCAATTGGCAACTATAGTGACACTGTGGAATGTGATGTGGTGCCAATGATGGTTTGTCACCTACTTCTGGGTCGGCCATGGCAATATGACCGATCGCATGATGGTCGCACAAATTGCTACAAGTTTAGGTGGAACAACAAGGATGTGATTTTGAAGCTGCTGACTCCTGCTGAAATCATCAACCAATCCATGTCAATCCTGAGCGGTAAAAAGAAAAGTGAGGATAAGTTAATCATGCTAGCTACAAGAGCTGAGATTCGAGAGTTGAGTGAGGATCCTAGCACGGTGCACTTTGTGCTGTTGTACAAAGATGCATTGATTTCCACTAACGATATAATCTCTCTTCCTAGTGCTGTGAAACATGTTTTGCAGGAGTACAATGACGTGTTTCCAGAGGAGGTTCCGGCAGGTTTGCCACCAATTCGTGGGATAGAACATCAAATCGACTTAATTCCAGGGGCAATGCTGCCCAATCGACCACCATACCGTGTCAATCCCGAAGAAACAAAGGAATCCAGAAACAAGTCCAAGAACTTCTTTCCAAAGGGTATGTACGAGAAAGCTTAAGTCCTTGTGCTGTTCCTGTGATTTTAGTTCCTAAGAAAGATGGTTCATGGCGCATGTGCATAGATTGTAGAGCAATTAATAACATCACTATTCGATATCGTCATCCCATACCTCGCTTAGATGACATGCTTGACGAATTGAGTGGTGCAGTTATTTTCTCAAAAATTGACTTGCGTAGTGGATATCATCAAATTAGGATGAAAGAAGGGGATGAATGGAAGACTGCTTTTAAAACAAAATTTGGGTTATATGAGTGGTTAGTGATGCCTTTTGGTCTAACTAATGCATCTAGTATGTTCATGAGATTGATGAACCATGTTTTAAGGCAATTCATTGGTAAATTTGTGGTTGTTTACTTTGATGACATCTTAATCTATAGCCGCAATGAATCTGAACATGTTGAACATATTAGACAAGTGCTACAAGTTTTGCGAATAGCTAAGTTATTTGGTAATCTAGAAAAGTGCACTTTTTGCAAAGATAAAGTTGTTTTCTTGGGATACGTTGTTTCAGCACATGGCATAGAGGTAGATGAATCAAAAGTTGAATCAATTCGAAATTGGCCAACGCCCATCAATGTAAGTCAAGTTAGAAGCTTTCATGGGTTGGCTAGTTTCTATAGGAGATTTGTGAAGGACTTTAGTACTGTAGCTGGCCCTTTAAATGAGCTAACCAAGAAGGGAGTTGCGTTTGTGTGGGGAGTGGCACAACAAAAGGCCTTTGCTGAGCTTAAGAAACGTTTGACTGAAGCCCCTTTGCTTGTTTTGCCTGATTTCACTAAGAGCTTTGAAATTGAATGTGATGCTAGTGGAATTGGCATAGGGGGAGTGTTGATGCAAGAAGGTAGACCGGTTGCTTATTTTAGTGAGAAATTGAACGGTGCTCAATTAAATTATCTGGTCTATGATAAAGAACTTTATGCGTTAGTGTGAGTTTTAGAAACTTGGCAGCATTACTTGTGGCCCAAGGAATTTGTTATTCACTCAGATCATGGGGCTTTAAAGTATTTGCGTGGTCAAGCCAAATTGAACCGACATCACACCAAGTGGGTAGAATTCATTGAATCTTTTCCTTATGTTGTCAAATACAAGAAAGGGAAGGAAAACGTGGTTGCTAATGCTCTTTCGAGGAAACATGTGCTTTTAACTCAGTTAGGAGTACAAGTTCCTGGCTTGGAGAGTTTGCGTGAATTATATGCTCATGACCATGATTTTGCTATTCCTTATTCGCAATGCACAGATGGGAAAGGTCGGGATAAGTTTCACATACATGATGGGTTCTTGTTTCGTGCTAACAAACTTTGCATTACAGACTCGTCCGTTCGGTTACTTTTGTTACAGGAATCTCATTCAGGAGGTCTCATGGGGACATTTTGGATGAGAAAAGACATTGCTCATGTTAAGCAATCATTTTTATTGGCCTAAGATGAGGCATGATGTGGACAGGTATGTGCAACGTTGCATGACTTGTCAAAAGGCAAAATCAAAGCTCAATCCACACGATTTGTATACTCCTCTTCCTGTTCCTGATGCTCCTTGGAAAGATATTAGCATGGACTTTGTGTTGGGACTACCTAGGACTAAGAGAGGGAGAGATTCGGTTTTTGTCGTTGTGGATCGTTTTTCCAAAAATGGCACATTTTATTCCTTGTCATAAGAGCGACGATGTGTCGCATATAGCTAACTTGTTTTTCAGGGACATAGTTCGATTACATGGTGTGCCAAGGACCATTGTGTCGGATCGCGATGTTAAATTTATGAGCTATTTTTGGAAGACATTATGGAAAAAATTGGAGACCAAGCTTCTTTTCAGCACCACTTGTCATCCCCAAACTGATGGACAGACGGAGGTCGTGAATCGCACCCTTGCTATGTTGCTACGGACAATGATCAAGAAGAACATCAAAGAGTGGGAAGATTGTTTGCCACACGTGGAGTTCGCTTATAACCGGGCTGTGCATTTTACTACTCAATTGTGTCTGTTTGAAGTGGTGTATGGCTTCAAACCACTTACACCACTTGATTTGCTTCCACTTCCAAGCCAAGAAAGAGGTAATATGGAAGCCTCCAAGCGTGCAGAATTTGTGAAGAAGATTCACTTGAAGACAAAAGAAGAGATTGAGAAGAAAGCAAAGTATTACGCTGAGAAGGCTAACAAACACCGCAAGAAGATGTTATTTCAGCCGGGAGACTTAGTATGGGTTCATTACCGTAAGGATCGTTTTCCTGAAAGGCGCAAGTCCAAATTGTTGCCGCGGGGAGATGGACCTTTCAAAGTACTTGAAAAGATCAATGACAATGCATACAAAATCGAGTTACCGGGCGATGACTATGGAGTTAGTTCGACCTTTAATGTTGCTGATTTAAAACCATTTTTCGGTCCGGAGGATTCATATCATACAACGTCGAGGGCGACGTCTTTTCAAGAGGGGGAGGATGATGAGGCCACCCTTGTCCCAACTCCTCCAATTGAACCAACAGGACCAATTACACGTGCGCGCGCAAAGAAGCTCCAACAACAGGTGACTTTGTTCTTTAACGAATGTAATTTTGAAAGGAATTTGCTACTACCCGATTCTCGTGTGTTATGCTTGCTTAGGTATAAGGAAGAGCTTGTTGGCAAAACTAAAGAAACATGCATGCATGCTGGTTGACGTGAAGCGCAAGACAAGGAGAGATCTCGGGTGGGGGAGATAACATGCACGTGGCCAAGACCGAGGGCAACACAAGGAAAACCATCCGAATTAGTTTCTATCTATGGCATCCGAGTTGTTTTCTATCTCGAGTTAGTTTCTATCTGCGGCCGCACCTTGTGGTGCCAATATAAGGCAAAGCGTAGCTTCATTGTAAAGGGGACCACTTCATTTTTCAGATTGAAATTAGAACAGCATATTGCTTGTTTCTGTTCACCAAAGTATCCATGCGAGGAATACTTGAGAGGAATTAAGCGATTGTTCTTGAAATAAGGTCGTGTTTGCATTTCCATTGGGAATTGATAGCACGGCATTTCTCCACTCGTGGTCTCATGGAGAATCCTCTTTGGAGTATCTTGCTGAATTTCCAAAGAGCTGTGAGTCCTTGCAATGGCACAGGTGTACAGCTAGAGACATTGGTTGAGAGACACTAGTGATCGTGATCCTGCGTCGAGAAGATCAGGGTCGCCCGTATCACCTTTCCACCCATGGCCTACCTCCCTCTCCACACTTTTGGCCGAACTTGTCATTGCCATTGCCATCTTCTTTTCTTCATGCAAATCAGCACCAGTGGAAAGCCCTAGTTTGAATTGCTCTAGGCGTCGACCCAGTGATAAGATAAGTGGCTATAACACTGAAAGCTAGTATATGGTGCGGATGCCATGTACTGGTGGATGCAATTTGTATCGCTAATATTATGGTCTTATCACACAAAAATTGAAGTCATGATTTCAAACTGCTAGGTCTTAGGAACCTTTTAAGTATTGTATATAAAATCAATTTATGGCAAAACAAAATAAACCCGAGCCTTTCCTAGATAAAGCTATGCATGTTATTTATTGCATATTGTGTGTTGGCTCGTTGAGCACGGTGGAGACGTGCTCGCACTCACATTACCAAATCAGAAACAGGAACCCAGGATCACTATGCCTATGAGGATGCCCCTGCCACTGATGGAGGAAATAACAAAGGGAATTTGGGCGGCTTCTACGTTTTCAGGTCCTAGACAAGTTGACCTAGGGAGTTGTGTGCACATATATTACCTAAGTCTAGGTAATATACAACGCACACATTTACCCCCAGTCGCTTTCCTGTAGATACGATCTTATTTCCTCTTTGCTTCCGCTGATATTTGGTGATGTAGACATTTGGCCTGTTTGGCCCTTTTGTAAATTGTCCCCCGATGTGGTATAATTTAAACTCTGATCTGTAATATTATGTTTTATGCGATGTATGAATTTAAACCCATATACCGTGGGCGTAAGTCCATTGATGGAGGGGAGGAACCATGGATGGTGGAAGTTTTCATCTACGCCAAGGACGAACAGGACCCACCCCATGTCTTAGAACCACGCACCAGAGGAGCACCTTTGTGGTAGCCCTCCAGGACACCGCGCGCTTAGCCACAGCCCAGCTTTGTGATATATACGGACCCCCACTTTGGCAGACACCATTTCGCTACTACCCGTCTCACCAGGAGGGTGCCCGGTATAACGAGACCTTCATGCCAGTGACGGAAGACGACCCGATGCTAACGCATCAGGTGCACCTTACCCAAGCCATAGGGGCGGCTCACACCATCGCACTAGAGATCTCTGCACTTCGTCAGCACCTGCTCGCCAGCCATACTAAGATGGCGATCCTACAGGAGAAGCTCGCCAAGTGCGAGCAGGCACTAGCGGAAGCGGAGGAGGAAAAACCTGCCGCCCTCACCTAGCTCCAGCAGGTCCCAGCTCCTGCTACCCCTACAGTGCCTACTGCTCTGATCCAACCATGGATCAGCGGACCTCGCACACTGCTCACTGCACGCAAGAGCGTGCGACCTTCGGGACCCCATTCAGCCATTTGCATGGGGGGAGTCCGTCGTGGTCGCAGCTGTTCTTGCTCTTACTCCGACTCTTCGGGGTTCAACGGTAGCCGTTCCCGTTCGTAGTCTCCGAATTACAATCCCTCCTACCCCAGAGCCAGTCGTATGGAGTAGGTAGATTAGTGCAGTGCTTGCTAAGTGTTGTGTAATGCAAGCATTGACCCCCATAGTAGTAGTGATTTGTGTTAGTTTCCCCAGTCCTGTAGTCGCAACTATTCAGTATTTTTGCTGTAACCATGAAGTCCAGCTTGGTCCAAGGGCTATATAAGCTGGTTATGTGATCTCTTGTTATGTTTAATATATGGCTAAGTTGTGGCCTTGTGTTGAAAGATTGTTTTGTCATCTATTCGACTGGTTTTATGTATTTGTTATGGGATGATAACCCCACCCACTTGTCTAGTACTAGCATCTAAACCACAAAGCTATAACTACAGAAGGCCAGTCAAAGAGTCACAAGAGCTCAGGCCAGTGCTAACCTCAACATCCAGGCAGAGGTAGACACCAATCAAGGAGCGCAGCCTGCAGGGCGGGGTAGAGGACAAAACAAAGGAGCCGATCTCCCACCCCTGCCGGTTAACCCTACCATGGCAAAAGTCATGGCACAATAGACTCAGCTCTTACAAGCCATCTACGCCGGGCAGCAGGTCAATGCCGGCAGCCATAGATCTGACTTGGCTGACTTCCAGATAACCCGGCCACTCACTTTTGCTTCGGCTGACGAACCACTTGAAGCAGAAGACTGGCTCAGAGATACCGAGAGGAAGCTTCGCCTCGTCAAGTGTGCAGAAGAAGACTAGGTGGTCTTCACTACTCATCAGCTCCAGGGAGCTGCGGCAGCCTAGTGGGAAAACTACTTAGCCGCCAAAGGTCAGGAAGATGCCACCACTCGAAATAACATGGAGGCCATATCGTGGACGGAATTCAAGATAGCTTTCAAGGCTAACTTCATCCCGGCAGGAGTGATGAGGATGAAGAAGAATGAATTCCGCACCCTGAAGAAAGGATATATGACTACCAATGAGTATCTCACCAAATTACCCAGCTTGCCCGCTACGCCACTAAGGATGTGGCGGAGAAGGAGGAAACTATTGATAGGTTCTTTGAAGGCATGAATGAGGATTTGCAAGTGCAGTTGATCATCTAGGACTTCACCAGTTTCCACCAACTGGTGAACAAGACATTGATCCTGGAGAATGAGAAAAAGAACCTAGAAGCAAGCCGCAAGCGCAAGCTAGTGGCCTAGCGACCCCAAGGAAGATTCATTCAGAAATTCTTCAATAACCCCTCTTCCTCAAGGTCAAATCAGTCCAAGGCATTGACCCCAACACCTTATCCCAGTGGTAGCTCATACCAAACCCCACGCCCAACAGGCCAGGCTTCTGGGGCGAACCCAGCCACCAACCGGAATTGCTTTGGCTATGGTGAGAAGGGGCACTTCATCAGCCAATGCCCATATAATAAGGCCGCGCCAGTGAAACTCAACGCAGGGACCACACCTGCTCAAGGCCAAGCGTCAGCACCCAACAAGGGATATCAGGCCCCTCACTCCAATAAGACCGCCTCCACACCAAATCATGACCGAGTCAACCATATCACTGCTGAGGAGGCTCAAGAGGCCGCAGGAGTGCTGCTGGGTACGTTTTCTGTCAAATCAGTACCAGCACAAACTCTCTTTGATTCTGGGGCTTCACATTCATTCATAGCTAAGGGATATGTGGATAGGCTTGGGCTACCTACTTACCCACTAAAGAAACTGGTGGTACTTAGTTCACCCGTTGGTATAATCACTGCTACTCTAGTATGCCCTGGGCTAGAAGTTACTATAGAGGAATTTGGGTTCCTAGCCGACTTGATAGTATTGAGCTCTCAGACCTTCGATATCATACTAGGGATGGACTGGTTAGTGAAACATCAGGGAGTTATAGACTATGCCACCAGGAGGGTGAAACTAACCAAATGTCCCAGATTAACCATAGATGTAAAGGTGGACTGACCCTATCGTTGGGGCCGTGCAGTGTACCATTGTGAAGACATACCTCTAGAAGGAATGCTGGTGGTACAGGATTATCCTGAAGTGTTTCCAGAAGAACTGCTAGCATGCCACTAGATAAAGACCTAGAGTTTTTCATCAACCTGAAACTGGGAGCTGCCCCAGTTTATAAGAGGCCCTATAGAATGACGGTTGATGAGTTGGAAGAACTGAAGAAACAACTCTAGAAGTTGCAGGATAAGGAATTTATCAGACCTAGTTCCTCACCCTGGGAATCTCCGGTATTGTTTGTGAAGAAGAAAGACGGCATCACCAGGATGTGTGTGGATTACCGGGCCCTGAATGAAGTGACCATAAAAAATAAGTACCCCCTCCCGAAAATTGATGATTTGTTTGACCAGCTTGGTGGAGCTACCATATTCTCCAAGATAGACCTAAGGTCGGGCTATCACCAGCTGAAGATTAAGGCTGAGGATATTCCCAAGACAGCTTTTACCACTAGATATGGACTGTATGGCTTTACGGTCATGTCTTTTGGTCCAACTAATTCCCCGACCTATTTTATGAATCTCATGAACAAGGTATTCATGGAGTATTTGGACAAGTTCGTAGTAGTGTTCATTGATGATATTCTCATCTACTCCAAGAATGTAGAGGAGCATGCCGAACACTTATGCTTAGTATTGGAGAAGCTAAAAGAGCATCAACTATACGCCAAGTATAGCAAGTGTGAATTTTGGCTAAGAGATATCAGCTTCTTGGGGCATATAGTGTCTGCTGGAGTGGTGTCTGTCGACCCAGTCAAGATAGCAGCAGTAATGGAATGGAAGCAGCCCACCACTGTCACAGAAGTGAGAAGTTTCCTTGGGCTGGCAGGGTATTACAGAAGGTTTATAGAAGGATTTTCTCGGGTTGCCAGGCCATTGACTCAACTACTCGAGAAGGAGCAGAAGTTTGAATGGACAAAGGCCTGTGAAGAAAGCTTTTAGGAGCTAAAGAAGAGATTAACTACCACCCACGTGCTAGTTCTACCGGATGTACGCAAAGACTTTGAGGCATATTGTGACGCCTCGCATCAAGGGCTTGGATGCATACTGATGCAAGGAGGCAGAGTTGTAGCATATGCATCAAGACAGCTCCACCCTCATGAAACAAATTACCCAACCCATGATTTGGAATTAGCTTTGGTGGTGCATGCTCTAAAAATTTGGAGGCACTATCTGATCGGTAACCATTGTGACATATATACCGACCACAAGAGCCTCAAGTATTTCTTTACACAGTCACACCTTAACCTGAGGCAGAGGAGATGGTTAGAATTGATTAAGGATTATGACTTAAGTGTTCACTATCACCCAGGCAAAGTTAATGTGGTAGTGGACGCTTTAAACCATAATGCCTATTGTAATAACCTCATGGTTCAAGAGCAACAGCCCGAGCTGTATAAGGAGTTAATGGCATTGAATATGGAAATAGTAGAACAAGGCACCTTAGCGGCAATGGAGGTACAACCAAGTATAGAAGAGAGGATCATAGTCGCATAGAAGGAAGACTCAACTGCTCTGAGATTAAAAATATTAATGGAAGAAGGGAATGCTCCTAAGATAACTGTGGATCACCAAGGTGTTCTAAGATATGGGACACGTATCTTTGTACCTCACCAGAAGGACCTTAAGGACCTTATACTTAGGGAAGCTCATAGCTCTGCATACTCCCTCCACCCCAGGAGTACCAAAATGTATCAGGACATGAAGCAGTGGTACTGGTAGCCACGCTTGAAGAGGGATATTGCTGAACATGTGGCTTGTTGTGACGTATGCCAAAGAGTGAAGGCTGAGCATCAAAGGCCAGCAGGGTTATTACAACCATTGCAAGTACCTCAGTGGAAGTGGGAAGAAGTTGGAATGGACTTTATCACTGGACTACCACGAACCAAATCAGAGAATGATTCCATATGGGTTGTAATAGATAAGTTGACTAAGGTAGCACACTTTATTCCGGTCAAAACCACCTACAAGGGAGATAAGCTAGCAGAGTTGTACATGTCACGCATCATGTGTTTGCATGGTATGCCAAAACAGATAGTCTCAGATCGAGGTTCCCAGTTTACCTCGCATTTCCTAGCTAGCCTTCATGAAGCTCTCGACACCCACTTGGATTTTAGTACCGCTTATCACCCCCAGACAGATGGTCAAACAGAGAGGGTAAATCAGATATGGAGGACATGCTTCGAGCCTGTGCCTTGGATTTCACTACGATTGGGATAAATGCCTGCCATATGCTGAGTTTGCCTACAACAATAGCTACCAGGCCAGCCTACAGATGTCCCCGTTTGAAGCATTATACGGAAGGAAATGCCGGACCGCACTACACTGGTCAGAAGAAGGAGATGGCTATATCTTTGGGCCTGATACTCTAAAGCAGGCCAAAGAAAAAGTTTGCCTAAACAGAGATCGATTGCTAGCAACTCAGTCTAGGCAAACGAGTTATACAGACAGGAGGTGAAGGCCATTGAGTTTTGAGATTGGAGACTATGTCTACCTGAAGGTGTCACCCTTGCGAGGGGTTAATCGGTTTAAAGTCAAGGGCAAGCTCACCCCACGCTATGTTGGGCCATTTCCAACTGTAGCTAAGAAAGGGGAAGTTGCTTACCAGCTAGAGCTGCCCCCGAATCTATCTAATGTACACAACGTCTTCCATGTGTCCCAACTTAAAAAGTGTCTACATGTACCAGAAGACCAAGCTTCGTTGGAGGCAATCGAGCTCGAAAGTGACCTGACCTACAAGGAGCGCCCGATTAAGATCTTGGACACCGTAGAGAAGAAGACAAGGAATCGAACCATCCGCATATGCAGAGTGCAATGGAGTCACCATACGAAAAAGAAAGCCACTTGGGAACGCGAAGATCAGCTATGAAGATATTATCCTTATTTGTTCACCAATTAGGCTGAATCTCGGGGTCAAGATTCTTTTTAAGGGGGGTAGGTTTGTAACATCCCAAAAATTGAATTTGGACATGTGTAGCATTTTAATTATTTGGATTGAATTTTCTTGAAATTTGGAATTTTTATGATGTTTCTGTAAGTTTTGGTTGAGGTTCCAATAATTGAGGAAATATGGAAATAATGAAAATCTATAATTTTAAAAATCCGAATCTAAATAGATGATCCACCAAAAGGTGGGATAAACTTGAATTGAAATATAAAATTCCATTTTGGGATATGTAGATATAAGTGAGCCTATATATATATATATATATATATATATATATATATATATATATATATATATATATATATATATATATATATATATATATATAACAAATATACAACATACTAAACATATATTATGATGAGTTTAGCATTAAAAAAAATAAAGGTAGTAATTAAGTGAGCAAGTAAGGGAACAAATGAGGAAATATAAAGGCATATGTATATATATACATACATGATTATACATGAATGAATGTGTAAGTAACATAAATAAATAAATAAAAGAAAAGAAAAAGAAAAAGGGTAGAGCCTGACCTCCTCATTATCTGTGCACCATCGCCGACGCTTCCCCCTTCCGCCATTGCCGTCGCACGCCGCCCTCACCGAGCTGCCTTGAACCCCAAGGTAGCATCCTTATCACGTGTAGATGCTCTCCTAGAGTTTAATTGGGTTTTAGCACCGTGGATTGCCCTAGCCACCTCCTCCCTGTTTCCACCGTCGCCATGACCGCCGCCGACGGCCACTCCAGCCAAATTGGTCGGCGAGACTGCGGCCAGGGGTAGGCACGGGCGTGATCGACGCATTTTGCGGGTGCCCACGTATGGCCGCCGCCCCTCCGCCGGCGGTGAGGTCGCCGTCCCTCAGCTGTGGGAAGGGGATGAACAGTGCCAAGTAAGGTAGTAATTAAGTGAGCAAGTAAGGGAACAAAATGAGGAAATATAAAGTCATATGTATATATATACATACATGATTATACATGAATGAATGTGTAAATAAAATAAATAAATAAATAAATAAATAAATAAGAAAATAAAAGGAAAAAGGGCAAAGCCTTCGGCCTGGCCGAAACGGCCCGGCCCATCTCTCCCTCCCTCCTCCTTTCTCTGCTTCGGCACCGAGCTGTCACTTCATCCTGACCGGCACGCCAGCAAAAACCACTACTGCCCCCAGCTTCACTGCCACCACCCACCGTTTTTCCTTCTCCCGTTGCGTCGCCCGGCCATGCGGCGCAAAAGCTCTGTCGCCCAGCGGGCGCGGCACAAAAGCTCTGCTGCACAGCTCACGCGGCGCATAGCTGCAGCGCCTGAACTAAGATGTCACGTGCGAATCGCCCAAATCCCGCCGCAGCCGCTGCTCTGCACCGCCGCCTGCCACCGACGTGACCGCGCGGCCACTCGCCCGTTGCCGGCCTCCCTTCATCGCCTATAAAACCCGCGCGACCCTCCATCCTCATCGCCACACCCGTCTCTACCTCCTGCCCCGAACAATCGAGCCATCGAGCACCGTAGTCACCAGCGAGCCCTTTTCTTCCCGAACGCCAGCGGAACACAGTCCGACCAATTGGAGCCACGCCACTCCAATTGCCGCCAGCCGAAGCTTCCTCAGGACCTCCCGACGATCTTCCGGCCAAAGCCCGACCTCCTCATTGTCTGTGCACCGTCACTGACGGTTCCCCTTCTGCCATTGCCGTCGCACACCGCCAGCTCACCGCCGCCCTCCCTGAGCTACCCTGACCCCCCAAGGTAGCATCCTGATCACGAATAGATGCTCTCCTAGAGTTTAATTGGGTTTTAGCATCGTGGATCGCCCTAGCGACCTCATCCATGTTTCCACCGTCGCCATGACCGCCAACGACGGCCACTCCAGCCAAATTGGTCGGCGAGACCCCGGCCAAGGGTAGGCGCGGGCGTGAGCGACACATTTTGTGGGTGCCCATGTCCGGCCGTCGCCCCCTCTGCCGGCAGCGAGCTTGCCGTCCCTCGGCGAGGGGGGAGGGGACGAACAGTGCCGGCGGTTAGAACAGTTAAAACGTGATTAATGTGTCATTAATACTAATACCGGCTTAAAAGGTAAAACCTCTCACACATGGGCCATGCCCTGAAAATGGACCCCACCTGTCATAGCCACAGAGTAAAAGAAAAGAAAACAAATGAAAAACATAAAAATTGGAAATCGGACCCACCTGTCAGAGTTTTATTATTTTTCAGATTTAATTAAACTGAGAACTTTAAAAGGACATAACTTATTCATTTTAACTCCAAATTGAGTGTAACAAATTTCTAAATTCAAGATCTATCCAATGGAACCAAAACCATGATTTTTGAAGCTCATTTGAATTTCTGGTGAGATTTTGTTCAGTTTGCTAATATTATCTAAATTTTCACAAGTCATAAAAATAGCGTACGAGGCCCAGGAAGTAGAAGCCGAAGCCGAAGCAAACTTCGACGATCAAGACAAAGACACCGGTGACCAAGACGAGACAATACTTTGATCATGTTTGAATCCATGTTTATGCAAATTTATTACCGTTTAAACTATCACTTGCATGCTGTTATTTGTTGTGTTAATTTATTATTTTGCTAATTTATGTCAGTGGCTCTCATCATTTCCCCTTTTTTTGGAGAGGAGGGCACTTTTTTTTGGAGAGGGGTGGATTTTTGGCTATTGGATCTTTAATCTAATAGACTTAACAGTGGCAGACCCAAAAAAGTTGAGTGGCGTGGATTAGGCCTAATACATAATAATGGTGGTATGTTAATACTTTAAGATAGTTGTCATTATGCTGACATTGAACAAATATAGGAGAAGAACAAGAGCACACATATGTAGTCCCAAACAACTTTCTCTCTTTATTAATTTTTTTGCTCATAGACGGTGTTTACAACAGTCAACCCTTGCCCCTTGTTATATAGTAGGAGATGGGGTGTCTCTCCAACAGAATAATCAATAATCCTTCTTGTTTAGGTGTCCCTCCAATAGAATAAGCAATATTTGCTAAACTAGCTAATGGGCTCTATGGGCTAGGTGTCCCACTTAATGAGCTTTGTTTAGGTAAAATGTCCACATCATTTGGTTGTCTAAAATGGGCTAATATGCAATACTTCCTCTTTGAAACTTTGCCAATGTCATGCTTATGTCTCGTTAAAAACTTCTTCTGAAAACCTAGTGGAAAAAAGGGTAAGAGAAAAGAATACATAGCTCGTGTTCTTGCCATTGCATATGTTGCTTCATTACAAACCATTAATTAAGAAAATCTAGTGGGACAAAACCCAACTAAAGGAAAAAGAATATAACATTAATCCTTCCCAGATTTGATTGTGACTTACACAATCCCAATGTTTTGATCCTTAAGATCATAACGATCAAGTGATATATTTTCGCATGAAAATTTACAAAGTTTAAGTGACGAAGTTGCTCCCCTTGAACATAGGAGCCATATCGTACTAAGTTTGAATAGATGTGGGCATGGGCCTTATGAATTATATCCACCAGTTTCCTTTTGCCAAATTCATAGCTCATTGTCTTTATAGGAGTCATGAGTATGTAGAATTTATGGGCAATATATTTCCCATATTTACCCTCACATAACCACTTTTTGATCTAGTGCAATGCTAGTGCTATCAGGGCAATAGGGAAAATAGTTGCAGTACCTCACCATTGCTAGATACTTAATCCAGTTTTTTTTACTATATGAGGTTTTACCTTTTGCAACTATCTCTAAGTGGTTCTTCCATAGATACATCCAATGCATATTCAATAGACCAATAATGTATATATCATCTCAGAGTATAGCTAGTCCATAATTTATCATATTGGGGATTATACTATTAAGCCAAAATCTCACATGACATCCAACGTAATCAGTTCGTTCAAATAACTTTAGAAGATACAATGACCATTCTTCCCATACCCTTGTGGAAGCATCTCAATATATGCGCCCACCTAGTGGAAGCATCTCAATATATGCGCCCACCTAGTGGAAGCATCAACTTGTACAACAAAGTACATGCATAGCCCCTTAGATGGGCTTAATTGGTTCTATCATGTCACCCTAAATCCTTTCTAGGAAATCAGGTGACTTATTATTCTCCCCTCATTAAAACAATGCCATATCATTTAACGTATCCACAGACATGGCCAGGAGAGATCCAAAACTATAGCCAGTAGAAAATATTTATACCAGTATATTTTCTTAGTGCCCAAAGTGCCCTGATCTTCTCGTACCAAGTTTGTATGATTTAGGATCTTTCAATTGCAACATGTTTATATTTGGTCAATAGAAATATGTTCTAACACAATATCATGTAGTGTATATAAAACAAATATGTACTGCTGAAACATACATGATAATAAAATATCAAAGATTGACCATTTAATATCCAGAAGCATAGAAATAACAAATGTTCACATAGAACATTAAACTAAATAGCGCAATTACTATGGTTGTTCCTCATGAACACATATATCTCTACTACTTAAAAATGTGAGTTGGTAGTTGTCGGTACGTTCTCCATCCTCTCTTCTCAGCCGTCCGATCAAAGATCAGCCATCCAGATCCACATGTATGTAGTTTTTCCGCTCCTCGTAGAAAAGGTCAGGCCGATGCATGGGCCGTGCTCCTCCTCTTCTCTTCCCCCGCATCCTCAGCCTCTCACAACCACTCTACCTCCTGCAACTGCCGCCTCCTTCTCTCCCTTGAACCCTCATGCCGTGCCTCCTCTTCCTCCTTAGTGTTGCCACCAATTTATTCTCCGCGCGGCAACATCTGGTCATAGTCCCCCAACTTCCCCTAGCAGCACCACATCTCCCCATCGCCACCTCCTCAACTCATTCGCCCACTGCCTCCTCTCCCCATCTGCCTGTTGTCGCCTCCCCACCTCCACCTCCCGTAACCGCCACTTCTTCTCTCCCCGAACCCTTGTGCCATGCCTCCTCCTCCTCGGCGCTGCCACCAATTCCTTCCCCACGTGATAATGCTTGGTCGTAGTCTTCCAACTTCCACCAGCAGCATCGTATCTCCCCGTCACCGCCTCCCCAACGCATTCACCCATCGCCTCCTCTCCCTATCTGCCCGCCGCCGCCTCCCCACCTCCACCTCTCGCAACTGCCACCTCCTTCTCTCCCTTGAACCCTCATGCCACGCCTCCTCCTCGGCGCCGCCACCAATTCCATCTCCTATCGCCCCTCCAACTAGTGGCACGACACTCGGTGACAGCGGCCGATGGATCAGAGGGAAGGGCGCTCAGCGACAGTCGCCGGTTGATCAAAGAGAAGGGTGCTCGACGATGGTGGCGATGGCTTTCTCTTCCTACTCCCGCCCACGTGGCTCTGCCCCCACCGCCACCGCCCAGCGGTTGCTTACCTGGTGAGCCTTTCTACCTCCTCCGTGGTCGCTCACTCGGTGAGCCTCTCTACCTCCTCCTACTCTTCGCTTGGAGCATGTCGGGTTGTCTGGTGATTTTGGTCTCCCAAGCTAGTCATCAAAGTTGATGTCGTGGTCAAAGGGGCCATGGTTGAAGTCAAAGCCGTGGTCGAATGGGGCCGTGGCCGAAGTCGAAGATCAGTGGTCAAAAGGGTCATGGTTGAAGTCCAAGCTATGGTCGAAGGGGGCAGTGGTCGAAGTCAAAGGGCCGTGGATGATGTCGGTCTGCGGTCGAAGTCAAAGGGTTGTGGTCGATGTCAGGCCGTGACTGAAGTCAAAGGGTCATGGTTGAAGTCAAGCCGTGACCGAAGTCGAAGGGTCGTGGTTGAAGTCAGGCCGTGACCGAAGTCGAAGGGTCGTGGTCGAAATCCAAACTGTGGTCGAAGGGGATAATGGTCGAAATTGAAGGGACATGGTCGAAGTCCAAGCCGTGGTCGATAAGGACAGTGGTCGAAGGGGGCAGTGGTTGAGGTCGAAGGGCCATGGATGAAGTTGGTTCTCAATCGAATTCGAAGGTCTGTGGTCGACGTCGGGGCTGTGGTCGAAGGGGGCCGTGGTCGACGTCGAGGCCATGGTCGAAGGGGGCCGTGGTTGAGGGGCCATGGTCGAAGCTGAAAATCCATGGTCGAAGTCAAAGCCGTGGTCGAAGGCGAAAGTGGTCAACGTTGAAGGGTTGTGGTCAAAATCGAAGCCGTGGTCTACGTCAAAGGGCCATGGTCGAAGGGGACAGTGGTCGACGTCCAAGGGCTATGGTTGAAGGAGACAATGGTCAAAGTGGTCGAAGTCGAAGGGTCGTGGTCGAATTCTAAGCCATGGTCGAAAAGGATAGTGGTCGAAGGGGGCAGTGGTCGAGGATCCATGGTCAAAGAGGCAAGTGGTTGCCATCGAAGGGCCATGGTCATCGAAGGGCCATGATAGAAGTCGAAGCCATGGTCGACGTCAAAGGGCCATGGTCGACATCAAAGGGCCATGGTCGAAGGGGACAGTGGTCAACGTCGAACGACTATGGTCGAAGGGGACATTGGTTGAAGGGGATGGTGGTCGAAGGGGAAGCGGTCGACGTCGAAGGGCCATGGTCGTTGAAGGGTCGTGGTTGAAGGGGACAGTGATCGAAGGGGGCAGTGGTCAAAGTTAAAGATCTATGGTCCAAGTCGAAGCGTTGGTCGAAGGGAGCCGTAATCGGAAGGGAAAGTGGTCGATGTCGAAAGGCCGTGGTAAAAGGGGACAGTGGTCAAAGGGGTAGTGGTCAAAGGGGGAAGTGGCCAAAGGGGGTCGTGGTCATCGAAGGGCCATGGTCGAAGGGGATAGTGGTCAAGGGGTGCAGTGGTTGAACTCAAAGATCCATAGTCTTCATCAAAGCCGCGGTCGAAGAGAGAAGTGGTCAACGTCGAAGGGCCGTGGTCAAAGGGGACAGTGGTCGAAGGGGGCAGTGGTCAAAGTCAAAGAGGGCAGTGCTCGAAGCCGAAGGGGGCAGTGGTCGAAGTCACGGTCAAGGTGGTAGTCGTAGTGCCTGTGGACGTGGTCGTATCGGTCATGGTCGTAGTCGTAGCGCCAACCCAAAGGACACTTGCTGGTTCGTCCATAACCTCCGCCGCTACGAGTTCCCTCTCTAGTTGGACATCCCCGTTGCCTACCCTAGGTCACCCCCGAGATCGAGTTCCCCACCCTGGACAGCAAGACCCACAAGGTCTCATACTCCCCATGGATTGTAACATGCTTTTGACCACGAGGTGTGATCAACGACTTCTGATTTATGACCATGAGCACTGGTCAATGTGTTCTGACTTATGACCATTAGGTATGGTTGATGTCTTCCGACTTACTACCACAGTTGGTTGAAGTCGAAGATCCGTGGTCGAAGGGGGCCGTGGTCGAAGGGGGAAGTGGTTGTCGTTGAAGGGTCGTGGTCGAAGAGGACAGTGGTTGAAGGGGGCAGTGGTCAAAGTTGAAGGGGGCAATGGTCAAAGTCAGGGGCTGTGGTAGAAGTCGGGGCCGTGGTCTAAGTCAATGCCATGGTCAAAGTCAGGGCTGTGGTCGAAGGGGGCCATGGTCGAAGCGGGCCGTGCTCAACGTTGAAGGGTTGTGGTCGAAGTCAGGGTCAAGTAGGCTAGCGTCGGTAGTCGGGCGACATGGCACAAGTGCATTAGAGGCCTACCACCGTACGACCACCAGTGATGGTCGTTCACTCCCAACCTACGATCACATGTGATAGTCAATGGCTTCTAACTTATGGCCACGAGGTATGATCGATGGCTTCCGATTTACGACCACGAGCACTGATCGATGTGTTCTAACTTACGACTATGAGGTGTGGTCACGATAGGGCACAAGCGGACCGGAGGCCTACCAATATACAACCACCAACAATGGTCGACCACTCCCAACATATGATCATGCGCGATGGTCGACAGCTTCTAACTTACGACCACAAGGCGTGATCGATAGCTTCCGATTTATGACCACGAGCACTGGTCGGTGTGTTCCGACTTACGACCATGAGGTGTGGTTGTGACAGGGCACAAGCGCACCGGAGGCCTACCAATGTACAGCCACCAGCGATGGTTAACCGCTCCTAACCTACGAACACGCGCGATGGTCGACGGCTTCTAACTTACGACCACAAGGTGTAATCGATGGCTTTCGATTTACGACCATGAGCACTGGTCGATGTGTTCTGACTTGCGACCACGAGGTGTGGCCGATGTCTTCTGACTTATGACCACGAGCGTTGGTTGATGTGTTCCGACTTACGACCACAAGGTGTTCTCAGTGGCTTCCGACTTATGACCACGAACGATGGTCGTCGGCTTCCGACGTACGACCACGAGCCATTGTCGAAGGCTCCTAATTTAGGACCACGATCAATCATCGACCACTGCTAACTTACGACCATCAGTGATGGTCAACCACTCCTGACCTACGATCACGGGAGATGGTCGATGACTTCCGACTTATGATGATGAGGTGTGCTCGAGGGTTTCCAACCTACGACCACGAGGTGTGGTCGATGTCTTCCTATTTATGACCACAAGGTGTGGTCGATGTCTTCCGATTTATGACCACGAGGTGTGATTCACGGCTTCTGACTTACTTAACGGATTTAAAAACTTTTAGAACATGTTTGTATGCATATTTTACCACCTGTGAGTTTTAAAACATGTAGTATGATAAATTTTAAAAATTTGTAGCAACGCACGGGCATTCAGCTAGTCATAGACGATTTCTAAACTGTCTGATTTTATAGTTTATGTACTATCTGTAAAGGCTGACTATTACAAACGGCTGTGACTAAAACCCGTCTGTGATATGTAATACATCATAAACGGTCTACATACGAATCGTTTGTGATAGTGTGCATATCATGGACCATTCGTACATAGAACCGTCTGTGATGTATTACATATCACAGATGGGTTTTGGTTGCAGCCATCTGTGATAATATACATATCACAGACGGTTCATACATAGAAATGTCTATGATGTATTACATATCACAAATGGATTTTAGTCGCAGCCGCCTATGATAGTCGACCTTTACATATGATTTATAGCATAAAACTGACTTTTCTATTTTTTGGCTAAACTCAGGAAATGCTAGCCATGTCCTATGAAAACAAGCAAATACACACATATCACATATATATCACACAATATACAGATATCATAGATATTCAAATAATATACAGATATCATAGATACATAGCTATTGATCACAAATAGATAGATATATCACGAAGACTGAATGTATTGTTTGATGAAGTACAATTGAATCAAATATTTGAACATCTATTATTTCTTGTCGGGTTGAACTCTTTGTTCGATTGAATGACCTCCACCATCAAGAAGCCGCACAATAGTCCTTGAACTTCGGCGAGTTCATCAAGAGTGAATGCTCTTTTGTTGATTTTGATACCCTATCACTAGGAGTAAAGTTGTAAGCATACATACATATACATATATACACACACATATATTATATATATACATATACATACATACACACAAACATATATATATATATATATATTGATAATCATGAAATAATTATTGCCAAATGGACAAAGCTCTGGATTATTCTTCTTAGCGCCCATGATTTTCTGCATATGGTGGCAAACATAGAATGCACATACGTTGCCCTGTAGCTGCTGCTAAAACTGCAAAAATAGAATTACATACATATGTATAGTCAATTCTAGAGGCATGGATATAGGATTGTTTTGTTGTAGCTGATTCCAGAAATCGCGTTATGTGTTGCAGTGTGCCATTGGATTCCTTGTGTCTCCCTCCCTTGACAACGTAAACGCTGAATGACCTATGTGATTCTAAAAAATTATCCTCGCCCATTGCAACCGATGGGAATACTATAATAGAGTTATGCACAGAGCGTACTTGTTGAGTGTTTTTTCTGCAAAGATGAAGTCGTAGTTGTTCTTGAGTAGGGAATCAAGATACATTATCTTGCTCCACTTTGATATAATTACAATTAGAATCCAGTGAAAGCTAATCATGTATGTCACCATAGTCATTAAATCTAAGTTCATATTACGTAAAAAGTACAAATGAAACTTGTATAACAACTAGTATAGACAAAATGTAGGTGATCATCTATATGCCTATCACATATCTAAGAATGTAATTCTTATTATAATTAAGGGAAATTAAGATAACTCATTATCAACACAATCCTCCAGGTCATCACCTTTTATTTGGGACTTAAGATTACTCCAAGAGAATCTTACATACTCATTCATCATAAATTCATGAACTCCCAAATACCGCCATAATTGCTTAAGCAATTCTACCACTGATTTGCTTAGACTATGTAGGTTGATTATTAACCCAAGAAATATCACCTCTATTTTGACCTGAGATTTTCCACTATATTTTTTATTACTCTATTCCATATATCAATTTTCACTCCTAATTCCTACCCTCTACATGCTAGCCTCTAAAATTCTGAGTGCATACGCATTGGGCATATGTGGGAATCAGCTTGAATCATATTATACTGTGTCTTCGATAGTACCATGGTATTGATATGAAGCCTCTAGGGTGAATATGGCAAATACCTTCCTTAAAGTGACCTTCTTGAGATTGTGTCCATTAGTGGGTCTTATGTTTAAAGTGCTTCTATCCAGGAATCCTAATTCCCTTTGCCTCCCTTGCCCACATAGCACTGTTAATTTATTATAGATCCAACGGACATAGCTTAAAGATAATTTGGATATCAAGAGTGTATAAACTTATCATATATCATGAAAAAATTACTCAAAAATATCAGGCATATTTTGTATAATTTACTCCACGCAATTACTAGCAAGAGACAATACCGACTTCAACAAATTTCCAGCAATTTGCACAAATTTTTTGCAATTTTCTAAGCACATAAAGTAATTTCTCACAATTACCAAATGCAGAAAACATTTGATAGAATTAAAATAAATATCAAAAAGATATAAATGCAAATAAATGAAACCTACATGGTTCTTTTTGCAAAATTCCTGAAAGTGGAAGCCCTCCTCCTTCATTCCAAAATATGTACGGACTCTTTTAAAAATTCTCATAAAAAACCTATTTTAAATAAATTAAGGACTTTTGTGCAACTTCTAAAAACTCTAAGGGCTTTTCTGCAAAATTGCCATAGCCAAATTGGGATGGTGGGAGCATTTGGCCGATTTCACTTTCCTCGCATGGGTGTTCCAAGCCCATGCAGGCCCATCGAGTGGTGGCACTAGGGTTAACCCTAGCCTACCCCCTCTAAGCGGTGATAGCCCCATGCCCTTTCGGCATGGGAGTGATGGCGGCAGTAATGGCGTCCACAGAAGTGACCGACTTGATTGTGTGGTTCGTGGCGGCGATGCTCCCCTATCCCCTCCCTTCGTAATGACAACATAAGGAGGTGGTGGTAGCTCCCGATGGTGTGGCCTCATCCTGTCATGTCCTATCGCGCTGAGGCACATGGTAGCAGTGAAGGTTTTCATCATGTCCCTTTGCACAGTGATAGAAGGCATTGGGGGTGTGGTCTCTTGTGGTGACCCGAGGCCGATGTGGTGGTGGAGCGATCCATCTCCCCCACCTTTTCCTATCCCCATCCTTCATCTTGGTGGCAACAGTGAAGCTTTTGGTCTGGTGGTGACTTGGTAATGAGGCGAAGCAGGTAGGTGAAGCCTAGTTGTGCCCCTCGTCCCTTTTCTCTCTCTCCTCCTTGGCCATGGTTGGTAGTGAAGTAGGCTGTGATGGTGTACCTCCACCCCCACAATGGTGTGGTGGGGATATGGCAGCGCCACTATCCCATTCGTCCTTAGCCAGCATCTCAAGTGATGATGGTGATCGATGCCCCCATCCTACCCTCTGCGCAAGGTGAGAGTGACGGTGATGGTGGCATTGCCCACCCTATTCTTGACAATGGTGGTGTGGTTCCGTTAGTGAGGCCCAACGGGGATGGTGACTTTAGTGCATGCAACCCCGCCCACCCTCTCACCCTCTTCCACCTTTGGCAAGAGGTAGCAGCGATGGTCATGATCCGTGAGCCCTCCCACTTACCTGTGCCAAGGGTTAAGTTGGATGTGGCAGCGCATGCCTACCCAGCCATCAGTTGGTGAGGCGGTGATGCCTTTCAGTGACCCCGTCCCTCACCTCACTCAACGACATAGGGAGGCAGTGGCAGCTCACCCTGGTGGCCCCGATCCCCTCCCCTTGCACAGTGGCAAAGGGAGGCGGTGGTGGTCACCTTTGCCCTGTCTCGTCCGTGCCAAGGACAATAGTGGGGGCTCTCCGACCCTATCTTTCATGCAGAGGCAGAAAGCAGTGGTTGACTTGTCATCACCTGATATGGACCAACTAGTTAGCTAGTTGATGCATAGGGTGGACTAATCTTCATGGTACGATCAGCAGGTGCTTTCCCTTGTCTCTCCTTGCAGCAAGGCTCTTGGAACCCTTCTTCTTGTATGCGCTAGCAAGGATGGCTAGGGTTTAGGCCCCTTGTTCCATTGCGGCTAGCAACTTTGGAACCTCCTCCTTACACCGATTTGAGATAAGTTGACAGGAGGAAGATTGCACCAATTAGCACTATGCCAAAAGGAAGCAATTAACTGGGAATTCCCCAAAACCATGAGCAAGTGTTTGGTCACAAATTTAGGGAGATGAACATGTAGATTTGACTTTGGAACTCAAGAACTTCTACTCTTGATATGTGGAATCTTTGCAAACCCTAATCAAGAAAATCAGATAAACACACAAGTGGCACCATAAACCTTCATGGCCTTTCGGGGTTTTCTTCTATTCCAATCTGATATACCTATTACATGGGCTATGCCTGGCCTTATATTTGCACCACAATAGCGCAACCAAAACAACTCAACTCGCGTGAACAATACATGTGAATAGTGTCCAAACCAACTCAACACCCTAAACTCACAAAATTCAAACTCATCTATGTTTGGATTCTACCATGCGTGAATAGTACACATGAACAGTATATGAAACCAACTTAACTCAAATTCAACTAAAAGGAAACAAACTCAAGAGCTAGAAACAAACTCAAAAGATAGGAAGTTCAAATTGGACTCCATTTCTTAGGATGTTTCGGACCCAAATGGATCCCATTTAGACTCCTTTCCTTTGTTCTTTCTTCCTTTCCAAGGAAATCAAACACTTCCCTTTTTTTAGCCCCTCGCGCCCCTTGGGATCACATGTATAGCCCTCATGCGCTCGAGGTTCTCCGCACACCCAACCTCTCCATGCACCAACTCCACCATGCGGTCGAACTGGAACCTATGTTCTCCCTTGCTGCCCATGCGCTTGCTTCCCAAGCAACCCATGGTTTCCTTGACCGAGGTGGTTGAAGCCTTGTGCCATGTGCCCCAAGCTATCCTTCCCATGTGGCCATGGCTTCCATCACCCTTGGCTGAATGCATTCTTTCTTGGATCAAGTGCTTGCCTCTCATGCAGTCGAACACAAGGCATTGCTTCCTTGCCTTTCCACCCATGGCCTACCTCCCTCTCCTCCCTTTTGGCTGAACTTGTCATTGCCATTGCCATCTTCTTTTCTTCATGCAAATCAGCACCAACATGTGATTCAATTTTAGTTTGCAACTTATAATTACAATCTGAAATACCATCAGTACCTGATGCCACACCATCACCCTTTGCACGGAGACGCACAACGGCCATGACGATCCCATCCCGCATGGTGATGCTGATAGGGTATAGCCCTAGTATGACCCGGTGGTATGCACAGAGGCGGCAACGATGGCGACAGCAACCCGGACAACACCGCGAAGACAGGAGCTAAGCCGCAATTACCACGGTGAGGGAATGTCATGGTTGTCATGGGCACAAACCACGACATGACGGTGACAATGACCACATACACCGGCATGGAGGTGATGGTGACAAGGTGCCTTTAGGGCATGGTGCACATGGAGGTGATCCTAGCGGCAACAATCAGCGGTGTCCATGCAAAGGCATGCTCCCAGTCCGATCGATCTTGGTGATGTGATAGTGCATACACGAAGGTCTACGCCCATTGCCCAGTGATGCTAGTAGCTGCCAATGCGCACACAGAGGTGTGCAGCCGATCAACCCATCAGTGGCTTTGGCATAGCAGCGTGCACATGGAGGCATGTGCCTACTAGCTGGTTACATTATATGGAGGTGCGGTGCTAAACACGGATGCAGAGGCGACCAGTTAGGAGCAACGCGAAGGCGAAGCTTGAAGAATCAATCTGCTAATTGAACTTGATTAGTTAATGCATGCTACTTATGGGGTTGCTAGTGGTAGATCAATAGATCGTTTCCAATGCCATGCATGAGTTCGACCACGTGTGGATCGATGAAGGCAAAACTATAGCAGGTCAATGCAGCCACCTAATTCCTAATGCGATCTACTTGGCCTCTGGTGCTCATGTGGTCTCTACAACATGGGAGCTCAGCGAAATATATTGTTGCCCAGTGTACCATGCGAACAGAGTAGTAGATCAATCTGTGTTAGTATCAAGAAGAATGAGTTGATCTAATTGCAAGAATATAGAACGACATACACAGATTTAGTGGTATATGAGTAATCTCATGGTGATAACGTGTTCTATATTAGTAATTCGAGATAATTGTCATGATGCTAACATAGAACAAACATTGGAGAAGAATAAGAACACACAGATGTAGTCTCAAACAACCTTCTCTCTTTATTGATATTTTTGCATGTAGGCGATGTGTACCATATGCAGCCTCTGTCCTTCCTTATATAGGGAGAGACAGAGTGCCTTTCTAATAGAATAAACAATATAAAACTAAATTAGCTAATGGGTCCTGTCGGTCGGCTGCCCCTTAATAGCCTTTGTTTAGGTAAAAAGTCCACACCATCGGACATACAATAATAACTGTTGGGATATGGGATAGGATACATTAGCGTAAATTAAAATTTCTATCACATAGACCAAAAAGCCATACGAGTAAGAGATCAGGATCATTACCACTAGACGTGCAGTTTAGCAAAAGAAGAGTTGAAGCAGCCCGATTCAATGTAGCACATATTGATGCAGTGGAATTAGTTGATCTCCATGAGCCAACCATCTCCTCCTCGTGATTGTCCTTATTAGCTCAGCAATGCCTCTACCAAAGTCCACACATCCACGGAGGAACGCTGTGCCTAGTATGCTAGCACTAGCACGTATGACAGGGCTTGTGAGAGGTGTCGGCTAGGGTTTTAGTGGGTGTGTCCAAGATCCGTCGTTCAGCTCATGTCTCTCTTAATATAGCTCCTCGGTAGAACCCTACATTAGAGGCCTAACAAGGTGTGAAGCCCACTTAGCCCATTAGTAATGGATCTAATCCGAACTAATGTGTTCCAACTGGCTAAGTGTGTGACCCTGTAGATTCATATATATTCGGCTGTGACCTGAAAACTCCTTTCCAGCCCACAAGTCTGTAGTAGTCCTTAACAGGACATATCAACTACTAAACATACATAAAGATCATATCGGACAAACCTATATAGTGCTCATGTATCAATCCCTTTGCCTCACGACACCATATCGAACTCAAGGTGAGAAGCATGCCATCTAGGGGTGAAAACGGATCGGATTCGGACGGATATTGCTTAAACTGTATCCTAACCCATATTTTTTCTCCGGATTCGGAGTCAAATACGGTAAGACCGGATACGAATACGAATTCGGAATATTCGGAGTTTCGAATATGGTATCGTCGGGACAGATATGTAATGGATTCAGCTCGGAAACGGATAATATAGGTGAATAATACGGATGATTACAGTTCCAAAAGCTTATACTTTAGTTCCAAAAGCTTACAAAGTTACAACGGCCTCTTGGTTTTATATAAAATGTGAAACCAATACTCATCAAGAAACTTTGTAAGCTAATTATAGGAACAATAGGAACACAAAGGTTCAGCAAAACGAAGAATAGAAAAAAAGCAGTGAGAACAATAGGAACACAAATTATACATAAGTGGTAAATTCATACATGCCACAATAAGAACACAAAGGTTCATACGAGATTACGAGTACGGAGTACCATACATAACATAAGTTTATCTTGCCATAATAGAAACACAAAATAACAATAGTACAGGCTCATAGCCTCAAGCAGATAACAATTGAACGCTCAAAGTGCCTTCACGCTCTATGGCTCGTCATCACTAGCTATTTCTTCTTCCTACAATTCGCCAATTAATATGTCAAACTAAGTTAGAAGCAAATTTGTAACAAAAAAGATTAAAAAAACATTTACAAAAAGAAGAGTGCAATACCGTGCTCCTGGCCATAGCCTCCTCACTATCCCATCCCAAGGCTTCCTCGCACACAGCAATGCAATCTCATCAGCTAATGCTGGGTCAGGTACCTTTCAGTGACCGCATCACGCAAAGGAACATGTGTGATCCAGTCGCTGAGCTGCCCGGCCCGGATATTGGAGCAAATCTCATCCCAGTAATCTTCCAAGAACTTGATCCCCCGCACAAAACCAGCAGCAAAACTGCCACCAACACGGTCCACAATGTCTCGGTGAAGCAGGTCGCAGAGTAATTGGCAGTACATGCTCTGCTTGCCGTCGGGGCAAAGGATTGCCTCAATGGGGCTTGTGCACATGTCGAATTCGCCGATGTCGCGGTCCCTGAACTGGCTGCTCTGGTAGTAGGCAGTAAGAGCCGAGTAGATGGGCAGGCCGGACAAGGTCCGGTCTCCAGGAAAGGTGAACATGAGGTACATTCCCTTGCGGCCTTTGCCCTGATCAGCATGCAGATGCCTAGAACAATGCAGGCGGATTCTTTAATTTTTGAACAACAATAGTAGATAAATTGCATAATTTTAATTTTTTTTGCAGGCACACAAGCATACTTCGTGCAAAAATTATCCAATTCGACCAAATGACCCAGTGCTTACATGTTCCTCACGAGCGCATGGATGGCATACAAGAACACCTTCCGGTCGAGCTCCTCCGCGGTGCACGGCATCAACTTCTGCTTCCCCCCCGGATGTGCCCGAGCTGAGTCCGCGCGTGCGCGGCAGTTTCCACCATGAGAAACACGCAGGGTTTCTTGATTTCTTCACATACAGGACACGCAAGATTATTTACCTTCTAAGGAGGCAGGTGATGGGCTCGGAGCAAAGGATGCTGGAGGGCTCGCCGGAGGCGACGCGGTCCACGTACGGCTTGATGTCCTCGTACCCGGAGACGGGCACGTGCTTCTTGAAGGCCTCCCGGAGGTCGGCGGCCGAGGCGCCAGGTAGTAAACCATGCAGGAAGCGGCCGAGGTACTCGGTGCGGGCGTTCCTGGCGAGGATCTCGTCAAGGAGGTCCCGCTGCAGCGCGGCAGCGTCGGCGGTGAGGGGCTCGACGAGGCCGCGGCCGGCGAGCGGATCTGCCGAATCAGCGAGCGGGCGATGCGGGTTTGGTTTGTTTCGCGTGAGGTGTGGGCCGTGTGGCTGATGGGCCGTGTGGTTTGTATTCGGTTTTTATTCGGATAATATCCGAGTAACCGAATACCGAACCGATTCGGTTGGATATCAGATATACCGAATCTGCTACCGAATCCGTCTACACATATCCGTATCCAAAACCGAATCCGACCGGATACCAAACCAGTTTACCGAATTTGCTACTAGCCGGATTCTGTACCGGATCGGTCGGAAAAACCCGACCCGTTTTCACCCCTAATGCCATCCAATGATAGTTTGATCTTTCACTTGGACCTATAGTGAATTACTAAGTTGTGATTAACTCCTCAACCACATTTGGCATTGCCATGCACTTTCTTAATCCAGCCACATCAAGGGGCCCAAAGCTATCTCTCCCATTATATGTGAGGGGAAAATTATATCTTGATTGCTCACATTTCTCCACATATTTCATAGTAAACCTCAAAGGTATCTTTATGACCACCCAGTTATGAAGAAGTGTTTGACAACCTCTTAGTAAACTATTACACATATAGAGAACCATGATGATCTCAGGTCTAAAGATCATATATACACTATGTATAAGCCCAGCTGTTGGCACTTAATAATATAATAATTTCGACAGTGCCTCATTGTATGTCAGTCCAACACCATGTTCTCCAACATGTATCCATATTATTTATTTGATATCCCTATATCCATGATTCGTGAAACATGATCATCAATCAATACATGTATTGATCTATAAATCATAATTGTCCCACACAATGATGTAAGATCAAGGATAAATTAGAATAACATCAAAACAAGAATAAAGATTTCCACGAATAAGTCACATACTTGTTGATCAATATGAAAAATATTTATTCAGTGATAACATAATATATTATTCAAAAGATCATAAACATATAAGTGATACAATTATATCCAAGATTGTCTTTGGGCATATCACTAACAATCTCTAACTTCCACTAAAGTCAATTATGTAAGTATCTAATAGCCAAAGCTCTTGTTTGTACATCACGCTTTGGCTGTAAGAGATACTTTGTCAACGGATCAGCAATATTTAAATCCGTGTGTACTTTACATATCTTCACATCACCTCTATCAATAATCTCACAAATGAGGTGAAATGCCAAATTATGTGCTTAGGTTTTTTTATGCGATTTAGGCTCCTTGGCTTACGCAATAGCTACAATATTATCACAATAGAGATCTATTGGACTAGAAATACTAGAGACCACATCCAACTCATAGATGAACTTTTTATCTAAATAGCCTCCTTTCCAGCTTCAAAAGCCACAATATATTTGGTCTCTATTGTAGAATTAGCAACCATCTCTTGATTGGAACTTTTCAGCTTATTACTCCTCCATTAAGATAAAAACACAAACCCAGACTGCGATCAAAAATCATTTTTATTAGTTTGGAAGGTAGCATTAGTGTAATCATTTACGACCAGCTCTTCCCCACCTCAATAAACAAGAAACACATACCTAGTTCTTCTCAAGTATTTTAGAATATTCTTTATAGCTATACAGTGACCTTCAACTAGATCTAACTAATATCTGCTTGTAACACTTAGAGCATATAACACATTTGATCGTGTATAAAGCACGACATACATAATAGATCCAATGGTAGAAGTATATGGAATCTTACTTATCCGGTCTCGCACATCTGGTGTTGATGGGCACTAAATCTTACTAAGACAAATGCCATGTGATACAAGTAAGAAACCCTTCTTGGAAGCCTACATGTTGAACCGCTCCAACACCTTATCAATGTATGTATCTTGACTTAATCCAATTAGCCTTTTTATTCTAGCTCTGTAGATCTTTACGTCTAAGATATATGCTGCGGCTCCTAAGTCTTTCATTGAGAAACTATTTCTTAATAAAAACTTGATAGATTCAAGCATAGAAATATTATTGCCAATTAATAATATATCATCCATGTATAAGATTAGAAAAACAAGTGTGCACGCATTAACCTTTTTGTAAATACAAGCTTCTTCTTCATTCTTGATGAAGCCAAACCCTTTGACTATCTCATTAAAATAAAATTTCCAATTCTGAGATGCTTCAATCCATAGATAGATCTCTGAAACTTACATATCTTTCTAACATTTTGTAGATTGACAAAACCTTCAGGCTATATCATGTATACATCCTCAATTAGGTTTCCATTTAGAAAAACAGTTTTGGCATCTATTTGTCATATCTCATAATCAAAATATGTAGCAATATCTAGAATGATCTAGACAACTTAAGTATTCGACAGATGAGAAAGTTTCATCATAGTCAGCACCTTGAACTTGCTTGAAACCCTTCACCACTAATCGTGCCTTATGGATATGAATATTTCCAACCACATCTATTTTTCTTAAAAAAAATATTTGCAGCCAATGGTTTTTACACCATTGGGCATATCAACTAGGTTCCAAACTTGATTGTCATACATGGATTGTATTTCATATCTCATAGCTCCAAGTCATTTCTTAGAGTCAGGGCCCATCATCGTTTCCTCATAAGTCTTAGGATTATCATTGCCTAACAATAAAATATTATATCGATACCTTGTAGGCCATTAACGCGGCCTTTCAAACCTATGTGGGGTCGATACCTCTTTCACAGTTTCTACAACAGCTTGTACATAATGTGGAGGTTCAACAGAAGGTGAAATATTTTCTGATGGTTCTCATATTTCTTTGTGTTGCGTCGTGCTCCCACTAACTCTTTTTGAAAGAAACTTTTCATCAAAAGACAATTTCGAGCAACAAACACTTTGTTCTCATCTATTTATAAAAATAATATCCTTTAGTTTCCTTAAGATACCCCATGAAGAAGCATTTATCATATTTTGGTGTAAGCTTGTTAGATATCAAACATTTTGCATATATCTCATATCCCCATATTATAAGAAAAGACAATCCAGGACACTTACCAGTCCATATCTTATATGATATCTTCTCTACAACTTTTGATGGAACCCTATTTAATGTGAACACGACCGTTTCTAGAGCATGCCCCCAAAAAGACAATGATAGATCAAATTGGCTCATCATAAACTGAACCATGTCTAACAAGGTCCGGTTCTGTCGTTTAGACACCCCATCCATTGAGGCATTCCCAGTGGAGTTAGCTATGGAACAATTCTATATTGCTTTAGATTATCATTAAACTCATGACTCAAATATTCACCTCTATGATTTTGATCGTATGATTTTAATTGTCTTGCTAAGTTTGATTATGTACTACATTTTGAAATTCTTTGAACTGAAATGATTCAGACTTATGCCTCATTAAGTAGATGTAATCATATCTACTAAAGTCTTCGGTTAAAGTTATGGAGTACTGAAAACCACATCTAGCCATTGAATTCATTTGCCCACATACATTTGAATGCACTAGGGCCAACAAGTCATTTGCTCTCTCACCTAGACTAGTGAAAGTCGTCTTAGTCATTTTGCCAAGTAAACAAGACTCGTATGTTTCAAATAATTTAAAATCAAATAAATTTAGAAGACTATCTTTATGAAGTTTCACCACGCTCTTCTCATTTATATGACCCAAATGGCAATGCTAAATATAAATGAGATTTAAATCATTATGCCAAATTCTCTTTACATTAATATTATAGGCATAAGCATCCTCAAGATTTAAAATATATAATACATTCATCAACAGAGCATGACCATAAATAACATCATTCAAATAATTTGAACAACAATTGTTCATTATTTTGAACTTATAACCTTCTGGTTCCAAACATGAAGCATAAATAATATTTTTACTTAAAACAGGAACATAATAACAATTATTTAATTGTAAAACTAATCATGAAAATAAAGATAATGATAAAGTGTCAATAGCCAATGCAACAACTCTTGTTCTATTACCCATGCAAAGATCAATCTCACCTCTTGTTAAACTCCTACACTTCATCAGTCTCTGCACCGAATTACAAATATTAACAACCGATCCGGTATCAAATACCCAAGAACTAATTTGAGAAGTAGCAAAATTTATTTCTATAATATTTATATCTGAAGTGGAAGTGTTACTGTACTTTTTCTTTCCTGGTTTTGCCTAATATCTTCTTTGCTGGTTCTACCAAATACGGCTTGTAGTTTCTCTTCCAATATCTAGTCCCTTAACAATAATAGTAAATGATATCATCCAATATATACGCTCCGCTCCAAACGACTTTGGCTTCTGGCATGTAGCTTTTTTAAGTCAAAAAACACTTGGAATACATCGGTTTCTAATTTTAGCTTCTTTGGATTTTTTAAATTTTTAGGATTTTTTTGCTTTTGTCTTTTCTTTTTTTATTTTACATTGTTTATGGTGATATAACAGAGTTTTTATTTTCATCTCTATTTTTCTTTAATTATATGATTTAGAAAAACTAATAGTTACTATAGTACAATTTTAACTTACGGGTAAAAATTATAAGTAGAAGCCACAACCAACGGTCGGAAGGAGCGTGCTTCTTGTCATGGGGAAAATTGCACATGTACCCCATAGTTAATAGGCACTTGTAAATTTGCCCTACACTTAAGTGGCCTTGTAATTTTGCCCCATACTTGACCTGCCCTCTTATTATTTTGCCCCATTGCCCATTTAGCTCCTATTTTAATTTCATTTTTCATTTTTTGGGGCTGTAAAATTTCGTTTTACAAAGTTGTCCATTAAATGCCTAAAACATTCTTTTTGCTCGGCCTGTGGAAAAATATTTTTTACTGCATTTTCCCTGCCCCAAAAAATGAAAAACGAAATTAAAATAGTAGCTAAATGAGCAATGGGGCAAAATAATAAGGGGCATGTCAAGTATAGGACAAAATTACAAGGCCACTTAAGTATGAGGCAAATTTACAAGTGCCTACTAACTATGGGGTATATGTGCAATTTTCCCGGACTAGATATGGATGACACCGTTCACTACCATTGCCACATGACAAGGGGGAAATTGCATATATACCCCATAGTTAGTAGGCACTTGTAAATTTGCTTCACACTTAAGTGGCCTTGTAATTTTGTCCTATACTTGACATTATTTTGCCCCATTGCCCATTTAGCTGCTATTTTAATTTCGTTTTTCATTTTTTGGGCAGAAAAAATGCAGTAAAAAATATTTTTCCACAGGCCGAGCAAAGAGAATGTTTTAGGCATTTAATGGACAACTTTGTAAAACGAAATTTTACAGCCCAAAAAATGAAAAACGAAATTAAAATAGGAGCTAAATGGGCAATGGGGTAAAATAATAAGAGGGCATGCCAAGTATGGGGCAAAATTACAAGGCCACTTAAGTGTAAGACAAACTTACAAGTGTCTATTAACTATAGGGTACATGTGCAATTTTCCCAATATCTAGTCCTATGATAATGGTCGTAAATGGACTCTTCGCGTCGTCCGAGGCAAATCCGGATTATTCCAACCCTACTTCATCCTCTGTCACCAATCCGCTAACCCCGCAACCAAATCCATGCGCTCGTGTTTGTGAGGGGAATGCGTTGTTGGATCGGGATTTGTGTATGTGAGGAAGTTCTTGATTTGTTGCTTCTGATGTCGGGAGATCTTCACTTCATGGGAAGCCAACCGCAGGTTCTTGGTATTTATCTAGGTTGGTACTTATAGGCGTCTCTCTCCCGATCGTGCTCGTTTTCGTTTGATTTGCTTCGGGTGGGTTTCTGTCGGATGCGTAGCGAGCATTTTGATTTGGTGAGAGGAGATTTGGGATCCTCAGCGAATTTATTTGCTTTGGCATCTGGTTTGAGCGGAAAGAGTTTGGGGTTTTAGAAAGGTGTGGTTTTGTATCGGTAAAGCGACGGATTTGCATTTTTTTCCTTTTTCTATTTTCGTAGATCAAGTTAGCTTTTCTAGTGAAAAAGATTAGGTTCATCATCTTTGTGAAACTTGTGTGCAAATTTGTTTGGCAGTGAGCCTTGTGGATTTTGGTTTGTCTCTTCCCGAGGCTAATTTATTGCAGAAGTTGGCATTTTTAGCATAGTCATATATGGGGAAGGGCTTTGGGATTATCTGAAACGGCGGGCTTGGATTGTAGGTTAACTTGACGGTAGTGGGATCCTCTTTGTCATTTGCATTTGGTCACAACGGTTGAAATGTCCATAAATGTCTGTTTTGAGTGGATAGATTGTCATTATCCTTTATGCAAGTTCACCCTTCGGTTGAAATGGCCATAAATTTCTGTTTGAGTGGATAATTTGGCAATCTTGTCAAGTGAGTTGTTTTCTTGGAAAAGTTGGAAAACTTTGTGTGTTCCTCTCCTCCCCTGGTTTCTCCTGCCATTCGACCCTTTACTGCTTTTTTTCCCTATCTTTGTGATTTACTATTATGAACCGTTGTTGCCACTAAGAAATATTCCTCCCTTTCTATCCTGCCTTCATTCGATGAAATTTAGTGCTTTTCTTGGGTGCCGTATGTTCTTGTTTTGGCTTTGTTGGGAATTTGAAAGGTTATTTTGTTTGGTAACTTTTAGAAGTTTTGAGTTCGATCCCCTGGTTTGGTCCTTGCGTACCAATTTTCGACTTGCCGACTGCTTTGATCGGGTATGGATTGCTAACCGACTTGCCTAACTTGTAGCTTGACATTGTTGTGCAGGTAGGCAGTTATCCTGAAGTTGTTTCTTGTGGTTGCTGAAGAGAGGTGGGGTATTTGATTCTTGAATTCTAATTGAGGAGGAGGGCTGGGGTTTTTTTTTCTCTTGTTAATTTAGAGAATAGAGATATTTTTTTCCTATAGTCCCGATGGAGTCCAAGGAAGCGCATGACCAGGATGTGTTGGTTGATCTGGAGAAGGGCAACTACTTGCTAATCAGAGAGGACAGCAATGGGACTGATGTTAATTTGACACCTGAACAGGCAAGAGCAATACTGAATGGCACATGGAATGATCTTATAGCCTGGAAGGATGATCACCACATGCCTTGCTGCTCTTCACTCTCTCAAGATTGTGCTGCTAAAACTGAGGAGGATAGGACGTCTGAAGGGGAGATGAAGGTTGGCCTTTTGGATAATTCAGCAAGCGACAAGGAAAGGAAAAAACGGTTCAAGAAGCCTCCACGACCTCCAAGGCCACCTATTACTTTACCATTAGATGCTGCCGACCAGAAGCTCATTAATGAACTGTCTGAGCTTGCTATGTTAAAAAGGGCAAGGATTGAGCGAATGAAGGCTTTGAAGAAGATGAAGAATTCCAAACCAGTATCTCCTTTGGCAACCTGGTAGCTTTGATTATAACCGTTATCTTCTGCCTCTTCATACTTTGGCAAGGTGTGCTAACTGGTTAACTAGGAGAAATGTTTATGTTCGTCATGTTGTATGCACCTACAAATTCTTGTTCAGCAGTGGATGGCAGTAAAGCACATATTTTGCTTCCAAGACCTCCCTTGTCAACTAGACATTTCCCAGTTAATTGTCATTTACATAATGGTAGACGTTACTACAATTGTAGTTCTCAGTTAATTGTCATTTACCTAATGATAGATGTTACTGCAATTGAAGTTGAGTGATTCCTGTCGGTAGGTTACTGTATCTTGTGAAAAGTATGATTGGAGACAGCTACTTATTATCGGCTGTTGTTAAGCCAGAATTGTAGCGAATGCTGTATTGAGTGGTAAAAAACACGGCTTACTCTGATGGCGTGTAATTCAGTTCTGCTGCCTTTCATGTCATAACCATGGTGATGGTAATGCACCTGATGTTGAGGTACAGAGGTAGTCATTTCAATCTTATAAGTGAGCCCGCTGATTAGTCCTTTTGCTTATTCCCTGTCTTGACTTCTACATCCAGTCTGGAAGTTTATTCTGCTTCCTATCTACGATGAGATCTCATTTCCTTTGATCTTCCATATTCTCTGTTCTTTGTTGTTATTGAGAAAACACCTAGTTAATAGTTCAGTTAATGTCTGGTCAAGTATAGTGCTGTAGTGCGTGTCATGTGTTTTTCAGATGCTATGATAGGATCTGTCAGTTTTACTTCTTTGCTTGTCTTCTAGACCATACCTTTTTACATGTATCCAGAAGTAGCAAGTGAATGCATGGTTGTTTTTTTATTTACCACAAGGTGTGCATGTGTTTTCTTTATGTGTGGTCTAACTTCAACCATCTTTTATTTAGTATTTCCCAATCAACAGGCTTGCCTATGAATTGAAGCACTGTAAGTCATTATACTACTTCAAACGTGAGTGATGATGCTCAGAACAGGACTGCCTAAACCTCATTGCCTTTGATTCTACAGGGGTTTTCTCAAGGCATGGGGCGAGCATAAACTTCTTCCATGGACCACCTATACCATTGGTCGGGACACTCGTGGTCTGAATGTCTGATCTCCATCCAGTTCTACAAGAAGAACAACACGGCTATCAGCCCTCACAGTTCTTCTGCAGATCCAAAGTGCGACACCCACCCTATGATATCATCCATGTTATTTCTCATCTGAATTATGTTCTGATATACTCATGAAAATTGTAAAGCATATCATATATGTATTGCCTTTTAAGGTGATGCATGTTAGCTAGCCTGAAGTATGTCTTGTCATGTCTATTGGTTTATTTATTTTTCTGCATCAGTAGTCTTGCACTTATATGTACATTAGGTGACCTTTTTGTGCTTGTGCAGCAACACAGGAATGGCGATGAGGGTGGAGATCCATGGTGAAGCTAGGAGGGTTACAGAAGAGTACCGTAATTGCTGTCACTGCCCTGGCCTTTTTGGTGTCATCCTGCTGTAAATTATATTGAGTTGCTGTGCTCTTGGGTTTTTAACACTGCTAATTCTATACTAATGGACACGGCTGTAGCGATGGCATTTAGGAAGAGCAAAATGTTGTTTCATTATCGACATGGTAGGATTATGCTGTGACTGCTATCTAGAGTCGGCCGCTGTCATGGCAAGGCCAATTTGTCTAATCTATAGCGTATTTTCAACTCTATCGAATGCAAAATACTGACGTGATATTTATGCTGATTATTATTTTCTTTTTCGTACTGTGTGCAGATTTGAAGGTTTCATTTGACTGTTACTAATACTCTAGTCAATGGATATAATGAATGAAGCTGTATGGTAGATCTAGACCTGCAGTGGTCAAGATTAAAACTGTTGGCCGCATTTGGAATGCAATTCTCGCAGGAATCAAGAAAAATTCCCGTAATCCAAACAGGTATTTAAATTTGGTCTTAAGACTGTTGCTACCCAAATGGACTGGCAGGATGTAGCAGATCCTAATCATCAAAGACTTGAGGTCTAACCCAAAGATGACTAAACAACCATTTCCTGCATTCAGAAGGATAAGATCTACATCTTTCTGCTGGTGTAATTAATCTGCCAATTCATTGTGCGGTAAGAGGTTTTGCGTATGCGTTTGTGGGCCCTAGGAATCCCATCTGAGTGTATTGGCCGTATTCTTTTCAGCTTATAGCAATAAATGAAATAACTTCTCCATCATCTTTTTAAAGTGACTTATCGGGATAGCTTTTTAAAATGGTTTATCGGTATTTAGTCCGTTCATATAAACGCTTACGTTAGGATCAAAAGTTATCAACCGCAGAAAAAAAAAGAGCACACCCATCGTCAAATTGCATATCCACTCTCTTCAAGTTTTCTCACTCAGCACACCGCGCACGCAAGTAGCAAGTAGATTTCTTTGTTGTAGTTCTGCCAACCTACAGTTGCAACTTGACACCAGAATGACCGATCGTAGTTATATGATTCTGATTCGGGGACATATCTATTGCAAACCATGATTTAGGTGCAAATACATAAACCACTTTGGTTTGAGCACCAGATCAATGTGGAAAACAAATTAAAAAATTTGAGATTATCGGAAATAAAACTTGATCAAAAACATAATCAGAGGAACGTCCATTGTAAATTCTTCGCAAGTTGAATATCCACCCTTCGTTTGAGTCAGCTTTGTGATCAACATCAGTGAAACGAATACAGCAAGTCGCCATTCACCAGTATACAGTTTTCTCGATTTCTGTAGCAGCTGCTTACCCAAACTGTGGGTGTAATCAAATGCTTAAGAAAAAAATCTTCTGCATCCAACAACATCCTGATAAAACGAATCACTTTATCAAGTTGTATGCATAGAAGGTTTTCATAAAACATGTTCGCATGATCTGTACATTAACTTTTCAATAGCAGTGAGTGCGGCAAACCAAAGTCATATGACCTGAATGATTCTAAAGCAACAGACGTGATTATGCTTTCGCAATACTCAACAAGGCAAATTTCTGGAGAATATTCAGGATAAATACTACAATGCAGAGCCGGAAACAGAGAGGGGAATAGAAAAACAAAAATAACAAAAGTTTAACAAAACCATCAAGAGGGCCAGTTATTGGCAGGTTTTGCAGTATTACACAAGTGAAAAACAAAGGACTAAAAGCATGTGACCAGTAGTTACAGTATTCAGATTCCATCGTTGCTAGAAAGCATGGCCAGAGATCATTCATCATTCAGATTGCAGCATTGAAATGACATTGCAACTGTTCAATGTTTCACACATGCTAACGTCCAATAACAGCAGATTGTTTTCGAAGTGGGTCACTGAACAACAAACCAACTTCATTGCACTTTACTAGGTTCTACTTGGGGCTTCCAAAGACCAAGTCGATACTTGTGAGCAAAACTCAAAATCAACTTTCTCTGCATCACAGGTAAAAAACAAATAAGAGAAATTAATAATTTCCTCAACCAAACTTATTTGTTCATATCTTAACAACAAGACAAACTAAACAAGGGAGTATACTTTGATAAAGAAAAAAATGCTTAGGATAATGACTCCACCTGTCTGATCTAACAATCAATTTTATAAATAGCGATTGACTGTTAGCAAGTGGTCACCCCATCTTTAAGCGCTTGTGTGAGTGAGCGGCCTCTATATACCGCTTAGCGGCCAGGCAACCTTGAATGCTTTAGCAGGTCTGCAGGTGCGTATGTGCTCTCATAGTATTACTTAGATTTGGACCATCTAACAAGTGTTTGCATTATAGGTTAGAAGGTGCTAAATGATATCCATAAATCTACAAGGGTGTCTACTTCCTAGGAAACATCATGAACAACTAAATGAACACTTCACATATCTCCGTATGCTTGCAGTTAACCATCCAAAGGGAATGCCTTTAAAGTATTCAAATATTCCAGAAACGGTGATCCTTCTTGAGAAGAAATGAAAATTACTTATGATTCATAATTCAATGTTGCAGCAACATGCCGACATTACATGGCATATGCCTTCCAAGTTGTTTGCAAATTTCAGGTCAGGTTCCCATTATCTCAAACAAAAAGGCACGAATGTTTCCTTTAGCATGCAGGTATTAAGCTGCATGTGCATTCACTTAACATTATGTAAAGCCCAAATTGGATCTTTCACAGCAACCAAAGATTCACCTCAAAAATGTAACAACAAAGTGCATTCTTGGCATGAAAATATTCATTACAACAGTCTTGAAGGCAAAATTGGGGTCCTTCCACCCTTCAAATTTCTCAAGACACCTTGTCACTCACAAATTTACTTATGCATACCAGAAATCATACATTTTTTTTGCTAATATCATATCTTAATTAACCAAACATAAGATCTCCATGTGAAGAAAAAAAAGGATACAACTTAATCAACATTTC